>BTPG01000003.1:86443046-86518046 GCA_036245525.1 Semisulcospira habei
GACAGTGTTTTTACCTTGAATCAGCATGTTTACCCCTTTCAAGACTTTGAAGTGGCACGGTGCCACATGCCTTGCGCGTGACTAAGTTGCTGTCAACGTACGCTCCGCCGCAGTACTGACCGTTACGTGGCATTGCAACGAAACGGTCGGCAGTACGGCGGAGACCTCTCAATCTTTATCAACAGACGTGAATTGAATTATTTAATTATTTAGTTCGCCGCGACCTACAACATTCTGTACACGTTATTCAATGCACTTTTCTTTCCGTTTGTTTTTTATTTTTTATGTGTGGGGGAAGGGGGGGGGGGGGGTCCTCTTGAATTCGTGGCCTGCGGTGACCTGAAGCTGAAATTAACGTCACAAATCGAACTGAAACTTTTAAGCACATGGCTTGATGTATCTATACAACGAATTTTGAACAGGCTTCTAACCTCATAATCGACTTTTTCTTGTCTTAAATAAACTGGTCGCTGTTACTTTACTCCGCCTCAGCGGCTGATCAGTATGTGGCATTGCAGCTAAACAGTCAATAGTACGGCGGAGACCTCACAACCCGTATCACCACAAGTGAACGAAAAAAACTTGTAAAACACATGGTTTGGAAAAGCGTGCGAGGTGTATACAAAACGCACATTCTGAGTGACGAATGTGCATGCGCTATCGTTGTACCAAACATTCCGGGATAAATGTGGGTGCGGCATGTCTTTTATGAGAAACCCGAGACAAAACCAACGTCGTGTTTCATTCTCTTGTTACGGTGATTAAAATGGGCGAGTCCAACTTTTGAACCCATGATTTTTGGTCCCCAGGAGTGTTCTAACGTGTTCTAATGAGACAGAACGGGCTAAATACCATTTTCGATCGGTTTATTTCCACGGGATTAGCAATTAACGCAACATTAAAAAGATGATGACATCAGCACCGGAGAATGATGCAGGGGGGGGGGGGGGTAGTGAAGCTGATTGCCCGAGTTTTCCGAAAGTGTTTTGAAAACACGAGCCCTCTGGGTCTGTTTGGTACAACACCCGCCCCAGCATGCATTACGTGTCTGAGATTCCGAAAGGGTGTATTATAATAAACGGTATTTTAGAATAATTACCTGAATCCACCAAAAATCCATCGCAGCGTCGAATATTCGCTGCGATTATGAAAACCAGTTCCACCGTCCGAACAGCACTCGGCCACATCGTTTCACTGAAAATTTAGCACTGTCAGTGTTTCGTGGTGGATTCAAAATTTAAACACAGGCGTGCGCTCAAATGCATTATCTCCCGATGTCCAAGGATGTAAATAGCGCTGTAACTTACTCCCAAGAGGCACAGATTCTTATGAGCCCCTGCAGCTGCAGCTGCAGGGGCTCGTAAGAATCTGTGCCTCTTGAAAATACAGAGTAAGGTCGGAGAGACTGAACAAACATTTCAGTAAATACAATCGCGCGCTTTTAAAATAAAGTTGCTCCCTCTGTCGACGTCTAAGCATGTAAATAGCACATAAAATGCAGAGAGGCGTGCATTCTACTGAGAGCCTTGCTGCTGCAAGGGCTGATAAGAATCTATGTCTTTTAAACATAGGATAGATTGTTTGAAGGACCGAACAAAGGTTTGATTACAGTTGTATACGTTCTGTCCAGGCATACATGTACAAAGCACCGTAAAGCTACGGCAGGTGGCTTAGAGTCTCATGAGTCCCTGCGGCTGCAGAGACTCATTAGAATCTACACCGCTTGAAGTTATAAATGATTGTCTGAGGGAAAGAACAGACGTTTTCTGATGAAAGGACGCGGAAGGCACTGTATTTAGCCTCATGCGTCACTGATCTGTACTTGTCACACGACCTACGGTGACCTACTGTGACCTGAGTGATTACAAGAAAGTAGCAGACGAAACCGAAAGCCCTTGCATGCAGTTCACTTAGGAAACCCATATTTTAAGTAATATACTAACGAGCAAAAGAAATACGACAATTCTGGAATCATTGGAAACACTTTAAAGTGTTTCCGATTATTCCAAATCTGTCGTATATCTTTTGATGGTCAGTATAGTTAGAATTATAGAAATGTGAAAACATGGGATGGATGGAAGAATGAAAATGGATGGACGGACGGCTGGGTGGGTGGGTGGACGGACGACGGATGTGGTGACGGTCAAACGGATTGACGGACGTACATATGAAGGACAGGACCGATGTATGGACGGATGGGTTGATGAACGAATAGGTGGATGGACGGACAGACGGATGGATTGATGGTGAAACGGATGACGACCGGACAGATGGACAGGATGGATCGACGGATTGTTTGATGGATGGTTGGATGGATCGAAGGATGGACTGATCGATGGTTGGATCGACGGATAGATAGATAGGAATGGATGGATAGCTAAATGGATTCCATCGGTCGACTGAGATTGATTGATTGATTGATTGATTGAATGATTGAATGATTGATCGATTGATTGATTGATTGCTTAATGAGCGAGCGAGCGAGTGAATGAGTGATATTGTGTGATCGATTGATACATGATGCTGCCTTTATTTGGCAAAAGTTACTAAGTTCACTGTTGTGAAAAGCGAGATTCTCATTCTAATAGAATGTCAATCTCGGTTTTCACAAAAATGTACTGTTGCCGGGATGAGGGTAGCATACTTCCATATTTTCACAAAAAAGTTTTAAGGATCAGACCAGCACGCAAAAAGGCTATCTGCCGGTTTGCTTTGTTCATCAGCTGCTAATTTCTCCCTCTACACGCACTTTCGCACGCACGAACGTACACACAAACGCACATGCACACAAACACGCACAAGTGCGCGCGCGCACACACACACACACACACACACACACACACACACACACACACACACACACAACGAAAACACAAAACACACGCACATACACGCAAGGATGAACAGACAGAGACGGACGGACGGAGAGACAGATAAACAGACTGACAAACTTTCTGACTGAAATTTTATTTCAGGATAGCGCCATTTAAAGGCAGCGTGTCAATAAGTGCCTATAAATCTGACATGACGTCCTTCTCTAAAACTAAATACACTGTACATTTTAATACAAATCTGTATATGTATACTAAAGGCATTGCTTACAAAGAAACAGAAAAATACAAAACTACAAACGAGAGAGAGAGAGAGTTGGGTTTAACGCCGACGAAGGCAATCTCACGGCGGGAGGGGAGGGGGACTGGGAGAGAGAGAGAGAGAGAGAGAGAGAGAGAGAGAGAGAGAGAGGAGAGAGAGAGAGAGAGAGAGAGAGAGAGAGAGAGAGAGAGAGAGAGAGAGAGAGAGAGAGAGAGAGAGACGTAAACCGTTTAAAGCTTAGCGACTTTAATCCAACACGAAGGTGATTTTAAAGAGTGAATGTGGGAGAGAGAGGATCAACCATTATGACGCACTGTAAATCGAGTAAATATGCAACAAAGAAAGAAACACGCTTAAGAAAATCTTGGACATAACAATTTAACCCTTTGACTGACGGTGGCGGTGTTTGTCGCGATGATTCCTGCAGGACTCATCGCGACAAAACCCGCCACCGACAGACTAACGGGTGAACTGTTTCATTCAAGATTTTTCTTTTCTAAAGCGTGGTCATTTCTGGCGTTGGTGACTTCCTGACTTTGTACACACTTGCCACCCAATTACATGTAATTCTATTTCAGCGCATCTTGGTTACTTTTTCTGTTTCGCCGACCCAGGGGTCAGTTGCAGGAGCGAGCTTAATCCTGCACCAGCCACTAAGCAAGGTGCGCCGCTTTAGCAGCGCAACTTGCTTAGTGGCTGGTGCAGAACTAAAGCTCGATCATGCAACTGGCCCCCGTTTCTTTCCTCTTCCTTTCCGCCCACGCTTAGTCTTCTTCTTCTTCTGGTGCCCAGCGTCCTCTTGCTCGATTACCTCTTGCTTGTCTAGTTTTTGTCCGAGGTCCTTGTGTTCGCTGTAGTGGCGCGCGTGTGTTTCTTGTGTAGTGTTTTCGTGCCCATCCATATCTGCCTCGTGCCCTAGCTTCAAGTGCCCATTGTTCTCTAGCCCTTCAGTCTTGTTTCTATCGCCGAGGGGCTTTCTCTGTTCGTGCCCGTTTGTTTGGTGCCCGGTGATTTCATGGTCAGACTTGTGCCCGTCGTCGAAGTGCCCGTAGTTTGTTGATTTTCCCTCCCCATTGTGCCTGTTGTTACTTTTCCCGTCGTGCCCATTTTTAGATTTCCCGTTGTGCCTTTTATAAGATTCCCCGATGTGCCCAGTATCAGTTTTCTCGCTGTGCCCTTTATTAGATTTCCCATTGTGCCCAAAATTAGATTCCCCGTTCTCGTCACGCTGTTCATCACTTTGCGCTTTATCGTTGGCTTGTTCATCATCATCTCGATAAGTAGGTTTCTTTGCAGTGACCCCAACAGAGTAAAAGGTGACGAGCAGATCATCCATGGACTGTGTGAAATTGCCTTCACTTGATATGAACACCGCTTTACAAGTGAACAGAACGCTCTCTTTGTTCTTGTATACACCTGTCGGTATTTTTGTAGTAATACTCAGGTAGGAGGAAGTCGCGTTAAAAATATCGATTCTCCCATCCAATGAAACATCTTTAACGCCAGAGATATCTAGTTCGGAGTGTCTGATTGGCTGTTGGTTGTTAAGGAAGCTGTTCACAGAGGCCAGCGATTGGCGGTTTCCCTTGGAGATGGTCGTAAGCTCCAAACTGAGAAGCTGCGAGACTCTGATCGGATCCACGGTGCAACGTAGCTCGTTCTGCGGTTTTCAAAGAAAAGCATCAACAACGGGTTTCAACTCTGTTCTAGCATATCAAACAGCAATAACCCATTTAGCCCCAACGCCATACAGCAGGAGATGGATGGACCATGATAGTTCAAGGGTAGTGCCAGATTAGCTTGGCGCCGACAGGCGCCAAGCTAATCTGGCACTGCCCTTGAATTATCATGCTCAGTCCGTCTCCTTCAAGTCAGTGATACATAGTCGTTCGGTAACACCTCCGAAATTTGGGAAAAGCGGTCGTGGGGTTAAATGGGTTAAACACTCTCACTGCCGGAACACAAGGAGCAATACTCAGTCTTAACTCATTCGAGAAGTGCCGCCTTCGGATACGCGGCATAAGCCGCGTATCCGGAGGCGGCACGTCTCGAATGAGTTAACTGGGAGTAAATTTAACGTGAGGAATATTGCACTCCCCTTCTCAAAGAGGAAGTTATGTCCGTGGCCCACAACAGGTCGTGATATCAGTACTGGCCTCTTGTGGGCAAGGCACACAAC
Source organism: Semisulcospira habei (assembly GCA_036245525.1). NCBI lineage: Eukaryota > Metazoa > Mollusca > Gastropoda > Semisulcospiridae > Semisulcospira > Semisulcospira habei. The sequence continues at coordinate 86,448,319 of BTPG01000003.1, forward strand.
TTTCCTCTTTGAGAAGGGGAGTACTTAGGGTTACCTATCTTGACTGAGGCTGAGGATAATGGTTTGTTGCGTAGGTTCGCGCGAACACACTGGAAAATTTTCAGCACATAAAACGCTGTCGCAATTGCCTACCCTTGTAATGCGCATTTGTCTACATTTTAATAGTGATGATGAACGCATGGTTAAAAAAAACGCACGCACACACACACACACACACACACACACACACACACACACACACACACACACACACACACACACACACACACAAGTCTTTTGAGTTAGCTATGTTATTCACTGGTGACAAAAGCCGACAAAATTAAAACTATGTCTCCACAAAATGTAAATTTTATGTACACGATTCATTTTAATTCCACTTTTACAGTTGTTTTTGTTGAAGTTTCGCCTAGATGGAAAGCTCCAGGATAAAATGGACATTTATTTTCTTATTACCAGTGTGTATGTAGCTGGCGACTGTGTATATGTGCGTGAGAATTTGTTTCTGTGTGCATGTTTGTGAGGTGTTTATTAACATATTGTGTCTGTTAAACCATACGTATACATATTTTTGTCTTCCTTCAGTCTCCTTACACTTTGTTTTTCATTTGCCTATCTCTTTGCCATTTCCCCTCTAAAGACCTCGACAATTACCTCCGACATTGATCTCCCTGACCGGACCCTTGAGGCGACAAGAACCATGGCACAGCCTAACTCATATTACAAACAGATCGTAGACAGTTTGGTAACCGCCACAGCGATAGTGTATTAACCCTTTCAGCTCCGGATCCCTGCAGCAGGAGATGGTCTGACCATAATAATTTATGGGTAGTGCCAGATTAACTTGGCGCCTTCAGGTACCAAGCTAATCTGGCACTAACCTTAACTTATCATGGTACAATCCATATCCTGCAACTAGTTACATAGTCATTAGGCGTCACCTCCAAAATGTGAGAAATGAGACCTTAGGGTTAAAAGGGTTAACCCCTCATTTGTAGTGTACATGATTGCGAAAAGAACGTCTTTTTTGAAGCAAGACAACACTGATAACCCGTTGTATTTTACCCGACATGGAGCAGGCCGCTTGAAATTCTACTCACCTCCCACGGTGTAGTGAATGAATACGGTTTGTAAGGTTCACTCAGGTTTGTCATGGTTATGGACGCTCCGGGTTCTGGGGACAACACAACAAGTATTATCTCATCGTGCCCGAGGTACGAAATACCCACATTTCGGAGTTATCCTCTGAGGACTGCATTACAATTCAGGAGACAGATCGACCATTTTGGCCTATAGGCGCCAAGCTATTATGCCACCACCCTTGAACTATCATGGTCGAGTCATATATTGCTGTGGTGTGTCGCGGGCAGAATGAGTTAGTTCCAACATTTTCACGTTTTCTCAAGGGCAACACATAGACAGTACACTTCCGCTTTGTAAAACAACAAGCACACTACTGGAGATGGCAACGTCATGACATATATTAAATTACGTCATAAGTCTATTATGTATAAATGTATATTCCTTTGACGTCAGTCGTGTCTGGCGTGATCCAGGTCGGAAGCCTTCTTCTTGATTTCTTGTACGAAAATTGTGAAGGAATGAAACAAACAAAAAAAAAAAACTTAAACGTAATTGGTAGCAGGGGCTTGCTGAACGGACTCTTGTAGGCCTTCGGGAGGTCAAAGAAACCATTGTACACCTCAGGCCTTCGGCCTTCGGAGTTAGGTTCCTTTGCCCACCCGCAGGCCTAGAAGGGTCCGTGTAGAAAACCCCTGTTACCAATAACTTATAAAATGTGTAAAGTCTACTTTTAATCAAATCGCAAACAAAATTTGACTCCTTCACTGCCGAAAGAATAATGGAACACGATCCATCTGCAAGAGACATAGCTCCTCATGAGCGAATGCGGGAGCTCATAAGGATCTGTGCCTCTAGTTCACACTAGTTGAAATCAGTTTGTGTCCATGTTCCTTGGACGGCTGTGGATTTTGGTCGTTGAATGGACGATTAAATACGCGTCGATTGGCAGGGGAGGGTCGAATCAGAGAAGCACTTAGGATAGCATGTGACGTCTCATCAAAGACAGCATATTATAAATACTGTCTTTGGTGTCATTCTCTCTAATGCAGTATCTTATACCGGGTGTGGCCTGAGGAAAGTACTCCCCGTCAGATTTACTCCGGATTTTCCACTAAAAGAATCTCGTACGTACGTTATTTTGTACTCAAAGAAAATGTGGCGTACGAGATAAGTCAGGGGCGGATCTTGCGGAGGGGCAATCCTAGGGGTTCTGCCCCCCCCCCCCACCCCGACCCAAAATTGTGGTCCCTTTTTGGGGTGTTTGGAACCCACCCACCCACCCACCCCACCAGCCCTCCCCTTCCCTATTTGATGTTTTGGCCACAGGAAGAAGGTCTAGCGTCGGAGAGGCCTTTTGTGTCAGGTTAAAGGTCCCAAACAAAATGTTGGACCCTCCCCCCTTTCAGGGTAAGTTATCCGCCCCTGTACTCCCCAAAACAAGCCAGAAATTCACCCGCCACGAAAAGTTAACCTCGCAAGATTGTAGTCAGAGAAAACTTGGCACAGGAGTAATTCTTGCTTAAGAGTGGGGAACTACTTTTCTCGTACAAGTGATAAAGTCCGTGTACGCCGTTTGTACTCCAGAATAAATCTAACATGGGGAGTACTTTACTCGTGATACACCGAGCTTGCTGCCTGTGGGGGGAAAAGATATAGTATATCAGAAGTAGGTGACAATTACACGTATTACGACGAAAACAGTGGACAGATGCACATGTTTGTCCATGCATTCATCCGCCGTTTTCGCCAAAACACGTACAATTTTTACCTTTCTGACTTCCGGAAATCGTCTATTAACTCTTTGGGTGGCGGTAGCGGTTTTTATCGCGATGATTCCTGCAGGAATCATCGCGATAGAAAACAGCTACCGACAGCCAAAGGGTTAAATTTAATGGATCTCACTTACTGCATGCCGGCACTCTCATCTCGGCCACTGTAACTGCCAGCGACATCCAGACAAACTTGCAGCGGTACAGCCCTGTGTATAGCGAAAATTAAAACAAAATTGAACGAAAAATTTAAAAAAGCGGAAAGCTACCAACATACACTAACAAAATTTCTTTTAAATATTGTATAACAAAGTCAAATTTTGAGAGTTTGGAAATCCCCCCCCCCCCACCCCCCTTCTCCCTCTTTCCCCCTCCCGCTTTTCCGGCAATATTTTGGTGTTAGGCGCAAGCTGTTTTTACGCACGCTGGAGCGCCCCGCCCCCAAACCCACGCACACACACACACACACACACACACACACACACACACACACACACACACACACACACACACACACACACACACACACACACACACACACACAAACACCCCACCCCTCGCCAACCCACACGTCTTCCACTTTTTAAAGTTTCGGCCACTGAAAGGCAAAGTCTGGCGTCGGGAGGCCTGTCGTGTCAGGTTGAAGGTCCCAAATAAATGAAAACGTTGCCCCCTCCCGGGAGGTATTTTATCCGCTCCTGTGTTGCATCTATAACTGACGAGGCGAACCTGTATCTTGACACGTTCCAGTGGAGGTGTGAACCTGCATTCCTGCGATGGATGTGCTGTAACCCCAGTTATTAGTTCCAGTGAACACCGCATCACTAGGGTTGTATCTGCTGCGAAATTCAGGGTACACATTCGCACCGGCGTTGTATCTGAATAATACAAATAACCAGTTAACCCATTCAGCCCTGACGCACTACAGCAGGAGATGGCGGGACCATGATAATTCAAGGGTAGTGCCAGATTAACTTGGCGCCTGTCGGCGCCAAGCTAATCTGGCACTACCCTTAAATTGATCATGGTCGACTGATCCATCTCCTGCAACTGGTGCATAGTCATTAGATGACACCTCCAAAATTTCGGAAATACGTGCAGTCGGGCTGAATGAGTTAACAAGAGAAAGGACTTTCTCTCATGCTTTCATTCATGTGCATTTTGCCTTGTCGAAAATATGGAAGAACAAGCGGAATCAAGCAAATGAAAGTCTCTCACACGCACTAAAATAAAACAAAACCCGCTCAGCACCGATGAAATTTGAATACGTCCCAACTGCAAGAAGCATATAGATCCTCATGAGGATCTATACCTCTTGCCGTGACACCACTTTGAATCCATGTTCTTGTGTCAGCCGCCTGGGGCTTTTTGTGTTGAATTAACTCTTTCTACCCCATCACCGAAATCCCCAAATTTTGCCGCTGTCCTCTAAAGACTGCTTTGCAGTGCAGGACACAGATCGACCATGATAGTTCAAGGGTGATGCCAGAATAGCTTGGCGCCCATAGGCGCCAAGCTATTCTGGCATCGCCCTTGAACTATGATGGTCGATCCATATCTTGCTGTGGTGTGTCTGGGGTAGTATGAGTTCACCAGGATTGCAGAAACACAGCCCGCGTCAGCTGTTGTGGCATGGAAAGGGCATAGACGATAGTAGCTTTGACTAATGCTAGTCCGCTGCCCCACCGCGTGCGCGCCAACACCTACTAAGCTCAAGACAGTATTCTGTCTTGAGCTTAGTAGGCGTTGGCGCGCACGCGGTGGCGCAGCGGATTTGCATTAGTCAAAGCTACTATCGTCGGGCCCCTGTGGGAAAGGGTGAACAAACAGGCAAGTCAGTGTACAAAACTTGCTCATTTCGTTTCATCCATCCATCCATCCATCTATCCATCCAGCCAGCCATCCAGCCAGCCATCCTTTACAGATTTGGTATACTCGTATTATCATGAGATATTCACAGATTTTATATTAGAATGTTTTGATATGGATTCATATTTATTGAATGGTTTTTATTCTGCGGCTGTTCCCCCGTCTATAAATTTGTAATTGCCCTTTAAGAGATAAACAACGTTCTTGGAGTTGAATCAGTTGCAATGAACTGAAATGGTGAGTTGAATTGAACTGAACTGAACTGAATTTTTGAACTGAATTGAATCCATCCATCCACTCGCAGTGACAATCCCTCCCTCACTCTCGTTCTTACTTGTCGAAGGAAGCAACGGGGAGACGCCTATCAGGTGAGACATCGGGGATTACGCTCAGCTCCAAGCTCACCACATCTTTGTCCAGTCTGCACGAAATCTTGTGGTTGGTGGGATCAGAAGGGTTGCTCTGCTCAAGTTTCATTGCCGCAGTCTCTGTAAGATATACACGGCAAACCCTCACGTTTAACACATCACAGTGCGCAAAAAGATCTTTTAAACGTGCTTTGCACATCAAGTCCAATCAGTGTGACTTCACAGTTCGGCTGATAAACAAAATACTGATAATAAAACGCGAATGTCAAACATTTTCTCTTTCTCCTTAATTTGCTATCTGAACTTCCATTGTATTGGCGCTGTGGCTATAAGCTGTTGTATGTACGTGATGCTGCTGCTGATTCTATGACACTGTCCTAGATGTTAGATCTGTATAAGATAGTGCTATGCGGCAACTTATTGCACTTGTTTTTTTCATCAGCGACAGTTAAACATTCCCCAACGCCATTTTTTTTTTTTTTTTTTTTTTTTTTTTTTTTTTTTGGGGGGGGGGGGGGGCATAATAAGTCAACTATTGTGTTCGTTAATTTTTTTTCCCTGCGCTTTATTATTATTATTATTTTCTCTATATGATGCGTTTGTTTGCCTACGTGGTATTTTATTTTGTATACAGGACAGTTTGTAAAACAGGCGTTGAGTTGCCTAAAAGCTCTATTCTGCAATAAAGATTCATCATCATCATATCTCCCAATGCTCTATTCTGCAATAAAGATTCATCATCATCATATCTCCCAATGCTCTATTCTGCAATAAAGATTCATCATCATCATATCTCCCAATGCTCTATTCTGCAATAAAGATTCATCATCATCATATCTCCCAATGCTCTATTCTGCAATAAAGATTCATCATCATCATATCTCCCAATGCTCTATTCTGCAATAAAGATTCATCATCATCATATCTCCCAATGCTCTATTCTGCAATAAAGATTCATCATCATCATATCTCCCAATGCTCTATTCTGCAATAAAGATTCATCATCATCATATCTCCCAATGCGCTAAAGGCCATGGGGCCGACGTCAGCCCCATGACTTTTGCGCAATAGTCTCTCTCTCTCTCTCTCTCTCTCTCTCTCTCTCTCTCTCTCTCTCTCTCTCTCTCTCTCTCTCTCTCTCTCTCTCTCTCTCTCTCTCTCTCTCTCTCTCTCTCTCTCTCTCTCTCTCTCTCTCTCAGGCCATGAGGGTGAGAGATGATCTGAGAAAACAGAAGCGCTTTGCTGAATTTAAACGTGAGCGCAATCGTGTCAAATGTTTAGTGCGGCATGCTAAAAAATCTTTCATTGATCGTTTGATTAAACAAGACAAAGATATGTCCACACTCTGGCGCGCTATGGCCGTAGTAACTGGAGGCAAGAGTAGTAAATCCACTGTAATCCCGTCTACCCTGACTGCCGATAATTTTAACGATCATTTCCTTTCAATTGCTGAGTCCCTGGTCATTTCTAAAACAAACTCTCGGCCCTATACCTGTCCTGAAACCCTGATTGATTTCTGTAGAACGCGAACTGCGAAATTTGATCCTTTTGCTATTCCACCTCTGGCAGTTCACCAGGTTGGTAAGACAATTAATTCCATGAAGAATAAAAAAAATCCTCCGGGCCAGATGAAATAAACCCCAAAATACTGAAACTATCACTTCCCTATGTTGTAGAAACAATAACTTATATCTACAATTTATGCATCCAGAAAAATGTTTTCCCAAAAGAACTAAAAAAGGCTAAAGTTATTCCCCTACTTAAAACAAAAGATCTGTTCGATGTTAACAATTATCGCCCCATTTCACTTGTGTCTGTCTTAAGTAAACCCCTTGAACGACACATTCATAAGCATATGTTAAAATACCTGGGAAAACGCAAATTAATCCACCCCTACATTCAGGTTTTCGCCCGAAGCAGAGTTGTCATACAGCCTTAGCGCGACTTACAGACGCGTGACTAAGTTCAATGAACCAAGGCGAATTTACAGGTGCTGTTTTCATAGACCTTCGGAAAGCTTTCGACCTGGTAGATCATGACATTCTCTTTTCCAAGCTCAGTATATATCTGGATGGTTCATTTTCAAGTAACGGTTTTCATACCTCAGACGCCAGTCCTCAGGCACCTATTCATTCCTTGAAAACAACCTCGTTTTTCGCTTCCTATCTTACAGACAGATAGCAGCGCGTGATGGTCAATGGATCTTACTCTTCAAGTGGTTTAGTAACAAGAGGAGTGTCCCAGGGCTCTGTCCTGGGACCACTTCTCTTTTGCATATTTATCAATGACCTGCCACTACATTTCACGAATGACAAAATTGCATGTGACTTATTTGCCGATGACGCAACAATCCACACCCCCGATAAATGTCTTAAGTCTTTAAATGGTCGTTTGCAACAGGGGCTGAGCGAAATTTCAAAATGGTGTGAAAATAATGCAATGATCCTTAATTCCACCAAAACCGAATGTATGACGTTAGCAACCCGTCAGAAGCATCAGCTCAATCCACTTTCGCTTAGCCTGGAAATCCAAGACCACACCATTACACAAGTAACTGAACATCGTCTACTTGGAGTTATTGTTGATAACCAGATGAAATGGCAATCTCACATCAATGCTGTCTGTAAAACTGTGTCCAGAAATGTTTTATGCTGTCTAAGCTAAAATATCTTATTGATGTCGACGCTCACAAACTATTTTACAATGCCCATGTCAAATCCCAAATCGATTATGCCTCCACGACATGGGACGGCAGCGGTGACATACACTTGAAGAGGTTTAACTCCTTGCATCGCAGGGCAGTGAAGCAGATCCTGCCTGATCCAGCCCTTTCTACTGACCAAAAATTTGAAAAACTAAAGATGCTTCCTATCGACAGGCACCATCTCTTTAACAAAAGGGTAGTCATGTATAAAATCTGGAATGAAATCCACCCAGAATACTTGTGTAAGCTCTTCACCAAGGCAGCTTCAGGCTATTCAACATCAGGGTGTAACTTCATCACACCACGCCCGAGGATAGATTTATTTAAAACCACCCTATCATTCTCGGGCGCCTCGTTTTGGAATAAACTGCCAGCGCACATATCACACACTGGTTCACTCACCTCTTTCAAGGAGAGCCTCTTCAACTACCTGCTATCTAACAACTCATTCACTGGTTCGGGTATCCCCATCGCCTAAAGCCTTGATATTAACCTCCGCGCGCACGTGTATGTGTGTGTGTGTGTGTGCGCGCGCGCGTGCGTGCGTGCGTGCGCGAGTGTGTGTGTGTGTGTGTGTGTGTGTGTGTGTGTGTGTGTGTGTGTGTGTGTGTGTGTGTGTGTGTGTGTGTGTGTGTGTGTGTGTGTGTGTGTGTGTGTGGGTGGGTGGATGGGTGGGTGCGGCGAGAGCGTGCGCGCGTGTTTGATATCAGTGAAAGAAGGAATTTTAAAGAATATCTTCTTCTTTGTTTTTGCCATTCACTTTAGTAATCGGTGCCCTCCATTTTGCCTTATCCGTCTTTTTTTTGAACGACTTGTTATATTATGTGCACTTGTATGTTAGTAGCTTTGAACCTTTGTATGTTAGTACCTTTGTACCTTTGTACGTTATGTTAGTAGCTTTGTACCTTTGTACGTTATGTTAGTAGCTTTGTACCTTTAGCAGAGTTGTGCCTTTGTAGATTAGCAACGGCAAGCGTAAAAAATGGCACATGGTAACTGCTTCTTCCGTTCAGAAATATGGTTTCATTTCATTTCTCTCTCTCTCTCCGGCTCTCTCTCTCTCTCTCTCTCTCTCTCTCTCTCTCTCTCTCTCTCTCTCTCTCTCTCTCTCTCTCTCTCTCTCTCTCTCCCCCCCCCCCCCCTACCCAGCTATTTATCTTCTGTATACGTACGGCATGCCTTAGGTAGAGTTTTCCACGCCTGTGCGTAACTTCCGGTCGTCAATTCGCCTTCTTTGTATAACACGTGGCAAGAATACATCATGGCATCTTCGCAGGATCCCAACCGGAAGTCGACAATGATGCGTGACTGCAGCGGATCTGATCGGTTGATCCCGCCGGAAACGACAACGCCATCTTTCGTAAATGTTTGGAAAGTCTTCGCCTGCCCGTCGCCCTCGGAAATGTTGGCGTATGCGATAGTTTCAAAGCGAGCTAACGTTTCGTTGCGGCGGAGTTCCATGTAGGTGATTTTGCCTTTCAAGTAGCTCATTGTTTGCGCTGAACAGGTGAAGACGACTCGTGAAGGATCAAGTATATTGGGCGTCTGGAAATCCAAAAGCGTGTTATCTGAAGAAGAAAATGCACGATTTGTGGTAGATAGCGTTTTTGAAATCTTGCCTAAATTGTTTCCGATGACAATGATTTAAGAAATGTCGCATTACTTTTGCTCTTCAATATAATGGGGAGATTTTTGTTGTGATACAATGAAAATCTCGCTGAAAATCTCGCTTTTGAAAAACGACGGACTTAAGAATTATTATCTTCCGTTAAATTGGGGTGGATTATAACATTTAATATTTAAACCCGACCTAACTGAATACACAAACTGAAAGGGACAGAGTGCATCTGTGTCATATCTGTGCGAGTTACAAATCTTTAGTTCTGCAAATAATGTAATAGATTACCGTATAGAAAACAATACTAGATTAAGCCGTTCAGTGCCGAGAAAACACACATACTGCAAGAGGTATAGATCCTCATGAGACCCCGCAGTTGCGGGGGCTCATGACGATCTATGCCTCTTGCTGACACGCTTTAAATCCATGATCCTAGGGCAGCTAGGGCTTGTTGCTGTTGAATTGATAAAGAATGCAGAAACACGGTTTCCGTCATCAGGCACTAATCGGCTTGTTCATGCAGTCACCGGTACTGTGTTTATAGTACTGGTGGCTGCACGCACAAGGCGGTTAAAATGAATATTACCACAAACTTTGACATCAGTGAAAAGCACATCCTTCGCCTGGTTGGAGGTACCTCTGATCACCTCGCAATAATACCGCCCGTCGTCCCCGCAAGTCGCCTCATGCACCTCCACGCGCAGGAAGGAAGGGGAGGCTACTTTCAAATCAAGATGGCCGTCGATTCCCACGCTGTCGCTGGACTTATGCCTCTCTATCCTGTACATAATACCGATTGACTGGTTGACTGACTGATTGGTTGACTGACTGATTGATTCATTCATTCATTCATTGGCTACCTGGCTGACTGACTGACTGACTGGCTATATATATATATATATATATATATATATATAGTGTGTAGTTGTGTTTGTGAGTTAGTGTGTTGTTAATGTGTGATATATATATATATATATATATATATATATATATATATATATATATATATATATTATATATATATATATATATATATATGTGTGTGTGTGTGTGTGTGTGTGTGTATGTGTGTGTGTGTGTGTTTGTGTGTGTGTATGTGTGTGTGTGTGTGTGTGTGTGTGTGTGTGTGTGTGTGTGTGTGTGTGTGTGTGTGTGTGTGTGTGTGTGTGTGTGTGTGTGTGTGTGTGTGTGTGTGTTCGTCATCTCAACGAGAGCTTCATCAGGTCGATATACTTTGACTCAGATGTGGGACGATGTTGCTCGGGGTTTATATATTTCCTATAAACCAGACAGGGACATGCTATGCTGTAATATAACCCCTGTTAATGTAAATGACCTGTTGGACTTGCCGATGCTTGCAATAGTATCGTTTTGCAGGCGCCGTTCACTGCTAGAATATGCTTCTCTTCCCAGCACAATGGAATGGACGGGGTCGGCCACTGAATTGGTCACACTGCAGAGTACAGACAGGGTGACCTCTAGACGTTGGGAGAGAGTGTAAGTGAGGTTGACATTCTGACCTGGTGTGTCAAAAGAAGAAACGAGCATCAGAATGAAAAGAAATTGACAAAATGATATCTATGATGAAAATACTACTACTACTACTACTACTAGTAATAACGACAACGACGATAATAATAATAATAATAATAATAATAATAATAATAATAATAATAATAAAAATAATCATCATCATCATCATCATCATCTTTATTATTATTATTATTATTATTATTATTATTATTATTATTATTATTATTATTATGACATCTCAGACTTGTCGAGTCAGAAATTTCTATTTCGTCCAAAATAACTACATGCATTTTATTCTCATGTATCTTTTTTTTTAAACAAAACTCGACGTCTCTGTGACCCCAAGTTCACCCTCTATTTCAAAATGTAGCCAGTCACGGGAATTAGGGAATTACTGTGTAGAACCGTCGACTGGTGTGTATGAACAGCACACGCCAGTGCCGGCGAGCCATTTTGAATCCTAGCCGCCAGTGCGAAAGCATAGCACCGACCGCAATGTAGTTGGAGCCGAAGGTTCACCTTTGGGATCCGACTTTGAGTAAGCAGGTTGAAAAGAGGCTTGCTTGATTGTACATTGCTTAACGTCCCGACAGCAACAAGACTTTTTCAGGACCTGCCTGCACTGCTTGTGAAAAAAAAAAATAAACAGAATATTGAATGTATGTCGCCAGCCGGTCCATTACGTAAACTACGACATGGACCATTCTCAACGAATATTCATGAGGTGAAGGTCGCATCGAAAGCGAGGCTATATGGGGAACAAGTGGCAGACAGTACTTTCATGGCGACAGAGAAGGAGCAGTCGAAGCGCAGATTAGTCGAAACACCATTGCGTTGTTCCTGTGTGCACATCAAATAGAGCACAGAATAATGAAAACGCGAAACTTTCATTTCATACTTTTCCAAAAGCAACCGAAACTACTGACGCAACGGAGGAAAGAGTGCTTGATCCGAATTCGTCTGCATGTGCAAGTGTGTTGTGTGAGAGAAACTTGCATGTATAGACTTTATGGTCTACAGCAGAAACTGTTTTGAGCGACCATCCTTACAGCAGATCACCTGTCTTTACATACCAACATTTAGGTGGCTCAACTGCAGCCCGGATGACACTGTTTGCCCTACAAGACTTCTCTTGAAAGAGCATGAGATGTTTAAGGCCACTTTCCGCTTCTAGCAAAAATGGTGATTGCCAGAACAGGTTCTGCTGTCTTAACATTTATTTTTGTTTGTAACCGGCTGACGCGGTCCCTCCAGCTGAGACGCTATGATGTGTTTTTTTTTTTTTTTAATTTCCTTTACCCTCTGGCCACCCAAGTCTCTTAGCCTTCGCGCTACCCACACTTAGCCAGGGGCCGCAACCCAGCAACGAGTCAGTCAGCTAGTCATTTTGTAGTACTTTGAAAGTTCTGCTAGGTAGCCCCTGTTCTAGCCTCTATAACTTTTTAACGGCTTTACCGATCGAGAATCCGTAACTCACATCAGTTTCCTCATGCAACTCCCCTTCTACTCATATGCTTTGTATTTAGTGATTTTATGACCACCATAGTTCAATTAGCGATTTTCTTACTTTTACAAATTTCAGTGAGCTCTCCTAGCCCATTTTAGAATTTAATAATAAATTCCTAGGACTTCCCTCTAAAATATAGTTATGGTAGCTTGTAGCTATTCACATTTCCTGTCTTTTGCTTCAAACCCGAAGCCTTTGTGAAAAGTAATTATTGAGTTATGGCTCTTTTTGTAGTACCTAAGAAGCACAGATTTACCCATTTTCCGGTCTGTCTGGAACCGTTTCTTGGTCCGTGCCGTGTTGCTTCCTTTGCGGTTCGCTCGCAGAGTATTTAAGCCGGTCAGTGCCAGAGCGGGAAGTCTTTGTCCTAAGAGTCGCCCCACTGACAGTATAGCTACTACCACTCTGAGCCATCACTGAGCTTATCTTCAACCGTATCTCCACTGGGATATCCGTGCTGTTTTTCTGCTATTTGATAAACGACAAATAAAGTACGTCAACGCGACCTCTGCTTCGGCTTCTTATATTCCCCAACATAATTCACCCACAAACACCGGGTGCACACAAGTTCACATCTGGCGCTGCGAGCAAAGGATCGGGGTAAAGGAGCTTAAAGCAGCACGGAGAGGGCGACTACAATAACATCAACATGGAGACCGATGGAAACCAACAAGATGCAGTCCCTCAGCAGGATGTTGACCACCAAGCCGGCCAGGGACATGTCCTGATAAATGCTGTGGCAGGCCAGACAGCACGTATTGTCGTGCAAGCTGCACCAGCTGTAAGACTCCCCAGATTTTCCGCTGTGCAAGAAACTTGCCCATGGACAGACTTCCAGGAGGAAGTCAGACGGAGTTTTGAAGATGGACAAACCTCACCACAGGCGGCAGTACGACTGGTACTATCCTCGCTGGATGGCCCAGCTAAACGGGAGGTTTTGTCCAGGCCAGCCGAGCACAGACAGACGGTGGAGGACATTTTGAGGGTCCTCGACCATCGTTTTGGGGACAAAAGATCACATAGTGAGCTTATGGCTGCGTTCTACGCCTGTAGGATGAGTGCTGGTGAAGACATCCTTACATACTCGCACACTCTGGCTGGATTGGGGGCAAGAATCAACGCACTGACGCCCAACTCCCTCTCGGACACGATGTTAAGGGACCGGCTGGTCAGCGGGGCACACCTCCAACTAAACGGTGCCCTGCGGCTGTTCCTGCAAATCAGGCCAACCAGCACATTCCAGGACATGGTGGACGAAGCGCTGCGGTGGGCGCGCGAGGACAGCGAGCGGTGTGTCAGCGTTCAAATGCACACTGCTGAGTCCGGCGCTGAGATTGAGGCCCTCCGAGCGCAAGTGGCTGAACTGCGTGCGCTGTTGCAGCACCAGCGAACAACGATGAGAACACCAGGAAATGCATCACGCTCATTCCAGGGAGCTTGTTTCTGGTGCCAGCAGCCTGGACACAGAGAAAATGGGTGCCCTGCTAAAGAGCGGTACCACAATTGTCGGCGACCAAGACCGCCTCAGCCTCCGAACACCAGCCAAACCACCAGCCGTAACTCTGCCAACCAGGGAAACTTCTAACCCCCGTTGTCAGTAGCCAGACAACGGGGGCCAATGAAGTGTACATGGGACTCGTTGGACGTTGCCCTGCGGTTAGGGTGGAAGTAGGTGGCAAACAAGGACAGGCATTGATTGACACTGGGAGTGAAGTGTCCACGGTAACATCATCGTGGGTGGACACCCACTTGCCTCATATCCCAGTGCAATCTGAGAGCTTCTTGACTGTTCGGGCTGCAAATGGCCAGGCAATCCCAAACAGAGGCATCATTTTGTGCAGTCTGGCAGTGTTGAAGGACAGCTTGCAGTCAGTGCCTTTCCTTGTAGTGAACGATCCACAAGACACTGTCACCCGACGGCGCAAGAACGAGACCCCAATTCTGTTGGGAATGAATGTGTTGAGCCAGCTACAAAATTCAACCCAACAGCCTTCAGCCCTCCCACCAGCCCTTCAGGCATTCGTCCGAGAAGTTCACTTGGACAAATCCTCTGTTCGCGGGCAAGCTCGAGTTGCTGATGGATGCTGCGTACCAGCCAATTCGCTCATCAACATCCGCATTACAGGAGTCCAACAGCACCGACCTCTGTATGCGTCCCCACTGGCTACCCCACTCCCAGGCGGTCTGGTTGTCATCCCCACGTTGGTGAGCGCAAACCGGCATCAGCGATACATACGACTAGCCAACCTCAGCACCCAAGACCATCTGCTGAGGCCGCGAACGCCCATAGCACTACTTCATGCTGTAGACGCGGTTGAAAACGATGGAATCCGGGTCACCACAGACTGCCGGGAGATGGCGGTCACCATTGAATCCGGGTCACCACCTACATCATCGTCCCTTACACCCCCTCCTTCTTCCAGTGACTCCCTTCCCGAGTGTGGCGGAGATGATTTCCAGAGGGCTCAGCTCCAGCAGCTTCTATCGCAGTATTCCCATGTCTTCGCCCAGGGTGAACACGACCTGGGATACACAGACCTGGAGCAGCACCGCATCCCGACTACGGACAACATCCCCGTCGCACAGCCCTACCGCAGCATCCCGCCAACGCAGCTGCGAGAAGTACAGGAACACCTCAAGTCACTCATCAAGTCCGGTATTGTAGTGGAGAGTAGGAGCCCTTATGCTGCACCTGTGGTGCTTGTGAGGAAAAAAGATGGCAGCCTGCGACTGTGTGTGGACTATCGCCGCCTGAATTCCAAGACAGTCGGCGACGCATACCCACTCCCTCGCATCCAGGAATCGTTTGACTCGCTTGTTGGTGCGCAGTTCTTCTCCACATTGGACTTGGCCAGCGGATACCACCAAATAGCTATGCACCCAGAAGATCAGCACAAGACAGCGTTCATCACTCCGATGGGGTTGTTCGAGTACACGAGGATGCCGTTCGGGTTATCATCAGCGCCTGCAACCTCCCAGCGCCTAATACAAGCGGCGATGAGTCAGGAGCTATTCCAGTTCCTACTGGTTTACTTGGACGATCTTCTGGTGTATTCGAAGACATTTGAGGAGCACCTGACCATCTTGAGAGAATCCTGAGGCGCCTATCTGACCTTGGGTTGAAACTGTTGGTAGACAAATGCCAATTTCTGCGTAGGCAGGTGACATACCTTGGACACACCATATCTGCGAACGGAGTATTCTGCGACAGCGAGAAGATCAAGGTTGTTCAGGAGTGGCCTTCACCAACCACCACGACGGAGCTGCGCAGTTTTTTGGGTTTTGCTAGCTACTATCGACGCTTCATCCAAGGGTTCGCGAAGTTGGCTGGCCCTCTTCATGACCTAGTAACTGAGAGCTGCAAGTCCAAGAAGAAAGGGGGCAACATCACTCGACTTTGGGGCCAACCACACGACGACGCCTTCAAAACACTGAAAGAGGCTCTGATATCTGCTCCTGTCCTGGGCTACGCGGACTTCAATGAGCCTTTTATCTTGGAAACCGATGCCAGCCATGATGGTTTGGGTGCGATCCTCTCTCAGAAGCAAGGCAAACAACTGAGGGTCATCGCATACGCCAGCCGTCGCCTGCGTCCCACTGAGAAGAGTTACCACTGCCAGAGTTCCAAGCTTGAGCTCCTTGCCATCAAGTGGGCTATCACCGACAAGTTCAGGCACTACTTGCTGGGGGCAGAATTCAAGGTTCTCACGGACAACAATCCATTTTTTCACCTCAAGACAGCAAAGCTTGGTGCACTGGAGCAGCGGTGGGCAGCACAGTTGGCCCAGTTCAACTTTAGTGTTGAGTACCGGCCTGGACGAGAGAATCGAGCAGACTCGCTATCCCGCCTACCTGTAAAAGAAGTGGAGATGGAAGTGCCACCTCCAGTCCTGACCAGTGTACCAGCAGAGATAGCCATGTGTGAGCGCATGGCTGTGGGTGAACCAGTTGACATTTCTGCTTGTGACAACCCAGTTGACTCCTCCCCTTACCCTGACTCCAAGGTTCCTTCCCCAGACACCCAGACTGATACTGATGTCTTTCCGCGGATTGGCAACACCCAAATGCGGCGCTACCAGGAGGAAGACGCAGTCATTGGCCCATTCCTGGCAGCCTGGCCGAGCAAGCCCTCATCTTCTGGTAGACCGGCTCGTGCGCTCCTTCACCAACATCGGCGGCTGCAGATGAGGGATGGCCTTCTACATCGAAGTGTCACCGACCCTCGACGGGGTGCCTGCCTGCAGCTGGTCCTACCAAGTTGCCTGCGACCTGATGTCCTGGTAGCCCTACACGACAACATGGGCCATCAGGGCCATGAGCGTACCGTCGACCTGATAAGGACACGGGTCTACTGGCCTGGGATGTACGAAGACATCAAGGGGTATATCGGCCGGTGTGAACGCTGCAGGACCAACACTCCACAAAATCTGTCCCTGCCCTCTGCACACCTGCTCGCAACCCGTCCCCTCGAGATCGTCGCAATGGACTTCACGCAGCTGGAGACCTCCGATGGTGGCAAGCGAGACGTACTGGTCATCACAGATGTCTTCTCCAAGTTCACGCAGGCGATTCCAACACGGAACCAAGAGGCAGTAACAGTAGCAGACGTACTTGTTCGTGAATGGTTCCAGCGCTACGGTGTCCCCGAGCGGATCCATAGTGACCAGGGCAGGAACTTTGAATCTAATCTGATCAGCCTCCTCTGCGACCTATATGGCGTTAAAAAGTCCAGGACGACGCCCTACCACCCGGAAGGAAATGGACAATGCGAGAGATTTAACCGCTCGATGCATGATCTCCTTCGGAAGTTGGATCCGGTTGAGAAGGCGCATTGGCCGCGCCACATCTCTGCGCTGGTGCATGCGTACAACTGTACCCCGCATGCCTCAACCGGATTCACACCCTACTTCTTGCTCTTTGGGCAAGAGCCTCGCCTGCCTGTCGACAATCTCCTTGGTCTGCCTACGACAACAGCTGCAGCTGGGCCTCAGGAATGGGTTCGTCGCCATCGCCACCGCCTTCACCGTGCCCACGAGAAGGCACACCAGCACCTGAATGAGGCCGCAGCCAAGCGAACCGTACAGACTGACCAAAGAGCCGCTGACCACGCTCTGCAGATCGGTGACTACGTCCTGCTGCCCAACCGTGTTCGGGGACTAAACAAATTCCAGGACAGATGGCAGCGGGGCGTGTATGTGGTCACCGAGCGAATCAGCCCGGAAGGCCAGGCCTACCGAGTGAGACCTCTTGATGGAGGTGCTGAGAGGGTTGTCAACCGTCGCGATCTGCTGCGGACTGACCACCTTCTTGACGACATGGCTGAACAACCGGCCGAGGAACCTGATCAACAGGAAGCACCAACTCAAAGACCGGTCCAAGCACCGGTGGATGAGGCTGAACAGGACTGGGCTCTGCCTCTTCTAATAACTACTGATGGTGCCAACCCTGTCGCCCCGGTTCCTATTCCAGCTCCCGTCCCAGAGATGCGTGATCCCGTTGCCGTTCCCATCCTGGCAGAAGCAGAAACTGCAGTCCCTCAGGCTACTAATGACGCCCCTGGCATTTCCATGGTCCCAGTGCCTGTCACGCCGGCTCTGGTTGTGACAGCGGTACCACCTGCAGTGGCTCTGGCTGCAAGATCAGGACCGTCAACGGAACCCGAGACCGGCACATCATCGGTTCCAACTAGACGTTCTGCCAGACTGCAGACCAGATTAAAGGCGATGTGTAATCGGGTGGAAGCTTTGTTTTTTTAGTTGCTTCCAAGACTTTAGAATTTGCTATGAGTGACACCGGCGTCATAGTTTTAACATAAACTGCGCCATGAACTGTCCACCCAGGGACCTTTTGTGTATTGAGTCGGACGACTAGAGATTGCTGTTGCAATGCATTGTTTCTTTGTAGGTGTCTCTTTTTTTTTTTGTAGCACGTTTGTGCTTTGAGTCTCATGAACAATACAATTTCATGAGTGAACTGTTCTGTTAGTTTGACTGACTTTTGTGAAGCAATGTTTCTGGTGTTTTGCATGCCTAGTAGCTATATAAGTGGGTTCTTTTATATTTTATTCCTAAGCAGGGTACATTTTGACTCAGGATGATGTTTTAATTACCATTTTTCTGGTTTGTCATTTTTCTACGCAAGATGTGCTTGGAATGTTTTCACATGTTGTTGTAAAATTTAAGTTGGGTGCATGTTCTCATGTGTTTTGGCTTACAATCTTGATTCCAAGAAAACAGGGGATCAGCTGTGATAGCTTAAGGGTATTGTCTGATCAGCTTAACACATGAAAGTACCATGGCACTATCCTTCAAATGTCATAGTTGATCCCTTTAGATGATTGAGTAGTGCTGCCACACTCACACACACACACACACACACACACACACACACACACACACACACACACACACACACACACACACACACACACACACACACACACGCACACACACACACACGCACACACACACACACACACACAGAGTGATGAATGTAATACATTTTATTCTGCTGGAGTCTTCTGACTTCGTCAATTTTAACCCTTTAGCTGTCAGCATCGATTTGGTTGAAATGATGCCTGTGAAAAACACTTCTGAAATTGCTACCAACTGCGAAATGGTTAAGAGAGGACAAACACTTGTACATAGTGTTAACCCGCTAGCCTATTTATCTTCCTGACGCACACCCACACATGCTTGAATTCACCAAACTGGAAACATTGAGGGGGGAGGGGGAGGGGGTCAGCATGGGACAACACTAAGTAGGTCCACAACCGATAATTGAATTCAAACTGTGTTGTTTTTCGCTGGCTAAATTCACAAAATATAACCGAGTTGACCCCTCCAACAATGCTAATGTGCTGTCAAATCTTTAAAAAAAAAAGTGTGCACTCGGTATGTTACAAGTTCCGTGTAAGCTTTGACAAAACACTCATAATTATATCTCTCATGTGTAGAAAAAAATCATAAAACCACAATCTTCTGAATGTTCAATCTGCTGACCAGTTTCTTCGAACACAATTCAATCAAGCTTCAATGCAAATGGCTGTGGTTGGTTTACAGGAGACTGATTTTTATAATATGTGGTCAGATATTTGCTAATGCTCAAAATACGGCACAATTCTAAAGTCTCGACGTTCTGCACTTTCACTCGCCATGTTGCTGTCGCGCGTCCAGCCCCAGATAGCCTCGTTTTCGCGCACGCTACCTTTTGACCCCAAGCTCATTAAGAATCGTCAATGGGGCCTAAATAAAGCTAAGACCATTTAGCAACACTCATCCAATATCAAGAGCTACAGCAGCGCAGACAGTAGGGAGAGTTTTAAAAAAGAACTTGAATACAGGTGAATGGACCAAGGATAGACAGAAACACATGCCCCAGAATAATGGGGAAAACCTACCCTGTGGGGCTGACCAGGGTGACCCTGGGAACTAAAAAGTAGTTAACCCGATGGTGAGCACTGCTCAGGCCACAAGCAGGTTGAATTTTTTCAGGGGTTCCTGATTTATGCAGATTCTCTTTAATTACTTCTTCCTCGAAGCAATTACAACAACGAGGATGTGCTAATCGTTTCCCTGCCTTTTCAACCATCCGGAGGATATCATTTTTACCTCTGAAATGTGACATCTTGGACCGTAAATCTCTGACACTGAAAATGCTGATGGTCGGCCCTTGTGAACTCTACAGGTATGCCGCTCGGCCAGGCTAAACGGAAGGTTGAATCTACTACAACTGACTCAAGTTTTGATCAGTCTACACCCAGCCATGCGGCCAGACAGAGAAAAGCGGCACTTCTAAAGAAAGCCAGGAAGAAGAAAAGCAAGGCGGAGCCGGCATCGGACAGCAGGGCATCGATCAAGTGTCACTTTCAAACTACGCGGCGAAACAGCATGGCGGAGACTGCGGACAAGAATGCATCGTCTGCTACCGCGTCTGCCTCGTCTGCCACGGTCTTCGTATCCACTGGTGACGACGTACATGTCAGTGACCCTTCTCATGCTGATCTAATGAGACTGCTACGTGAAATGTCTGCAAAGCTAGACAAAGTGAATGAGCAATTCGAGGAGTTGAGAGGTGAGATACACTGATGAGCTAAGAGTGGAAAATCAGACACTGAAGGTTGAATTGAAAGAAGATAGAGGAGGCAACCAGTCTGGCTACGGATGCGAAGTTTTTAGCCTCCGTAGCAGAGAAGCTTTCGAACGACTTGGAACAATACACCCGAAGAAATAACGTTCGCATACTGGGGGTACCAGAGGCAGAGAGACAGACCGTAGAGGAGTGCGAAAAGAAAGTCCTTCAGATCTTCAAAGACAAGCTGCAGCTGCCCGGTCTACAGCCTGGAGATATTGAGGCCTGCCATCGCATAGGTCAACTACAGCAGCGTTCACAGGGAAGTGGGCAACAACAGCGAGGGCCGAGACCTGTGATCGTGCGATTCATGTCGAGAACGGCTGCAGAATTAGTGCTTTTCCATAGACGGAAACTAAGGAACACCTCCTACGTCATAACCGAGGACTTGACTCATAGTAACTACACTCTGCTGTCCCAGTGCTGGGACCACCCTGCAGCGCAGGATGCGTGGACAAAACGTGGCAGTGTCTATGTAAAGCGCAAATCTGATTCCAGGGTGATACATATAGCCTCAATCTCGGACTTGGTGGACAAGGTGCCTATTGGAAGTGACCCAAACACAACAACACCACGGGAGAGAAGACGACGTACGCTTCAGCGCTGAGCTAGTCCGGCGATCGGTTGTATATGGACTCTTTGCCTAAACTGCATAAGTTTCGATGTGCACCCGATCGCGGAGCTGGCTACATGTAGGCAGTGGATGCTTTGCAATCTTTGTGACCACCCTCTGTTTACATATGTTTTTTCACCTGTGGCCTGTAACCTTACGCGTGACACGCTACCTGGGTAAGAGCGGCTACTCTGGCCAATAGGTCAATAAGTTCGCACGAGGTCTGTTCCTCAGTGTGAAGCAGGATGTGATTCTGTTGGAGTGTGTTGTGAGCCAGGCTCGTATGGTCATGATGGTTTAATGTGCTATGTCACTGGCATCTGGTGTTTGAGACTGAGACGCCGAGGGACTGGACACACCTTTCTTGGTGAGGCACGGTACGTACATTTTACTCTCGGCATGGGCAGTCCGAATCGTTTTGGTACGCGAACGCCCATTCACAGGTGTCGCTCTGTGTGTGTTAATTCGTGTGCCGGGTCGGCCCGGAATGTCCATGCCTCGAGCAGTGACATGCCTCAAAATGTACGTCCTTTCTGCAATATTTTACAGTGGTGTTGTGATGGATGAAGAAACATTGAAGTGTGTCATGTGGCTACAAGTTGTTTTGGGTATTATTTATGCTGCGTTTGCCACAGGTCAGGTGTGTATAATTATGTATATATAATAACGCCTGCATACATGTGTACGGGCGTGTGCATGTATGTCCAGGTACTTTCTGCTGGGTACCTATGTATGTTGTTATGCTGTTTATTTTTTGGAGCAGGTGTGTGTGTGTACATGTGTGCCTGCATACATGCTTGCATGTGTGTACACTTACATGTGCACGTGCATGTTCATGGGTATGCATGTCTGCTTGTACAGATGTGCTGGATGATTTTATACCTGATACTCGCTTTGATGTGTGTGTGTGTGTGTGTGTGTGTGTGTGTGTGTGTGTGTGTGTGTGTGTGTGTGTGTGTGTGTGTGTGTGTTTGTGCCGGGTGGGTGCGTATTACACACATCCACCGGGCACAGGTGGGTGTACACGCGCATACAACTTTTATGTATACTTGTTTTTTTTTTCCCATGACTAGTGCACATGTGTGCCTTATATATATTTATTTGTGCGTGTACATTGACATGTATGTTGATGTGTATGTGGCGGGTATGTTACTTGTTGAGCACTACCAAATGCTAACATTAATATACAGGGCTGACCAGCGGGTGAGTGCGTGCGGCTCTGCGACACTGGTCAAGCCTTTAAGTCCAGGGCAACAGTTCAGTCCACTTGTCTCTCTGTTGGGAGGGTACAGCATGACTTACAACTTTGTTCATTCGTACTTTACTTTTATCCCTAATTACCTTTCTCTTTACATGTTACTTGGAGTTGGAGGGGCCAAATATATGTGTCTTTTTTTTGTATAGATATAGCACTGACTTATAAATATATTGTAATTGCTATTCTAGGAGGGAACTACAGGTATTCCTAAACGCTACACCTTGTTAATGGTGTCATTCCTCATGGATACTGTATAGCTGGATATCCTCCCGAAGGAGAAGAGCGGTAATGCTTGCATATATATCAACCTTTTTTCCTTTTTTTTTTTTTTTGTTGTTTTTTCTTGTTTTTTTTCTTTGTACATGGTTTGCTCCTATATGCTGAGTGTAGAACACACACTTTGTTATATGACAGGGTTATTAGTGTATGGAACATTTGGTGTAAAATATATGTGTTTTTTCTCCTGTTCCCTGCTCCTGTTCAGTCACCTTGGTTCGTTTTGCCACTCACTTGAATTGGCCTTTGTGTACACCTGCCACACATTCAGTACTGATGATACAGTCAGCCGGTTTGACCATATATGCAAACTGCTGCGTGTAACGGCTGGAAACAAACTCCACTTCCAGTGTGGCTAGTATTACCAATAACAGTCCATTAAAAATATGTACCTTTAATGCCAATGGTCTTGGCCAGTATCAGAAAAGGAAAGATGTGCTAGACTACCTCAGACAGTTAAAGGCTTCTATCTACTTTTTGCAAGAGACACATCTCAAGACTAAAAATGAACACATGCTAAGGGCCATGTGGGGCTTTGAATGTTTTCTATGTGGTAATGATACAAATAGCAAAGGAGTTGCAATTCTGTTTAACAATAACTTTAAGTATAAAGTACATAATGTGATTAGAAGTATTGATGGCGCTTATATTGTACTAGATATTGACATACAGGGTAAGCGGATGACTATTGTTAACCTGTATGGGCCTAGTAATGGGGACTCTCCCATCTTTTTTTAAACTGTCTTTAAGAAATAGGTAGGTTAGATAATCAATATGTAATAGTAGGCGGTGACTGGAATGTTGTACTGGATGTTAGTATGGATACGTACAGGTATAGAAATATTAACCGCCCTCGATCAATGCAATAGGTGCTTGAATGTATGCAGGTGTATGATCTAGTAGATGTATGGAGGGTGCTTCACCCAGCATCTAGACAGTACACATGGCGTCGCTTTAACTCTGCTCAACAAGGCAGATTAGATTATTTCCTGGTATCGGAATGTTTTATGGTAGACGTTACAAAGGCAAAAATTAACTCAGGTTATCGTTCAGATCATTCGCTTGTGTCTATTGATTTTTTTGCATCGCTTCCTCAGAGAAATAGAACTTACTGGAAATTCAACAATTCACTTCTTAAGGACAAGTCATTTGTAGAAATGGTAAAAAAATTGATTCTGGACTTGAAGAGGCAATATGGACTTTTGATTTATAACATGGATTCTATTGATAATGTGAGAAATGATGACCTACAATTTTGCATTAGTGATCAAACCTTTTTTGAGATGATACTCCTAGAAACTCGGGGCCAGTCCATCTCATATGCTAGCCACAAGAAAAAGGAAGAAACTAAAAAAGAAGATTCTCTTAAGAACGAGATTAAAAACTTAGAACGTAGTATCCAGCACAATAATATCCTCTTCTTGAGGCTAAAAAAGCAGAACTTGTGGAATTACGCAAGAAACAGACAGAGGGTATGATTGTCCGGTCCCGAGCTAAGTGGATCCAAGATGGGGAAAAGACATCAAAATATTTTTGTAGTTTGGAAAGTAGGAATTTTGTTAGTAAATCAATGAACTACTTAGAGAACGATAACGGAGAAGTGATAAATAATGTGAATGCTATTGTAAAAGAAACTCAAGCGTTTTATGAGCAATTGTACGCTTCAAGGGAAGCAGAGTTAGTTGAGGTTGACCTCCCTTCCACTGTTTTTGCACCCTCGTTGTCGGATGATGCGAAGATGTCTATTGAAGGCCCCATTTCGATGGAGGAGGCATTAAAATCATTGAAAAGAATGTGTAACAATAAATCTCCAGGTTCAGATGGTTTTACCACCGAATTTTTTTAATTCTTTTGGGCTGATATTGGTCATTTTCTGGTGAGATCTATAAACTATGGCTTTCAGCATGGCCAGCTATCAGTAACAAAAAAGCAAGGGGTGATCACTTGTATACCCAAAGAGGGAAAGGATTAGAAATTTTTGAAAAACTGGAGACCCATTACTCTTTTAAATACTAGTTATAAAATTATAAAATAGCCTCTGCCTGCATAGCAGAACGTCTGAAACTGGTTTTACCCTCTATTATACACCAAGACCAAAAAGGCTTTTTGAAGGGCAGATATATTGGTGAGAACATACGGCTTCTTTACGATGTACCTTTTTACACTCATATAAACCAGGTGCCGGGTCAACTGGTTCTCATAGACTTCGAGAAAGCATTTGACTCGGTCGCCTGGTTCTTTGTGGAAAAATGTCTTGACTTTTTCAACTTTGGTCCAGATATGAATAAATGGATTAAAACATTTTACTGTGATATTAAGGCCTGTGTCTCTGTTAATGGTCGCTATTCTGGGTGGTTTCCAGTAGAAAGAGGATGTCGTCAAGGCGACCCAAGCTCTCCGTACATTTACTTAATCTGCGCGGAAATTCTGGCCTCTATTCTACGCCAGAATGAAAATATAAGTGGGTTAAAAGTTAAAGATATATACTTACTTCTGTCCCAGTTTGCAGATGACACTTCATTGTTTTTAAATGGAAGCAAAAAGTCTTTCGAAGAAAGCATCCACAGTCTACAATACTTTGCATCTATCTCAGGTCTCAAGATGAAAATGGATAAAACGCAGGTGGTCTGGCTTGGACCTATGAGGAATTCACACATTCGGTTCATGCCCGAATTCAACTTCATCTGGGACCCTGGGATTTTTAAGGTTCTTGGTATAAAGCTCTCCACAAACATTAATATTATAACCGCTATTAATTACGATGGCAAACTTGCTGAAATTCAGCGAGTTTTGTATGTTTGGTCTAAGCGTCAACTTACACCATTAGGTAAAATTACGGTAATCAAAACACTTGCAGTGTCAAAGATTGTCCATCTTTTTATGAACCTCCCAGATCCTCCTGCACAGTTTTTGACTGACCTTGAAAAATGTTGTTTACATTCTTGTGGGATGGAAAGAGAGCAAAAATAAATAAAGCTGTTGTCTAAGTTACAAAGTAAAGTAGGTTATAGCACTGTCAGGGGAGAGAAATGTGCATGATCGACCAGTGATCATAGATCTACTGTGGCCAAAGCACAAAAAAGAGATAGGAAAGAGAGGGGGCGCTAAGAGAGTGACCGAAAGCAATGCATATGGAAGCCTCCCCGAAGGGGGGCGTATCACATATCCACTGTTCCAGCCACTCAGTGCATGGAAATTTAAATCTAGGTCCCCCAAGGGACCTAGATTTTTTTGTGCTTTGGCCACAGTAGATCTATGATCACTGGTCGATCATGCACATTTCTCTCCCCTGACAGTGCTATAACCTACTTTACTTTGTAACCTTCCTAAAAATATTAGCACTGGCAGTCTCCCCTTTTCTTTTCATTTATTACTACAATATCGACTGCAACCCCTTCCCCCCTTTTGGTAGGTTCTCTTTTAGGGTGCATGGAAATTTAACTCTAGGTGGTGGCATGGAATGTATGCCCCTGCAGATACCACAGTAAAATGTGGTTGTCATTGCAGGTAGGCAGAATTTCCTGCCTCCTCTAGTATTGCCGATGGTGTGCTGAAGAGGTCGCCAAGACCGAAACAGCTGTCCACACCGGCTAAATATCTGGACCCTCCTTGGGGGACCTAGATTTAAATTTCCATGCACTGAGTGGCTGGAACAGTGGATATGTGATACGCCCCCCTTCGGGGGGGCTTCCATATGCATTGCTTTCGGTCACTCTCTTAGCGCCCCCTCTCTTTCCTATCTCTTTTTTTTTTTTTTTTTTTTGTGCTTTGGCCACAGTAGATCTATGATCACTGGTCGATCATGCACATTTCTCTCCCCTGACAGTGCTATAACCTACTTTACTTTGTAACCTTCCTAAAATATTAGCACTGGCAGTCTCCCCTTTTCTTTTCATTTAAAGCTGTTGTCTGTTCAGCATACGATGAAGGTGGCTTGCGAATGTTAAATGTTTATTCTTTTTTGACGTCTATGAAGGTCAGTTGGCTTAGAAGGGTCTTTGGTGTATCATGTGACTCATTGGTACGTCGGATTCTGGTCAGCTGCTATCCTATGTTTAGTAACATGCAGGTGTTTGGTGGTGAATATGCAAACGTTTTAATGCTTCATTGTGATAATTGCTTCTCGGCCGATGTTGCCAAACATTACAAGATTGTTTGTAACAAGTGTGTACCTGAAAATTCTGATGAAGTGCTCTCAAAACGTATTCATTATAACAATAACATTATTAGAGACAGGAAAACGGTTCATATCACCGAATGGAGAGAAAAAGGAATTTTGGTTATTGGGGATCTGCTTGATGAGAATGGCTCTCTGTTGTCTTTCGAGTCATTCAAGTTGCTGTTCCCTGATGTTTCTACACATTTCTTTATGTACTCTGGTGTAACTAATGCTGTCAGGGCCTATTTAACCTCATTAGCAGTAGAGCCAGTTAAGGAAGGAAATAGTACCGGCAATAAGGTCTGGAACATTATCTTGCAGGGTTGTAAAACCATATATTTAACATTGGTCAAATCAAAGTCAAGGCCTATTTGTATTCAAAAGTGGTCTCAATGTTTTGATATTGACGACATACCAAGCTGGAAATGTATTTTTTCAAAACCCTTCAAAACCACACCAGACTCCCAACTAAAATGGTTCCAGCTAAGATTATTGCATCGGTTGCTGCCCACAAAGCGATTTCTATTTCTGCGTAAATTGTCTGAATCTGCAATTTGCACCTTTTGTAAGAATGAGGACGAAACCCTTTCCCACCTGTTCTGGGACTGCTTGTATGTACAGATATTTTGGTCTGACATGGGACAATGGTTGCGAGACAACTGTGTAAACTGCACTAATTTTGAGTTCACAAAAAGTCTTATTGTCTTTGGCACAGCTACGCACTTTAGGTAAGACATTGTCTTAGACCTCATAATATTAGTTGCTAAGTTCTATGTTTACAAATGTAGATTAGAAGAAACCCCGCCTAATTTAAGGCACTTTGTTAGAATTATGAAGAGTCGCTATGTATGTGAGAAGTACCGATTTGGAATTACTGGTCAGAGTAACAAGTTTTGTCATATGTGGTATCACTATGCTACACTTTTTGGCGAATCGTAATGCTATTACAGTGTTAGAGGCTGCAGCCTCACCATTGGCGATAGTGTGCAGACGGCTTCTGGCACTGCCAGGCATCTCACTAAGGCATCCAGGGTTGGTTCAAGGTAGCAAGGGTGGCTTAGCTGGATCCCCTTGTGCATGTATCCATCAGTGCTATCTATAGCACTGAGGAAAGCATGCCCAGGCGGTCACATTTGTGTATGTCCAGCACGACTGTTCAGACCTATGTAAACTTTGCTTGTCATTTGTTGTGTGTTCGAGCGGTGTGTGTTCTAAGAGAGTGGGGCGGGGAGGGGGGGGGGGGTAAATAGGATCGTGGGAGGGGTGGGGAGGGGGGTACATACTTATGTGCTGATATTTTTTCTATACTTTTCGATCTGTGATTGTGTAACTTGATTTGCAATGTAATTATGTATATATGGCTTTTGTATATATAT
This sequence comes from Semisulcospira habei, assembly GCA_036245525.1. Taxonomy (NCBI): domain Eukaryota; kingdom Metazoa; phylum Mollusca; class Gastropoda; family Semisulcospiridae; genus Semisulcospira; species Semisulcospira habei. Next base: position 86,476,579 of record BTPG01000003.1, read on the forward strand.
GCGTGTGTGTGCATATGTATATATATGTATGTATGTATACTTTTATATAAAATATACTGTATGCCTAATTTAAATACCGAAATAAAGAATTCGAAAAAAAAAATTGATGGGTCACATTGAAATTAATGAAATGATCACAAATGCTTATGCTCAATATGCATACTTTGTTAAGAAAACTGGCAATAAAAATATTTAAACAGAGAAAAAAATAAATAAATAAAAAAAGTAGTTAACCCCACCCAAGTCCCCCAGGGCAGACCCGGGTGGGGGTTGAAAAGAGGCGTCATAACCTACTTTATTCAAGTCCCCTCAACACACGCGCGCGCGCGCGCGCACGCACGCACACACACACGCACACACACACACACACACACACACACACAGACCATCACACACACATACACACACGCTCACACGCACGCACGCAAGCACGCAAACACCTACACACACGCACCAGGGTCGGATCAGTTACCTCGAGGGAGGAGGGCGGGGCGGGGGGTTCAGCATTTTGTAGCGTGTGCGTGTCGAAACTGCCCAAAAATTAAAATACGGAGGGGGGGGGGGGGGTAAAATACCCCCAAAAAGGGACTTGGTTATAGCTTTTTAACAATTTTGGGGCCTGGGGGGGGGGTGGGGGGGTAAGTCCGGAACTCTTTGGACCCCCCGCCCCTTCCCCCCCCCCCAGACCTGCCCCTGCACACACACACACACACACACACACACACACACACACACACACACACACACACTGACACGCACACAGAAGTCTTCACACCCTCCCGTAATCATCTACCCTTCCACCCCCAGCTACCCACCCCACGCTACTTCCTGTCCAGGTTGCAAACACATTTTTTTCACGTATACCGGATGTGTCTTGACAGTTCAAGTGCAACTCAAACAAACACTGTCCCAATGCGCAAAAGGCCGTCGGCTCGACGTAGGCCGCCGTAGGCCCGCGCACGGCCGTGAGTGGGGCAACGGCGGCCGACGTTGGCCCGATGGCATTTTGCGCACTGGGGTCATATCTGACAGCACCACAACCGTATCGCTTTTGTAAAAACTGATCTTCACGTGTTCAAGATAACACTCTAAAAATATTAAAGGCCCACTACCACTGCAACATTTCAAATATATACTTCTGTAACAGATGATTACGAAACGCTACATACAGATCTAGTCATGGTTTATTTAGACACAGGACGATCCAGTTCAGCGCACGTCGTCTTTATATCAATATTAATCTGACAATTACTGCACTCCGTTCTATAAATACAACGGTACGGTATCAGTACAAGAAACAGCTAAAAATAGATTGAAACGCTAATGACTGTGCAGAATAAATAAGTGCGATTACGCGTGTATGTCCAAACTGACGTTAAAGTTCATTAGGTGTGCCGACAAGGCATAATAAACACAACTGGCGCTGAAACGTGTCTTCAGATTTACGCGTAATGGTACTTTAATCCCTTAACCGCCCGACAGCCAGAGTGCGACGAACAAGACCTAAATGCAAGAGGCACAGAGCCTCATGAGCCCCCGTAGTCGCGGGGGCTCATGTGGATCTATGCCTCTCGCTGAGACCAATTTGTGCCCATGTTCCTTAAACGCGGGGAGTCAGTAGAGTTGACGAAAACTGTATGGCCAGACTCAGTGCCGCAGTGGCAGGGTAGGGTTGCAACCCACTGTCACACTTTTTAGGGGTCTTGACCCTCCTCTATGTGCTTGTCTGTGATTTTCGACCTTACGCCTGATTGTCGTAATGTCCAGATTCACAGACCGGCACCACAGTTATGCCACTTTTTAACCAGTTTAACCCCAAGATCGCTATTCCCAAATTTTAGAGGAGTCACCAGCTGCGGGAGATGACTCGACCATGAGAATTCAAGGGTCGTGCCCGATTAGCTTGGCGCCTGATCGCGCCAAGCTAATCGGGCACCACCCTTCAATTATCATGGTCGATCCATCTCCTGCTGAAGTGCGACGAGGCAAAATGTGTCATGCTGATCTTAAAACCGCTCTCTCCGCCTTTCTGATTCACGCTGACGCTTGACAAACATAAAACCCCATCGTTACATTGGGAACATTTCGACCTCCATTGTTGGTCGATATTTTTCAGTCCAACAGCCCTGCCGGGGTTCAGCTGCATGAGCAAGCTTGGTCCTGCACCAGCCACTAAGCAAGGTGTGCCGCTTCAGCGGCGCACCTTGCTTAGTGGCTGGTGCAGGACTAAGCTCGCTTATGCAACTGGTTCCTTGACCGTAAGGACCAGAATCCCAAAGCCATCAACCTGAGTGAGCAAATTGTAAAATGTCTGCACTGAACAAAAAATCTAAATCTAATTGCAATAGTGGAGTGTATATATATGCAACTCTCTCTCTCTCTCTCTCTCTCTCTCTCTCTCTCTCTCTCTCTCTCTCTCTCTCTCTCTCTCTCTCTCTCTCTCTCTCTCTCTCTCTCTCTCTCTCTCGCATGTCAGCAGCGTATGTCGAACGGTGTCCAGGAATTTATATCTTCTTTCAAAACTCCGTTATGTTACAGATACACCGACAAGGAAAATATTTTATAACGCACATATTCAATCCCATATAGATTATGCTTCTACAGTTTGGGATGGATGTAGCGATGCGTGCATAAAAAGGCTTAATGCTCTTCATCGTAGAGCAGCCAAATTAATCCACCCGGATAGTAAAGAAAGCACCGACGACCGACTCAAAGCCCTCGACATGCTGCCTCTGCGTAAGTTACTTATGTACAATAAAGGCGTACTTATGTTTAAAATCTACCACTCTAAAACGCCTAGTTATCTAACAGATCTATTTAGCCCTGCTCATACGCCTTATAAAACGATGAGGAACAATCTATCCATACCAAGGCCGCGCCTCGATATATTCAAAACTAGTTTGTCTTACTCAGGAGCCAAACTATGGAATCTGTTGCCTATCGACATTACTGGGGCTCCTTCTTTGTCCACATTCAGAGCCCGCTTATTTCGGCAGCTGAAAGAAACTTAAGCCCATAGTTGTGTAGTTGTGTCGGCGTTTTTCCAGCGCATTGAGTTGTATTGTCGAGTTTGCTGTTGCTGTTCAAACTAAGTTTTTAACGTTCATGTTTAATCAGGTTCTTAGTGTGTGTGTGTGTGTGTGTGTGTGTGTGTGTGTGTGTGTGTGTGTGTGTGTGTGTGTGTGTGTGTGTGTGTGTGTGTGTGTGTGTGTGTGTGTGTGTGTGTGAATGGATGTTTTTCATTTTTGCTCACGTTTTGCCTTTCCAGTTTTATTAGTTTTAGTCACGCGCGAGAGATTGATGTGTTAGTGCGTGTGCAAGGACATGATTGACAAAAGGTCTGTGTACCTAATCATTTATCCTTGAGAAATAAAGTTTCATTTCATTTCATCTCTCTCTCTCTCTCTCTCTCTCTCTCTCTCTCTCTCTCTCTCTCTCTCTCTCTCTCTCTCTCTCTCTCTCTCTCTCTCTCTCTCTCTTTATCGATGTACCCTCCGTTCAACCAGACCTTGCAGCCTGTCTAAGCGTTCATAGCTGGTTCTATTCACTTTTTTGTGCTTCCCTTTGCCATAGACTTTTCGACTGTGAAACTGGACTTTTGACTTTCAGATGTTTGACTGCGAAACTGGGTGGACACTGATCCAGTTTCAACTCGATTTTCTTGTCATTGTTTTTAAATTACACGACAGTGCTTTACTGTGACAAACATTTGGCGTTACTGCCAGTCCTTATGATCCTTATTAGGTTTATTGCCTGTGCAGCTCAGTGTGTATTACCTGTTTCTGAACTGTTTTGTTCACAGTATTTTTCTTTTCAACATGTCAGACTCCTCTAATATTCATATAGGTCATCTCAATATCTATCATCTATATAACAAGACTCCCGATGTGTATGTTCTTTTGAGTCAACCCAACCCTTTCCACTTGTTTTGTTTCACGGAAACCCGTCTTAACTCCAATATCAGCCGGATGACGTCATTTCTATACCTGATTTTTCCCTTATACGCCGCGACCCACAAAGCCCCACACATACCGGCATTGCGGTGTATATTTATGATTCTATAAAAGACATCACCCGTAGAAGACCGGACCTTGAGTCAGACACAGTGGAAAGTGTTTGGGTTGAAATAAATAACAGGTAAAGCCCTGTATTAGTTGGTTTTATTTATAGGAACCCCTCTGCACCAAATGTATGGCTTGATGATTTCACTATATGCTAGATCAAGTTAAAAACTGTACATCAGATGTGCTTTTCTTAGGGGACTTTAACATTAACATGTTTTCCGCTAACCCTACATGGGAGTCCACTATTACTCTTTTTGGGCTCAAGCAGCTGATAACATTCCCCACTCGTGTTACGTCTACGTCCCCTAAACTCATTGATCATATATATATGTCACGGTTAGTGACTGTTTTGACAGTGGTAGTCGAATGTTACCGAAGCACCGGTCAGTGTAGGAATAGTGACTGGCCTTTCATGTTGGTAGAGACGGGTTAGTGTTCCTTGTTTTGCACGTGCGGGGCGCGCTAGTGAACTGGATACGGTAGCGTGTTCACTGCAGAGTTTACCTTGTCGGTAGCAAGAGAATAATAGTTTAGTTCGCAGCTGTACTCGGTTAGACCAGGTTGTCTTGCCCAGCTGACTGTTGTAGTCAGTGACACAGCGCCGGTCCAGTCCCGTGGTCGTTGGAGGCCGGAGACTGGGGTTGTTTTTGCCTACGGGTGGCGGCGTTTTGTGACAGGTCGCAGAGGAGGCTTCTGCTTTTGTTTTGCATTTTGACGTTCAGGGTCGAGACCGGTTGGAGGGCCGACGGGCATTAGGACCAACCACGCCTCGCTGGACTGAGTGTCGGCGTGGAAGGGGCGCGGTCATCTGTACTGCCGAAGCTGCCGTGTCGCCGTTGCAACCGGACCTCGCGCCAGGGAAACGGAGAGAGACAGAGAGGGAGAGAGAAGACCCGCGAAGCTGTACGACCGTTAAGGAAGCCGGACGGGAGGGATCCACAGGCGTTCGTCGACTTACCACGGTGGTCCCATTCTTATTCAGCTTTCCGTCACTCACTCTGCCTTGGTGTAGTTACAAGATTATTGTATATGAACAGTATATTGTAAATAATGTTTTTCAGCCGTCAGTTCGGAGGGCTGTAACCTGACTTTTTTGTTGTATTGTGGAGCAACAGTGCTGCGTAGCGTGGGGGAGTTTTTGTTTCCGCCACTCGATGCAATGCTGATGCTGTGGAAGTAGTATTAACCTTGGCTTAGTTTTTTCCCTTTTGTTTTTCTTTTCTTTCTTTTTTTTCGGGATGGGGAGGGGAGTAGGGGGCAGGGAGGGGAAGTGTCGGTGGGAAGTGTGGGAAGGAAGGAAAGGGGGAATAGTTAATAAAGATCGAGTGTACGTGTAAGGTAAATGTGTTGTGTTGCTTGTGCTGAGCTGTAACCTGTCTTGAGGCAAGACGCTAGGGCTCTTTATCTATCTCTTTCTTCTCTTCTACTCCTAACCTTCATTCTCGTCTATCTCTCTTTAGTCGGGAGATTTGGGGGCCGTTCTACTTCTATTCTATCTTCCATTCTCGTCTGTCCCTCCCTAGTCGTGACAATATACAACTGACGAACAAGAGCCGAGTGTTGGAGACGGAAGTACTACAAGTTGGAATCAGCGACCATTACCCTGTGTGCTGTAAGTGGACCGTGAAAACAGATAAACCTATCCGTAAACACCAGCACACTACCATCAAGTATAGCTCGCTTAAACATTTTAACAAAGAGGCTTTTTTGTTTGACCTTAGTTCCGTTTCTTTTGATACTGTTTATCATCATTGCGAGCCTGATGGTGCGTTGTCTGAGTGGTACAGATTGTTCCTCAGTGTTCTTGATAGGCACGCCCCGATTAGGGAAAAACGAGTAAAAAAAAACCAACTGCCGCCTTGGCTAAACAAAGGTTTGGTCGATGCCATGCAACTGAGAGATGAATTAAAACAGAAAAAAGATTTCCCTACTTACCGTAAGCAACGCAACTGCGTTAAAAAATTAGTTCTTGATGCCAAACAGTCACTCTTTAAACGAATAATGAATGACAAAAAGGATACAGTCTCTGTTTGGAGAGCGCTTAATGCCCTTACAAAATCTAACTATAGCCCTACACATACCTGTATTTCTGCAGAAACTTTTAATAATAATTTTCTTTCTGCCGCCCAGTCGTTGCTGCAAAACACTACGTCCAAGGCACCGTTTGTATCCCCAATCCTTGTCGAATATTGTGATGGCAAACTTTCTTCTCGTTCATCATTCCACATTCCTTGCATGACAGTGCACGATGTCGGTAAAGCGATTGAATGTCTCAAAAGTAAGCGCACTTCAGGACATGATGAAATTAGTACCGCTGTGTTAAAACTATCACTACCTTTCATAGTAGAATCTTTAACGTACATCTACAACCGTTGTATCGAGCGTGGCGAATTCCCCTCTGATCTGAAAAAAGCCAAAGTTATTCCGCTTCCTAAAAACAAAGATCTTACAGATCCCAATAAATTCAGGCCAATTTCTATCTTGTCTTCACTTTCAAAACCCATAGAAAAGCACATACACAAACACTTACAGCACTTTCTTGACACACACGACCTTATTCATCCCTTACAGTCAGGATTTCGCCCGCGGCACTCTTGTCAAACAGCTCTCACATTTAACGGATCGTTGCCTTACATCAATAAATAAAGCACTGCTGACTGGAGTGATCTTTTTAGACTTTACCAAAGTCTTCGACTTAGTTAACTATACCTGCCTTACCGAAAAACTCTCAGTCTACCGCGTAAGTGACCAAGCTGTATCCTTTTTTTAAATCCTACCTTGAAGGCCGACGAAGGTATGTCAGCGTAAATGGCAAATCATCCTCTGAGGGGCTGATTATGCATGGCGTGCCCCAGGGATCTATTCTCGGGCCTTTATTGTTCACACTTTACATAAATGACTTACCTTTACATATCTCCCCGCCGTGAGATGGCCTTAGTCGCCTGCTCGGCGTTAAACCCAAATAACTAACTAACTAACTACATATCTCACAGCCTGACGTTACCTGTAGCTTATTTGTAAATGATGCAACGTTGAATGTGTCTGCGCCAGACGTGCCCACAATCATCAGTTCACTCCAGCAAACAATAAATGACGTCTTTGATTGGTGCCAGACTAATTCCATGATTCCAAATCCATCAAAGACTGAATGTATGCTTGTGACAACAAGGCAAAAGCATCAGCTGAGCCCGCCACCACTCAAACTTTCCCTTGAAAAGCAACCAATAGCGCAAGTTAGAGAACATCGTTTGCTTGGTGTCACTGTAGACGACCAGCTCAGTTGGCACTCGCACACTAATTCTATTTGTAAAGTTTTGTCAAAAAAATCTATATTTGTTATCTAGACTAGTTCTATTCACCGACGTTTCAACCAGGCAGTTGTTTTATAATGCACACATAAAATCCCATCTAGATTACGCATCGATAGTATGGGATGGATGCAGCGATATTTCTTTAAAAAGAATAAATTCACTTCATAGACGTGCGGCAAAGCTTATCCTAAAAGATTCCCACACCCCTTTAACTACCGACGATAAACTAACAAAATTAAATATTTTGCCCCTTCGTAAGCACTTTTTATTCAATAAATGTGTATTTATGCGTAAGATCACTCTTTCAAAATCACCTGGATATCTCGCTGCTCTCTTTAAGGCTCCCCACACTCCGTACCCGACACTGAGGAACGACCTGGTAGTGCCTAGGCCCCGCCTTGACATTTTTAAATCGGCCTTGTCATATCAGCAGCCAACGAATGGAATTTACTTCCAAAAGAAATAAAATCTATCACGACCATAAATGCTTTCAAGACACGGCTTCATCAGCATTTGCTACACTCTTGGCTTGACTTCGCGAACGAAGATTCTATAGTGCTTGCCCACGTCGTCCCTAAAGCCTGCGCGGTGGAGCTTTTTGGTGGAGTGCAGTGTGCGCAGTACTGGCCCCACCCTTTAAACCCTTGGTTCGTTTGCCATGGCCTAGCAAGCTGGGACGGTGGCATCGAGGTCCTCGGGTCGTAGGTTTTATATCAGACTGTCCTTGTCTTAGTCTCTGGCTCAAAAGCCTTCCCCGGAGACACGGGGGCTTTGATGTCAGGGGTTTCCTCCCTTAGCCTTTCCGCAGCCAAGCGGCCAGGCCTGCAAGGCAGCAGGGGACTCGTGGTGGCCGGGGTCGTCTATGTCCCGTGCAGATGTGAACATCTGCCCACTGCCCAGACGGTGACACCAGAGGAGAAAAATCCAACGCCGGAACCCGGTATCGAACCTCGCACCTTTGGCATTGGAGGCAGACGCCTTAACCACTGCGCCACTTCCCCGCCCACTTTGCTACAAATGCAAGCGTAAACTGCTTTTGTTTTAGAATGACGTGGTATTTTAAATTTGTCTATCTGATTGTTTTTTGGGTGGTTTTGTTGTTGTTGTTGTTGTTGGTTTTTTTTTGTGATCTTATGGTACACTTGTTAGATGATAGCGCATGTATATCTCATTACGTGTATTAAGTGTGTTTATGATGTTTTTTGTGGGGTTTTTTATATGATCGCCTACACACTGGTTGTATCCTTGCTGTCGCTTTCGAGCGGCAGCTGATCGAGAGGGGCAGCCAGTATGACTCGCCTTGTTGGGCGCTTATGGTGTGTCAGTGCGTGCGGCCCCGTGAGTGTTTGTGTTTAGCAAGGACAAGATGGAAGTTCAGACCTAAATCTTTTTATCCTCGGAAAATAAAGATTCATTGTCATTGTCATTGTCTCTCCGAGCTCTGCTAACTGCTTCTTCCGTTGAGGTACTGTCTTGTAAGATGTATACACCACGACCCCTGGAGATAGTGGCAGCGCCAGATCTGGGCGGGGGGGGGGGGGGGGGGAGGGGGATAATATGATTCCTCACCCCAATCTCTCATTCCAACTCAGAAGAGAAGACTGCGTAAGAAGAGCGAAGAAGAAAAGAGAGGAAGACAACATAATGATAATAAAGAAAGAACGACGTTGAAAGTGTTTGGAGGTTTCAAATATGGGAAATGAGAAGCTCCCTCTACCCCCCCCCCTCCCCCACCCCTCACCCAACACACTCTCCACTCTCCGCCATCTCTCTTAAGCTTATCGTTTGGATTTTTAGGCTTAACCCATATCATACTGACGCTAAAGGCTTCAAATGTGTACACTGCCGTATGCAAGTTACATTATAATACTTACAGATAAGGATATAGACCAATGGCTTTAGTTCAAGGGTGGTGCCAGAATAGCTTGGCGCCTAGATGCGCCATGCTATTCTTACACTACCCCTGAACTATTTTAGTCAAACTTATTTTACACACTGGTCTATTCCGAATGATAAGGGTTAATTGGCGGGTTTTCAACTGGGCCGGTTGCGAGTTCCGGAGCAGCGAGAGAACGCTCGCTAGAATACGTGACTGAGCCGAGACAAGACTCGGCTGGTTGTTACGCTTAGCCGATACTGTTTTGCTGTGAATCATTATACAACATGCGGAAAATTTAACCCCACCCCCACCCCCCACCCCCACCCTCCTTTAAAAAAATGTCGATCTTTGCATCCTGATTATACATTTGTTACAATACAAACCTGTTTTCTTTTTTTAAACTGAGAAAAACGATCTTGCCGCATTCGTGAAAACTGCAAATGGCGAAAAAGCCAGTCACGGTGGCTTCGTTAAATGTTCTGCCATGTCGGTTTACTAGCTAGTATACATTATTTAACGGTTGTACCAACAGTGGATGCATTTTATTCAAGTGAACTCTGCTTATATAGGGCGATTTTACGGAAATAATTTGTTTATGTAATGTTTTCCCGCTCGTACTGTCGATCATGATTGTGTATGTGCGCGCGCGCGCGCGCGTGTGTGTGTGTGTGTGTGTGTGTGTGTGTGTGTGTGTGTGTGTGTGTGTGTGTGTGTGTGTGTGTGTGTGTGTGTGTGTGTGTGTGTGTGGACGCGCGCGAGTGCGTTTGTGCGTGTATGCGTGTGTTTGTGTTTAGTGGTCTATATATTTTGCATCACTGTGCTTTGATGTCCCTGTTTTATGTATATTTTGTAATTAGTTAGTCGTAGTTGTAGCAACGGCAAGTACGAAAAATGACATAGTCACTGACTGTGTTAATATCTTCACCGTTGTAAAATAAAGCTTCATTGATTCATTGATCTCCGTAGTGACGCGCTGTCTTGCCAACAGCCCACTGCGCTTTCTCGTCCCTCGCGCTAAAGAGCGGGCTAGTTTGGGTGAACTCGCGACCTCGGTATTAGCCAAACAGACGGGAGGCGTATGTCCACGCAAACGCAAACGCGAGGAAGATCTGAGGAAAATTGATCTCTTCTCTGGGTCCTCCATGTCTTGCTTTAACTACTTCGAGAAGAACGACATCCGGATACGCGGCTTCAGATGCGTATCCAGATGCCGTTCTTATCCAATGAGTTAATTGGTTGGTTGGTTGGTTATTTGGGTTTAACGCCGAGCAGGCGACTAAGGCCATCTCACGGCGGGATGGGTAAAAATCTGGTCAGCCAGACTAAAAGCAAGGTCTTAAGACAAGATGTAAATATAGATTAAAAATCTCAGGCTAAAATGTCGCACATGTCTTTAAAAGAAACGTCTACAGACTCTCAAAAAGGGCAAATAAAAAATTCACATAGTCAATGAATGCTCAGATCTTGTTAAAAATATTGCATTCTCTCAAAAAATTGAAGATTTTGTCCGGAGGAACATCCCGGAACAAAACCTTCAAGTAGTCTGCTGTGAAGTGTTTATATCTGGTGTCAATGAGGTCAGCACAATACAGCAAAAAGTGTCGAACAGAAAACTGCTCATCACAGGCAAAACACCATGGACGCTCATCCTGTTTAAGTAAGTAAGAGTGCGTAACATACGTGTGCCCGATGTGGAGCCGAGCAAGGACAGTCTCCTCACGGCGGCTGCCGCAGCGGAAAGGTAGACTGTCAGACAACTTAGGAAGAGCTTCATGAAGCTTGTTCCCTTCCTCTTTGTCCCACTCGGACTGCCACTCGCGGGCTATGTACGCACTAATACCAGGTTTAAAATCACTATAGACAGTCTGTGTGTCAGGGACAGAATCACTGCGGGCACTGTTGGCAGCAGAATCTGCGATTCTGTTGCCTTCGATGCCCACATGGCCCGGGACCCAAATAAAAATGATGTCATAATATTCCTTCATCAAGTCCGCGTAGAGCTCTCTAATCTGCACCAGCAGTGGATGGTCTGTTCCCGCGCCCTGAAGGGCCTGCAGGGCAGAAAGAGAGTCAGACAGAATCAGGAAGTTCCTTTCCCGAGACTGATAGGCATGCTTGAGTGCTAGCAGAATGGCCTGCAGTTCTGCACTAAATACAGAGGAATGGTCAGGGAGACGGAGCTTAAATGGGCGTCTAGGATGGCGAGAGGACACTGCAGCCGCAGCCACTCTTCCATCCTCAGATTTGGACCCATCCGTATAAAGACGACAATAGCCAGGAAAAATTGAAAGGAGTTCATTGAGGCTCTGTTGGTATATGGCTGGTGAAGTACAATCCTTCTTGTGGGCAGTCAAGTCCAGCAAGATGTCAGGAACTGGTAGTAGCCAGGGTGGAGTGACGTGTTGCAGAGATTCCGAAACTTTGTCCAGGTCCACTCCGGCCGCCTGCAGATGAGGTCGGACACGGAAGGAAAGTGGACGGACAGCTCCCGGATGGGCATCGTAAATCTCTGCAAACGACGGGGTAAAAACACAATCATAGGCAGGATTTTCTGGATGGGCCTTCAGCTTCAGAACGTAGCTGAGCATGAGGCGGATGCGGCGGAGCCTGAGAGAAGGCTCCCCTGCCTCTGCATACAGACTAGGAACTGGAGATGTCCTGAAGGCTCCCAGACATATGCGCAGACCTTGATGGTGAATTGTGTTCAGACGCTGTAGAACAGACTTGGAAGCCGAGCCATATACCACAGAGCCGTAATCCAGTTTGGACCGAACAAGGGCCCGGTACAGTCGAAGTAAGACGATACGGTCTGCACCCCAGTCAGTACGACCAACGACACGAAGAATGTCGAGGGCCTTCCGACAAGAGGTTCTAAGGTAGTTAACATGGTTGCGGAAGGTCAATCTTTTGTCAAAGATGACCCCCAGAAACTTTGCCTCTTCGGCCACCTGAATTGGCACTCCAGCAATGCTCAGGGTAGGTTTTAGGAAAAAATTTCATCTGGTTAGTAAAATGCACACAGACTGTCTTGGAGGGCGAGAACCTGAATCCGTTGAGAGACACCCACCCCTGGATGCGATCAACGCACAGCTGCAAGCGCCTCTCAAGGGACGCAAGTCCTCGACCTCGTGCACACAAAGCAAAGTCGTCCACAAACAAAGAGCATTCAGAATCATCCTTGACGGCCTTTACAATGTTATTTATTTTAATGCTAAATAAAACAGGAGATAGAATGCTGCCCTGCGGGACACCCATCTCCTGTTCAAAGGAGTCGGAGAGGGTGGAGCCCACACGGACATGGAACGACCTGTTGGACAAAAAATTGTGAATAAAAACAGGCAGGTGCCCTTTAAAACCCATGTCCGACAAATCAGACATTATACCATACTTCCAGGTAGTGTCATATGCCTTTTCAAGATCAAAGAAAATTGCATAGACATGCTGCTTGTTGACAAAAGCATCTCGGATAAAAGACTCAAAGCGGACTAGATGGTCAGTTGTACAACGGAAGCGCCGGAAACCGCACTGGAGGTCTGTGATGAGACCACGTGACTCAAGATGCCACACCAGTCGGGCGTTGACCAAGCGTTCCATAGTCTTACATAAACATGATGTCAAAGCTATTGGCCGGTAGTTGCCCGGGTCGGAAGGATCCTTACCCGGCTTGGGGATTGGCACAACCACAGCCTGGCGCCAAGATGGCGGAAAACGACCGGTTATCCAGATATGGTTAAAGGCCTTGAGAAGTACAAGGAGTGAATCCTCAGGCAGATGAGTTAGGAGCTGATAATGGATGGTATCTAATCCAGCAGCAGAGTCAGTACATTTCAGCATGGCTTGCTGCAATTCTGAAAACGTAAAGGGGGCATTATAGTCTTCCGAGTTATCTGATATAAAATCACAAGCACAAGATTCTCGCTTCTCCTTCTCTCTCTGGAAGAAAGGTGAATAATGCTCTGTTGAAGAATTATGGGCAATGGTGGAGGCAAGCAAATTGGCCACAGCCTTTTTATCTGTGACCAAACTGGCACCATCTCTAAGATGGCCGACAGAAGCCGAGCCACCCCTGCCCCTAATTTTTCGAACAGCCTTCCAGACTTTTTGGGACGGAGTCCTAGAAGATAAAGATGAGACAAAGCGTCTCCAGGAAGCACGGCGTTCGCGTTTAAAAATGTAACGGGCTTTCGCCCGCTGTCTTTTAAATGTTAAAATATTTGCTTGCGACGGATTACGAAAAGCACGTCGCTGAGCAGATTTGCGTATTTTTTGGGCCTTGCGGCACTCTTCATTGAACCATGGTACTCTCGGCCTCCGAGGGACTGATGTGGAAGTTCTAGGGATGGTTTCACCTGCTACGTCCAACAAAATCAAAGTAAAACAAGAAACAGGTTCTTCAGCTGACATGACCACCTCCTCTGTAAGACGAGACTGACAGAGGGAGGCAAACAGAGGCCAGTTAGCTTTCTTGAGATTCCAGCGCCCCACCGGCGAATCCTCCACACAGCTGACCGATGACAGGACTACTGGGAAGTGGTCACTACCACACAGGTCATCGTGAACCTTCCAGTCAAAGTCCAGCATGAGAGAAGGATCACACACAGTGAGGTCTAGAACAGAACTAGATCCTGAACCTGAGTTAGAGTATGTAGGTGAGCCATCGTTAAAGACACATAGGTTAAGTTGAGAAAAAACATCTTCTAACATCTGACCTCTGCCATCATAGTGGTCACTGCCCCAAAGGTGAGCGTGACCGTTAAAATCCCCCATGAGAATAAAGGGAGGGGGCAGTTGATCTACTAAGTTAAAAATATCATTGCTACAGACCCGCAGTGATGGTGGCAGGTAAATACTGCATATGGTTATGGTCTTCTTTAAGGTAACCCGAGCTGCGACAGCCTGAAGACAGGTGTCGATGCTAACGGGGCTACATAAAATTTGGCTACTAATGAGAAGAGCCGCTCCACCCGAGCGCCTCTCCGAATCAGAGCCTTTATGTATAACATTAAAACCATTAAAGGACACAGGGTCAGAAGTCTTCAGGTAAGTCTCCTGGAGAGATATTACTGAGGGGTTATAGAACTTGACTAAAAGACGCAATTCCTCAAAGTTAGCTTGAAAACCACGACAATTCCACTGAAGCAAAGAGTCCATGATTAAGTCTTATCTGGGGGTAAGGAGTTTTTCCCCCCTTTTTCCTTTACCTTGGAAGGAGTTGAAGAAACAGAGGGGGGCCGGCTCCCGGGCCTCCTCTGGTTCTTCGGAGAGGAAGGGGGTGGAGCTGCCGCAGCATCAGCAACAACAACTTCCACTCCCTCCATCTGCTCCTCCAGTGCAGCATATTTGTTTTGAAGGGGGACATCTGTGTTCCCCTTCTGGGCCCGTGCGCACAGCGGTCCCATAGATTTCTTAGACTTCTGGTCCTGGGCAGCGTTCCTGCCGCTAGAGTTAGCGGCCTTAGAAGGCTGACCAGAGCCAGAAGCCTTTGGAGTTGACTGACTAACAGGTTTGGGTGGGGGCTGAGGCTTAGGGGCAACAGAAGGCGGCACAACCGGACCGGCCGTGTCCGCCTTCTGCGTTCCCTGGCTCCTTGTCACCACCGGAGGAGGGTTACTCTCCAGGGGCGAGATGAGCCGAGGCTCCGCCCCCAACCAAGAAGTTGGGGTCTGACATGAAAAGTCTTTGGTGGGGCGCTTGCCTGCCACCGCTGCACTAAAAGTATACACAGAGGTGTTAGAGGTTGGGGCAGCCGCAGCTGCACCAGGGCCTTCAACCAGTTTTTTGGCATCCAGAAAGGACAACCCCTTCTCCACACGCACCTGCTGAATCTTGCACTCGGATATCCAACGAGGGCATTTCTTATCCGAAGCCATATGCGCCCCCTGGCAATTCACACACAGGGTGGTGGCTGTGCAGGACTCAGCAGAGTGTCCGGGCCTAGTGCAACGGGCGCATGAAGCCTCTGCCTGACGGCATGTCTTCTGCCCATGGCCATACTTTTGGCACTTAAAGCACCGGAGGGGAAGAGGGACGTACTTTTTCACTCTCAGGGAGTAGTAACCTCCCCAGATGGTAGTAGGAGGGGTGGGGGTGCCAAACGTCAGGATGATGGTAGGGAGACGGATCTCCCCACCACCTCGCTTGGAAGCGAAGCGCCTGACGCAAGTCACCCCCTGAGACTTAAGGTTCCTTACAAGTTCATCTTCTGACAGTTCTGCCAAAGCTTGATCTTTGATTACGCCTCTTGACGAATTCATAGTTTTGTGGGGTGTGACTTCCACAGGAGTGTCTCCGATGGAAGAGAGCCCCAGTAGCCCGCTGGAGTGTGCCCGAGTACGGCACTCCACCAGCAAGTCACCAGACCTGAGGCGCTGGGCGTCAGGCCTGCCAACACGGCTCCTGAGGGTCTCCCCCACCAGAAAAGGATGCAGCTTGGTAACTGGTTTCTCCTTCATCTTGCTATGGACAATGAGGAAGCGAGGCCATACGGCCGACGCCTGAGGCGTCGCTTCCTCACAGTCTGAATCACTGTCATGTTCAAATTCAGTGTCTATATGCCGTTTCTGTACTAGTTTTGGTTTTTTTGTTTTATCCATATTATATTAGTAGAGATATTCATCGCCCGGGGGTCCCCGCCCGCCACCGAGCCCAACAAGGGAAAGTGCAACTGTCGGCGGGTCTCCAGCCGACGCACAATGGAGACTGCCCGAAAGATATACTCAAGGGGGTAAGCCCGATTGAACCGTTTGAGCCACCGCCTTCTATCACACCGTTGAATGCAGGGAAATACTGGCGTAAAGCACCTAATCAGCAGCAGAAGCTATAGCATGGTGCTCCGTATAGCAACCCGCATGTCAACAGTGGGATAGGGCTCAACGTGACAAGAGCCGATTGACTAGGCCGGTACGACTAGCCTCCCGTTTAGGCAGAAGTCAAGGCCAAAGTGGAGTGTTTCAGCCACCAGGATCCTCTTCTCCCCCGACACGGGTCTCCAAGCACGGCAAACACTTGGGATCCAAAGGACCAAAAAGTCACGAGTATTTTTAAGGACCAATCCAACATGGTACGACCTGGGTTAGCACAGCTCCTTAAAAACCGGACCAGTGAAAAGGCTGAACAACATATCTGTTGACATCAAGTCCTAATCCTGGACAAAGATGGCACCCGTCTGCTAGCCCACTCAGTCAGGGACTGAGCGGACTACCCACCTACACCACGTGGAGGCCGGTGCCGGGTAGGCCCAATGAGTTAAATGTCCCAAATAAACAGTTGGACACCCTTCTGAACTGTGAAGACAAAAGAAGTACGTCCGTTTTTTTTTTTGTGAAAAGCGAGATTTTCAGTATATTACATACAAATCTCGCTTTTGACAGAGATGGACTGCTGTTGTTTACCTTCACAGAGCAGACCGGGTTGGTGAAAATCACTGTGTTCAATGAAAATCTTGCTTCTGACAACAACAAAAAAATAACTGACCGTCTTTTGTCTGCGCAGGCCAGGCCCTTCCACCCCCACTGACCGGCAGCTGATCCGCCGCCTGGGCCGGGCAATCGAGACCAAAAAGGTGACTGACATGCGTGGGGTGGGTTTGTGGTAGCCATAGGGGCCAGACGATAGTGCTTTGACTAATGCAAATCCGCTTCGCCAACGCGTGCGCGCCACCGCCTACTTAGCTCACGTCAGAATACTATTCTGACTTGATCTATTTACGCGTTGGTCGCGCGCACGCGGTGGCGCAGTGGATTTGCATTACTTGTCAGGCCCCTATGGTGGTAGCCTACTTTCCTCGCATCGAAATAACTGTGCCTTTTCTCCCTTTAGTCACGGAGAGTCCGAAATAGCTCAGGCGGTTAAACGTCGGAGCAGGAGAGCGAAGGGAATCGCCGGGTCGTGGGTTCGAATCCCGTCCCGGCCCCGGTAGCTGGACTCACAGTCCAGGGAGAAAAACGGGTTTGTTCAATAGCATGTCCGTTGAAAGGTCCTGGTAAATCAAAGTGGAACAGTTGGAGTGCGCCTGAGCTGATCAGTGTTCAGGTCGTACTCCATAGGCAATAGATTTCCCTGTCCCCCTTAACCCGCCCGTCAGGGCCGTCCATGATCATCTCGGTGCTGTGGACGTTAAACCCGAACTAACTAACTTTAGTCACCGACGGATGACGTCGGTGGAAATCAAAGTTTTATGTCTCCCTTGAAGTCAAAGCGCAGCTTTTATTTATTTATAACATGAGTTGTCTACAAAGTGATGTATAGTGACCGTCTGAAATATAGTTACAATAACAATGAACTTGATCTATCATGAGAAACAAAAATAGTTTGTAATTAGAAAACAACAACTTCATGTAATTTTGTCCACAGTCATGGATTCAATTCGAGCGGTTTGCCAACACCGTGAGGGACTATTTTTAGCCGTTCTACTTTTCCCGCTAATCCCATGGCCACAGTTGACAGTTTTCGTTCAAAATTGTGTATCGCGGTTTACATTCACCGGAGAAAAACCCGCTGGAATCGAATTGTACAAACACAATCCCAAACATCTGCATGATGTATGGATTCTTATGAGCCCCCGCAGTACTCACACGAGGGCACATGAAAATCTAGGTCTTTATTTGTATACAGAATACATCGTGCGCTCTTCTAGCCCCAGGGAATTTTCACACGAACAAAATAACACAGGCATGTCGCCTACTATCGTAGTCCAAGAGCCAGACCGACCCAAATTGCACCCCCTCCTCCGCCTAGTAGTTTATTTATTTATTTATTTGGGTTTAACGCCGAGCAGGCAACTAAGGCCATCTCACGGCGGACCACCCAGTAGTGAATTAGAATCTCGCTTACAAGAAGGTCGGATATAACTGAAATCGGATATTACAACGCGTTCGTAAGCTCATTCGAGACGTGCCGCCTCCGGTTACGCGGCTTAAGCACGTCTCGAATGAGTTAAGGTCCCGGCCAAATGTGTTCTTTCTCTTGGCAAAATTAACTAAGCCCTGACTCCCTACAGCAGGAGATGGGTCGACCATGATAATTCAAAGGTAGTGCCAGATTAGCTTGGCGCCTGTCGGCGCCAAGCTAATCTGGCACTGCCCTTGAATTATCATGGTCGATCCATCTCCTGCAAATAGTACACAGTCGTTAGATGACGCCTCCAAAATGTGGGAAATATTGCCGTCGGACGGAATGAGTTAAGCCGCTGTTAAACTGTTGGGTGTCGGTAGCGCTTCTCGTGGCAATGATTCCTGCAGGAATCATAACGACTAATAATTAACACTGATATGCCAAATTAAAAAGAAAACGTATCTTTTTCATTTGGCAGATCAGTGTTAATTTTTCTTTGCTCCCCATCATGTGATTTTTTGGATGGTGTTACTGTAAACAGAATGTGTTCGTTGTATGAAAGACTGTGGTTAATATGCCTGAACTGTTTCTGTTGCTGTTGTGATTTGTAGTTTATTGTGTGTGTTTATAATTATTTGTAAAGCGTTCCGAGCCTGCTTAAGTAGGGAAGGACGCTATAGAAAAGCGCTGTATTATTATTATTATTATTATTATTATTATTATTATTATTATTATTATTATTATTATTATTATTATTATTATTATTATTATTTGTGTCCACCCAAAATGGAATGACATTTGTGTTTTACTACTTCTACTACTACTACTACAGTATTAATGATCATAATACTAACAACAATAAGGATGATGTTGATGATGGCAATAATAATAATAATAATAATAATAATAATAATAATAATAATAATAATAGAATTACTATTCTTAATAATAATAATAATAATAATAATAATAATAGAAAAACTATTCTTAATAATAATAATTATTATTATTATATAATGATAATAATAATAATAGAATTACTATTCTTAATAATAATAATTATTATTATTATTATTATTTATTAGTAGTAGTATTATTAGTAGTAGTATTGCCATCATCATTATCAGTAGTACTACCCAATGTGCACAAGGACACCGGGCCGACGTCGGTCACCGTTGCCTCGCGCACGGATGTGCGCGGGCCAACGGCGGCCGATGTCGGCCCGATGACCTTGTGCGTATTGGTTAGTAGTAGTAGTAGTAGTAGTAGTAGCAGTAGTAATAGTAGTGGTGTTCAAACTTTTCTGTGACATGTTTATAAAGAAAGAACATAAATAAAGGGTAAAAACTTTGCTTCGTTACCTGTACACGACTGAAGAATACAACAGAGAGCAAGCACAAGGACAACACGTCGCGCCATTGCGAGGGCTTCAACTGCTGACCCGCGTCAGTCTTGTCGTAAGATGTATAGACCACGACCTCTGGAGATAGTGGCAGCGGCAGATCAGGGGGGGGGGGGGGCGGGGAGGGAGTGGTAATAGGGTTCCTCACCCCGATCTCTCATTCCATCTCAGAAGAGAAGACAGCGTAAGAAGAGCGAAGAAGAAAAGAGAGGAAGACAACATAATGATAATAAAGAAAGAACGACGTTGAAAGTGTTTGGAGGTTTCAAATATGGGAAATGAGTCGCTCCCTCTACCCCCCCCCCCCTCCCCCACCCCTCACCCAACACACTCTCCACTCTCCGCCATCTCTCTTAAGCTTATCGTTTGGATTTTTAGGCTTAACCCATATCATACTGCCGCTAAAAGCTTCAAATGTGTACACTGCCATATGCAAGTTACATTATAATACTTACAGATAAAGGTATAGAGGCGCCATACTATTCTTACACTAGCCCTGAACTATTTTAGTCAAACTTATTTCACACACTGGTGTATTCCGAATGATAAGGGTTAATAGGCAAGGTTTCAACTGGCCGGTTGCGAGTTTCGGAGCAGCGAGAGAACTCTCGCTAGAATACGTGACATTGAGCCGAGACAAGGCTTGGCTAGCCACGAAAAGTGGGCAACTCGGCTGGTTGTTACGCTTAGCCGATACTGTTTTGCTATGAATCATTATAGAACATGCGAAAAATTTAAACTCAGATTGCCACCCCACTCCCCCCCCCCCTCCCCCTTTTAAAAAAATGTCGATCTTTGCATCTTGATTATACAGTTGTTACAATACAAACCTTTTTTTTTTTTTTTAACTGATCCTACTTTCCTCGCCTCGAAATAACTGTGCCTTTTCTCCGTTTACTTACCGACGGATGACGTCGGTGGAAATCAAAGTTTTATGTCTCCCTTGAAGTCAAAACGCAGCTTTTATTTATTAATAACATAAGTTGTTTACAAAGTGATGTATAGTGACCGTCTGAAATATAGTTACAATAACAATGAATCTATCATATGAAACATAAATAGTTTGTAATTAGAAACTAAAATTCGTGTGATTTTGTCCACAGTCATGGATTCAATTCGAGCGGTTTGCCAACACCGTGAGGGACTATTTTTAGCCGTTCTACTTTCCCTGCTAATCCCATGGCCACAGTTGACAGTTTTCGTTCAAAATTGTGTATCACGGTTTACATCCACCGGAGAAAACCCCGCTGGAATCGAATAGTACAAACACAATCCCAAACATCGGCATGATGTATGGATTTTTATGAGGCCCCGCAATCCACGAGGGCGCATGAAAATCTAGGTCTTAGGTTACATCTATGTTATTTGTATACAGAACTGATACATCGTGCGCTCTACTAGCCCCAGGGAATTTTCACAAGAACAAAATAACACAGGCATGTCGCCTACTATCGTAGTCCAAGAGCCAGACCGACCTCAAGTGCACCCCCTCCTCCGCCCAGTAATTTACGTATTTGGGTTTAACGCTGAGCAGGCAACTAAGGCCATCTCACTGCGGACCGCCCAGTAGTGAATTAGAATCTCGCTTACAAGAAGGTCGGATATAACTGAAATCGGATATTACAACGCGTTCGTAAGCTCATTCGAGACGTGCCGCCTCCGGTTACGCGGATTAAGCACGTCTCGAATGAGTTAAGGTCCCGGCCAAATGTGTCCTTTCTCTTGGCAAAATTAACTAAGCCCTGACTCCCTACAGCAGGAGAAGGGTCGACCATGATAATTCAAAGGTAGTGCCAGATTAGCTTGGCGCCTGTCAGCGCCAAGCTAATCTGGCACTGCCCTTGATTTATCATGGTCGATCCATCTCCTGCAAATAGTACACAGTCGTTAGATGACGCCTCCAAAATGTGGGAACTATTGCCGTCGGGCGGAATGCGTTAAGCCGCTGTTAAACTGTTGGGTGTCGGTAGCGGTTTTCGTCGCAATGATTCCTGCAGGAATCATAACGACTAAAACCGCTACGGACAGCCAAAGGGTTAACAAGTTCATATATAGCAAAAAGTCGATCATAAACAGAATTTATTTTTTTCGGTCCCGTGGTGCAGTCGATTTCGCTGATAACAGAGTAAATGAGATGATGGCTTCATATTTCACGAAGCGTGTCTTTTTATCATGTTTTCTGTTCCATTGAAAACTTGCAAGGGCCAGCTTTAAATTACGAAGTTTTAATGTCTTAACCCACATCATACTGAGGCTAAAAGCTTCAAATTTGAACACTGCCACATGCAAGCTACATTATAGTACCTGCAGATAAAGATATAGACCAATGGCTTTAGTTCAAGGGTGGTGCCAGAATAGCTTAAAAGAAGGGTAAAAAAAAGTCTTAGCTGAGGCAAGACAACATTGATAACCCCAAAGTTTAGCAAACAAAGCCCGCCGTGGAGCAGATTGCGGCTTCAACTCAGTCAAGTTGCCCCCTCATCAATAGCTGCGGAAGTGTCGTATACCGTTACCGCCGGCAACGGTATACGACACTTCCGCAGCTGTTGATGCGGGGCTCATTGAACGAGTTAACGTACGACCGGCTGCCCCGTCAATCCTATTTTAACCCCTTCGCCGCTGTCAAGGGAAAATTGTTGTTACTTCGGCGACGGCAAAGAGTCCATTCCGCCCAATAGACATTGATATTTAACAAGAGGCATAGATCCTCATGAGCCCCCGCGACTGCGGGGACCCATGAGGATCTATGTCTCTTGCTCTGGCAGTGAAGGGGGTTAACGCAGCCTCAAAATGGGAACGCGCAACGCAGGAGGGGAAGCTACTGTGTGCAGGCTGGCTACTGTGAAAAGAGAGAGAGAGAAAAAAAGGTTTAGTTCGGTCCCTTTGTCTGACCAGTTATCTGCCTGTCGTCGGCTTATACACACAATCCTAGCACAACACCTCTCTTCTGTGTATTTGTAAGTCGTGAAACAAAAACTTGTAGAAATCCTACCTTTTTTCCAACCTGTTTTATAATAATAATAATAATAATAATAATAATAATAATAATAATAATAATAATAATAATAATAATAATAATAATAATAATAATAATAATAAGCGCATTAAATAGGCGCTTTATCCCAATTGAAAATCGGCTCAAAGCGCCGCCGCGAACTTAACCCAACAAGCACGCTCACGTGAATCACGCGCATTCACTCACACACTGTACATAAACATAGAACATTCACGTGGTGCTAAGGGCAAGCTCAAGCGAGCTACTGTAGTTTTTGGAAATTGAAAATTGTTTGTATTTGAAATTTGATTAAGTGGGCTGAAACTGATACCAAAGTGGAGGGGGAGGAAGAGCCGGAGTACCCGGAGAAAGAACCCCCGACGGTCCGCCCGAATTAACGGTGACACTTACTAGAGGAGAAAAATCCGACGCCGGAACCCGTAATCGAACCTCGCACCTTTAGCATTGGTGGCAGGCGCCTTAACCACTGCGCCACGGACCGCCCGTGTATTGTTAGAAACATTTTTAGTTGTTACTGATGTTTTCTTGTTGCTGCTGTTTGTCAGTCGTTCGTTCCGCGTTCAGTCGTTACAAAGTGCACTAAGGCCATCGGGCCGACGTCGGTCACCGCTGGCCCGCGCCATATGCACGGCCGTGCGCGGGCCAACAGCGACCGACATCGGCCCGATGGCCTTTTGCGCATTGGGTAGTTCGTTCTTCGTTCTTACGCTAGGTGTTTGTTCCTTTCGTTTGTTCCGCGTTCAATCTTTGGTTCGTTTCTTCGTTTCGTCGTTTGATCGCCAGTTGTTTGATTCGCTGTTTCTTTCGTTGGTTCCGCTTTCATTCTTCAGTTCCAGCCTTCGTTCCCGTAGCCGTTTGTTTCTTTCGTCCGTTCCGGGTTCACTCTTTACTTCTTCGTTCCGTTCTTCGTTCGCTGGCTGATAGTTTCTTTGTTGCTTTCGTTCGTTCCGCGTTCATATTTTAGTGTCCTGTTCGTTCCTTCCTTCGTTCGCTCACTATTTGGTCTTTGTTTCTTTCATTCGTTCCAAGTTCATTCTTTCTTAGTTCGTTCCTTCATTCGCTGGCTAGCTCTTTGTGATTTCGTTCGTTCCGCCTCCATTCCTTAGTTTGTAGTTTGTGGTTTTTGTGTTCTGTGTTCATTCTTTCGTTCGCTACCTGTTTCTTAGTTTCTTTCGTTTCGCGTTTTTCTTTTGTTCTTTCGTTCGTTATGCGTTCATTCGTTGGTTCGTTCCTTCGTTCCCTCGTTAGCTCTCTGTTTCTTTCGTTCGTTCCGCGTTCGCTCTTTAGTTCGAATCTTCGTTTTATTCTTTCGTTCGCTGACGGTGTTTCATTCGTTCGTTCTCTCTTCGTACGCTCGTTCCTTCATTCCTTTTTTTTTTTTTTATTATTTTCTTTTTTTTTTTTTTTTCTTCATTTCCTTCTTTTTAAGTCTCTTCTATTTATAGTAGATGTTTTTTTAGGATGGGACGCGGTGAAGCGATTTCAAAAAAGCACACACGACATCATAGGCGGGCAAGACTAAAACTCTGACAGTGAAGTAACAAGATAAAAATTACGTCATGTCTACTGAGTTACGCAAACCTCGCTGTAGAACGTACTTTTGGCGCGTATGTATGTAAACAAGAAAACCTCCGTAAGCAGAAATTTCGTCATCACACAGACATCGACGCAATACGCTAGATGTGACGTTTGAATTTGTTTTTTCTCTCTCTCAAAACATTGACGGCGTATGCACTGTGACTCTTGTAGATCCCACTGAGGTAAATTTGCGAGGCTTTTTTCAAATCGGAAGAATCGGGTCAAAGACAACAGGTAGAGACCTTGACAGCAAGCACAGCTCACTGACATACATACAAAAGGGACTTTGTGAATTATAGCTCTTATATAGAAGAGACTTATGTTGCGGGTTGTGCATCATCCCATCTAGTTGTTTTCACTCTGAGTCTCTTTTTTTGGCTATTTTTTTTTTTCCTTTCTATTTTTCTTTCTTTCTTAGCTTGCCTTTTCATTGCATTGTGCTCCTTTGTGGTTTATTAACTTTCTTTTTACTCTCAAGAGTTACTGTTAATACATTTTTTTAATTTAATATATATATATATATATATATATATATATATATATATATATATATATATATATATATATATATATATATATATATATATATATATATATATATATATATATATATATTTTAAGTCTTGAGTAGAAACCACTCCTTACTCGCACCCATACCTTCCCACGCAAAACCCGACAACATTCAGTCTCCTAACTTCTGTAATGTTCTCTCAAGTAGTGTTCA
Source organism: Semisulcospira habei (assembly GCA_036245525.1). NCBI lineage: Eukaryota > Metazoa > Mollusca > Gastropoda > Semisulcospiridae > Semisulcospira > Semisulcospira habei. The sequence continues at coordinate 86,501,385 of BTPG01000003.1, forward strand.
ACCCGCCCACAAGCTGTTGAAGCTCGCGTGCCCGCGCGCCAAACGTGTTCAAATACTAAATCCGTCCGGCACTTAACGTTCGCGTGCTGGTCTGTGATGTTGGACCTTACGGCCGACGACCATGAGTGCACACATTACACTCTGGCAAAGCGAGGCAACTCTTTTGTCAGTACCGAACAACGGAGTTACCTCCCTGTATCAAGGTAATAATGACAAGGAAAAGTGGTGGGGAAAAAAAGTTCATTCTTTAGTTCGGTTTTTTTTTTTTTTTTTTTTTTTTTTTTCGTTCCTTCTAGGTTTGAGGGGGACAAATTTTAAAAAATGCTTACGCACGTTAGAGGCGCATGTCTGAGTGGCGTGAAACGTCGTTTTGACTTCTAGGACGGCTAGTCCGACTACACTGTGTTGATTTGATTTTGATGAGTGCATTATGCCTACCGTGCCACCGTTTTGTAGTGGCTTTGTCATACGGCCTTAGGGCAAGGTCGGACAGTGTATTTAACCCGTTCAGCGCCGAGACAAACATACCACCACCCAACTGCAAGAGGTATAGATCCTCATGAGCCCCCGCAGTCGCGGGGGCTCATGAGGATCTATACCTCTTACGGACACTAATTGGAATCCATGTTCCTGGGACAGCTAAGTTTTTGCGGGGACTGAGTTAACGAAGATTACAGAAACAGTCTGCGTCGACTGGCACTGGACAGGGTAATCTATAGCTAACAGCATACGCTGGTTTCTCTCGCTTCCTCGCACACAAGCACACACACACACACATACACACGCATACACACACACACACACACATACACACACGCACGCGCGCGCACACACAATCACACACACACATATGTACATACTTTCGCGCTCGTGCGAATGCATGCACGCACGCACAAATGCATGCCCGCACGCGCACACATAACCACACGCTCACAATGGAATACACACCCGTACACAATGGTACACACACACGTACACATGCACGCACGCGAGCACACACACAAATACACACACACGCACACACACACACACACATACACACACGCACGCGCGCGCACACACAATCACACACACACACATATGTACATACTTTCGCGCCCGTGCGAATGCATGCACGCACGCACAAATGCATGCACGCACGCGCACACATAAACACACGCGCACAATGGAATACACACCCGTACACAATGGTACACACACACATACACATGCACGCACGCGAGCACACACACAACTGAACACACACACACACGGCACACGCAAGCACACACACAACTGAACACACACACACATTGATACGCATGCACACACACACAGACACACATTGACACAGGCACACACACTCACACACACACACACACACACACACACACACACACACACACATTCACCCGCACTCACATTCACCCGCACTCACATTCACTACACACGCTCGCACCCGCACTGACATTTACTCTACACACCCTCACACACGCACGCACGCATTCTCGCACATTCACTCACTCACTCATTCACACACATACACACACATACACGCACACACACACGCGCACACACGCACACACACACGCACACACACACAAGCACGCACGCACACACACACACACACACACACACACACACAGAAAAAAATGTCAAACCCTTCCAAGTATACGGCCTGACACTTCAAGTGTCTCATTTCAAGAAAATGCTCGGATTTCATTTTTTCAGTAACATTGCCCTACAGGGATCAACTTCCACAGAACCCATCTCAGTCGATCAAACCAGCAAGAGACATACATTCTCATGAGCCCTTTGCGACCGCAGGGGCTCATGAGAATACAATACAACACAATACAATACAACTTTATTGTCTGTTCGAGTCCAGGCACGACAGAAATTTGCCTTTCGGCTCGTCATGAAACAACAATATAAGACATTAACAAACGCTACAAAAGCATATCATGAAAATTTATGTCTCTTGCCAACGTAACATTTACTCTACACACCCTCACACACGCACGCACGCATTCTCACACATTCTTGCTGGTTTGATCGACTGAGATGGGTTCTGTGGAAGTTGATCCCTGTAGGGCAATGTTACTGAAAAAAATGAATTTATGTCTCTTGCCAACGTAACGGTCTTTAAGAAGGCTGCAGGGGAAAGGCCTTTAAAGTTAAAGGGGGCTGGCGATCAGGACGTGGCTAGACAAAGGCAAAAATCCGATTGTTAATAAAGAAACTTACAGCCTTGGGTTGCACCCAAGGCAGTAAGTTCCTGTATCACTGAACAAGACTCGATTAGCTGCTAATGGAGAGATGCATGTAAAACGTTTTTCCTCAGATGTTCTCAAGTGAAGGGTGAACATCGCCGACAAACATGTGTACTGGTATACATCTGTTTCACTCGCAGTCCACTGGAAAGAAAAAAAAAAATTCCTCCCCCACCCCCCCACCCCCCCGCCTACACACACACACACACACACACACACACACACACACACACACACACACACACACACACACACATACACACGCACACACGCACGCACACGCACACGTGCGCGCACACATTCCTTTTATTTTTACGGTGGCTCTACACACACACGCACACACACACACACACTCGGAGACACACGCGCACACATGCACGCACGCACACACAAGCGCGCGCGTGCACGCTAGACCACGAGGCTTCCTTCCCTTGTTTTCCCTCTGAGGTAAGCTCACTCATTCCATTTCCCTCTCAGTTGTTCGTTCACTTATTCATTCATTCACTCACCTTTTCAATCGTTTTCTCGTTTCTTCACGGAATGATTTTCATTCAGCCCACCCACGCGAGACGTCTGTTTCACAAAACCGCAATGTTTCCGTCAAGCATCACAATGGTATTGCCATCAGCCCGCACCACGGGGACCCGTTGACATTTGTACTGCTCAGTCGTGGGCTCAGCCTACCAGACCCTTCCTCAGCTCCAAGGGTCAGGACTGGTGTGAATGGATCCAGCAAGAGACATAGATTCTCATGAGCCCCCGCTTGCGGGGGCTCATGAGAATCNATGACTCTTGCAGCTGGAGTAGCTGTTGAGTTATTGTTAGCTTTCCGCCGTCCCAACTGAATGTGACTTAGTCGAAGAAGAACTCATCAGCTTTAAAGTACCATTATGCGTAAATCTGCATACAAATTTCGGCACCATTTGTTTTTGTAATGCCTTGTTGAGACATCTAATGAACCTGTGCGGCCGTTTGGACACGCAGCAAATTTACATGCTCGTACAGATAACGTTGTATTTATAGAACGCAGAAGTGGCATGGTCAGATTCTCAGATATGAAGGCTAGGTGGATTTTTCTGTGTCTAAATAAACCATGGTTAGATCTGACTGTAACGTAGCGAAATCATCTGTTGCAGAAAGGTTCCTTTGAACAATTACGGCGGTACTGTACTTTTAATCATAGGACACATGCAATAGAACGGCAACTGATAGAGCTACAGGTTTACGTGCACATAATAACACCTTGTAGACCAAGCACATACCAAGGAACAGCGCTTGAAGTCCCTGCTATGTATAAAACATATAGGAGTCGTGACGCAGCGCAAAAGGACAGAATTGTTTTTTTGGTTTTTTTTTAAAGGAAGGGATCAGGAAAGCAATCTACCTGAAGCTCCTATGCCACCATAAACTCATGTACAATGTTCTAGTCAACGCACAACCCAATGTCAGCTACTGCGATGTGAACGATTTTAGACCTTCCGCCACTGATTTTGTCCACAAGAAATTGAAAAATTTGGGAGAAATAGATTCCACGTCAAGCTTTTTCACAAATTGTCGAGATCTGAACATTAGAAAAAATGAAAGATGAAGCTTTCCAAACCTAAACATTTGTTACGCCAAAAGATTCTTTGTTTCTATAAGTGCAATAAAATTAAACAATTTCAATTTAATAAGAAAAAATAACTTTGATATTTTAAAGAATTATCGTTGATGTCATAAAAAAAAATCTTTGCTGTTATCAGACGTGAAATTGTTTACCACGTCTGTTTTAGTTGGGCTTTACGGAAACAAACACTACCAAACAAAAGCCGTCTAAATGCCTTACACATCTGTAAAATCAGATCAGCCAAAATCGAATGTTTTTTTCATAACAAATCTGCAATTTACAAAATACTGTATTTGGTTGACAAACTTTAACCTGAAAAGATATTGCGTCATTTAAAGCAATTTGGGCCAATTTTCATGTAAAGTCGTTGCTGAGAGGTACACAGCCCACACAATGTGTGTGTGTGTTTTTTTTAAAGTCCCTTCTATTTATAGAAGGGACATTTTAGGACGGGTCGCGGTGGGGCGAATTTAATAGCATGTCCATGATGTCAAAGGCGGGCAGGCTAAACCTCTGACAATTGAACTGAGTAACAAGCTAAAAATTACGTCATGTCTAGTTACGCTAACCTCGCTGCTGAAAGTACATTTGGCGCGAAGCGCCGTATGTGCGTATGTATATGCGTATGTATATATGTATGTATGTATGTATGTATGTATGTATGTATGTATGTATGTATGTATGTATGTATGTATGTATGTATGTATGTATGTATGTATGTATGTATGTATGTGATAATGATAATAATGACAAGGAGCTTGACAGCAGGCTGGCAAAAGCGAACAGCGCTTTCGGGCGACTTTTCAAGCGGGTGTGGCACAATCAACAGCTGAAAACAGGCACCAAGATCAGCGTGTACAGAGCTGTGGTCCTCACCACCCTGCTGTATGGTTCCGAGTCCTGGGCCCTCTACCGCAGCCAACTACTACTCCTCGAACGCTTTCACCAGCGCTGCCTGCGTACCATCCTGGGCATTCACTGGAGTGACTATGTCACCAACGTCGAGGTCCTTGAACAGGCTGAAACTGTGAGCATCGAGGCTTTGCTGCTGCGGACACAGCTCCGCTGGGCGGGGCATGTCTCCAGGATGGAGGATCATCGCCTACCAAAGATCACCCTGTTCGGCGAGCTTGCTACTGGACACCGTGACAGAGGGGCACCAAAGAAGAGATACAAAGACTGTCTCAAGAAGTCACTTAGTGCCTGCCAAATCGACCACCACCAGTGGTCTTCGCTTGCTGCGGACCGTGACACCTGGCGCTCCACCATTTACAAGGCAGCTGTCTCCTTTGAGGACTCTCACAGAGCTAGCCTTAAGGACAAGCGGCTCAGGAGAAAAAACAGAGATGCCGCAGCTCAGAACCCCGGCCATACCTTCCCCTGCAGCCACTGCGGTCGAACCTGCCTGTCTCGGATTGGCCTCCGCAGCCACGAACAAGCCTGCAGACGTCGTGGGCAACTCCTATAAAATCTTCGTTCGCGAAGTCAAGCCAAGAGATGTATGTATGTATGTATGTATGTATGTATGTATGTATGTGTGTATTGGGCAGTGGGCAGATGTTCACATCTGCACGGGACATAGACGACCCCGCCCCCACGAGTCCCCTGCTGCCTTGCAGGCTTGGCCGCTTGGCTGCGGAAAGGCTAAGGGAGGAAACCCCTGACATCAAAGCCCCCGTTTCTCCGGGGAAGGCTTTTGAGCCAGAGACTAAGACAAGGACAGTCTGATATAAAACCTACGACCCGAGGACCTCGATGCCACCGTCCCAGCTTGCTAGGCCATGGCAAACGAACCAAGGGTTTAAAGGGTGGGGCCAGTACTGCGCACACTGCACTCCACCAAAAAGCTCCACCGCGCAGGCTTTAGGAAACGCCCACGGACTATGACACTGAACTTTCCAAGTCCTGTAGCGATGGGCAAGGGGCAAAACGGCAGGTGAAAGATGTCACTGGAAGCCGCAGTCTCAAACCTGCATGCAGGCGGTTCAGGATATTGGTCGCCTGATGTTGACCTGGGGATGACAACGTCACTCGGCACACCCTGAACGACCAAGCAGCCTTCTCTAGGGACAGCACTGCTTGCTCCACACGGAGAGGGGCCTAGAAAAGGTGGCCTAACCAAAGCTCATCCCCTCGTAACCCAGTTGGCTAGCCGCGGTCAACGGGCATCTTCCCATGCGGTCAGAAAACAAGAAAAAACAATGGATCCACTCTCATGACGACCACGACCGGACTCAACGTTGCATGCTGGAACATCCGAACCATGCTCGACACAGCAGACAGCGGACGCCCTGAACGTCGCTCCGCCCTCATTGCCCATGAATTGCGGAGGTTAAACATCGACATCGCCGCACTCAGCGAAGTACGCCTCCCGGAGGAAGGCAGCCTCCAAGAACTTGGCGCTGGCTACACCCTCTACTGGTCAGGCAGGCCTGCATCAGAAAGACGGCTCTCAGGCGTGGGCTTCATGGTGAAGACCCACATTGCGACTAAGTTGGAAAACCTACCAACGGGTCACTCCGACCGCATCATGTCCATGCGCCTCCCACTGAGACACCAGCAATACGTCACCCTTCTCAGTGTGTACTCCCCAACCCTCCTGGCAGAGCCTGCAGAAAAAGACAAGTTCTACTCTGACCTGCGCAGCCTCCTACAGAGCACCCCTGCAGACGACAAAGTCATCATCCTTGGCGACTTCAACGCCAGAGTGGGCCAAGACTCTGAAGCCTGGAAAGGAGTCCTCGGCAAGCATGGCGTTGGGAACTGCAATGACAATGGTCGCCGACTGTTGGAGCTCTGTGCAGAGCAGCAACTTGTCATCACCAACACTACTTTCCAGCAAAAGGACAGTCGAAAGACCACCTGGATGCATCCTCGCTCCAAGCACTGGCACCTTATCGACTATGTCCTAGTGCGTCAGAGGGACCGCAGTGACGTCCTCCTCACCAGAGTGATGCCCAGCGCAGAGTGCCACACTGACCACCGCCTTGTTCGCTGCAAACTCAGGCTCCGCCTCAAGCTGAAACCCAAGAAAGGGGGCCCCCCCAAGAAAAAGCTTGATGTTGCCAGCCTTCAGCGTGACGACAAGAAAGCTGCCCTTCAGGCCGATTTACAGCGCATGCTCAAAGATACAGTTGATCCAGCAGACTCCTCCCCTGAAACACTCTGGGAACAACTGAAAACTGCTATTGTAAAATCTTCTGTGGAAGTCTTGGGCTTTGCTAGAAAGAGGAACAAAGACTGGTTTGACGAAAACGACGTAGTGATCCAGGAACTTCTAGCAAAAAAAAGAGCCGCCCACCAGGCCCACCTAGCCCAGCCTTCCTGCCCTGTGAAGAAGTCTGCCTTCCGCCTCATCTGCAGCAGTCTCCAGCTCAAGCTTAGAGAGCTCCAGAACGAGTGGTGGTCCAGACTCGCACAGAGGACCCAGCTCTGCGCTGACAACGGTGACTACAGGGGCTTCTACGAAGCACTGAAAGCAGTGTATGGCCCTAGGCACCTGGTACAAAGTCCCCTGCGAAGCGCTGATGGACAGGCACTCCTCACAGATAATACCTCCATCTTGAACCGCTGGTCGGAATACTTTCAGGACCTCTTCGGCGCTGAGCGCACTGTTCAAGAAACAGTCATCCTCCAAATCCCACACCTTCCACTAAAGGTTGAATTGGACGAACCGCCCACCGCTGAAGAGACCCTCACAGCCATCCACCAGCTCAAGAGTGGAAAAGCAGCAGGCATTGACGGAATCCCGCCAGAGATCTGGAAACATGGAGGCCCAGCACTGCACAACAAGCTCCACGACCTCTTTCTCTGCTGCTGGGAAAAAGGAACACTACCAAAGGATCTCCGTGATGCAGTCATCATCACCCTGTACAAGAACAAAGGAGAGAAGTCTGCCTGCTCTAATTATCGTGGAATTACCCTGCTGTCCATTGCCGGGAAAATTCTCGCAAGGTTGCTCCTGAATCGGCTGGTACCTGCCATCGCTGAAGACCACCTCCCAGAGGGCCAGTGTGGCTTCAGAGCCAACAGGAGTACCACCGACATGGTCTTTGTGCTGAGACAGCTTCAGGAGAAGTGCCGCGAGCAGAACAAAGGGCTGTACGTAACGTTTGTCGACCTAACAAAAGCGTTTGACACTGTGAGCAGGCAAGGTATGTGGCAGATCCTGGAGCGACTAGGCTGTCCCCCAAAGTTCCTCAACATGATCGTCCAGCTCCACGAGGACCAGCAAGGCCAGGTCAGACTAAACAGTGACCTCTCAGAACCATTCCCCATTCGCAACGGCGTGAAGCAAGGCTGCGTGCTGGCACCGACCCTCTTCACCATCTTCTTCAGCATGATGTTGAAGCAGGCCACAGTGGACCTCGACGATGACGACGCAGTGTACATCAGGTATCGTCTCGATGGCAGCCTGTTCAACCTCAGACGACTGCAGGCCCACACGAAAACCCTAGACCAACTGATTCGTGAGCTGCTCTTTGCTGATGACGCTGCCCTCGTTGCACACACAGAGAGAGCCTTGCAGCGCATTACGTCCTGCTTCGCAGATGCCGCCCAGCTCTTTGGACTTGAGGTCAGTCTGAAAAAGACAGAGGTCCTTCATCAGCCGGCACCCAAGGAAGAGCATCGCCCTCCCCACATCACCATCGGCGAGTCCGAACTGAAGTCTGTACACCAGTTTACCTACCTTGGCTGCATCATCACGTCAGACGCCAAGCTGGACAAGGAGCTGGACAACAGGCTGGCAAAAGCGAACAGTGCTTTCGGGCGACTATTCAAGCGGGTGTGGCACAATCAACAGCTGAAAAAAGGCACCAAGATCAGCGTGTACAGAGCTGTCGTCCTCACCACCCTGCTGTACGGTTCCGAGTCCTGGGCCCTCTACCGCAGCCAACTACGACTCCTCGAACGCTTTCACCAGCGCTGCCTGCGTACCATCCTGGGCATTCACTGGAGTGACTATGTCGCCAACGTCGAGGTCCTTGAACAGGCGGAAACTGTGAGCATCGAGGCTTTGCTGCTGCGGACACAGCTCCGCTGGGCGGGGCACGTCTCCAGGATGGAGGATCATCGCCTACCCAAGATCACTCTGTTCGGCGAGCTCGCCACTGGACACCGAGACAGAGGGGCACCAAAGAAGAGATACAAAGACGGTCTCAAGAAGTCACTTAGTGCCTGCCAAATCGACCACCACCAGTGGTCTTCGCTTGCCGCGGACCGTGACACCTGGCGCTCCACCATTCACAAGGCAGCCGTCTCCTTTGAGGACTCTCGCAGAGCTAACCTTAAGGACAAGCGGCTCAGAAGAAAAAACAGAGCTGTCGTAACTCAGAACCCTGACAAGACCTTCCCCTGCAGCCACTGCGGTCGAACCTGCCTGTCCCGGATTGGCCTCCGCAGCCACGAAAATGCCTGCAGACGACGTGGGCAAGCCCTATAGAATCTTCGTTCGCGAAGTCAAGCCAAGATGTGTGTATATGTGTGTGTGTATGTATGTATGTATGTATGTATGTATGTATGTGCGTTTGTATGTAAACAAGAGAATTTCCGATATTTCTGTACACACAAGCTTGAAACTTGGCGAAATATTTTCTTAAGTGTGTGGCTAAGAGAGCCTCCGAGCATATTGTAATTGAATGTCTCATTGAAGACATAAACAACCGTTTATAGAAAGTCGGTTGACCCAGCTTAGAGTCTGTAATGTTTGTCATATTTACTTGAATCTTTGCATATTGCTAGTTTGGAGAAAGACATTGGATGAGTTCGTTAGCCAGCTTTGAATCCTTTCAACTTCTTTAGTAAAAATTAATTCTTTTCAGAAAAGAATTAAAACACTAAAAAAAAACTTTACTTCTAGAGAAAATCAGACAGTGGCGGTGACATATAAAAGAGGCAACTTCGTCACCACGCAGTCACTGACATAATACTCTAAATATGACGTCATTCTCTCTCGCGCGCACCCGGCTCTCTCTCTCTCTCTCTCTCACACACACACACACACACACACACACACACACACACACACACACACACACACACACACACACACACACACACAAACATGCCCTCCAGACGCATGAGGATCTAAGCCTCTTGGAGATGTTTGGAGAGCGCGTGCACGCACGCACACACACATCGACGCGCTTTCAGAAGAGCATGCAGGTGACCTTAGTACTTAGTATATCATGTAGCTAGGTAAAGTCAACCTGCATTCACACAAATTATAGCAAGACTGAAATTGTACCTTGAAGTTCTAGTTTTGTCACCATTTTCCCAAGCCTATGAAGCGAAAGTGAAACTCATATCACGTAAAACATAAAATTACGTAAAAACTAAAACTTACGTCATTACAAATGACGTTTGACAAATCAATGACGCGTATGTCCTGCGCCTCTTATAAAACTTACTAACGTATAACGCATTGGCAGATCTGCGAGACTTTTTCAATAGGAGATAATTCAACATCAGAGTCAGGTCAAAGACAAAAGGCAGAAACCATTGACAGAGAGGACAACTGACTCTCATATAGAAGGGACTTTGTGGGTTATGGTTCATCCCATCTTGTTTTTTTTTTTTTTTTTAATGGTAACAGGAAGGGAAGGATATTTTTCTATAAGAAAAGAAAAAAAAACTATTTTAAAAAATGGAGCATTAAAATTTATATTTTTTCTTTGAAAGTACGTTAGGTCAAGTATCGACACAAACGGATGTCGAACTCCTCATACTTTAATGTAAAGTTTAAACGTTTGGATTGTACACAAGGAGTTTGTGCCCGATGTACCAGACTCGTCACCGAACCATCTCCGCGCAAGCATGACAAACGCTGATTTATACGGTAGTTTACTCTCCGACCATTACACGTGTCGAATCCACACAAAGACGGAGGTTTACCAATACCTGATCACACAAACTCCACTCCTCCCCACACCGCCCCCACCCCTCCCCCCACGTACATGTTGTTGTTATTGTTTTGCGTCTGACGGTAACACATGTGGTTTGTTTGCACGTCCACTTCATGCATTTTAAAGTGAGGTGGTAGCTGGGAAATTGTCTATACGATCCATCAACCTATACGTCGTTAGCAGATTCTTTTAAACTTTAAAGCGCACGAGAAAAAAAAATAACAAGTAAATAACAAATCACACACTACAAAACACTATAGACTTTAACCAATCAAAGCGATGAGTGAAATGACCGGAATTTTGATGATGGTCGGGCCATTTTCAAAAGATTGAAGCATACAACAACACGAAATGTTCTTACAGTCGTTTCAAACACACTAAAATGGGCATACATCTAAGGGGCAAAACTGTATTTGTGTGTGTGTGTGTGTGTGTGTGTGTGTGTGTGTGTGCGTGCGTGCGTGCGTGCATGCGTGTGTGCGTGCGTGTGTGTGTGTGTGTGTGTGTGTGTGTGTGTGTGTGTGTGTGTGTGAGAGAGAGAGAGAGAGAGAGAGAGAGAGAGAGAGACTACAGAGAGAGAGAGAGAGAGAGAGAGAGAGAGAGAGAGAGAGGGAAGGAGAGAGAGGGGGTGGGGGAGGGAGAGAGAGTAAGAATGAGAGTGTGTGTGTGTGTGTGTGTGTGTGTGTGTGTGTGTGTGTGTGTGTGTGTGTGTGTGTGTGTGTGTGTGTGTGTGTGTGTGTGTGTGTGTGTATGTGTGAGTGAGTGTGTGTGTGTGTGCGCGCGCGCGCGTTTGCATTTCATACCAGTTAGTTCTATCCTGTTTCCATAATTCCGTCATGTTACCAAGTGAAAAAAAAAAATAGGAGTATTTGTAATCTACCATTCATACGATCGAATTTATTGCGATCTTAGCTTTAAAGAGCATTTCATAAATTTCATAAAATGTTAAAAAGAGTCAGTGCTGTTGCCAACCCCCTTTTCTACTGTTATCCAAGTCATGTTACGGCATAGACAGTAACAGAAAAGAAAAACACCGGGTTGTCATGGTCTAAAAAAAATCGAGATCGTATTACTAGAGAATTAATGCCATTGGTCACGAACATGCACCAAGAGCCTAATACAGCAACAGTATAAGGGGGGAAATATTGATATCAACATATAATACAAAAAAGCAACAGGTAGGAAACATGAAACAAACTTACGTTAACTCCAAGGTTTTGAATGTACCTAATTCTGTGCACATACAACAAACCACGTGGCTGATGCCTCGATAGTGTGAAGTAAAACACGACGTGTATCCTTCTTGAAATTCGGTGGGGTTTTTTAGCCAAAATTTCAGGTAGTTTTGCTAGCCTTTGATTGCTGGTAACGGCAAAGACTAAAGTCCTTGGGACAGACACATTTAGCTGAATTAATCATATAAAATGGCGCTTTAAAAAAAAATTGATTTCGAGATATCAAAATGCGATGCCACAAAGATGTTATGTGAATTATTTGATAATTTTTGTTATCAATATATATAACTAAAATTCCTTATTGAAAGTAACAGCAAGGAACGTGGGACGCGCACTTTTTGGTACCCATAGGTTATAGAAGCATTTAAATTTGAAAAAAAAAAAAATACCTGTGGCCAATTTTAATTTTCTACAGCCAGGCATTGGCAGTGCTTCCGTTAATATCACATTTGGGTGAAAATACCTATCCAAATCGTAACTACAGCAGTTTCAAGTCACCGGACACGAATCTCGACAATTTTTGAAAAAGAGTCATATAATAATGGTAATAAGATAACATTTAAGTCACTCACAGCAAGTTGACGTCATATTCTTGTTGTTCATCATTTCTTTGACGCCTCATTCTTGCAGTATATATGAAAACATTGCACTCCTTGAGAAGGCGCTTTTCGGGAAGAAAACGAAAAATACTAAGTAGTTCTGCACCACCAGCGAATACTTTTACCAAGACAAATCTGCGGCGGAGATAAAAGCATCTGGACATTTTTTCCATTCAAACAACGAGAACAACCTACCCCAAGCCACGGATCCGCTCCTGTTCCATTTTGCGTCACACTGTCTATAGGACACTTAGGCGTTTGCAAAGCGTAAGGATTCAAAATAATTATCTTCTGCGTCACCGTCAAATCATCCGGTAAGTTAATGCGTCAAGGATTCTTTGCGGTTAGATGCGGGGCCTCGTTCTAGATCCCAAATGTTTAACTAAGGTCTTGGCCGTTAGAGGCAAATGACGATCTGTGATTTATGCAGAGTTTGTTTTCCGTCTACACAATTATAACTGCTAAAAGAAATTCCCTTCCGCCCTTGCAATACGACTGTGTAAATATACCGTGAACGCACGTTAAAGATAAGATAAGATAAGATAAGGTAAGGTAAGGTAAGGTACGGTAAGGTAAGGTAAGGTACGGTAAGGTAGGGTAGGGTAGGGTAGGGTAGGGTAGGGTAGGGTAGGATCGGATAAGACAGGACAGGACAGGACAGGACAGGACCGGACCGGACCGGACCGGATCGGATCGGATCGGATCAGAGAAGAGAAGATCGGATCAGATCATATAAGACAGAACTTTATTGCCATGTGTACAAATACATTAGGAAATCGTCTCGGTGCTGCGCATAATAAAAGGACATAAGACACATATAAGACGTAATTAAACTGGTCGCGCACACACACACACACACACACACACACACACACACACACACACACGCGCGCGCACGCACGCACGGGCGCACACACGCAAACACACATTAATAACTATTCTAATAACAATATGATGACCTAACCCTATTATGACTTAAAAGGCAATAAACCAAGATTTCACAGTAACTCAAATCACAAAAGACATCAAAATATAAAAAGTCATTACACGCCACAGATGAACAATTATGCTGATTGCTACAATACTGTATATGTATTAATTGTAAACAGTTGGACGGATGGATCATGTTTGGCATTTATCCTAAGCGGTTGAATAAAGATCTATGTACTTTGCAGATGATTTGTGTTCGCTGCATTTGAATTTGAATCTCCATGTGACCAACTCTACTTAAAAAAATAGCAACAAAAGTAAACAGCAACCATGAAATACCCAAAAATGGGTAACAGTTTGCAAATGGCACAGATCTACATGCTTTCGTGTAGTCTCGGAACCTCAGTAATTTACATCTTTCAGGCGCGCGCGTACACACACACACACACACACACACACACACACACACACACACACACACACACACACACGCACGCACGCACGCACAACTGCGCAGTAGAAATAAAAAAAAGTCCGCTCAATCCGTCCACAAAAGAAACACGGACATAAATCAAACCCAGCAAGAGCATAGATCTTCATGAGCCCCCGCATCTGCGGGGGCTCATGAAGACCTATGTCTCTTGTAGATGGACATATTTAGTTCAGTGTTTAATAAAAGACACATTACCAAGGTTTGCTCGCTGGCGACCTTTGCTAACTGGAGTCGTATCACTATCGGCCATATCTGAAACGAGGGGCGGAATGACAAGGTTGGCTGGTTAGTCTGATTCTTTTTCTAACAGAAAATGTGGGCTTCCTCCCTTGGGGTGGAGCGTCGCATACAGAGTCTAGTTTCTCTGTCTTTCTCTGTCTCTGTGAAAATGTGCCTAATCATTCACCCTTGAAATATCAATTCTCTCTCTCTCTCTCTCTCTATATGTATATATATATATATATATATATATATAATATATATATATATATATATATATATATATATATATATATATATATATATATATATATATATATATATATATATATATATATATATATATTATATATATATATATATATATATAATATATTATTCACTGTTATTGATATGTGTGCGCATTATTTGCATTGCTTTTTTTTTTCAGTTTATTTCTTCGTGTTTTGATTTATTGTGTTTCTCTTACTCTTTGCTATTAATGTTTCTTTTCTAACAGGACAGTTTGTAAGAGAGGCGTTTCGCCTAAAACTTTATCCTGTCAATAAAACGTTTCATCATCTCTCTCTCTCTCTCTCTCTCTCTCTCCTCTCTCTCTCTCTCTCTCTCTCTCTCTCTTTCTCTCTCTTTCAGGCTCTCTCTCTCTCTCTCTTTCAGGCTCTCTCTCTCTCTCTCTTTCAGGCTATCTCTCTCTCTCTCTCTCTCTCTCTCTCTCCTCTCTCTCTCTCTCTCTCTCTCTCTCTCTCTCTCTCTCAGTCTCTCTCGCATAATCGCATGCTACTCTGTACTTCTAAAACCAAAAGCATGTTGATAACAACCCGCCAAAAGCATCAGCTACATCCTGCCCCTTTGATACTTTCACTCGGCGATAAACCTATCCACTCACCGCCTACTGGGAGTTGTAATGGACGACCAGCTAAATTGGTCGTCGCATATCGACAGTTTGTGCAAAACCTTGTCCAGGAATGTATTTCTGCTCTCAAAACTTAGACATTTTCTTAGTACAAAGTGCTGTACATTGTTCTTTTACGCACAAATTAAGCCACTGTGAATATGTGTCCTCTTTGTGGGACGAATCCGGTGAACGTCATATTAAAAAAATCAACTCGCTGTATCGTCGTTCAGTTAAAATAATTATTCCAAACCCTACTTCCACAGACGAAAAAATAAAATCTCTTGGCCTGCTTCCACTGAAGGAACAACTCAAATTTAACAAATGCCTCCTCATGCGCACAATATTTCATTATCAGGTCCCCGAATATCTGTGCACGCTATTTAACTTCAGCCCTAGGCATCAGCTACACACGAGACATGGCTTGCTTGATTTACCCCGAACCAGGATAGATATCTACAAGTCAAGCCTTCTATTTTCGGGTAGTTTTGTCTGGAACACATTGCCTTTGAACATTAAATCATGTTCAGGTAAAACCCATTTTAAGCGTGCTTTGCACACGCACTTCCATTCAGCTTGACTTCACAGTTTGCCATATCAAAGTATTACTGCTGATAACACGTGAACGTCAAGTATTTTCTCTTTCTCCTTACATTTGTAAACTGATAATCCTTTGTCTTGTCAGTGTCGCTATATGCTATTGATGCTGCTGATTCTTTGACACTGTCTTAGCTGAGTATAATATTAATGCTATGCACTCATTTATTTCCCTTGCTTTTCGTGTTGGTGGCAGTTACTAATTCTCCAATACCATTTTTTGTCCTTTCATTAATTCACCTATTGTGTTTTTTTCCGTGGGTTTTCTTCCTCTTCTTATTATTATTGTTGTTATTTGCATGCTATGTTTATTTTCCTGTTATGTTGTTTGTTTACAGGACAGCTTGTAAGACAGGCATTGAGTTGCCTAATAGCTTTATCCTGAATAAATAAAGATTCATCATCATCATCTCTCGCGCTCTCTCTCTCTCTCTCTCTCGTAAAAAGCATGTTGCATTACTCTTGTGCTGCATTGCATCTGAATGCTTCTGTTAATGTGTCTGTGATCGTGCGTGTGTGTGTGTGTGCGCGCGCGCGTGTGTATATGCATGTGTGTGTGTGTGTGTGAAATACTTTGCGACTTAGTTTTTTTTTAATACATATTCTAGCGTTATATTAAAAATGTTAATAAAGACAGAAAAAGGTTCTCCCTCTCTCTCCTCTCTCTCTAGTTTTGCTTGTTTTTCGTTTGTTTGTTGTTTTTTTCATTTGGTTTTGTTGTTTTCCGTGTGTGTAATGTTTTTTTATTAATTAAAAAAACAAAAAACCCGTGGTATTATGTTTCCATGTTACGGACACACTTGATATCTGGATATCATTTCGGAATTAGGGCCGGTCAACCAAAATGGCGCTAAAAGCGAGAATAGCAAATCAACACGCAGGGATGGTCACGCCGCGTCAGAACGTACGCTTGCTTGCTTCAGTTGTAACAAAG
>BTPG01000003.1:86519405-86590756 GCA_036245525.1 Semisulcospira habei
TTTAGTCGGAATAAAACTGCAAGTCTCATGCTCATGATTCAGTGTCATCCCGCCTTCCTGACAGCCCACGTATTTCCAGCACCATGGAGAAAAGAAAAGAATTTTAAAAAAGCTCTCATTACCCTCACGGTACCCAGCACGCATGCCCGGCCGTGGAAATGGGCGTACTTTGACGTCACATCTGGTTTGGTCCCTTCTCACTTCCGGTGCAATCTTGCAGCTTTCCCCCCCTAATTTCGCTCTCACCTTCAGACTAAACTCTAAACATCATATCAACTAATCCCTTACATCTGCAAAAGCCACAGATACTCATAACGGCCCCTGCAGTGCCTCATGCTAACTAATTTGTAACCAGCTCCTTGCTCGACACAGGGAGACAGCTGTCAGGTTAAGATCTGGGTTGTTGATAACGGTAACAGCTTCCGATGCCCACCAACACAGCGAATGAAAACGAACATGTTCCTCGCGTGCGGCTGACTCTGAAACTCAATTGAGGCAGAGGTGACTGTGACATTAGCAGAAAACAGCTACTGAAATGGCGCCGGCTGCCCCAGGAATGGGATACAATCAAACCTGTATGAGGCAACCGCACGAAGGACAATTAACTCATTCGAGACGTGGCGCCTCCGGATACACGGCATACGACGCGTATCCGGAGGCGTCACGTCTCGAATGAGTTTTTAAAAAGTGGTGACAGGTGGTATCCTAATACAGCGTTGTATTTGTACGCAGCAGTAAGAAGTCCATGGGACTAAAAATGGGTGGTCTCGGTACGCACGTGGTCGCCTAGACAGGTCTGACTGTTTATGTGAGACTGTATATCAGTTAAAACAAAGTTGAAATGGATTTTGACATGTGCAGCAACCCTATATTCAGATTAGGACCGCATAACGTAATTGTCGGAAATGTACCACACGGACGTGGAACACGATGACGTCACAGCTATGGAACTACGCGTCGGGAGGCCCGATGGCCTTTGCGCACTGGGAGATAGCCTATTTTGTTCGCTTCAAAATAACCATGTAATTTCTCAGGTTACTCAACGACAAATGACGTCGGTGGAAGTTGATTTTTCATATGAGCCCAAAAGTCAACGCGCAGAGTTTTTGTTGTTTCTATTTCAAAATAGGAACTTCTGTCAGATGGGGCTCGTACGAGAGCGTTCATTAAAAATGCACATGACGTCATGGGCGAGCGGGACCCAGATTCTAGCACAGAGGTAACAACATAAAAATGACTGTCACGTCTAGCTATGCAAACCCTGCTGTAGAAGCGCCGTATGTGTGTGCGTATGTGTGTGTATGTGTGTGTGTGTGTAAGTACATTCTCTGACATCTCTGACATTGTATGCTCTGAATTTCGAAGAATACACTTTGCGCATGAAGTACACACACGCATGCGCAAGCAAGCATGTTCGCACACATACTAACACACACAAGCACGTACAAGCAAGCTAGCACACGGAAGCAAGAACGCACGCACGCGCGCGCACACACACAAACATGTGCCCATTTTACGCACACAACACAACTGACAGCAAATTTTAAAGTGTTTAATGCAGCAACATTCACCACGTACAGACACTTACGATATATAGCTATACACGCCGCATCATAACGCAACCCCCCCCCCCCCCCTCTCCCTCCCTGCTCCCAACCCACTCCCTGAATGATCTTTTTTATTTACAAAAAAATGTAAAAGAAAATGCAAACTAATCCGACAAACTAATTCTCTGAACCCTAAGCCAATCTTCAAAGGCCTGAGGTTTTATTATTATTTTTTTTTTTTTGTAAAACATTTTATAAAACATTTTTTTTTATATAACCAATCTTATCCACTTATCTCCTTTCCCATTCTTACTTAATTTAACCCTTTGGCTGTCGGCAGCGCTTTTCTCGTGATGATTCCTGCAGGAATCATCGCGACAAAAGCGCTACCGACAGACGAAGGGCTAAATTAAAGTCAGTAGATGAAAAATTAATGATTACACGCCCTCATTTTCCCAAGAAATCCAAGAAACAACAAAAGTTTTTTTTTTAAGGGAGGCGGAGGCTAAAGAGGGTAGCGGACAAGGTGTAATGGTCAATGATTTTGCAACAGGAAAGCTGAGAATTGCTCAGCTTACTCGAGATCCCCGCATCAATAGCTGCTGAAGTGTCGAATAGCGTTGCCGCTGGCAACGCTGACACTTATGCAAATATTGATGAGGGGCAACTTGCGATGCATTAATTTCACGCATGCAGCCACCGGTCCTGTAAACAGTGTGAGTGTGTGTGGTAATGTAAACAGTCTGTATGTAGTATTGTAAACAGTGTGCGTAGTACTGTAAACAGTGTGTGCGTGGTACTGTAAACAGTGTGGTTATGGTATCGTAAATAGTGTGTGTAGTACCGTAAACAGTGTGCATGTGTATGGTACTGTAAACTGTGCTTGTTTGGTACTGTAAACAGTGTGTGGCACTGTAAACATTGAGTGTGGCACTGTAAACAGTGTTAGTGTAAACAGTGCGAGTCACTGTAAACAGTGTGTGTGTGTGTCACTGTATAGTGTGTGCGTGGTACTGTAAACAGTGTGTTGGGGTACTGTGAACAGTATGTGTGTGGTACTGTAAACAGTGTGTGAGGGTACCTTAAACAGTGTGACATTGTATACAGTGTGTGTGTGGTAAACAGTGTGTGAACTGTAAACAGTGTGTGAGGGTACTGCATCCAGATACGCGGCATAAAGCCTCGAATGTCTCGAATGAGTTAAAATGAAGGATTTTTTTCTGCTCTTTTTTTCTTGTCAGTGTACACAGGACAGTTCTCCTGATGCGAATACGGGGCAGCAGGAACCTATGTTATGCGTGCCTACTCACATGGACTGTGAAAGACAAGTAGAAAAGTCTTAGTTGAGGCGAGACACGATTGAGAAAGCGCTGTATCGGCGAACAAATTTTGCAATTAAAGCCCGCTCGAACAGATTGTTTTAACTCAACAAAATGGAAGTCACTTAATTCTGGGAGTTTAAGAGTTCAATGTTACAGATTACAAAATCCCCCCCCCCCCCCCCCCTTTCATCCAATAAAAGAGTGTTTGCCTCGGGTACTGAACAATTAAAAAAGTCTCTCCTGCCAACACGTACAGGAAATGAACATAATGGCTTTTCTGGACTATTTTATTTTCATCGAAGCCCTAGTCGTTTCTTTTCCTTGTCCTTTTTCCTCACCACGTCAATGCTGCGGTCCTTCCACGTACTCTTGCGCAATTTGATTGGTCTGTTCCCCACGTATTTCCCTGCAACACATGAAAAAGAACCTATCAGCAATTATGTTACGGAAGCACAATTTAAAACGCCTTGCAATTGACGTAAAAGAACCAATTCGCAAAGATGTCACGAAAGCATGTTTCGAAACAAACGAGGCAGATTAATTGAAACTATTCTGACGCAATCTCTCAATCGGTATCGCCAGTCTAAACGAACACCCTGAGTACTTCTTCGGCCAAAGGTACACATGCATAAAAGGTATCTGCGGAAATGCGCTGATCTACATGTGGAGGGAAGACGGGCTAGCTCTATATAGCAGGTCCGTTGAAAGATCCTGGTAAATCAATGTGGCACAGCTGCAGTGAGCCTGAACTTATCAGTGTTCGGGTGGTACTGGATAGGCACTAGCCGTCTGATGTCCTTCATATTTAACCCGCACATTATAACTAGTCCTTACCACTTCAGTTATCACTTTGGACACCTAAACCCGAACTAACCTAACTAAACCGTTGATCTACAGGTTGAGAAAAACCTGGGTGCCAGCTGTATTAATGAACCTAGTCCTGCGCCAGCCACTAAGCAAGGTGCTCCGCTACAGCGGAGCACCTTGCTTAGTGGCTGGCGCAGGACTAAGATCACTCATGTAACAGCGGAGCACCTTGCTACAGCGGAGCACCTTGCTTAGTGGCTAGCGCAGAACTAAGATCACTCATGCAACAGCGGAGCACCTTGCTACAGCGGAGCACCTTCCTTAGTGGCTGACGCAGGACTAATATCACTCATGCAACCGACTCCCGCGTCTTTTCCAGTCGGCTGAATTTTACCGCAGGCGTATTCATAACCCTGGACGCCACCCTGGATTGGAGGAACAGCTGCGGCCGACATTGGTGCAAGAGGGATAGATTCGCAAGAGCCTCTGCGACTGCAGGGGCAGGGGCTCTTGTGAATCTATGCCTATAGCTCTGAGGGAAAAGACTTTTTTCCCCCTCCAGATGAGACGGTAATGTCTGAATCACATTCTGTGCGTTGACTATCTCTGGTCCCTCATTCAGAAAATTAGTTCGCGAAGGTTTTTGCACGAACATGCCTGCAGACGTCGTGGACAACCCCTATAAAATCTTCGCTCGCGAAGTCAAGCCAAGCACACTGACAACACATCTGCCACCAACATAATGTTGATCAAGTGTGCAAGAGCTTATGGCACTAAAAGTAAAGCACACAGCTGAACACGAACGTGTGCATGTACAAGAGCTTGCTTTTCAAATCGACAAGTCTACTCTGTTTGATCATGAACTCGGCTCAGTGTGCGCGAGCAAATAAATGACAACCCAACAGACGAAATCTTAATGGCCCGCGCACTTCGTCTTGATAACGGCAAGCGCCGTTTAACCCATATCATACTGAGGCTAAAAGCTTCAAATTTGTACACTATGGCTTTAGTTCAAGGGTGGTGCCAGAGGCGCGAAGCTATTCTGGCACTACCCTTGAACTATTTCAGTCAAACTTATTTCACACAATGATAATGTATTCCGAATGATAAGGGCTAATCCCGGGGTTAACGCTAGACATTGGAGGGGACTTTCACAGTTACAATGTTTCTGGCCTTTCTTGGCTTCTGTGGTCTCAGTCGCCTGTTGGCTTCTTTTTTCTTCGTATTGTTACAGAAAGGCCTGTCTAATTTCGGAAATGCATGCAATGAGCTCCTAACAGTGACGCAGAGTCATAACTGATAATAATGTTCATAACTCTGGGAGGCGCATCTACAGAGTTGTTGTTCTGGATAGATCTGTCAAGACAGTTCAAAGATAGTGCCAGATTAGCTTGGCGACAATTAGCTAGCAATGCCCTTGATTTATCGTGTGCTGCCTCAAAAGAAAATGGGCAACGAGCATGTGATGTAACTGGAAGGCATACATTATACACAATACAAATGGATGGAGGGATGGAGAGGCGAATCGATGGATGGATGGATGGATGAACGGATGGACGGACGGACAAATGGACGGACGGCTGGATGGAATTAGATGGATGCATGAATGGAAGGACAGATGGCTGTGTGGATGGCTGGATAGATGGAAGGGTCGATGGAGGGATGAGATGGGGTAGGGTAGGACTGGATTAGGTTGAACTGGATTGGTCTGAATTGGATTGACCTGAATTGGACCGCCTTGGGATGGATTGGATTGGACTGCATTGGATTGCACTGGATGGATGGATGGTTGGATGAACGGACGGTTGGCTAGATGGATAGATGGACAAACGGACGGTAAAATGGACGGAAGGACAGATAGATAAATGGATGGATGAACGGACGGACTAACAGATGGACGGACGGATGGCAGGGTGGATGGATACATAACAACGGACCGACGGAGCGAAGAACTAACTGAATTGCTCTGTTCAGGTGTGACTGCACTTTTCGTCATCCATTTTGTTTAGTTAAGTATGAAACATCTTGCAGGAATGAAGTCAGATGTAAACACGAAAGGGGAGAAACAAAATGGCCTACATGTTTGCTCTAAGCCGTAAGGACCAAGTGGCAGGCTATTTAAAATTACGTGGTTTCTTGCGTACACGCTGGGACATTTTGCAGTTCAGGCCTCCCACCTGACAGCTGGTCTGTGATTTCGGACCTTAATAAATACATTTCTGAGTACACAGACACAGTACCAGATACGAAGCTGAAAGCATTCATATACGTTTTAGTGAAATGTCGTAAAAATAACAAAATTACACATAAAAATAGAACACATTGGATATATTCCTACAGCATGTGTATCACTCACTCAAGCAACAATCTCGAGGCAATAAACTCATTTCATCCTGAAGCTGATTTTGTAAAATGTGCTTACTGTCCTATGAAGGCTACATTACAGATTAGGGTTCTAGTTCAAGGGTAGTGCCAGAATAGCTTGGCGCCTCAGGCGCCAAACTATTCTGGCACCACCCTTGAACTATCACAGTCAAATTAATTTCAAGCGCAAGTGTATCAGGATGAAAAGGGTTAAGTGTTTACAGTTCGCGTTGTCTTCTTAACTCATTCAGCCCGGCGTACGTATTTCCCAAATTTTGGAGGCGTCATCTAACGACTATGCACCTGTTGCAGGAGATGGATCGACCATGATAATTCAAGGGCAGTGCCAGATTAGCTTGGCGCCTGTCGGCGCCAAGCTAATCTGGCACTACCCTTGAATTATCATGGTCGACCCATCTCCTGCTGTAGTGTGTCAGGGCTGAATGGGTTAATAAATGTCCTTTGTAAATCTCCCTCTGTGAGGAGACTGTCCTTGCTCGGCTCCACATCGGGCACACGTATGTTACGTACTCTTTATTTACTAAAACAGGAGGAGCGTCTGCACCGAGCACTTTTCTGTTAAACACTTTTTGCTGTCTAGTGTCGATCTAAGTGACACAAGATATAAACACTTCACAGCAGACTCCTTGAAGGTTTTGTTCCAGGATGTTCCCCCGGACAAAAAAAAAAAATCAGTTTACTGAAAGAATGCAAGATTTGAGCATTCATAGACCACGAGAATTTCATTATTTTGACCTTTTTGAGAGTTTGTAGACGTTTCCTTTAAAGACCCGTTCGACATTTTAGCATGAAATATTTTAAAGATATATTTACATCTTGTCTTACGACCTTTCTTTTAGTCTGGCTTTTTACCCATCCCGCCGTGAGATGACTTAAAAATGCAGGGTGCTTTCATGGAGAGTCGTGAGTTAACGTCAAAGTATTTTTTATTTTGTCTGAAAGAGAGTGAAAACGGATAATTATCGTGCAGCTCTTTGCCATTAATAATAATAATAATAAAAAATATAAATATAAAAAAATAAAAATTATATTTCGACATAAAAGGTCAGTTAAAACGCGCACAGAATAACTATCTCACATGGCAAAGAGAGATCGAGAGAGGGAATTGCTCGGGTGTGTTTGTGTTGGGGGAGGTAGAGAGCGGGTTGTCTTCCCATTATTTCGGTCATGGCACTACCATGAACGGAAGTTTTCTACCGTAAATGATCTAATTGTGTGCGCCTGCGTGATCCCGTGTCACCGCTTCCGGTTTGGCGTCGGGCTTCTTGGTTTCCGCGGGGGTGGGGAGGAGTCGAATTCAATGGGCCATCAGTGTTTTCTTGTCCGCGCGGGTAGTCCCTACCCCGGCCCCTCCCCCTCCCACCCTCCCTCACCCACCCCACCCCCTCCCCCCCCCCCCCCCGCCTGCCATCTGCAAGGGACACAGATTTTCATGTGTCTTTGCAGCCGCAGGAGCTCACGAGGACCCGTGTGCCTTGGTGGACATCCGAAGTGACATCTGTCACGTTCAGGAATTATTTCGGCTGGAGACGAATATGTAGGGTGCGTTTTATCACGCTGAAACCTGAATACCTCTATCGGTTTGAGGCACACACACATATACACATTTTAGCCAGCAAGTGACATAGATAGATAGATGCGCAGGGGCCAATGAGAATCTATGTCTCTTGCACATAAAAGGATTGGATAAGGGTAGCGTGTCTGTAATAGTACGGTAGTTGATAGTTTGGTAGCAGGCCTAATTTCAGTCGGTGCACACTTGTCCGCATCATTTCTAAACGGGTGATGTCCCAGATCTCAAATGCCAGACTTAAATGGACTTTTGTTTCTCATGAACACTTCAGTGTGTTAGGTAGTGCACGCCTTCAATCCTTTTCATTCTGATACATTCTTGCTTGAAATTAATTTGACTATGAGAGTTCAAGGGTGGTGCCAGGATAGCTTGGCACCTTGTAACGAACGCCTTTAGTGCAGGTTTTCGGTCGGACGATGGTGTGACGTCATTAGCAGTTGGACCGAATTTACACATGCGAATAATGTAGCGATAAGCATTGTTCACGAGCGGTAATGTACAGATAAGCCATGTTCACGTGCGGTAATGTAGGTGAGCGATGTTCACTTGTCACGTGTGGGAGTGACAGTGTGGGATCGGGAATAATTGCCAGTTAGAGATGCTACACCAGTCAAGCCGAGCAGTCGTTTTCGCTAGGGCTCTGAGGAAGAATTCTGGCTAGAGAATTCGGTAGCTGTATATTGAATACAGCGGGGCCGGTACGGAGCGGACACCCCTGGTGTAGGGCCGATGAAGCTGTCCTGAAGGCATCACGTACGTGAACAGATGCGGACATCATCAAGCCTTCATCTCTCCTTCGTCCTACCATCACTGGTGCTACGAGCAGCAACGGTAGCGAAGTAAGCCACAGATTCGTGCTACAGGACCACATGCAGTGTTCCGTCAGTGTAGCTATTGTCGCCTAGCGCTGTTAATTTCACGCCTAGGAATGTTCTAAATCTGTGAGTAGTCATTGAATAGTAATATTCAGTTCGGGAATCTCCGTCAAGTCGTCAATGTGATATTGACTGTGTCGACACTAGTATAAAGAGGAGTCGAGTGACGTCTCTCGAGAGAGACAACGACCTCTACGGTAGCGAGTGAATGTGTGAGCGCTGAAGTTGTGAATAACCTATATGCCACTTGTTACTGTTAGTTATTTGTGTAGATTGGTTTATATGATGTGAATTGTGTGGTTTAATGTATGTTATGAGTGTATGAGAAATGGTTAAAGAGGGCAAAGAGATATAACTGTGTGGCCTTTGTCCTAAGTTTGTAAGCGCGTGTGTGGTGGATGAAAGAGTATAGTGAACAGAGATAGTGCACCCACCTTTATACTGATTATCAGAACAAACCCACGCACACACTCATTCCATTAGAATAAACGTTTATATATGTAATAATTTAATTCAGTAGCGAAAACACCGTCGTTACACACCTTAGGTGCCAAACTATTCTGGCACCACCCTTGAACTAAAATGCTTGATCTATCTTCTAATCTGTAACGTAGCCTTCATAGGACACTAAGCATTTTTGTTTTAAAAACAGTCTCAGAATGTAATGGGTTAAGCATATTTTGAATACAGTAAGTATAGTTTCAGTCTGTGTCCAGTTGCCCACGTAATAATAAGCGCATTAAATAATAATAAGCGCATTAAATAGGCGCTTTATCCCAATTGAAAATCGGCTCAAAGCGCCGCCGCGAACTGAACCCAACAAGCACGCTCACGTGAATCACGCGCATTCACTCACACACAGTACATAAACACAGAACATTCACGTGTTGCTAAGGGCAAGCTCAAGCGAGCTACTGTAGTTTTTGGAAATTCAAAATCGTTTGTATTTGAAATTTGATTAAGTGGGCTGAAACTGATACCAAAGTCGTAATCTCTACGTGGGTGACGTCTAAAATCAGTGCAAGTCCCCTCATGGACGCCTCGATGTTTCTGATAGTATGCACCTTTAATGCAGTACATCCTGATGATGAATGTTACATAGTCGTTGTAGTATGATGCAATCCCACCAGACGCACGCACGTAGGGTTGTTGTAAAGAAACTTCACTCAGCTGCAACTCGTCACACGTAGCACAAGCTTGTAGACCATACTGGAGTAAAAGTTCCAACAGTACTCTATTGCAGCAATGCAGTCTCCGCACAATGCATCCACAAATGCACCAACACTGATACACTGTCTCCTCTACAATGCATCAACACTTTTGACACGCTGCGTCTCTCATACAATGTACACACATATTTTCTAACATCGCCTTTATACTATTACATATTTCCAGAACAATCCAGCAAATATACACAACTCAGCCAATCAGAAAAGAAAACGTAACCAAAACTTATTAATATTCATGAAAATGAATACTCTAGAACCAACTACAGCTTTCGACTAAAATTTAGGCGCAATCGAGACTATGTTACGAAATGTATTGATTGATTGTACATTGCTTAACGTCCCGACAGCAACAAGGCTTTCTCAGGACGTGCCTGCACTGCTTGTGAAAAAAAACTAAACAGAACATTGAATGTATGTCGCCAGCCGGTCAAATACATTAAATAAACCTAACACATGGGGCCTAAATAAAGCCAAGACCATTTAGCAACACACATCCAATATCAAGAGCTACAGGCAGTGCAGACAGTAGGGAGAGTTTTAAAAAGGCAAATACAGGTGAATGGACAAAGAGTAGACAGAAACACATGCCCCAGAATAGATAAACCCATCCTGTGGGGCTGACCAGGGTGACCCTGGGAACTAAAAAATACCTAACCCCACCCAAGTCCCCCAGGGCAGACCCGGGTGGGGTTTACGAAATGTAGCCAACACCCTTGACGTCATACATGAGGTCACTAGAATAATCGCGCCTTTTCCAGAACGTAACAATGAAATTATCTGTTTTTTGCCCTATCTTTTGATTCCTGTGTCGGGGTTCTGGAGACAGATCGATCACCTCGTCCAGCTTAACGGTCTATACACCCGCACGCTCTTTGCGGTCCAGCAGTGATGAGAGGATACTAGTCATTCCCCGTGTTTCCCTGAAAAACTGTGGAGAGCGATCTTTCGCTTTTCAGGCCCCCAAAGTATGGATTGGTTGTACATTGCTTAACGTCCCGATAGCAACAAGACTTTCTCAGGACGTGCCTGCACTGCTTGTGAAAAAAAACTAAACAGAATATTGAATGCATGTCGCCAGCCGGTCTAATACGCTAAATAAACCTAAGACCATTTAGCAACACACATCCATTATCAAGAGCTACAGGAAGCGCAGACAGTAGGGAGAGTTTAAAAAAGGAAAATACAGGTGAATGGACCAAGGGTAGACAGAAACACATGCCCCAGAATAGAGAGGAAAACCCACCCTGTGGGGCTGACCAGGGTGACCCTGGGAACTAAAAACTAAGTTAATCCCACCCAAGTCCCCCAGGGCCGACTCGGGTGGGGGCCAAAGTATGGAATCGACAATCTGCTGTATCTGTAAATTTCAACAAAGTCCGCCCTGGAGCAGATCGCGTTAACTCTTCAAGTCCTAATACACTTCAACATGAGACGAATTTAACCATGATAGTGCAAGGGCGGTGCCAGAAAAGCTTGGCGCCTATGGGCGTCAAACTGTCCTGGCACCACCCTTGAACTATCAAGGTCAGTTTATGTCCGGAACTTTAATGTAGCCTTCATAGGACAACTCACTAATCTGAAGAAGAAAAAAAAATCAGCCTCAGGATGTAATAGGTTAATGAAACTATGCATGAGCCTTCGCACTGCCCTGACCGTTAGACTCGAGCCTACCGTGAACATCGTACAGCGCAAATCATCTCTCTTTTATATCATAACCTATGATGAGAAGGTCTGTTTCAAACGCGAAGGCATTATGCAGAAATTACAGGCGAGCAAACCACTTTAGCTTCAATCATCGGACACGTGCAGGCGTGATGACCGCGTGTCTGTATGTCACACACACAGCTATCTATCTATCCTACAGCTCTGATTATCTATCCTACAGCTCTGACCGGTACAAGATGGACCCTTGTGAATATAGTGATGAGACGTAAAAATCATCTCTTCACCCATTTAGCCCCGAAGCACTACAGCAGGAGATGACGACCGTGATGATTCAAGGGTAGTGCCAGATTAGCTTGGCGCCGTTAGGCGCGAAGCTAATCTGGCACTACCCTTGAATCATCATGGTCGATCCATCTTCTGCAACTGGTACACAGCTGTCAGGAGGCAACTTCAAAATTGGAGAAACGCGGCCTTGGGGTTAAATGGGTTAAACAAAAAGAAAATCCCACGAAAAAGCAGGATTAGAAATGACAAATACAACACATTTTTGTAATTGTCCTTTCTAAGCGAGTATCTTTCTTTGTTGTGATTTTCTTTGCATTTAACACGCATTTAACATGTTTTGGTCCACAAATCACTTTTTTTCCCCTGAGCCTAGACCTGCGCAAAGGCTTATATGATGTACGCTTAGAAAACACTAAACGAGATCTTGTGGAAATTGACCTATGCATGGTGACCCGGAGGTCAATGCTAAGTCAAAGGTTTGTTTCGATAATATTTGACCACCCTAAAAATCAGCGAAACAGTCACTGCGTGTGACGTTTTTTTTCCGAGCACTACCTATGGGCAGTGAGACATTTGTTTATTGTCAAAAATCATGTCACTATCATTCTGGCCAGTCCGGTGAGTGGGAGGTATATCAGAAAGAGTCAAAAATTCAAATAATTTAATAATCATATAAATGAGAAATGACTGTCTTTTCTCCATAAACATAAATTAAAACATATAAATAGCATGTATGGCCACACATAAAAACAATTCAATGACTGAGAACACCCCAACTATGGAAGAAACACGCTTTGAAAAGACAATTACAATACAATTATTAATATTTACTTGTGTACGTGTAATTCTGTACCTGTTTGCATGTTTGTTTTGATAACCCCTCTTTCAAAATAGACATACACACAAGTACACAATTTGCTGCTTATCCCTTCGCGATCGGAAGTGCAAACTTTGAAATTAATCACACCTAACAAGTGATCAATCCGAAATAGCTCATGCGGTTAAACGTCGGAGCAGGAGAGCGAAGGTAATCGCCGGGTCGTGGGTTCAAATCCCGTCCCGGCCCCGGTAGCTGGACTCACAATCCAGGGGGAAAACACGGATTTGTTCAATAGCATGTCCGTTGAAAGGTCCTGGTAAATCAAAGTGGCACAGTTGGAGTGCGCCTGAGTTGATCAGTGTTCAGGTCGTACTCCATAGGCAATAGATTTCCCTGTCCCCCATAACCCGCCCGTCAGGGCCGTCCATGATCACCTCGGTGCTGTGGACGTTAAACCCGAACTAACCAACCAAGTGATCAATCGCAGCTCACACGTGACTGTCCGTTGGGGTCTGTCTGTCTGTCTGTCTCTCGTCACTCACTCTCACGTAATAAGCTAAGATGCGAAGATCCGTTCCAATAACGGACTAAGAGTGCAGTTTAGCCTACACAATCGGACACTGTGTGACGCACGGCGCTTCAGATTTCAATCAAATATTCTAATTCATTTCGCAAGCCTGAGAAAGCTCAACGAGCGCCTAATGTCCTTCCCCCCATCAAGAGGCACAAACCCAGTGCGCGGGTTCATGAGGATCTATGCGTATTGCTGGCTGTCAACTTACATCAGTATTTCTCAAGACCATCGCGTCCGCCATCAGTCGGATCGTTTTCACCCTTAGCAAGCAAGTACCCCTCCTTCGGACCATCAGCAAGAGGCATATCCTCATGGGCCCCCGCATTGCGGGGGCTCATGAGGATCTATGCCTCTTACCCGGCGTCATTTTACATCAGTATTCCTCAAGGCTCGAGCTTCATCAACAACAAAAAATGGGCCTTGTCTGATAAAATCGAGACTTCCATTAAATAAAAATGACATACTCGCTTTTCTCAAAAACGGATATGCTGCCTTTTGCCAATTATCGGCAGACTACGTGGTTCAGGAAATCCACCATCTTCAAGCGGCACAGAGCCTCATGATCCCGCGTAGGCCGTAAGGACTCGCGAAAACCTACATGTCTTGCTGCTTTTATTTACATCCGCATTCGCCAAACTATGGAGCCAGTCGTTAGAAGTACGATGTATGGAGGTTATACGAGTACATGGCCTCCTGCTATGCAGAATACATCAAAAGCTTAGTTCATTATAGAATGTGTGCAGGTCTGCAATTTGAGCCATCAGATCTAAAATCATGAGCCAGCAAACGAAGGCACTTCTTGAATTCGAATGGCTCATTTTAGGTGTGCTGACGTTTGATGTTCTATCCTTGCCGTGCAATCTACCTCGTCTTAAAGAACGAACCACCATTAAAAAGTTGTAAATCTTCCATTACAAAGTAATAAAAGCTTTTGTCGCACGAAGTATGTTTGTCACTACAGTGTCAAAAATAGTTTGTTTGTTTTTTTAGTCCAACTTTGCACGCGTTTAAGTTCAACCATTCTCGAAAAGTTTCATTCACACAATTCGAAGAAACCTGTCGATCTTTCGAGAGTCAAAAACAAGCAGTATAAGCATAGTCTGTGGTAAAACGTCTTGGAACAAAACTGAAATGCCTCAAACCTCGAGGTCGGTATATGTACCTTTAAGAATATGAAGGCGTTTGACAACGACATATAATAATTGTATTGTCGACCTGTAATTTTAATAAGCTGACCAATCTCGGTATCCAGAAAGGGGTCGTCTTTCATGAATATTCATGGTACAAGTAGTGTCGAGAATCTCCTTCAGGAAGACATGTGAACATGCTGCGAGTGCTAAAGCTAAAAATCCAAATTTGAAATTGTCATATTATGAGGCCCATTTACAGTTTTGGAGCCAGATCGACCATCAACAGTTCAAGAGTGGTGCTAGAATGGGCGCCCTCAACAAATGTTGTCGACTTTAGTCTCTAAGAGGCCTAGATTTGGCTGCAGCTGCTGATGAAAATTTATACCTCTTCCAGGTGGAAGAAGTTGGATGGGCAAAAAATAAAAATTAAATAAATAAATAAATAAAATGTAAACAACCCAATAATAAATAAATAAATAAATAAATCTTTCCTGCCGACGGACGCGATATTCACCCTATGAAACCATGGCGAATTCAAAGCCAGATAACCAGATAACCATTTTTCCTGGCATGGAAGGGTCTGAGTGGCAGGATGTACAATTCTCGCATCGTTCGCCCTTAGGCTATGCCACAGGTGTTGATCGAGTAACGCGTTTCACGATGTCTATAAAAAAAAAAACAGATCTTTGAATCCGCCTCCCTCGACCAGCCTCTGCACTAAGCTATAAAATGGTGATAGGGGATGTATATATCTGATAGCTGTGTCCTTTATATGTGTACATTTCCATGGGCAGACGACTGGGCGCCTGAAATAAAATGAAGGGACAAGAGAATCTAACCGTTAGTCCAATTTGTTAAAATGTATATCACTTGAAATAATTGTTCTGGAGTGGATTAGTTACTTCCCGGAGGGGTGTTCGAACTTTTTGGGCTAAAGAGGGGAAGGGGGGCTCCTAACTCCAGAATAGAGACTTTGATATAGCATTTAATGGAGATTTTGGCCGGGGGGGGGGGGGGGGGGGTCAGGAACCCCTGGAATCCCCCCACCACCACCACCACCACCACACACACAATCCGCCAAGCAGGCAAACACGGCCACCTATCGGCGGACTTAAATAATGAGTATCCGTGATACACGCATTGAAAACACACCTCGAAACCAACGCCTATGGACAAACCTGCAAAATGTAGGCACTTGCAACAGTGGAACGAAGTGCAATTCTGCTGTCGGCGTTTTTAAGTCCCTTCTATTTATAGAATGAACTTTTTAGGATGGGTCGCGGTAGGGCGAATTTAATAGCATGTCCATGATGTAAAAGGCGGGCAGGCCTAAACTTCTAACAATTGAAGTAATTAATCCAGACCAAAAAGGTGACTGCCAAGCGTGTAATATGCAAAGAAGTACCCAACGGAGAAAGAAACACGCTTAGAAAAGATGGGTACAACACAATTTATTAATATTTCGGGTAAATACCCTTTGTCAAAATAGACAAACAAACAAACAAATTGAAGTAATTGATCTATGCCTCCTGGAGATGTTAAAAGTGTTGTTTATGATTTGAGTACAGAGGCTGCAGGAGGAGGAGGGGGGGCACGGGGGGGGGGGGGGGGGGGGGGGAGGTGCGGCTAAATTAGACTTAGAATGTTGGCTTCAAACTCATTCAATTCAAGGCGCCCCGCTTCAATAGCCCTGATTTGAATTGTTCTGCACTTTTGCGCTTAACTCATTTGAGACGTGCCGCCTCCGGATACGCGGCATAAGCCGCGTATCTAGAGGCGGCACGTCTCGAATGAGTTAAAATCTTCAAAGCGGATTTGAGGCAATCTCTACATATTTGTTAATGCATGTTTGCGTGCGCATGTAAACCGAAAATAAATAAATAAATAAATAAATAAATAAATAAATAAATACTGAAATTTCTTCATTTTGACATAAGCTAGTAGGGACCTGACTGGTTTTTATTCTTCTTTCTCATCCCTCCAAACCGGCGCTCAGCTGTTGTTTCTTCTTTTCAAAATCTCCCAACAAAGGTTTTCAGCATTCAGAAAAGAAGCCAACGAAGAAAAAAAAAACACTTAGAAATGACAGTTACAACACAGTTTATTAATATTTCGGGTTTATACCCGAAATATTTATAAATTGTGTTGTAACTGTCATTTTAAAGCGTGTTTCTTTCTCTGGTGGGTCTTTCTCTGCATTTTACACGCTTGGCAGTCACCTTTTTGGTCTGGATTTCAGCATTCAGCCCTGGACGGAGACATGCACTCTACAAATAGCGTCATCAACATAACCTGATCGCGTGAGATGACATCATGCACGTTCCATCATATTTCCATGGCTGCTAACACAAAACAATAATAAAATCTGAGTAGGTCTGTACTTCTTATTAGAAAGGGCCTCAACCTACTGTCTTTGAACTGACTCTGATTTAGCAATAATTCTTATTCTCTCTCCTGTGTGTGTGTGTGTGTGTGTGTGTGTGTGTGTGTGTGTGTGTGTGTGTGTGTGCGCGCGCGCGCGCGCGCGTGCGAGCGTGCGCGCGTGCGTGCGTGTGAGTGGTCAGAGTAGTTCAAATAGAGTCAAACTGATCTTGACTTCCAGCGACATTGCGATTGACGTATTTAGCTCTTCACTTGTTTGTCTCTGACCATCGTATTCCCCCCCCCCCTCCCCCCCCCCCCCCCCCACCGCCCCGCGCCACCCTAATCAACTCTCACTCACTCAGCAAATCTTCCACCCACCCCTACCCCGAAGCCATTACAACCCTTTCCACCCTTACCCTGAACCATCTTCATCCACCCCACCCCATCCAAAGTGTTCCGCAGAAAACACGAAAATCTGCAAGAGGCACATATACTCATGAGTCCTCGCATTTGCGGGGTCTCATGAGGATGTACGCCTCTTGCACATAACATTTACCTGTATGTTCGACAAGCAGAGTGAATCCCACGTCAATCTCTCTTAGACAACACAGTATTAATACGCGAGGTAGCGGGGAACCTTACTCAGCCTATTGAAACATAGAGGTAAATGTTGTGGACAGAAATGCAGGGACTCATAAAAATCTGCCTCTTGCTTAAAATTATTTACGTCTGTGTTAGTCAAAGCTGACTGGATCCTTTATGTATAACAATGACCAAACCACCTACGCCGCGCGGCGCCGTTCGCCGGAGACACAGGAGACCGGAGGACGTATTCATTTGGCGGGTCATACAGTTTGAGATTATACAGTTTATAGGGCCACGAGGATTCTGTCTAGTGGGCGGAACGCGTGCAGTTTTCTTGCACCAGCGTAAGAGGATAAGAGGACTGTTTCACGACACACAGAACAAGTCTGTCTCCTCTATTTATTTATTAATTGTGGTGGGTGGGTAGTGGGGATGAGGTGGGAGACTGGCAGCCATGCTGTTCATTGTTCGATGGTGCTGGGCTGCAGAAAAGAGAGGGAAAGGAAGTTTATTATTCCAAAAATAACTTTGAGTTTCTAAAATAATTACACTAGGAAATTTATGGGAAAAGACCCTTGTTCAAACTATTTTTGCAGGACCAACACCTTTACATAATTATTTTTCTCCAAAAATGACGAAACAGAAAGTAACATGTGAAACCCAACACAACGATTCAGTTTTTCAGGAGTCAGTTTCTCCCATCCACTATTCTAAACTCGCCTACATACAAACACAAGCACACTAAAATAACAAGAAAGGCAAAGCCATTACGGCTCACGTGTATGACCGATTTACATATGTGTGACCTTTGTGACAAGGGCTGGCTTCTGCTGCAGCAAAGTCCATGTTTTCTGAAAATGTAAGCATTTTCCACACATCTGTCAACCCCCGTGACCCTTGACCTTTGCGATGAGTCGACTAAATTAGTATGCATACAAAGGGCTTATCGTCAGCTAGCTTTGTGCCAAATTTGGTTGAAAAATTTGCAAAAATGTTGATAATACCTACAATTTTATCAAAAATTAGCATTTTACATACATTTGCCGGCCTCTTGTGACCCTTAACCTCTCTGAGGGGTCATCCAAATTAGTATGCGTAGATAGGTCTTACCAGCAGGTATCTCTGTACCAAATATGGGTTTGAAGTTGTGAATAGTATTTGAGAAAAAACATCTTTTGTCAAAATATGGCTATTTTTTACCTATTTCCTGAGCTCTCGTCAGGGATCAACCAAATTAGTGTGCATAGAAAGGCCTTCCCATCAGATATCTCTGTACCAAGTTTGGGTTTAAAGTTGTGAATAGTATTTGAGAAAAAAAAACATCTTTTGTCAAAATATGGCTATTTTTCACTTATTTCCTGAGCTCTTGAGACCCTTGACCTTTCAGAGGGATCAACCAAATTAGTATGCATAGAATGGTCTTACCATCAGGTACCTTTGTACCAAGTTTGGGTTTGAAGTTGTGAATAGTGTTTGAGAAAAAAATAAATTATGTCAAAATATAGCTATTTGTGACATATTTCCTGATCCCCTGTGACCTTGACCTTTGCGAGAGGTCACTGAAATTGGTATGTTTAGAAAGGTCTTGCCACAAAGTATCCTTGGGCCACGTTTCAAGACTGTGGCTTGAATAGTCTCCGAGAAAATGCCAACATTAAAGTTTACCACGGACGACGGACGAGGGCGGACGCCGGGACGACCACTGGCCCAAAACATAGACTCACTTTTGTTTCGCAGGTGAACCAAAAATGGAAATATTTTTTAAACAAATCTACACGAAGTGTTCGAATCATGAATGAACGAATGACTTAATGAATGAATGAATGAATGAATGAACAACTGCAAGTCGAAACGAACAGAGCGCACGTAGAGCACAGCCCACAACCGCGGACAAATAGCACACCAAACGAGCGCGCAAAGTAAGACACGCATACTTGTCGCCTGCAGCTCGGATCCAACCCTCTACCAATTTCACTGAGAAGCACCTGAAACTGACCTCAAAATCACCAAGAGGCATAGATTCTCATGAGCCCCTGAGGGGCTCATGAGAATCTATGCCTCTTGCACATGACGTGGGGGCCGGACGAACAGTCGTTGGCATAAAAACCGCAGTACCTTTTTTCTCTGGTGCACTTTGAAAGCAAGAAACGCCGACCGGACAGGGCCCTCCCTGCTTCCCCCTCTGACTTCAAACCACAAGTGATCTGGCAGAGCCGCAACTCGGAGCAAAGTTCCTTCCGCAGAAGGACCTGCGTTTGGTGGCGGCGCTTCAGCAACGGATACTACCGACAAGCTCTTGCAAATAGCGGACACAGAAATGAAGGTAGAAAAGTAGATAACCCTTTGAAGTTGACATGTTATAACGGATCGCTCAGTCCATTGACTTATTATTTTGGGGGGTGAGCAAAAAAATTAAAAAATACAAATTGTTAAAAAATCTGGACCTTGTAGTGTCATGTTTCTTGAAGCATGCAAGCAAACTTACACAGTACACAGTTTTACATGGGCGTACGTAGTTTTGCAAAAAGACGATATTCATTTCCGGACCTAATATAAAAAGTATCTTTCTCTAAAATAATAACCCATTTCACCCTGAGACTGATTTTGTAAAACTTGCTTATTGTCCTACGAAGGCTGAATTACTGATCGGGAGATAGATCAACTGTTTTAGTTCAATGGTTCAGGCGCCAAGCTATGCTGGCGCCACCATTGAACTATCAGTCAAATTTATTTCAAGCAATGAGTGTATCAGGATGAAAAGGGTCAAGGGACCTTTCGTGTTTTACAGAGGCGTACGTAGTTTGCGCATACGATATCCATTTTCAGGACCTAGTATAAAAATGTGTTTCTCTAAATAAGGAGCCCTTCGTGTCTGTCTTATTTTGCTTTATTCCGATGCCTTGAAGGTACTGCCGTGTATTGCATAAAGGGCCTCTCATTTAGAGAAACACCAGTCAGACGTTCCAACAAACACAGTTAACTTTGTAAATTCACGTGACCCGGAAACCCCCCCCCCCCCCCCCCCCCCACAAAACATTGCTCGTTGATTTTCAGAGGCCCCGTGCTTTTGCATACATTTTAGTTTTAGCAGGTCTCAAATTACTTTATTTATGCATTTTTAAGACAGCATAGACGATACTCACAAACACAATAACAAATGATTAACATCACCAGTCGTAAACAAAAAAGAATGAAACACGCTAATGCTTGTTCCTTCAAATATTCTGTTCCCCAATTGGGGAACAGACTATGTGAAGGAAAACCACAACCTTGTTGACAACGTTTAACAAAGCGTTTAGAAGGCTGACTTTTTTGGTCTTGAAAATAAAGAAAGGTGCGGGCGTGCCAGTGATAAAAAGCACACGGACGCTAATGTGTTCCATCTGTGATTTTTTTTTAACGTATTACGTATGCATGTTTCAACCACCAAAAATAAATGTAAAAAATCAAAACTAATTCTCACTGACCAAATGACGTCAGTGTGGACTTTCTGCTTTCTCTCTGCCATTCTGAAGAGCAAAACGTGCAATGACCTGAAGCAAACTGAAGTCATTTTTCTTCATGACAATAATTTACTTATTATTTGTACGATGCCTTACATTTATTACGTATATTGATGTTCGTAAGATCATGACAAAGTGCGCTGCTAAGACGTGTGACCTGGATCCCATCCCTACCCAACTTCTCTTTGATTGTATTGACATAGTCCTCTCTACCATCACTTCCCTGGTCAATGACTCTTTGTCCTCTGGTATTTTCCCTGCTGTTTACAAATCAGCCAACGTCAAACCCTTGTTTAAAAAGCCCAGTCTTGACCCTGAAAATCTGAAAAACTTCAGGCCTGTCTCAAATCTGCCCTTCCTATCCAAATTCATTGAAAGGATTGTTCTCTCCCAGCTAGCTCCTTGACCATGTGAATGCTCACAGTCTTCTTCCTGTTTGCCAGTCAGCGAATCGGCCCGGGCATTCCACTGAAACTGCTCTCCTCAAGATTGTGAATGACATGCTTAGGACAATCGATGATGGACATGTCTCTGTTCTAGCCTTGCTCGATCTGACAGCCGCCTTCGATACAATAGACCATGAGATCTTTCTGCATCGACTTAATTCCACGTTTGTCATTAACAGCTACCGGTCGAGTCCTTCTCTACTGCGCTTTGGTGTCCCTCAGGGCTCAGTCCTAGGC
Source organism: Semisulcospira habei (assembly GCA_036245525.1). Taxonomy (NCBI): domain Eukaryota; kingdom Metazoa; phylum Mollusca; class Gastropoda; family Semisulcospiridae; genus Semisulcospira; species Semisulcospira habei. The sequence continues at coordinate 86,540,753 of BTPG01000003.1, forward strand.
CCCATTCTCTTCATCTAGCCTCTTCCCAGTCTAATTGAGAGATTCTCGGTTTCCCACCATGGCTTTGCCGATGACTCCTAGCTGTACAAACACGCTACTCCCGACCAAGTCCCTAGCGCCATCCTAAGCTTTCAGAACTGTATCTGTGATGTCAAAGAGTGGATCTCATCAAACAAACTTCAACATAATTATGATAAAACTGAGTCTCTTATAATCAAACCCCCAAGATTGACCAGTTCACTTTCCCTCCCCACGTCCATGGCCATAGGAACAAGCATCATCAATTTCTCACACACCGCCAAGAATCTTGGAGTAACCCTGGACGAAACACTGTCCATGAACCAACAGATTGTCAACACCTGTCGCACAGCCTACATGGAGCTCCGTCGCATTTCTTTTATCAGACACTATTTGACCATCGAAGCCACAAAAACTCTCATCTGTGAATTTGTTCTTTCCAAGCTGGACTATTGTAATTCACTGTATGCAGGTTGTCCCAAATATCAGATTGACAGGCTTCAAAAAGTTCAGAATTCTGCAGCGAGGCTCGTCACCAAAAAGCGCAAAACTGCGCATATTACACCTGTACTTAAATCCCTCCACTGGCTCCCTGTGGCTACAAGAATTCAGTATAAACTCTCTTCTGTCTGCTTCATCTGCATTTCCACATCAAGCCCCCCGTACCTGTCCTCTCTCCTGCAGCTGTACACTCCCTCAAGACAACTCAGATCCTCTGCTGACAGCCGCATTTTGCGTGTACCTTTTGTCCATACCATGTCTTTTGGCCAGCGGTCTTTTTCATATCTTCAGCCGCTGTACTGGAACGAACTCCCCTCCCATGTCCGTCACAGTGCTTCAAAAGACGTTTTTAAATCTGCGCTAAAAACACACCTTTTCCAACTCCATTACCCCATTGATTAATCATTGACTGCTGAGGATTCTGTTGTAGTTTTGCTGTGGTGCCTGGAATGTGTGAGTGAGTGTGTGTGTGTGTGTGTGTGTGTGTGTGTGTGTGTGTGTGTGTGTGTGTGTGTGTGTGTGTGTGTGTGTGTGTGTGTGTGTGCGTGTAATATTGTGTACAGTTTTTGTAATTGTATTTTTGAAATTAGTAAGACGCCTAGAGCTCTACCTGAGGTTAGGCGCCATAGAAATCATCATTATTGTTACCCCACTGATTAATCATTGACTGCTGAGGATTCTGTTGTAGTTTGCTGTGGTGCCTGGAATGTGTGAATGTGTGTGTGTGTGTGTGTGTGTGTGTGTGTGTGTGTGTGTGTGTGTGTGTGTGTGTGTGTGTGTGTGTGTGTGTGTGTGTGCGTGCGCGCGCGTGTAATATTGTGTACAGTTTTTGTTATTGTATTTTTGAAATTTTTAAGGCGCCTAGAGCTCTACCTGAGGTTAGGCGCCATAGAAATCATCATTATTACATATCTACAATCTACATCACTATCATTGTGTGCAAGGCGTCGTGCGAATAACAAAGTAATTGACGGGATTTTGCTGCTAGTGCCATTTATCTTCATCAGAATGGCTGGTTATCTGAATTCCTCGTATGCAAATTAGTATGATTATTATGTACAATGATTGATTGTACACTGCTTAACGTCCCGACAGCAACAAGGCTTATTATGTACAAACATGTGTATGTTCTTTTTAAAAAAATATTATTCATACATAATCCCCCCCCCACCCCCCCCACCCCCCCACCCCCCCCAATGGAAGAATAGATCTGCGCTCCATGTTCTTATCACTGGGACTTACACTTTAAAAAAAAAACAAAAAACATCTCAAACTTTGGAGAGATAGACTGCTCTGGTAAATATAGAGTCTTACATCGGTGTTGAGGTGATACTGAGAATCTCACTCGAGTGGTTTTAAAACCTTATCCTACGAGCGAAAGCAAGTAGGACATGGTTTTAAGACCACGAGAGTGAGATTCTCAGCATCTAAACACCGATGTAAGAATCTATTTCTTACTCACCTTTTTCTTCGCTTAAATCCGATGTGAGAGGTCACGTTATACATTTAAATTGGGAAGTTCAGGCAGTAAGATGCCCCGTGTTTTTAAAAATAATTTTTGCCTTGTTTGAAAATTTGCAGTTGGGCTGAATGTTGGAATTTGCTGGAAATTTGTGGTTAGCTGAGAGGAGACATGTTTGGTGCTTTGATTCATACCATCCTGAGCTTATCCAGTGGACAATTGTGGGCCTATGTTGAGTTGCCTTTGACGTAGTGATTTGAGGGGCACGCTGATTTCAGCTGTGCTTGGGTTTGGGGTTGGTAAGGAACCAGTTTCATAGCCAAGAAATGAGACGGGTGATGTGCTGTTTTTTTGTTTTTTTGTTTTGTTGTTGGTATTTTGTGCATGGCAAATGTGCAGCTGGTGGGCGGTAGTGTTTTTTAGGGAATTGAAAAATTAGGGGATGACTGGGACTGACTAAGGCTAAGGTCCGTGGCCTGTCAGGTGCACCACATATGTGACATAGACCGGAAACTGGTTTAGTGTAACCAGATCATTGAGTTTGGATGTTTGCAGTTGGAAAAGTAAGAAAATTATGAAAAATTTGAAATTTTGCCCAAAAATCGCTGTGCATGCAGTTTTATAGGCGTTTTGGCATGTTTTTGGTGGCAACACCCTGTTTACCTGCACTGTGAGCTAGGTTTGGTGTGTTTGATCATTTATTTCTTGTCTTACAGGTAGTCATGAGTCTTTCCTTCGACCATGAGCTGTGACCTTTGACCATGACCTTGAAAGGGGTGGGGTTTGGGGTGTTCAGTTTGATAAATGCGTTAAAAAAAAAATCACTCTTTCAGTTATTGAAGTTGTGTGGGGTGGGTGTAGGGTGGGGTGGGTAGGGGTTTGGGTTGGAGGTGGGGGGGGGGGGGGGGGGGGGGGGGGGTTGGGGGCTTAAGGTCAAAGGTTAAGATAAAAACTACAATGAAACAGTGTTAGCATGTGCATTTCATCAGACAGCTGACCTCAGAGTGAAATAAGCGGCCAAAATAATGTGACATGCAGAAGTGTTATTTTGCATGGTCCTGCTACACTGGTTGCATCTGAGGTGTCATTCTGCTGTAATTGTCATGAGGGATGTCTCTGGTGTCTATTCTAAACCAAACACAAGCACTTGTACACTGCTTAAAGCTCATTTGAGTGCATTGTTATGGGACCAGCAGTTGCGGGCACCAGTACAGGCTTTTACAGGAGTGTTCACAAGTTTGGCACACACATGCCTACTGCATCTGCAAGATGAGCTGAGGTGTTTTGAGACTCTGACAAGTGTGTTTTATATAAAAATGAACTGTACATAACCATTTTTCTCTGCTACCTCCTAAATAAGCACTCCAGACACTTGTTAGCGTATGCGGTGTGTCCCGCGTAGCATAGTTTTGGTTGTTTTGTGCAGTCTTTTTCCTGTGGGATAGCTCAGTAGACTTAATGTTTAAATTGCAGAGCTGTTTCATGACCCCTTTTGCCTGAGGAAAGATTGCCAGCAGCATATAGGGCATGGCAGCTGGTTACAGGCCTCTTCCAGCTTGTTGTCACCAGATAACAGGGTCAATGAGGATGCCTGGGCGTTGTCTTTTGGGCTGCCCTAAGATACACAAGGAAATGGCCTTGGGTCTGAAAGCTCATTTTTCATCAATGTCAGTGTCATAGTAACTTTTTTCAGTTGTCCAGCCCACCAGAAGTCAGTTAGACTGTATTGCATGCATGTGTAAACTTGGAAAAACAGAAAAAGTAGGGGGGTAGGCAATGGAAAAATATGAAAAAATAAACTTTCATGTGCCTGTGTCTCAAATGCAACATTTCTGAAGATCAGATATATTACTTGATGTACATGCCAATTTTGGAGGCATTCTGACCATATCTAGGCTGTTTTTCATGGCATCAGATATGCATGATCCAACACATCAACAGCATTGTGAACGCCACATCAAGGCACTTCACATAATGGGCCATAACATAAAGATGCAGCAACTTTCAAGGGTGTCACTTTGGGTTTGACTTAGCTATTGTCTAAGTGTTGCACTGATGGCAGATTGAATGGTGTTCAGGTGGGCCAGTTTCGTCTGACAGGTCACGTTATACATTTAAATTGGGAAGTTCAGGCAGTAAGGGGCCCCGTGTTTTTAAAAATAATTTTTGCCTTGTTTGAAAATTTGCAGTTGAGCTGAATGTTGGAATTTGCTGGAAATTTGTGGTTAGCTGAGAGGAGACATGTTTGGTGCTTTGATTCATACCATCCTGAGCTTATCCAGTGGACAATTGTGGGCCTATGTTGAGTTGCCTTTGACGTAGTGATTTGAGGGGCATGCTGATTTCAGCTGTGCTTGGGTTTGGGGTTGGTAAGGAACCAGTTTCATAGCCAAGAAATGAGACGGGTGATGTGCTGGGTTTTTTTGTTGTTGTTGTTGTTGTTGGTATTTTGTGCATGGCAAATGTGCAGCTGGTGGGCGGTAGTGTTTTTTAGGGAATTGAAAAATTAGGGGATGACTGGAACTGACTAAGGCTAAGAGACTGGACAGTACGGAAACAGCACTGTGGTCCGTGGCCGTGAGTTGGTTTTTCGGTACACACCTAGTCACAATGCAGCGTGTTCTTTCTCCGTTGGGTACTTCTTAGCAAACAAAGAGGTTGTAAGAAATTAACTTCTTACACACCTCATTTTTTGCTGACTTTGAGCGGAAAAGCTGTATCACACACGTGTGATACAGCCCTGGTGTGTGAACGGACACGTATGCACAATATTGTTATGTATGAAATCTTGTTAACAAAAATGTACGGGCACACAGTATTGAAAATTGACCTACTTTTAGGTCAGGCGCAATGAAGTCTTTTCATGGTGAAAACTGGCACTCTGACGTCATGTATTGCGCTATTACGTCAACACGTAGGAACATTTATCTGACATACAAAATATCCACGTCACACTACAAAGTAAATGACGACATGTCCATTGCCACAGACACAATGGCGGCTGTGTTGTGGTTAAGGCTTCCTCACACGGAGAAACGAAACGAAACATTTCGTCGAAATGTCCGCATTTCAGACATTTCTCCAACATTTCACCGTTTCACGAAACGCGAAACGGTACATTTCGAGCAATAGAACCTGTCTCTATTCGCGAAACATTTCGCCGAAACATTTCTACCCGTTGCCCAATCAGCATCGTCCGCTCCGTCATATGCAAAATCTGACGTCGTTCAAGCCAAAACACTGAGATGGCGGGTAAAACGATGCCGTGGATTGAGGTCTATTATGGCTAAAAACGCGTGATGTGACGCACGATTCTGTAAGATTTAAGCGGGGGGGGGGGGGGGGGGGGGGGGGGGGGGTCATTTTCGAAATAGAATCTATAAAGTAGTATCATCACGTACCACCAAAATACGATTTTAGGTCAGTTTTCTGAACCCCACTTTCATAGGTCAGTTTTCTGAACCCCACTTTCATCGGCTGCTCTGCGAAGCCTACAAGATGGCGGCTATTGCTTCGAGACGGCGGCATCCTCGATTCACTTGAACCATCCCTGTTTACGCATTCAAAAGCGCTTAAGTTTATTCGATATGGTCGGGAATTCACTTTAATTGTTAATGCGAAGGCACACATGTCTTATATGTTTAGTTTTTAAGCGTCAGTAGTCAGAAATATGACCCGATATCCACCAATACAAACCAGAACATGTGTCAGTGAAGAGTTACCTCCCCTGTACCAATCGAAATGAATTTTCACGGCGTTTCTGCGTGTGCGGAGGAGGAATTTCGATGCAATGAAAATGTTTCGTTTCTTGTGTATTTCGTTTCTCCGTGTAGGGGAGCCTTTAGCCGTGTGCCGAAAAGGTGTCTAAGAAATAGATTCTTATATCGGTGTTTAGGATCTCAAAATCGTGGTCTTACCAGTGCATTACCAAGAGTTGTAAAGCATATTTTCTGGAGTGCATAAACAAGATTACAATATGTGTTTATTATTTTTGGAGTTTTTTTCTCCTCTAATTTTTTGGTTGATTTTATTTATTTATTTATTTATTTGTTTTTTAATCATTTAGGTCACATAAATTTTGGGTAAATCTTTTGGTTTTGTTAAAAGAAACGACAATTTGTGTTGTAATTTGGTCGGGTTTTTTTTCTCAGTTTTGTGATTTTTTTTTTTGGTTTTGTATTGAGGTTAAAACATCGCACCTTATATATAGAGAGCAAGCCGTGTTCATAACCAGTAATAGTAGGGTGGACCTTGGCGGGTCAAAATACCCCTTCCCCCCCCCCCCCCCCAAAGAAAAAAAAGGAGACAAAAATAAATTTCATCCTTTTTTTTAGTTCTGTTCCCCCCCCCCCCCCCCTTTTTATGTTTGGTAAAATATGTTGAAATATTGGAATTTGGGTAAGTTTATGGTGTATTTCGTGTTTTGGTGGGGGGGGGGGGGGCTATTAATACCCCGCCAAGGTCCACCCTACTACTACTGGTTATGAACCGGCTTTCTCTCTCTCTCTCTCTTCCCTGATCGGACCCGCAAGGCAACAAGAACCACTGCCAGAGCCCAACTCGTAATACAGTGATTTTGTCTTCAATTGTGTGTGCATATAAAATATATATTATATTCCCCTTGAAAGAAGCCCTTTCATTACTTTTAGTACTCAGGGGACACAACTCTCAATGTCAGTGAAATACCTCCCTTTACCAGGAAACGTGACAGGACGTTGCTTTCGCTTCGACATGTCGGTTGAAGAAATTGTTTAACTTATCACATTTCGAATTATTTTTTTATGCATGAAGTATGTACCCTACTGAGTACATAACGCGGCATGTATCTTTCTTGTTATTTTTATTTGTCTTAGGACCTGCACTTCGAATTTACGGTCAATGATATCATAGTCAAACTCATCACATTTCTGAGGTTTTCATTATGAAATTGGTACCAAAGGTATTACAAAACACAGCATCCAACTCTCGTGCGTACAAATGAAAAGAAGAGCAGAAAAGCCTTTCGTTTTACGACGTTCGGACTTCATTAATTAGGTTGGCCCTTTTGTTCATCATCATAGTGAGAAATACTAAAAACATTTATAAAGGAAATACTGCGAACTATCAACCCTTTACTGCCTGGAGGAGGCTGCTTTAACTCCGTCACTGCCAGTGGACGCAGGCTGTTTTGGAAATCATTGTATATTTAATTCCAAAGATTCCACAGCCATCAAAGGGACATGGACAGAAAGTGGTTTCAGCGAGAGCCATAGATCCTCACGAGCCCCCGCAACTGCGGGGGCTCGTGAGGATCTATGCCTCTTTTGCCTTTTGGTGGTGTTCGGCTTTTGTTCTCGGCAGTGCAGGGGCTAAACCGGCATGACACACCAGATCCATCCCTACGTTAGTCAACCCCCGGTTTCACTTTATGAAGCCTACGTTACAGATTGGGAGATATGTCAACCATTTTAGTTCAAGGGTAGTGCCAGGATAACTTGGCGCCCCAGGCTAAACCGGCATAACAGTACACGAGAACAAGCCCTCGGTTTCACTTTAACCCATTAAATCCTGAGGAATTTTTAACATTTGCTTTTTGTCCTATGAAGGCTATGTTACAGATTAGGAGATAGATCAACCGTTTTAGTTTAAGGGTGATGCCAGCCTAAGGCACCAAGCTATTCTGGCACCACCTTTGAGCTATCATAGTCAATTTTATTTCAAACAATAGTGTATCAGGACGAAAAGGGTTACTGTAAAGCGGATCGCTCTGGGGTCAACTTCGCGTGAGAAAGGTGACATAATAATATGCTTCTCACGTCAGATCGGCCGTACGTCACTTTTGGCGTTATAACAAGCGGCCGATTTGGCCTGAGTCATTTTGTCTATATACACCGGTGACTATTTTCTTCATTCGCAGGTTTCAAGGCTGACTGCATCTGGAGTCATCAGACCGTGAACGGAGCTTGTCGTGTGCTGTCAAAGATGAACCATCAAGAACGCAGTACTAATTAATCCTGCAATAAGGAAGCTAAGGCAACCATTAAGAAACAAAGGTCAAACGTTCTGAAGGCAAACCAGAACGAACCATCCAGAAAGCAGTCAAAAGCAAGCCGTCAAGCCACATTATGGTCAGAATCTAGGAAGCAGAAACGAACCATCAAGAAAAACATTTCTAAGGGACCCATCCAAACGTCGCGGGGAGCCATCCAGAATCCAAGAGGAGCCATCAAGACACCAGGGAGATCCGCAAAGAAGCCACAGGGAAGCAATCAAGAAAATATCCGGAGCGTCTTTCATTCGTCGAAACAAGAAAAGAGTGGGTTTGAAACGCAGAAACTACGCACACTCCTATTCCGTGTGAACAACCCTTTAAGAGGACATGAGACAGTTGCACCATTTCTTTTGTGTCACTGGAACTTACATCAGCCGGTGCTGACGAGGAAGCACCACTTAGAGAGTTATTTTTGTAATCGGAACATCACTCACAGCTGTTACTGTTAGAGGACTAAGAATTTACAAAATAGTCAAAGAACTGGAACTTCTTTTAGCCACTGCTGAGGGAAAAACAAACAACTAAAACCACCGAGTACACAGGTTTTTTCGGGCTCCAAAAACGTTCTTCACTACTCATCCAAAAAACGGCCGACGGGACGTGATCCTTGCTGTGAGGCCTGAGGGTTTATAGTACAAACTGGAATTCTGTCACAAAACTGACCTAAAACTTCTGACAACAGCTGCACAGGGACGCTAAGGAACTCACAGGTGAGTTTGCACAAAGCGCGAGTATGTGTGACCTACGAAGGCAAATGACAGCAGGTCCATTTTGGTGAAAAGGCTTTTCATTGTAATACAATGAAAATCTCGCTTAAGTGGACGTGATGCGGCGTAATTTCTTTCCCCAACCAAGTTCCGTAACGTAGGCTCCATGCTTACTTCTGCCGTTCGGCAGAACTATGCGTGGAGCTTGCGTTAGGGAACTCGGTTGGGAAAAAAAAAAAATTCGCGGGCGGGCGTGTGCGTGTGGGTGTAAATAAATAATAAATAAATCAGCGTATTAAATAGGCGCTTTATCCCAATTGAAAATCGGCTCAAAGCGCCGCCGCGAACTGAACACAAGCACGTTCACGTGAATCACGTGCATTCACTCACACACTGTACATAAACACAGAACACTGACGTGGTTCTAAGGACAAGCTCAAGCGAGCTCTAAAGTTTTTCGAAATTCAAATCGTTTATATTTGAAATTTGATTAAATGGGCTGAAAATGATACCAAAGTCGAGTAGGCGCGCGCGCTCCCCTGTATACAAAGTTTCCATTGGCTAATACTGCCTTCTACGTGGGTGCAATTTTAACTGTTTTTCTAAATTATTAACGTAACACTTCATAAAGACAGAAGGTGAACACGACCCTACGGAGGCAATACCCAGTAAGTCCATGTCTACGAAAAGCACGATTTTAAAGTAATGCACTGAAAATGTCACTTTTTACAAAAATGGACTTACTGCGTTTTGCCTTCATAAAACAGTATAGTGTTCTACAACACACATCTTCAACAGTTCCAATTTAGTTGCAAGACTTTAATTAACCCTTCCACGGTGAATACCACCAAAATGCAAGAGGCACAGATCCTCGTGATGCCCCGCAGACTCTTGATGCCCACTTAAGTGTCTGTGTGCCTGAGGTTTAGGCAGACAGGCGTATTCCGCCCGTGAGTGCGTCACGCTTTTTGACATCATTTCAAACCGTCTCAAGAGAAATGATTTTAAAGAAAAGCAATCCGACAAACGAAATGCACACAAGAAATGTTTGTCAGAACAAATTGCTCACTGCTTGTCAAGCAAACAGATGCCAGACTGCGTCAAATTAAACTGTTTTCTTAGATAAACTGAATGCCGGAATGTGTCAAACTAAAACTGTTTTCTAGGGGAAATAAAATTGACAGGACGAGAGGGTTGGCTGGTTTAAAGCGATCATGTCCACGGCAGGGTTTGATTGCTAAAATTTGCTAATAAACGGGTTATCAATGTTGTCTCGCCTCAACTAAGACTACTCTACCCGTCTTTTCACATGCACGTGAGCAGACACAATTGCCACTTGAAAAGAAGTTTTCCGCTGTCTTTTGAGCGTAACAGAAGGAACTCTCCTGCGCACAAAGGAGGAGAAGAGCAGAAAAGTCTTTCATTTTATGAAACTCAAACTTCATACTCTTAATTTGGCCTCTTTGCCCGCAGTATTTTAAGACATAATAAGAACATTAATAAGGGAGACATTGCAAACTATTAACCGTTTACTGACTGGAGTAGGTCCCTTTAACTATTTAGGAGCTGTACTTCGAAAAGGACACTGCATTAAAGACAGACTGACCATGATGGCTCAAGGGTGGTGCCAGAATAGCTTGGCGCCTCTGGGCGTAAAGCTATTCTGGCACCACCCTTGAGCTATCATCGTGTTGCAGATTGCTAGGGCTCGATGAGTTAGACATGCAAAGACTTGCAAAGATTATCGTCCATGACGCAAATATGTGGGGGGAAGCAGTACGCAATCTTAATCTGATGACCGACAAAACCAAATGACTACGGACTTACGAAATTTGTTCGAGCGATAAAGTACATTCGCTTGAGATGAAATTAGTTACAAAACTTTAAAAGATTGTGGGATTACCTCCCTCCCTCCCCCCCCCCCTCCCCACCACCACCACACCCAAAAAACACTGTCCTCCTCGTCATACCTCGCCTCTACCCAAACCCCACAACCCCGCCCGCCCCCACTCCCCCTAAAAAAAGAAGCCATGAGTATTTTATATTACGAGTAGAAAAAGTATAAAAGGGAAGGCAAAGAAGAAGAAAAAAAAAAGGAGAGAGAAACGACTGAAGTTATTAACCATCATCATCTTCTTAAAATGGGTCATGAACCTATTAAAACGCTATTAATTAAAATAATAATAATAATAATAATAATAATAATAATAATGATAATATAATAATAATAATAATAATAATAATAATAATAATAATAATAATAATAATAATAATAATAATAATTTTAAAAATAGAAAAAAATGTGTCGAACCTTTAAAAAAAAGTAATAATTCTTTTTTTTAATTTGCCATTCCCGGAGAAATGCCAAACGTCTACAGTTTAATGCTGTCTATTTAATATTCCAAACGAAGAGAGTGCATAAATGGCACAACAACAACAACAAAAAAAAAACAGTGACAAAAATTATCAAAGACGCCATGACCCACAATTATTCAGAAAGACCGTTAACCAGTACCACTTCAATGCCAGTGGTCGCAGATTCTATCTGCAATCTTTCTTCACTCAACACCAAAGAGCCCCGGCCGCGCAAGGAACATAGACACAAAGTGGTCTCAACAAGAGGTATAGATCCTCATGAGCCCCCGCCACAGCGGGGGCTCATGAGGATCTATGCCACTTGCAGTTGACCGTGTTCGTTTTTTCTCGACAGTGGAGAGGTTAGTCTGTAATGTGAGACGCAAATTTGTTTTTACCTAGACCGGCAAAGGTGAAAAAAAAAATAGCAAAGATTGCATTACAAAAGTCAGCGAATGTCGTCGCTAGGTGAACTTCCGTTACAAATGAGTCTACCACTCAGAGGTCCAGACAGACTCACTGACATTCGTGCTCGTGTTACATGGAAAGTATTCGTCACCAAAAATCAAATGTTGCTTGCCTGTGGATCTGGACCATACGGCTCCAGACCGTGAGGTCGGAAATCACAGACCAACCGACACGGTTCAAAGTGAATGCGTGAAATGTTATTTTCTCCAGCTGTAAAGTTCAAATATTCAAGTTCCCTGAAGTGCAATTCTGCAAAGGTCATACTTCGGGGCATGTTACCCAACACGAAGTTGACATAATTATATGCACCTGGTGACATCTACTACCACCCAACCACCCACACGTAAGAATTTATGGACAAGTCAAGAACTGACGAAATAAATTTTAAACACATATCTTGTTAATAATAAGAATATAGGTTATTAATAGTATTATTATCTTCTTACAGCATTTATCATCATCTTTTTTTTTTTTCAACGGGCACAACTGAATTAGTTACGAATAAACTTCCGCTGAATAAAAGACATTTTCTGAACATGTACGTATTTGACGCAATCAGTGGATTAAAGGGCAGGAAAAAAAAAACCAACAAAAACATGCACCGACATCGTGTTTGTCTGTCCTTTCAATAAACTGATTATGTCAAACGAGTGCACTAGGGCGGGGCGGAAGGGGGGGGGGGGGACGGGTGGGGGGGTAACATTCTGACATGCAAAAGAACATCGATCATAACGCCCCCACCCACACACCCCTACACTCTTAACCTCTCCCTCCAGCCCACCCTCATCCTATTTTCATTAACCCCCCCCCCCTTCACCTCCTCCCACGACACATTCAACGTGCTCTTATTTCAATGCCCTTAGTTCAATCTTCAAAACTAAAAATCAAATACTTGAATGTAGGCTGGGGGGTGTGAACTTAGTAAACCCGTCAGATTCGCGAACTCTGGTCGAGTTTTAACCCTTTGGCTGTCGGTAGCGGTTTTTGTCGCGATGATTCCAGTCGGAATCATCGCGACAAAAACCGCTACAGACAGCCAGAGGGTTAAAGATGTGACGTAACGGCTTCATTTAGCTCCCTTGTGCGTGCTGCCACCGGTGCTGTTACTCAGTACCAGTGGCTGCGTGCACAAGAGGGTTAAGTTAACTGAAGCGCGCATAACTATCAAACACGACGAAAGGGCTGGTGGGTAGTCGCTATCCCGGCCTGTGGAAGCAGACTGTTTTCCAAATCTTTGTTAATTCAACACTAAAGCGCCCCGGCTGCCCAAGGAACATGGCTACAAAGTGGTGTCGGCAACAGGCGTAGATCCTCAAGCACATGCGGGGAGATTATGTCTCTGGCAGTGGGGTCAACTCCGCGTTTTTTTTTTCCCGATAGCGAAGGGGTTAAATATGCAAAACGAACCATATTTGCCTTGAAATAAAAAGTGCCATTATTTTCTACATGTGCGACAAAACAATGTGCGACTCTGAACGTGATGTATCGCTCGCCCCCCCCCCCCCCCCCCCCCCCCCAAGAAAAAATAAATAAAATAAAATATTTAAAAAAAAAATAAATAATAAATTAATTAATAAATAAATAAGCACATAATAATAAATTTTTAAAAAATCACAACATAAAAAAAATAAACAAGGTAAAAAAAATCCCCCCCCCCTCCCCCACCATCCCTACTCCCAGAAATTGGAGCACCTAGTGCTTTGTGCCTTGCATTAATTGTGCCCAACACACTGGTTGTCTCCGTCGATTCGCTACCGCTATCGCGGTAGCGAATAGACGGAGACAACCGGTGTTGCATCTGCCGTGGCAATGGCGATTGGGCGCCACAAGACAGGGATCAAGGGACCTAACTGTTTGTCCAGCGCCTTTGCATCTCTACCCACTCCCTGGTCCTGGCCGATTACCGTTAAGTGCACTCTAATTTGTTCTGAAAGGTCAGCGGAAAGGGCCAGCGGTTTCCCCCAGTAGACAGAAAACGTCGCCGCCTCTGATTTCCTACTAATTCCGTATTGTCATTTTATCCGAATTATGCAGCCATTTCCAAGACCCACGCACCCACATGCCAAACACCAGTATCGCTTCTTTTTTTTTTCTTTTTTTTTTTTAATTGAAAAGACTGCCATAATGGTCTACTCAGTGTCTCACCCGAGTAGCAAAGCGTCTTCGTGCCCACGACGGCCGCAGTGGGTCCGCGCGGCACAGGCGTGCGCGGGCCCACTGCGGCCGTCCTCGGGCCTTAGGACATTAATTTTGCTTGCTGAGTGGCTTGAAATAAACTAATGCATGAATCGTCAGTTATTCCCTAACTCAATCAACTGTCGCCATTGCCTCCACGACATGATCGTGCACAGAAAAACATCTCCCCACAAAAAACAAAAAAAAAAAAAAAAAAAAAAAAAAGAAAAAGCGAGACACTATAGTGGTTTTTTTGGTGGTTTTTTTTGTTTGTTTTTTTTTTTTTACAATTTCGGATTAACCCCCTATTTCACAATAGAAACAAACTAAAAATGTAGGGCTTAACGTATTTTGTCCACAACGAAGGCGATTTCAAAGATAGGACAACGAGTAGGGCCTGGATTCGAACGGGCGAGAGTGGAACGATCTACCACCGAGCTACCCAGCTCCCTTATTTCAAATACTAGACATACAGACTGAAATAGGCTACGTGTACGCATTAGCGTGAGCAAATAAGGAAATCCCAACACTAAACCGACCAACCAACTGCAACAGTTAAAAAATATGTATTAAACTATAAAACTTGAAATCCTGCTTGATATGTTTCTCTCGAAAAGTGTCGATTTTACCTGCGGCTGTAAAATGTGACGTCACGTTTACAAAATAGCGGAGTTGTCTCTGCGAAATGCGGTTTCAAGCCAGTTTCAAGCCAGTATCACAGATCGGCATATTACTATTACATTTTTGTCCTGCTCACCCCTCCATCCCTCCCCCACACCCTTAATGCCCCTCGCAAGTAAATAACGTAACGTCTCATCTACATAAACAACTTCTGCATTCTCCGCTGTCGTCATTTCGTTCCACTTTACCCTTTGGCCCGACGTAGCGCTTTTGGACGAAGTGATTACTGCTGGAATCATCTCCACAAAAACAAAACCCGCAATAAATCGCTCGTGTGACGGCGCGCACAGACAGTCCTGACCGCTTTCGCGAAATACGGTTTCGGCGTGTTACCGGGGTGGTCACAGCACGTGCAACTCAGTGAGAATAGATCCACGGGCGGGCGTTGGCTGCAGCTGCATCGCAGATGCCCGCGCATCGTCCGCCCGACGGCCCTTTGCTAACTGAAATTACTTTGAGCGAGTGTTGTGCACAGCCTATTTGTAATCACAACCAATCAAATAATTTCCCAGTCGCAGGACTAGCTTCCGCCGCGTCTTGAAAAAAAAAAAGTGATTCTCATTAGCAGAGATTGCGCTTTTTAATTATCTTGAAGGTCACAGCGCTACGTCGGGCCAAAGGGTAAAGTGGAACAAGACTGGTCGGCCTGATTGAGCACGGATGAGGGTGGGTGACGCGTGGCAGAAACAGTTGAAAGGCTGGACATGAGTTAAATTCGTAAAACGTGCTAGAACTCACATTCAGTTGAGGCGTAGTGTTTTTTCATCATTATCTTCTCTGCGTGTGGCATTTTTTTAAAAAATTACTATTATATTCTTTCACGATTACATCTAAAAAAATTGTAATGATTATACAATATTGAAGATTCACAATAACAACCACTTTTCATGCGCCACGTCCTTTTCTATTAGTCTTAATCCCCTTCTTATCCGCACAGCAAAAGGGATTTTTTTTAAAAAAAAAGAAGACCTGACTAAAATACTGATTAATGTTATTTGCACGAACAAGAACGCTCTCACCCTCACCCAAACCCTCAACAACAACAAAAAAACCAAACAAACAACAAAACAAAGAAACACACACACACAAACAATATATATATATATATATATATATATATATATATATATATATATATATATATATATATATATATATATATATATATATATATATATATATATATATATAATATATATTTATATTTTTTTTTAAAACAACAAAACAAAAATGAACAAAAGAACATACGAAACAAGGAAATAAAGAAATCCTGATTAGCTTGAAACAATTCAGTACTGTGCATTGTTCTGAAAAATGTATTTTACAAAATAAATTCCAGGGCAATGACTTGCTAATTGTTCCGACCTTCACGCACCCGACTCTTAAAATAATTACAATTTGAGCGGTACGGACTCTGCCGTTTGACATACAACAAAACACGACAAAATCTAATCTTTTAATTTCACATGTCGGAGCAAACAGTTCGCAGTAACTGTACACCACACCAAGATCCGGCGGGCTATACGTTTCAATCACGCTCAATTTCAGGCACAATCGGAGCCGATCACGTTTCCGTGAGAGGCACAGATTCCCATGAGCCCCTGCATCGCAGGGGCTCATGAAAATCTGCGCCTCTCGCTGACTTGAGGTCGGATTGTGTGCATCTGTGTTTCACGAAGATTTGGAATGAAGAGCTTAACGGTACAATAA
Source organism: Semisulcospira habei (assembly GCA_036245525.1). NCBI lineage: Eukaryota > Metazoa > Mollusca > Gastropoda > Semisulcospiridae > Semisulcospira > Semisulcospira habei. The sequence goes on from BTPG01000003.1 coordinate 86,556,861, forward strand.
AAAGCAATCAAAGCTGGACGTCTAAATCGCACTCGACGTCTGTTGGTTATACGCTTGGAGGACAGCGCTAAACAGTGTTTTTTTTTTAAATATTTTTTATAAATGTTTTATTCATAACAACCTTCTAGTTTCCATTAACTGCCTGTTGACGCTTTTTGTCTCTCCATAATCCTCGTGACTTCAAGAGCCCCAGCCGTCGTCCGAAGAACATGGATACAAAGTGGTTTCAGCAAGAGGCATAGATCCTCATGAATCCCAACAACTGCGGGGACTCATGAGGATCTATGTCTCTTGCAGCTGAATCCTGTTCACTTTTTAATGGCAGTAAAGGGGTTAATGGTGTAGTTTGGGAGGTGCTTACAAAGGAGGAGAGGGGGGGGGGGGGTGACAGTTGGATACCGCCCAAGATTTCCGTCACGACGGCAAAAACCTTTAAACGTTGAGGGCTTAACAACTTTTGTCTACCACGAAGATGATTTCGAAATATGGGCACCGAAACGAGTCTGAACAAATTTGACCCCAGCTGTGTTCGAACCCGTGACCTTTCCTGACGATCAAATTAGACCAGCATCTTAATCGTATTTAACGTCTGTTCACATCTCATGATTTTAGGGCTGATCTTGTCAGGTCCCGATGATTTTTTTGTTTTTCAGTGACCCGATCAGCTTTCCTACTTCATATACAAATAGAGGCGGTATACAGAAGGGGGCTTTTCCCTTTAGTCTTTTGCGTACAGAAGTTAAGCAGGGCCTCAGGGCACGTGTAAGACGCGTTGTCGTTTGAAGGTATGATTAATAATAATAATAATAATAATAATAATAATACATGGTATTTATATGGCGCATTTCTCATATTTATAATATAACTCAATGCGCAGGCGAAAACAACACACACACACGCACACACACACAGAGTCTGCAAGGGGGGGGGGGGGGTACAGAAAACCGTAGAGATCACACGAAAGTCTGCGAGAAAATGTGAGTTTTTAACCACTGCTTTGAACTGGGTAAGGGGGGAGGAAATTTCGAACGTTTAGCTCAACAGAAATGCTCATAACCCCCTTGCGAAGAAAGCCTTGGATCACATGTTCTGACCAAAATGAAACACTTTTTTTCTCTCTCGGAACCACAAAATGGTTAGTTCTGGGGTTGCATGCGAACACTATCGATGTCTCATATTTTCACATCTAATATGCTGACGATCAACAACAAAAAAAAACCCGCGACATTTTTTGGAACTAAAGTGTTTTCGATGATTCCCAAAATTGTCGCTTTTCTTTTGCTCGTCAGTATACATCCTCAAAAGCCAAGTGTGACTGGGGTGAGAAAGTCTGGCATCAGAGTGATGAGTAGAATACACAGAACAGACAGGTTTTCATCCCACACTAAAATAAGCGGACGAATATCACTGCCTATCCTATCACCCTTCGACTGACGGTAGGGGTTTTTGTCGCGATGATTCCTGCAGGACCCTACTCTAACACTTCCTGCAGGAACCATCGCGACAAGAACCGCTACCGACAGCCAAAGGGTTCACTATTGTCTAGGAAACAACAGTTTAAATTCAGCCAGGCTGTTCCTCAAGGGGCACAGGTCATCAAACCCAACTCTCAGCGAAATTTCACACTTGGACAGACATCGACACATAAATTCAACCATCGCATCTCACTTAAGCCCAATTGATTAACTTCGCTATACTGAGGCGTAACTAGTAACTATTACCTTGCGTGAATTTACGCAGCGAAAATTTGTGCTGCCGCGATCCAACCTATATTTAGATTTCACCCATTTTAGACGTACATCTGCCTAATGTAATAAATATATCCATCGGTAATTCACCAACGCATGAATCATTCAACATTTTGTGAAAATGTGCACTGCCGTGATCTCTCCCTCCTTCTCCCCCCTTCCCCCGGCCAACATTTAGACGTAAATGTACCCAGCGAGAATCCACTCAGGCGTGAATCTACCTAGTGAAAATGTGCACCCCCGATTCCACTCATATTTACACTTAACCTATTCAATCTAAATCTATCCAGTGTAAATCATCAAAAGTGTAAATCTACGAAACATACAGCAACCCGCCATTGATCCACACAGTCTTGAATCCATCCATCTGTGAAAATCTTGCCTAGTACTGCAGAGGCAAATATATACACTGGTGGATTCACGCCGGGTGGAATCACACTGGGCAGACTTCGATGGGTAGATTTGCGCTATGTTTAAATCTAGCGATGCTGACCCCATCAGCCTCACTTAGGCTTTCAACATATTAACTTGTACTCGGAGACAGTCATATAGCAAGAGACATAGATCTGCATGATCTCATGCAGCTCGTCGGGACTCATGACAGTCTATGTCCTTTTGAAGAAGGAACGTTTCGTTGAGGAGATCGAGACAGATGTTGAGGATTGTTGAGGACCCTGGGGCAAGCGGTGCAAAACAATCTTCTCGCAAGGGACACAGATCCTCATGCGATCCCGCAGTATGCCGGGTCTCAAGAGGATCTATGTTCCTTGCAGAAGGGTTGTATTCGCCAGGGAAAGCGGATGTTTCGACAATTGTTCAGGGCCTAGGGACAAGCAGTGTTAATTTCCTAGTTCATCTCCAGAGGAAACGAAGTAAGAGCAAGGGCAACGGCGTGCGGGGATTCAGACGAATGAAGCCTTGAAAAAAGAGCAATCGTATGCTTCAAATCTGGATGGGGCGTGAAAAAGAAAGGGGGGGGGGGGGGGAAGGTGGAGGAGTGGAGAGGTGCGAGGAGGGAGATGGGGGCGTGAAGGGGGGTGGGAAGTGGTTGAAGGTAACGATGATGGGGAGGGGGGGGGGGGGGAGACAGTGTTTTATTCTATTTAAATCTATTTCTATATAGATATCAGCCGAAGAGCTAGACAACATAAACAAATTCCCATGAAAGACAAACGCGCTCAAAAACATAAGTACAACACAATGTAGCAGTAATTTATTTGCTTGTTCTTTTTCAGCGTGCTTCTTTTTTGCTTGGTAACGGTTGGCAGACACCTTTTAGGCCAGCAATGATAAGCTTTGAAACAGTTGTCAAAATGCATGGAATCCTTGCTAAGCGTGCAAATGCGTGTGCTTTTGTGTGTGTGTGTGTGTGTGTGTGTGTGTGTGTGTGTGTGTGTGTGTGTGTGTGTGTGTGTGTGTGCGTGTGCGTGCGCGAATGCGTGCAGGCGAACTGCAACGTTGCTTTTTACTGTTTCAAAATACGTTTCCGCAATTAACACAGAAACCGATGTAGGCGGTGTCAGAGACAAAGGGGTGTAAAAAGTTCCGTCAAAACAGTCATCATTATTATGGCGGTACGACAGTATAAATGTGCGCTAGTCTGTGATTTTGGACCGTACGGCTTTCTTTTGCTCGTCAGTATACCAGCGCACTAAGGCCATGCACGCCACCTCTATTGCCCGTGCAATCCTCAGTGGACACATCTGTGACGAATTAGTGTGTCTGCGTTCGGAAAAAAATAATTTGATTTGTGTCTTCAGATATAACCAGGCTTTTGCGATTATTGTCAGTCTGCTGATCACTAGAAAGCCCGTCTCGCGTGAACACGGGAGATAACGGCGTACAGGAAAAAACGTACAAGGGAGATAACTGCCTACAGGAAACACTACAAGGGAGATAACTGCGGACCGGAAGCACATACATGGGAGATAACTGCGTAAAGGAAGCGCACACGCGGGAGATAACTGCGTACCGGAAGCACGTACAAGAGAGATAACTGCGTACTGGAAGCAAGCTTCGAGCCGTATTTTCGTACTCGCATCGTTTCGATTTTATTTCCGCTTCGTGGTTCACACAACTACTGAAAGCCTTTTACCGTAAACTCCGGAGATATCAAAACCGCCAACTTGTCTTACTGTTAGATCCGAGGTTTGTTATAATGGAAGTAATTGACACTGAAAGCGTGCTGCATAAAGTGATAAAGTGCTGCTATGTCCGACTGCTGGTGTACCCGACCTTGTTATAAGCGAAGGCAACTTGTTATAAGCGAGGGCACGGTCATCATCATCATCACACATGCGTGTATATCAGGCATTTCAAAAATGCGTATATCCAGAAGCGTGCTAGACCCAGTGCGCAAAAGGCATGCAGGCCGACGTCGGCCCGGAGGCCTTTTGCTACTGGGGGAAGTGTACATGCCAGCAGTGCAAAGTTCTAGCCTGCGGTACGATGTTGAAGCATGCCGTACCATGTTCACGTTTGCTGTACGAAGAGTGAAAACGGCAGCAGTACGCTGTTCATTCCTAACGCAGTTCTTTCAACAAGGAATGCATCACTCAGCTCGCTGACCTCCCCCCCCCCCCCCCCCCACCCCTCTCCCCCACCCCGGTCAACTCCTATAAAATATAAAATAAATAAATTTAAAAAAAAAAATTTAAATCGTTGAGTGCCAGGATGACGCTGACCGTGTTTCTGCAGTCTTTGTTGACTCAACACTAAAAAACCTAGCTGCCCCAGGAACGTGGATTAAACGTTGGTGTCAGCAAGAGGCATAGATCCTCATGAGCCCCCGCAATTTCGGGGGCTCATGAGGATCTATACCTCTTGCAGTTGGATGACGTTCGAATTCTCTCGGCACTCTTTCTTAAAGTGCGGTCCATATGACTTTGTACTAATACAAATTTCTAAGGACTGCACTGAGAAATACACAAAACTTTCTGTCTAGATAAAATCGTCTATGTGCCAAATAAATATTAAAACTGGCAATGCGTGCAAATTATTTGAATATGAAAATCTAAAAGAAATAGTTTCAATCAGAAATAAATATTAAAAGTGGCCAGAAATACAAATGATTTTAATGCGAAAATCTATAAACTGAATACACAATAAGCCCCTACTGGCTTCAAAATGGCCAGACAAATTTATAATTATCTTTGCCTGCCCTAATCTTATCAAAACGTTATACGGTGTTCAACTGAACTGACGGGAACATTTTCATCATATTAACATTTCAAATAATAGAGAAAGCTTAAAATGGCAATTTTTCTTTCATCAAACATAAAGAAAAGAGAAAGCTTAAATTGTCCTTTTTTTCCCCTTCTCTTTATCAACAGGAAAGAGAAACAAATATACAAACATCTCAACAAGACTAAATTGAAACCACAAACGTTGTGACTGATTGTTATGGGGTCATCCGTGTGTGCAAATAGAGGAAATGGCAACTCGTTCAAAGCGCCCCGCATCAGCAGCTGCGAAAGTGTCGTATAGCGTTGCCAGCGGCAACGCTATACGACACTTCCGCAGCTACTGATGCGATGCGCTCTAGTGCGTCAACCGTCTGGCTATCGGCAACACTCTGTGTTGAGGCGATTTCCACGGTATTCGCCTCGACAAAAGGCTACGTTTCCATAAGCAAGAATCCGATACAAATACTATCAGAATCCGAAGCGGGTCCAAGACAGAACAATCGCGCGAGCCGTTTTTATGAATGTGTGTTTCCATTTGTCCGATGCGGTACCGAATTTTCACACCCGACCTCGAAACGATCACGACACGATTTTTTGGTTCGTCAGGGGCAGCGATTTTTTTTTTGTTTTTGTCGGATGTCGCATGTGCTCCGGCCGAAAGTATGGCGTAAATTTTGTCATCTGTCGCACGCTCTCCGCACCATTCTGATTCTTGCGGCATATCAATCGAATTCGGATGTCGCACAATTTGTATATAATTATGGAAACACGCGCTCCACGAAATGTGAACGAAAACTGCGCTGCCGCGCCGGGTTCGGGTCGTTATCGTATCGGATTAGTCCTTATGCAAACGAAGCCTTAGCGTGCCGGTCTGTTATTTATGTCGCAGATAATGTAGAATATGATTTTATCACAGACCCGCGCGCACTGAACAGGAAACGGCCCGCGGGAGCTGTCGTTACAACAGCGTGTGTCCGCTAATTTCTCGGCAAAATACAAGCGCGTTCCATAGAGGTAACACTTTAGAAAGAAGAGCTTTAACTCATTCTACCCCAAACACACCACAGCAAGATATGTATCGACCATGATAGTTCAAGGGTGATGTCAGAATAGCTTGGCGCCTATAGGCGCCAAGCTATTCTGGCATCACCCTTGAACTGTCATGGTCGATCTGTGTCCTGCACTGCACTGCGGTCTTCAGAAGACAACTGCAAAATTTGGGGATTTCGGTCATGGGGTGCAATGAGTTAACTCGTGTACTGTCGAGAAAGAGTTAACACCACATGACTGCAAGAGGCGTAGAGCCTCACGGGCCTCCGCAGGCGCGGGGACGTGCCGTGAGGTTATACGCCTGTTGAGGGCCTTGTCATGTGTCGGTTTCCTGCCGACAGAAGCCATTTCTGGGCCTAAATGTACACTGACACAGATTTCAGAAACACAACTTCAAGTTTGGCCAACGGCAGTAAAAGGCTCATTAAAGCGCGCCGAAATAATGTGCTAAACGTTTTTAGAAAAAAAAAGAGTTATTTTTCAATAAGCCATACGATCACTTTTCAAACGGAACAAATCTTGTTATTGCGAATGTTCGAATTATTCAATTGCCGCGGTGGTTTCTGCTTATGTGCAGCGGAAACGGGGTGATTGGGTTCGTTGAAAGTTCATAGCTGATTCGGCGTGCGTTAAAACATTCTAAGCGACATTTAAAAACAGATAACCATTTTTTATTTAGTAGCATTACTGGGCTTCCCAAGTCCAGTCTTTCAATTTTAAAGCGATCTGCTCCAGGGCGAACTTTGAATGCGAACATTCGCCGATACAACAGGTTATCTAGCGTGTCTTGCCTCCCAAATAAGAGTTGTCTACCTTCTTTTGACAATCCACATGAGCAGGCATACGTGAACAGACTATTTATGCTGCCCCTTGTGAGGAACTCCTACCACAAAGGACAAGATGAGCAGTCTTGCATTGTACGACATACAAAGTTAATCAGCTAAGCTAGCCCTTTTATGCAGCATTATTTATTATAAGGCATATTAAGAATATTGATATAAAAAGATATTATGAACTATTAACCCTTTACTGCCTGACGCTGGTCGCCTTAAAGTGACGGCTAGTGCGAATCGTGTCAATTCAGTAAAATAACCAACGATTTTATCCTTGTTCTTTCAATGCGTGTTTTTATTTTCTTTCATTCGATGGACCAATTACCACCCCATCTGACTTTTACTTAACTCTTAAACTCCCAGAACTAAATGACTTCCATTCGACAGAATGGAAGTCATTTAGTTGTGGGAGTTTGGCATATTTCGCTACTTGCGTCCTGCGTCTTCAGATCTAGGCGCCGGATCTTAAGTCTCAGACTGCTAATGCAACAGACAAAAACTAAAGTACCTGCTTACTGGCAATACACTTTACAGACTAGAGTGGGAGGCGTCCTTTTTAGCTCTGGTTATAAATAATAGGCACAAACAGTTTTGGTCTCAGACAGTCGGACTATTTAGGAAATACCGCATACCAATAGCAAAACTCCCACGTACGCTGCAATTACTTGAATTAATCTGACTAACCAGAGACCCTGAGACGTTTCAAACAGCGAATCAGCCTAAAAATTAATCACCAACCGTATTTTTGCCATTAATCCATTTGCTGCCTGTAGACGCATGTTTTGTTTCTGAAATCTTCGTTAATTCAACGACCAAAAGCCACTACCGTCCATGAAGCATGACATAAATTGGTCTCACCAAGAGACACAGATCCTCATGAGCCCCCGCGACCGCGGGGGTTCATGAGGATCTGTGTCTCTTGCGGTTGGGTAGTGTTCACTTTGGGAATAACTTCACTTTGATACTTTGTGTCAGTGTCTGCTAGTGCTGCGAGCGTCGTTAGATCGCTGAAGGTGCATAGAACAAAACGGTTGTGCCAAAATGCAGCTGAGTCGACTACGGCAGTTCAAGGGTAGTCCCTGAGTGTCTTGGCGCATGACTGCAGCGTCAAGGTAACCAAACAGATTCGACCCTCAACTATCATGGTCGATCCAACACCAACGACTAAAATGCTTTAATAATACCGCTCCCATATTGTGTCCCTCCATCTACAAGACTGTCCAAGGATGCGAAGGTCAATGCTATCCGTTCATTTACATAACATTATATAGCGGCGCGACAGAACACGAATCGTTAGCATAGATATAAATAAATTCATATGACTAATTGCCAAAAGGTGCACACAGATAAATGCCATGTGGGTAAAAAAAAAAAAAAGGTTTAACATGAAGTATCATAAAAAAAAAAATTTCTTTCTGGTAATGTGCTTGTGAAATAAGAAGATAATAACTTAAATGTTTTTTTGAGAAAATGAACTTTGAAAGTCGTTATTTATTGAAATGTGGCAAATATTCGAACGTCCGATCTTGCGACAAAAATTGGGTCTCTCACAAATTTTTGGCCAGCTTAGAAAACTTTGACGTAAAAGTAATTCAAACGCCGATAAATGACAATACGAAAGTGAAACGATGTATCTACGTCATATCCGGTTAAATCAGCGTGCTTTTTCGCTGGGAAAAAAGCTCGCAGAAACTACGGTACTGCTGTTGCGACAAACCTGACGTCCGACGAAAGATATTTTTAACAGCAAAAAAAAAAAAAAAAAAAAAAAAAAAGGGGGGGGGGGGGGGGGGGCTCACCTACAAGGTTTGCGGACACATGGATAATTAGAACACTGTTCCCTGAACACATAAACGTGATCAGCACCAGGTTTGTTGGCGTTGTTTTGCACGCGAGATCACAAAGACCGATGGTATGTCGATGTCCGTTTTCAGAGGCTGAATTTTTGCGGTGAAATCGGACTTGTCAAATTTGTTAGGTGCAGCAGTTATTTCCAGTATATCTTCCATCATTCACAGACACATACCACATGTCAAAATCAACACATGCCCTTTTTAACAGTTTTTATTTTCAGTCAAAAGAGGTCACTCACTGCTTGTGCACTTAGTCATATACGCGACGCGACAGCGGCAAGACTTCAGTGCGACAGGCAACAGCGGCGCGACAAAATTTAAGGCGAGTCAGTCCCGATTTCGCTGCAAATATAGCGTGGTTTACAGTAGGCGACAAGCTGACAAATTCTATACATCTTAAATAGGTGTGTGATGTGCCTGTCGGACCGCTGTATGGAAACATATATAGCGATTTTTCGCCTTAGTGAGCTAAATGGAAACAGCCTTATTCTGAAAATAGACCCTAGGTATGACGCCTGTTGAGTACCGATTTCACTAAAGACGATACCATTAGTCAAGCTATTGAACAGACGTTTTCGTAACATATATATTATATATATATATATATATATATATATATATATATATATATATATATATATATATATATATATATATATATATATATATATATATATAATATGTTATATATATATATATATATATATATATATATATATATATATATATATATATATATATATATATATATATATATATATATATATATATATATATATATATATATATATATGCAATTGTCGTTTCCCTTTTATCAATGCCGAGAAAATGTAAACACCGACAAACAGCATGAGGATCTATGCCTCTCGCTGACACCACTTTGAATCAATGTTCCTTGGTTGTTCTGCTTGTCTTGCGTTAACGAAAGATTGCAGAAACACAGTCTGTGTCATCTGGCGCTGAACGAGTTGGGAGATAAATAACGTTAACTGGGCTTCCAAACATCTTAACATCAAAGACAACAACAAAAAAAAAGTGCAAGAAAAAAGCTAACAAGAACATGGTCTACTTTCGGCAGTGTCCTGAGATAGAAATCTTGCCTAATCCCTTCAATGCCGAGAAAAAGTGAATATGATCCAACTAGCAAGAGACATAGCTGCGAGCAATGCTTCGCCGTCAGATGACCATAGTTGCCTGCTCGTCGTTAAACCCACCTATCGAACTGTAAGCAGTGTTAGGCAGATCACAGATGCTTGCAAAAAAATAAGCCGTCGTGGACATCATCAATTAGAAAGCAAAAACTACGTGTAGTTCTGGCTGTCTCCCTCGATTCGATACCGCTGTCGGGTAGTGCTCAGTTTCTCTCGGCAGTGATGGTGATTTTGTTAATGCAACGATCAATAGCCACAACTGTCCAAGGAACATGGATATAAATAAGTCTCAGCAAGAGGCATAGATCCTCATGAGCCCCCGCGACTGCTTGATTGATTGTACATTGCTTAACGTCCCGACAGCAACAAAGGCTTTCTCAGGACGTGCCTGCACTGCTTGTGAAAAAAAGTAAACAGAACATTGAATATATGTCGCCAGCCGGTCAAATACGTTAAATAAACCTAACACATGGGGCCTAAATAAAGCTAAGACCATTTAGCAACACACATCCAATATCAAGAGCTACAGGCAGTGCAGACAGTAGGGAGAGTTTTAAAAAGGCAAATACAGGTGAATGGACCTCGGGTAGACAGAAACACATGCCCCAGAAAAGAGAGGAAAACCCACCCTGTGGGGCTGACCAGGGTGACCCTGGGAACTAAAAAGTAGTTACCCCACCCAAGTCCCCCAGGGCAGACCCGGGTGGGGGCCCCGCGACTGCGGGGGCTCATGAGGATCTATGCCTCTTGTGAGGCAGACAACCAGTGTCAAATCTGTGAACACACTGAGATGGGGCGGAGAGAAAAACTGCCAGGGTTGATTTACGAATGGCGGCCATAACAAGGAACCCAACCTGATGGGTGATCGGCGTGCACGTGAGAAGTGAAGAAAGGGCGTGCGCGAGCTCATGCGCGCGCGCGCACACACACATTAATCCTTATGACCGAGATCTTTCCTTCTGGTCCCACACCTTAATTAACCTCTTCACTGCCACCGTACGTACACTGAATGACATCTGTAACGCGAAAGAGCTCCAGCCGTCCCCTGAACAATGGATACAAAGTGGTGTCAGCAAGAAGCATAGATCCTCATGAGCCCCCGCAACTGCGGGGGCTCATGAGGATCTATACCTCTTGCAGTATTGTGATGTCCATTTTTTTTTCTTTCTCGGCAGTGATGGGGTGACAAGTCACCATACGCCCACACTTTTTTTTTTGGGGGGATTGGTTTTTTTCTAAGTTAACAGAAACGGACGTCCATCTTCTAAAATAGTAACAGAGACCTGTTCCAGACGATAAAGGGTTAACAGTTCGCAGACATTTCGCGAAACATTCGCACATACACAGCTCGCAATATTTCCTTTATTAACCCATTCAGCCCTGACGCACTACAGCAGGAGATGGGCCGACCATGATAATTCAAGGGTAGTGCCAGATTAGCTTGGCGCCGACAGGCGCCAAGCTAATCTGGCACTACCCTTGAATTATCATGGTCGATCCATCTCCTGCAACAGGTGCATAGTCGCTAGATGACGCCTCCAAAATTTGAGAAATACGCGCGTCGGGCTGAACGAGTTAACGTGTCAGGCTTAGTGTGTCCTGCAATAATGCTGTACAAAAACGAGCGAACTTTAAAGAAGACTAAATTTTGCAAAATGAAAGTCTTTTCTGCTCTTTTTCTCCCTGTGGCGTGCAGGAGAGTTCCACCACTTGCCGGCAGTAGAACCCCGCTCTTACGTGTGCTTATTCACATGACTAGTACAGTAGAAAGATGTGCATACGTGTTTTAGTTGATTGCAGCGAATTGCAGGACTCAGCGAATTTCAGATCGCTTTAACCCTTTGGCTGTGGGTAGCGGTGTTTTTGTCGCGATGATTCCTGCGGGAATCATCGCGACAAAAACCGCTACCCACTGCCAAGGGGTTAACAGACAAGGTTTTTACATCTTGTAGGGATCGTTCGTTCGTTCCATCATTCATTCACAGAGCTATCTATCGGAGGTATTATGTGTTTGAAAGTCCGCCCTAGTATTTATTTTTTTAATTAAAAAGAACAAAATTGTAATTTTGCGTTTCGTGTGTTTACAGGTAAACCATGCCTCACTTGATGTCGCTCTCATTAACCCCCTCAGTGCTCGTGCCGACGATAGCCCTAGTAGCTTGTGTGTTAATCGCACATACTGGCGGCTCCCCCATACAGCTGCAGAGAAGACAGAGCTTCTTTCGCTGCAATGGCTGGGGCGCGGGATGCTCAAACTGGGATTACGTCTTCAGGCCAGCCCCCTACAGCAGGTAAGGACGTACAACTAGTTTGCAATTAGGGCATACGTATCAGCATAACAAACGCATTTTCAAAGAGATTCGGCTCCGCAGATCATGTCGTCTGCTTAAGATGTTTATAGTGATTTTTTATATATTTTTTTTTTATTTTAAACAAAAATTAAACTGTGACCTGTGTACACACTGAGCCATCATGTCAAAATTCCCCGCGTTTTGAATTGTGCGCTGAACACTGAAGATGTCAGGTCGTGAGATAGTTCAGGGTGATGCGAGACTAACTGCATGCCCCCCAACCCACCAAGATAGTTCAAGTGTGGTGCCAGAATGGCTTGGCGAAGTTAGGCGCCAAGTTATTCGGGCTCCACCCTTGAACTATCGTGTCGATTCATCGCCTGTAAGGACAAGGAAATAGTGTTTCCACTCGCCCAATCGATGCTGTATTATGATTCCGCCCGTAGACATTTTTTAAAAAAATATAAATAAATACAAATCACGAAATAGACGTCGCACAGGATGTCACTCTTGTTAAGACAGTTGTTACTTGCCCTTGACTCTGATATTTTTAACCTTAAAAAGAGTTTGACATCTAAATGCGATGAAAACATACATTTACTCAAAAAATTGGTGAGCCTCTCAATTATGGTTGTGAGTGCGTTCAAAATTATGTCTCCTAAAATTATCTGGACATATATATTTACAGTCGATCTGAGACACGTTCAACACTGACGCGCACAGTCGCCCCCAAACCTACAGTTGTCACGCCTGCACCACCGTCATCTGACAAATGGAGAACACGGGATAACTACGGGCTCCATTTTCTTTTCACCTCGGGTATGGAGATCGTGGGGTGTGGTGCTTGTGTGTGTGTGTGTGTGTGTGTGTGTGTGTGTGTGTGTGTGTGTGTGTGTGTGTGTGTGTGTGTGTGTGTGTGTGTGTGTGTGTGTGTGTGTGTGATCTTAAACAAGTATTGCTCAAACAATAGCTAAGTACAGAAACGAAAATGGAGAAGTCTCGCGACGAATAATAATAATAATAATGGAGATGATAAATAAGAAGAAGACGCAAAAGAAGAAGAAAAACGAAAATGGTACTACTAGTACTACTATCATAGTCAAATTTATTTCAATTATGAATAGTGTATATAAGGATGAAAAGGGCCCGTTACAGGGACTGTCTGTTGTACTGTCAGCAGGACAGTCCTGGGGGGCCAATGGCAAAAGACAGGACCCCGCTTTACGACGCAACCGACCGCTCACTGTGCAGGAGCTGTACGACATCCTCAGCGGTAAGTCACTAAGTGTCGCACATCGGTGGTGTTTGCGCGCAACCTCAAGTGTCGCACATCGGTGGTGTTTGCGTGCAACCTCGTAAGTGACATTTTGGAGCGAAAAAAAAAATCGCTTCAAACTGCCACTTACCAGGTTGCATGCGAACACCATCAAAATTGTTTGCTGTTGATACGGTTGCTTCCCATGATTTGCCTCCCATTTCCTGGTGAAATCTAGAACCTGAACCTCGACAGGCAATGCGCAGACCCGCCTTGTAAAGAAAACCTCGGATCAAATATTCTAACCCAAACGTAAACTTTTTTTTAACTCATTGGAGACGTGCCGCCTCTGGATACGCGGCTTAAGCCGCGCATCCGGAGGCGGCACGTCTCCAATGAGTTAATTGAAACCACAAAATTGATAGTTACGAGGTTTCATTCAAACACTATTGATATTCCATTCCAATACACCCTCCCTCTTCTCTCTAGACCAAAGAGAGTGACAAAGCCCTAATGGCTCATGTTCACAACTAACAAGTTACGTGAAGTCAAGATATACGGGGCTGATGCCTTTGCCGTTGCTATTGGCTGGTTTGCAAAGCCAAAAGTTACACTACGATGCTTAAAATGAATCAGAAGTGACCTTTTTCACACATCACAAAAAAACACAAGTGCGAAATTCGGTTAGGTGGAAAAGACGTGTAGTTGCACGTGTCTTCCTCTGAGCAGTATTTCATCAACAGTCAGTGGGTTAAATCCATACGAAAATCTTGCCTACTTCTTCTTTTCACTACAGCAAAAATGTTTGTATACACTATATATATTTGAAACTGTATGCATACCTGTGCAAAATTCACAGAAAAAGGAAATTGTTTTTGTTTCAGGAATGCTGGTGTAAGAACGCTTTAAGAAAGGACCAATGCCAAATGTATAATAAAAGATCAGCTGAGTTCATTTGGTGACCAGCAGGAGACCAGGATATGCTCTTTTTGTTTGTTTTCTATGGAACACGCCAAGAATCAAGAAGCATCTTGCAACAGCAAAACTTAACCTATTCACACCTGACACGTTATGACGGGTGATAGATCGACCATTATTGTTCAAGGGTGGTGCCTGTACAGCTTGGCGCCTATTGGCTCCAATCTATAAATCCACCACCCTTGAACTATCATAGTCAATCTTTTTGGTGAACAAGTACACAGCCTTTAGTGCACTCTCCAAATTAAAGGCATGTGGACCTCAGGGTACGAGGAGTTAAACCATGGGCCGGCCTGTACAAATGCTCGCGCAGTCCCGACGAGTCATTTGAAAACTAGCCGTCAGCACTCAAGCATAGTGTCACCTGCTTTGGGGCTAAACCGAATGTGCACCTACGGGACCCGACCCTTTAAACACATTCATACCTAATAATGACACTGGGAAATGTCTATAATGAATGGAGGTGGATTGTTCAAGGGTTGTGCCAGATTCGCCACACATCGTCAAATATCACATTCACAGTTAATCCATTGACAGCAGTGTTGTCTTTAAACTCACAACACCGACAATAAGGATATACATGTCATATAATGTTACTTTGGAATATTCAGCCGCAACAAGAGACAGTTGACTGTAGGGTCAAAACCCACGATGCATAAACGGCGACACTGTCATCGTGTATGCATCGTGGGTTTTTTACCCTACAGCTAGGATTCAGATTCAAAGGATTATATACCTCTGCTGTCTCATTAAGCGTGAATGTCAAGCTCCATAACAATCGCTCTACTGGGTATGAGCAGTCTCAGTCTAAGTCAAACCATGTGCTGAGTACCGGTATTTTGAAAGTATTCGTGCCATGAGGCTTCATTTTAGGGTCAATGCATGAATGCAGTCCCCACTCTGGAAACAATATCCCATCCTCCAAAATGCAGCCAGTATTCAATCTCTTAGGAGCCAGCTGAACACTCATGTCCTCAAGCATTGGTTTTTAAAAAAATTCTTAACCCATATCATTCGGAATACCCTAGTGTGTGAAATAAGTTTGACAAAAATAGTTCAAGGGTAGTGCCAGAATAGCTTGGCGCCTCTGGCACCACCCTTAAACTAAAGCCATTGGTCTATATCCTTATCTGTAAGTACTATAATGTAGCTTGCATATGGCAGTGTACAACTTTGAAGCTTTTAGCCTCAGCCTGATATGGGTTAAATTAAATGTTACTCTGCCTCTTTTTTTCATTTATGTTACAGAACTTACACTAAAGTGTTATGAGTATGTCAATAGCATGGATGTTTTTAGTGCCCTATACAAGCAGACAAATCATCATCATCATCATCACTGACCCAGAAAAGAAGGCCTAAGGGCATGAATACTTTCAAAATGCTCTTAACCAATTCAGCCCTGACGCACTACAGCAGGAGATGGGTCTACCATGATAATTCAAGGGCAGTGCCAGATTAGCTTGGCGCCTGTCGGCGCCAAGCTAATCTGGCACTGCCCTTGAATTATCATGGTCGATCCATCTCCTGAAACTGGTGCATAGTCATTAGATGACGCCTCCAAAATTTAGGAAATACGTCCGCCAGGCTGAATGAGTTCAAAGTAGCTCCACCTTTTTGCACAGGAATTGCTATCAGGCATAAACAATTATTGATTACAATTGTTGTGTTTTGACAAAGAGTCCATGCCTGTGCATGTATGGCGCAGATTAATTTGAATAAACAGTGATACATTTAGTCATGAAAATAACATTTTTAAAAAGGACGAAAATAAAGAGAAAAAACACACAAAGAACATCTGGAATTTTACCACTTCTACTTAAATCATTTATCTGTGTCAGTGTGTGTGTGTGTGTGTGTGTGTGTGTGTGTGTGTGTGTGTGTGTGTGTGTGTGTGTGTGTGTGTGTGTGTGTGTGTGTGCACGCACGCATGTGCCTGGTGTGAGTGTGTAAGTGTGAAATTTCCAAAGATTCAATAAGCGAAGAGAATCTGCTGCTGCCGATACCGATGTCTTCTACAGGATGATGATACTGATGATAGTTCAAAAATAGTGCCCGATTAGTATAATTAAATGCCATTTAACCCCTTTACTGCCAGAAATATGCGATCATCAACCAACTGTAAAGAACCTCATGAGCCCCCGCAGATGAGCTTCATGAAGTTTTTTGCCTCTTGGCGATCCTATTCTTGTGTTTCTTGGACTGATCAAATTATTCAGTGTTGAATCTACCTTGCTTTGATTGAAAGACACAGATATCTGGCCACTGGCAGGGCAGGGCCGTCATATCTCAAGATATCAGATAGTAACCAATATACCCCTTCCCTCATCCCCCTCTCCCGAGCACATATCAATTTATTTTTAAAAAACTCATTCAGGACGAACGACATCCGGATATGTGGCTTAAGCCGCATATCCGGATACTGTTTGTCTTGAATGAGTTAACACAAGCACTCTGAAATGTGAAGACAAAAGACAGTAAGTCCATTTGTATTATTATGATGAAAATGTTGCTGTTTATTAAAATGGACTTTTTTTTTTTTCACAAGGCAGAACTCTTCAAGGGAGAGAAATGTGCTTAGTGGGACTTGGACAAGGGCAAGGGGTGGGGGGGGGGGGGGGGGGGTGGAACATCACATTTCCTTTTATACAGGTGTCACATGAAACCACAAATTTCTTTCTCGGCCTCAGCTAACCAGGCACTACTACTGAACTAAGATACTATACTGTCTCTGTACATGATGACACACTGAAGAAGTTAACCCCCGTTCAATCCATAATTCCTATTTCTGTCCCCCTTGCACATGTAGTGATCAGGGCGCCGATACTTTGAACATTAACAGTGCGTGCATGCCAAAGGAGGTTAAGCCCTTCTCTGCCAATAGAGCAGATTGTGTTCATAAAATCTTTGTTAACCCTTTTAGCCCCAGGACCCCGCAGCAGGAGATGGATTGATCATGGTAATTCAAGGGTAGTGCCAGATGAGCTTGGCGCCTTCAGGCGCCAAGCTCATCTGGCACTACCCTTGAATTATCATGATCAATCCACCTCCTACAACTGGTACATAGTCATTAGGCAAAAACCTCTAAAATGTGACAAATGTGACCTTGGTGCTAAAAGGGATACTTCAACAACAACAAAAAAAAGAGCCCCAGACATCCAAGAAACACAAGTACAAACTGGTTCCAGCAAGACGCATAGGTCCTCACAAGCCCCCACACCTGCGGGGGCTCATGAAGATTTATGTCCCTTACATTTGGATCGTGGTCATTACTTCTTGGCAGTAAAGGGGTTAATTTACAGTGCAAGTAAGCAACACTCACCGTTCATTTCCCTCATGGCTCGCGTGAAGTCCACAGGATCCCTGAAGCTGGCAAAGCCGTAGCCCTTGGTTTTGTTAGATCGCCTGTCACGTACCACTTTGGCCTTCACGAAGGTTGGGTATCGGCTGAACGCTCGTGTCAAGACCTCATCTGTCACTTCATTACCCAGGTCACCACAAAACATGCGGAAATCATCTGCAAGTAGTGTAAAAAGCAGAACTTAGCTATCTGGCTGGCAAAAGTGCTGTTCATCAACGTGATTCCTGACAAAAAGTGCTACTGACAGCCAAAGGGTTAAAACAAGAGGGGAGGGGGGGGGGGGGGAGGACAGTTTATGATTTTTAAAAAACCAAAACAAGTACAACACCCTTGAAAGTAACCCCAAAATATTATAATAACAAAACAAAACATGTTTTTGTTTTGCTTCAGATTCTGTAAATGCTTTTAAACTTTTCAAAACATGTATCAGTTTATTTCATCGTTTTGTTCTTAACCGTGCGTTTGTAGCGTTTTGTGTTGCATTTTCTTCATAGTGTTTGTTTTTATAGTGGTTTTTTAAATAGTGTTTTGTTTCATAGTGTTTTGCTTCATTTTTATACATTTTTTTTTAAATTTCACAGTGTTTTGATTCATGGTAATTTCAATGTTGTTTTGATTTGCTTGTTTAGCTTGGCTTCAGATTGGATGATCAAGCAAAATAAAAATTAAACATTAAAATCAAACAAACTATTTCCTGCTACTATGTCAGAATGTGATCTCTCTGAGAGTTTTGCTGTCTGCTCTGATTCAGTGCAGTCAGTACAAAGCTCTGAGAGAACAGAAAGCAGCTAGCGAACTATAAGCACCCACCATTATCCCACTCAGCCAGCGTTGGGTCTTCCCACACCGTCCCAGCAGCCGTGCGCATGAACTTCTTCTTCCTCTCCTTCTTTTCACGCTTGGTGGGTGCAGCCACATCCATGTCCAGCTCCATGTCTGCGATCGTCGTGTCCTCCTCCATTTCCTGACCCATCGCCACCATCTCCGCTGCCACACCCACTTCTGACACTGCTGCTAAGGAGGGGGCTGTTACAGCAAGCTCTGGGAGCACATTTAAGGAGGGCCCTGCTGTGATCTCTCCAGTCTTTTCTTTCTTTTCAGCTTTGGCTTTTGTGTCTTTCTTGGGGGCAGTCCTGATGGGTGGAGCTGAGTAGATAACTCTGGGTTTGGCTTCAATCACTGCTGGGGAGGGTGAAGGCATATTTGGACCTGGCATGAACCCACCTCCGCCCATCCCCATCCCCGGTCCTGGACCATCACCCCCCATCATGTGGCCAGGCCCTCCATAACCCTGTTGGTACGAGTTATCCTGGTACCCCATTGGCCCCGGCCCCATCATGGGCCCCATAGGCCCCGGGCCCATCATGTGCTGGTTGTAAGGGCCAGGTCCCATGGGCCCCTGTGGGCCCCTATATCCCATGGGTGGCATGGGGGGCCTGGGAGGGGGTGGGCGATGCCGCAGCTGTGGAGGAACGAAGGCAGGGCGGTTGAGAAGAGGTGGAGGGGGAGGTGGTGGCAGAAGGGGCGGTGGATCGCTGGAGGGCTCTGGAGGTGGGGGAGGTGGTGGGGCAAGAGCTGTAAGTAGAATAAAGCATAAAAATCTCTAAAAATCTCAGAATAAAGGCATAACAATCTTTTCCATTTTACTGTAAAAAACGAACAAACAAATAAATAATTGCAAGCAAAGAAATAGATGCATTACACAGAAAGTGAAAACAGACAGACACAGTCATTAAAAAAAAAAGCCAAAAAAACAAACAATTTGTCATTTTTTTAAACAGCGAACAAAATAATGATTATTAAGTAAAACAAGAAATGAATGAACAAAACACTCAGATTCAATTTAAGCCATTTACTTTAGCCCTCATGCACTACAGCAGGAGACGGATCGACCATGATAATTCAAAGGTAGTTTGGTACCTGACTGACTGAAACTTTATTTATCAAGGCTTGAGATATTAGGTGCACAGGTTTTTCTTCCAATCTGTCCTTGCTACATCTACTGACAAACAATAACAGGCAAAGTTACATTACACTCACAAACAACATCGAAAGTAATGTGAAATACAACACTACAAACAGCAACAATAATTTAACAAAACACACAAGTACCCATATCAGTTAGTTAGTTATTTGGGTTTAACGCTGAGCAGGCAACTAAGGCCATCCCAAGGCGGAGGTACCATATGAAAGTATATGAACGTGACATAATCACCGTTTGCGGGAGCCCTCACAAGACAATCCCACCTGAGGGGTACGACATAAGGATACCTTCATTCGAATGACATGCTAAGCACATTGCTCGAATAAACGGTGCACCCGCGCCGCATCCCCCGACTGGGCCCAAACGGGAAAGCACCCCCACAAATGGCACGTGAGCGCAAGTGGTATGATCAAGAAATAATAATTGCATTAAAAAAATTTAAAAGACTAAAGGTCAAGAGTACGACTGGGTGAATAGAGTGTGACATGAGTCTCTGATTTTGAACTTAAACATATGAGCATCATTTTGCATCATTGTGATGTGTTTAGTCATAAGTAACGTGCCCCCCAAAAAGAATTTCCCCATAAGCAGTCGTTTAGGTGTAATTGGCGAAAAACCGGTATGGTTTGTACATAACATTTACACTGTCACACATTTATAAAACACATTTTCTAGCTTTCACAAAGTAGATTCATGCTGTATAAAATTATCATGTTGTTCTTTCCTTACTAGGCTATGCTTAAACTTCAAAGAAAGTTTGATAGGGTGAATAGATACACAATGGTGCAACACTGAAACTGTTTGAACATAACTTTACACTCAGCTATACATTTATGCAAAAAAATGCATAAATTATATTTTAAAAATTGTGTGTGGTATTAAACACACAATTTCAATTGCACAGTGATAGATTCTAAACTATCCTAATTGAGATAAGTGTGAACACAATAGCTATAAACTTTAAAAAAATTTGGACAACTTGCTTATGAACAAAAATTTTGAAATCCTTGACAACACAGCAAAGAAAGTCAATTAAGATGGTGTGTTTTCCCTTTATTATGTACTAAACTCTTGTAGATTACAGAATAATTTAGGAAAAAAACACCATTCACAACATAGAATGAAATGAAGGCTAAAAACAAGAAACACACAATGCTTAAACATAACTTTACACCGTGACAAACAAACTTGAGGCTCTTTAACTAACATGCATAAATCCAAAAATAACAAAACGCTACTCAAGTGATGTGTTTTTAACAAATACACTTTTATTTCTCCCAAAAATGTGTCCAAACGAGTAATGAAAGCAGCAAATACATATTGTAATTGTTTGTACATAACTTTACACCATGAGCTTCAAATTTCAGCAAAAAAGTGCCTCTACAAATGGACAAGAACCAGAAAATAAAAATCACAATCACCTGTAGCTTTCTGCTACACTACAGAACAGCAGTGATGTAATTATCAGGTTTGAAATTGATAATACAAGGGAATAATGAGTGAAAATGGCAAGTTTGAACATAACTTTACAACCGAACATGTTGGTATTATCAACACTGAAGTCAAAATAAAAGATAAAAATGGAAAGTTACATCAAATTATGTGGTCAATAAACCCAAGCATTTACCAGTTTTAATAATTGTGTCTATAATGTTTAAAGCAAGTAGCAAAACAAATCTGTACATGTTTGTACATAACTTTACAACATGGGGTTCAAATCTCTGCACAATGTGGTTCCTCAATGTGAGAAAAGCACCAAGTGAAAAAAGTTTAAACTTTCAATACATTTTAGAACACCAACAATACATTTAACACTCTTGAAAACTGACGTTAGTTAGCCATTGCTCATGCTTGCTATGGGGTGTGAGACATCGGAGCCTACCTTTTGCCCAAATACCTCTGCAAAGAAACACTTTTCTGTACCACTTCCAAACAAATATAATCTAGCACCAATTGACCTAAGTTTACCATGACCGATGGTTTTCAGCAGACCACTGACACAGAAAGTACTCACTTTAGCTTCGTACTTGAGCTAAACATGGCAGAAACAATTTAAAATTTATCAAAACCAACCACTCTCCACTCGCGTGCACTGTTGGAGAGTGGCAGGAAATCTACAGCTGACGCTACAATCATATCATGCCCTACTTCTTGGATGTCATCTATTTCAGGGTAAACAAATACTTTTTGTTTTGTCTGGTGATGCTTCAGGAATTTGACCCCCAGAGGATCTACTCCAACAGTCACTCCTGAAACAGAAAAAAAAGAGACTGCTTTATTTATGTTGCATAATGATCACAGCGCTTTCTTGAAGCAACCCATAACAAGCTTCCTGCTGATAAAGTTTCCTAAGGAAACTTCAAACTCCTTTTCTTTATTGGCCAGTGACAACTAGTCCCACTTGTTTCGGCTGTACCTTTCAACCTTTTATAATTTTTCAGTGTCTCCATCTCAAACTTAAATAAAGCTAAAACATGTTCAAAATCCACATTTTTCTGGTTTCAAATACTTTAATTTTAAAAAGACTCCTGGCTGCTATCATTTGTAAGCACAAGTATGCTGACATAACCTTGCTCACCAGGGTACAACCTGTCAGGGTACTGCACTACGACACGTGTTTAGCATCCATTTTCTGGGTGCTTTCACGGCTGGGAAAGACCCTTCAGCCTCAGAAACTTTCTATTCAGGAAAAAATCCTGAAGAACTGAAACAGAGAGGGTCAAATAATTTCAATTTGTGTCCATGTTTGCGATTTGTTTTTAGGTAGCATCAGCCTAATAATTATGTCTGGTTATTTTTCAACAGCTTTGTACTAAAATGGTTGGTTATTATTAAATTATGACATATCATGGCAGCTATCAAGCTTGGTCAGCACAACAAAGAGTAAAAGGCATGATCAGACTGTAACTTGGAAGACAATGTGTGAACCAAACACAACTGTGGTTGAACATAACTTGACAACACATGACGTTGTCACGTTATGTACAAACTATTTAAAACAGAAAAATGTATATTCTGGGTTTAACAATTTATATTTTAGTACCCAAGCTGTATTTTGATAAATAACAACTAGGAAATGGGCATCCCAAAGACAGTATACTAGGAATTGTGCTACAGTAATGAACATAACTTTACACTTAACATGTCAGTCTAGTTTGTCAAGTTATGTTCACAGTCATCTAGCTAGAATAATAGTTTGTATATTAGTTACAACAGACAACATAATCAAACCAGTCTTCCACTTTAAAAGAGACTGTTACTATGAAGGAAAATGTAAGCTGAGCACTGTTTTAACTGTACATAACTTGACAACATAATTGTTGTCAAGTTATGTTCAAGGCATTTCTTAAAAATTGTCATTTCTTGGGTGCAGAAAAGTTTTTTAAAAATGCACAGACTATCTGTACTTATCATAGAACACTAAACCATACAAAAATAGCATGAAGCACAGTGTAACAGAACTTTACAACCCAAACACCATAAGTGTTAAGTCATGTTATGTTCAGTCCAATACTGCCAGAACAGGGTTATTCTTACTTAATCTTATTTTACATAATGAAGAAACAATAATATAAAGTACATAAAGACAATGGGAACATTATCACAGCTTAAGATAAGAAAAACGACCATTTTTTGATTGAAGGTACTATGTCTGTTCCCTTTTGAACTGCGTCATGTTATGTACAAACGCTATAATTCAGCAACTCATAATCTATGACCCGAAGTATAAATCAAATTAGCACAAAATCCCTTCCTACCAACAAAGATTGGTACAAAAAAATGTATGACTTGTCCTTCCCCCAAAATGCAAAACTCATGGTTTGAACATAACTTTACATAAAGATTTACCTGGCCAAACTGTGTAAAGTTATGAACAATCAAACACCAGGAGCAAAAGACATTTACTCTATTTTTTATATCAGGAACGTTAAAGACAATAATACTGAATTGACGAAAATGTGTTATACTTATACGTAGTGTTCTTTTTAATCTTTGAAAATAAAGCTGTAATTGCCTGAACGTAACGCCGACAACCTTCAACCGTGCGTAAAGTTATGTACAAGCTGACACAATGGCAAGGTGATGGTAAAAGGTAATAATTATTGTTTGAAAGTGTTGCTGCGCTACAAAACTAATCTGAAAATACATTACTTGTTCTGTTTTATCCTTTGAAATATTGAATATCGCATTCAAAAACTTGAACATAACTGTTAAAACCAAAACTAAACCGTCATCGTCGGATGGAGGCAAATTCCATCAAGTAATGTTTTCTTCCTTTGTTCAAAACACGCGGTCATTGAGCCGATTGATTTTACATTTGTTTGCGTCAACATTCATATGAAGTAATTAGACAAGCAGTACACTTACATTGCTTTTTCTAAACATTTATGGTGCTCAGTCATCAATTTTACATGAACATAACCATTTACAACCAAAACTTACCTTCAATTTTGTCGCTTTCCTGCTCCATCGATGTCACCTGTATGTATGATGTACGTAGAACTGACCAAATGCAAATCTCAAAATAGCCGTCGATTCCAGAAAATCACGTGCGTTGATGATTGCAAGATTTTTTCCCGTGTTTGAACGTAACACAAAATTTACAACTTTTGGGTTGAAGAAGTTTAAAACGCAGCCTTCTTTCAATTCTCAAAAGGATTTCAAATTTGTTTACGGTAATCAGAATGAAGAGTAATGTTGTCTAGGATATGTTAATTAGGTGCCTCATGGTATGTTTTTTGTTTTCCGGTTCACAGCGAGATTCGGACGTGTGAAATTGACGACGCACGTTATGTTCATTCTAGCCTTTACTTGCCCTCAAACTACTTTAAACTTAGACACACATAAAACTCGACGATATGGTAACAAAATAGTAACTTGGCTCTCTATAGGCCTAAACTTGGTTTCGAAATCCTATTTCATTCTCCGGAATTTTTTATCTGAAAGCGAACACACGTGTGTGATGTCACGTTTCGAAATTTTGGCTTCCGCCGCTCGATCACACAAAACAATAAATTACTCTTTTATCCCATCGGACGTATGCAAAAATGACACAGGATTAGAAGGTATGTTCAATTTCTAACCAGTTGAGATATGGTTGTGTGAGATGCATGCCTGATTTTGAGTTTGAAGGCTTTGTTTTGTCAGTCAGGTAGCGAAACCGGCACTCGACGCCTAGTCGTACTCTTGACCTAAAAAGAAATATATGTTTAGACAAGACGAGATAAATAAATTTACATTGCTTTAGATAAATGGTTGTACAGTTTTCCTTAAATGCAGCTAGGGAATTAACTTGTTGTAGATGCAGAGGAAGTGAATTCCACAAGAAACCATCTGACTATGACAAACTGGATTTATACAAATCAATGCAGGGCCGCCTTATGCTCAGGCTGCTCCGAGAGGTGCTGTATCTCTTCTCAGTAAGAGTAAAGAGTTTCGATAAGTAGCTGGGGGCCTTACCATTAAGAGCTTTGTGCACTAGCACGCACTTTTAAATAAAAAGCTGCCTTGAGCCTCACCTCAGTGGTTAGAGAGGAACTAGGAATAATTAGTTTGGTCCCTCTCCTGTATAGTGAATTTATTTTCTTGAACTGGACCTCGCTGCAGCTGTCCCAAACTGTCGAGGCATAATCAATGTGGGGCTTGATGTATCCATTGAAAAATAGTTTATGTGTGGTCAAATTAATGACCTCTTTCAGTTTAAAAAGTAAAAATAATTTCTTTGAAATTGTCTTTCCGACATGTACAAGATGAGGTTGCCAACTGAGTTGGTTATCTACAATTACCTCTAGTAAACAGTGCTGCTGTACTTGCTCTATGGGGACAGCTTCAAATGAGAGGTTTAGAGGTGCGGGTTGCAGCTGATGTTTCTGTCATGTTGTGACTAGCATGCTTTTTGTTATAGTTGGATTGACTAAAATAAAGATACAGAATAACAATGGGCCCAGCACTGAACCGGCCTAAGGAACACCAAGCTCTGTGGAATAGTTGCCATTTACTTAGACAGCTTGTGTTCTTGCAGAGAGCTAAGAGTTCAAAAATGAAAGGGCTGATGAGCTGCTGTTGTTGAAATAAACATTAAAGGGGCACTCCTGGCCTTTTTTAATGCTTCAGGTCGCAAAAATCTTTTACTGGGATTCAGTATACACACCCACTTAAACAATGACCACCCTATTGTCCCACCAAATGTTTTCTTTCATCCGTTCAAAGCGAAAAGAGGCCACCGGAATCTTGTGACTGGACCCCGTCAAAAGATTGGTTCTGATAGGCAATGGTACTTTTTTTTCTGACGTCATAACTATTCTATATGACCTTAGATCATCTGCATAATTATAACCAATCAGAGACAAGATGGCAGATGAACCAGCGAAGAAATAAAGAAAGTATCAGTTGACTTGCGCCAGCTGACAATGACAGACTCGGAATTGAAGAGAAGAAAGAGAAAGAGAGACAAGATACCCCTAAGTAGAATAGACATCGGACAAGGGAATATAGAGCTTGGCTTGACCGCCCATCCAGAATTTGTCGCTTTCTTGCCATGTGAATCAGTAAGTAATCCGGCTAGTCTTTGTCGATCTTCCTATAGTTCCGCGAGCACTAGTGTTTTCAGAATTTATGATCTTCAGTAGAATTTATCTCTTACTGATTATGCAAGATTTTAAACCTGTTTTATCATAAAGTTACAAGCTAGTTCATCAGATTTTATGCTGCAAGGATCTGAAAACTACAGTGCGTGACACGTTTTTGTCTGTGCGGGCTCTCATTCACTCGATTCACAGAGGTAGTGTTTCTGCTGCGATGGTGCATTTATCGTTTCCAGAGATGCTTTCAGTTACATAGACTTCGAAGTGTGAGATGTGAAATTGCAGTGCAGAAAGTGGGTATAAATAACGCTGTTCTGTTTCGTGTTTCCGAGGGATAAAAGATCAAACTAGGTGACGCTGGCTCAGTCGCTTGGCGCAGAGACCGAGCCGAACAAGCCACACCCCCAGCACGATCGTTACTCAGGGTAGCAGGTCAAGCGGAACCTGCACTGATTTTGACAGCATAGCGAGTATGGAAGGTTTATTTTACATTCTCGTGGAAAATTATGTCAAAGGGATGCCGGAGAACATCAGTACATGTTTACAGTGACACGTGTGTACCCACACCGGTGAACTCGTCTGCAGTATTGACCAGGTTCTGCCTTGTGACGTAGGCTAGTAAATATGCACAAATTCAAAACGAGGCCGATGCAGACGATAATCTGTGCTCTCGAGTATAAAAACAACAAATCCACCAAACGATGAATTTTGACATTTGGCATTGTATTTACATCATAAAGCTCTAAGTTAGTATTGTCAGCAGTATCTGTTGCAGACAGTTTTCTGACTGTGTTGAGATGCTTGATCTTGGGGAAAATAACTTTAAGTTTCCTAAGCAAGATTTCAGGGTTTATAAGTTCAAACGTTTTTTTCAGGTCCAAGAATACCGTGCCAGACATTTTGGTTTCAGACTGATGGTGCCAAGCTAATCTGGCACTACTCTTGAATTATTACGGTTGATCCCTCTCTTGCAACAGGTACATATTTGTAAAGTGACACCTCCAATATTTGCTCTGGGTTAAAATAAATGGGTTAAATACTGCACAACTAAAAACAAACTCTAAGTGTAACATCATAATAATAATAATAATATGGACATTGACTCGGAGTTGCTGTATTAATCCTTCAACCCTGACACTACAACCAGAGTGTTGCGCCTGCAGGTGCCAAGCTATTCTGACACCATCTTTGGGTTATAATGATCACTCTCTCCTGACCTGTTACATGGACTTTGGAGGACAACTCTCACATTCGGAATGTTAACTTCCTGCTGCACTGGTAATGTAAACAGTACTGGTGGCCGCATGCACAAGAAAGTTAACCCCTTTGGCTGTTGGTAGCGCATTTTGTCATGATGATTCCTGTTAGAATCGTGACAAAAAATGCTACCAACAGGCCAAGGGTTAATAAACGCTCACCTGACACTAACCGAGGTACAACTACAAATCTTACCTGAGATAGGTAGATCTATTGCTGCACTTAACACAGGGGGTGGTGGGCCGGGTGGTGGGCCAGGTGGTGGAGGGGGTGGTGGGGCAAACCCCACTTCTGCATTTCCTCTTGACGACTCATGTCTGAGCTGACGAAGCTGCGCCTGAACTTGGTCAAATGTGCTTGAACCGATGATCATACCTCCTGCCCCGCCATATCCTTCCTCACAGTCATATGGAGATGGAGCAATCTCTTGCTCAAAGCTGCAAGTATGAAAATAAATTGATTCTAAATAAAGTACTGAGTGTCTCTCTTTTAGTATTTACACCCATATGCATGCAACCACCAGCACTGTGAATTGTTTGGTTGTAAGTAGCACTTTTTGTTGTGATGATTCCTGCAGGAATCATTCTGACGAACAGTGAGCACTACCAACAGCCGAAGAGTGAACAGTAGCAGTGGCTGACTGCACAAGACAGATACTGAGATAGCACAATGTATCATAGACACTGGGCAGTTGTTTTTGGTCGCCTCTGAAAGAATATATCGCTGACTGCATCAGCAATGCAACACATCTGTAAAATCTTCAACATCCCCCTAGATATATATAGAATAGTACAAATCCTGGCCTAGTAATATTATAGTACACAAAGGCAAAGAGATGATACGGTGGTAACTTGCAGCGTGCAAATAGTGGTCAAGCGGTACTGATAAGGTATGGCAACAATTCAGGACTAATGGGATAGAAATACTCACAGAAAGACAGCAATATAAGACGCCGTTTCTGCCCTAGAACGATTTACTTAATAGAAACTAGAAAGTAAAAGTTACAGAAAACAAGGGAAACCTAAACTCGCTGCCAGAATACAATGCCAAAACCAAATAACTGAAGAACTGTTTATAGTCAAACGGGTACGGATGTGTAAAAATAAAGTTATTACATAATCAACAGTATAAAAGGACGCTGATTATTGAATACAAACCGGTTCATCTCCGCTTCCATCTCACGAAGCCGCTGCTCGCTTATGGACGCCATTTTGTCGTTTGCACGGATGCAGTGCGGTTTTCATCATGTCGCTTTGGCCATTGTTGATGTGTTATGCCGACAGTTATACAGATTACGTCAAATATGTTTCTAATCATACTGTTAATATAATTATCTATATGATTTATCTGGTGCAACTGCCTTGTTTTACGACTACCAATAACAGCATTCTCTCAACATGGCGTCTAGAGTGATCCAAAACTCACTCGCCGGATTGGTTTTGCGGATTTCAAGGTTGGATTTACCATAAAATCATATCTTTTACGCACATGTATTGTGAGTGTTTCTTTCGATTACAAAGTGTTTGAAGAGTTCCGTCTTTGCTATGTTGTTCACTTCCATTTTGAGCTTTTAGAAGTCGTCCTCAAATGGCCAGGACGACCCGAGGTTCGTAGCAGACGAAGTTTACAGGAAAGTGTAATGTTTTGTTATTGCTCATCCTATGACAATTTTATTTCAGATTGTCGGTGCAGGTGCCAACAACGCCAGTTGCAGCTGTTCGCTGTCAGAGATGTCTTCATACGCAGATGTCGCCTCTCCTCTTTCATGCATCAGAAATTCGCTGGTGAGAACAATTTTAATTTATTTTTAAGGGTGTGTGGATGAGGCCGGGTTCATAAGCAAATAATCGGATTTTATCTAGCACATTTACAACACAATTTTCGCAAAAATTTCTATGTGTTTGCAAAGGCTATGTATAATTAAAAAGGTGCAGAGTTGGTGGCATGGATGTTGTACTGGTGTCAAGTCTTCTTTTAGTCTTCCTTTGTCAATTACTGAAGAGGCGGTAGTAAACATCTTTCCTAAGCTGAATGCACACAAAGCACCTGGGCCAGATGGGTTAGATGGAAAAGTATTGAAAACCTGTGCAGGTCAATTGGGGAAGCTCTTCACTACTATCTTTCAGTTCCTGCTTGATCATCATACTGTCCTTACGGCTTGGAAATCATCAATCATTGTCCCGATTCCTAAAAAAACTAACGCTCATGAATTCAACGATTTCCGTCCAGTTGCATTGACTTCTATTCTGTCAAAATGTATGGAAAAAGTGGTGAGGAGGCATCTGTTAAATGATGTTGCCGAACTACTGGATCCATTCCAATTTGCTTACAAAAACCATAGGGGTGTGGAGGATGCATGCCTTACTCTGTACAATCTTGTATTTCAACATCTTGAGAAATCAAAAGCACATGTGAGAATTCTTTTTATTGACTTTTCTAATGCTTTTAATACTGTTGAACCACTGATGCTTTTGCAGCGTATGATGGACTTTAATGTGAACACAAACATTATTCTGTGGGTGCGAGACTTTTTGAAGGACAGGCCACAACGTGTAAATGTACACGGCAGTCTGTCTGACCAAGTGGTGCTAAATTCAGGCTGCCCTCAAGGTTGTGTCCTCTCTCCGACATTATTTTCTATACACAGACCATATGCGTTGTCACACTGCCACTTCTCGTCTCTTAAAGTTCTCAGACGACATGGCCCTTGTACGCCTACTCCAAAAAGAAGACAGTCTGGCTGAGTACTTTGCACAGATAGCAGTATTAGAGTCATGGTGCAAAGATAGTTTTCTGGAAATGAATGTACAGAAAACCAAGGAACTCGTCATTGATGACAGGAAAGTTGATGACATTTTTGTACCTGTCTCAATTAATAATCAACCTGTAGAGGATGCCGCGGCTCAGAACTCTGGCCATACCTCCTCCCACTGCGGTCGAACCTGCCTGTCCCGGATTGGCCTCCGCAGCCACGAACAAGCCTGCAGACGTCGTGGGCAACTCCTATAAAATCTTCGTTCGCGAAGTCCAGCCAAGAGAGAGAGGTAGTCACTGAATTTAAATACCTTGGCACAGTCGTGGATAGTGGGCTGTCCTTCACTGGAAACACCGATCTGATTGTGAAAAAAGCAAACCAGTGTCTGTACCTCCTTAGGAAACTGAGAAGTTTTGATGTCAGTTCCAGGGTTTTAGAATCCGTTTATAGAAGCCTGATTGAAAGCATACTGACTTTTAACATCACTGCTTGGTATGGCAACCTCAGTATGAAAATCAGGGGCAGACTGTCACGTATCGTCAGAACAGCTAAGAAGATCATTGGCCTAGGACAGTACCCAGTAGATGATCTGTACCATAGAGCTGTCCGAAGGATAGCTGCTATCATTGTCAATGATCCTCGTCACCCACTATCTGATCAGTTTCAAATGCTACCATCAGGCAGACGTTTCTACATGCCACTTGCCAAAAGGAATGTTTTTAAGAAGTCTTTTATTCCAACTGCTGTCTCGATTTTGAAGTCTCGTTTATAATGCCGCGATAAGTATGATCTACTTAACATTACCTCCCATCTTGTGACAGATCGCTTGCTGCAATGATAATTTTTCATGATATGTTCTTGTAGCGTTTTTTAATGTCTTATATTGTTCTTTCATGACGAGCCGAAAGGCAAATTTCTGTCGTGCCTTGACTCGAACAGACAATAAAGTTGTATTGTATTGTTGTATTGTATTGTATAAATCTTAAATACCACCTTTCCCTTTGAATTTTTATTTGTGCACATCATTTTCATTGCAAAATAAATGCACAGACTATACATAAAAAAATAAAGTGACTGACAGCATCAACTCTGACAATGTGTAATATAATGTTATGATTTTTTTTTTCTTTCCATTTATCTTGTAATTGAAATCTGAATACAGGGGAGAACCACTGAAGAAGAAAAAGAAGGTTGACCCTGCTGTCCTGGCAGCCCGTGAAACAAAAAGAAAGCGAAAAATTGAGCGACAGATGAGGCGTTTGGAAAAATTTGGACGTCGCCTGAAACCAGTTGATGAGATTGAAGGAGATCCCAAACTGCGAAATGAAATGCAGTAAGTTTTTTCAAAGATTCAAGATTAAAAGATTCAAAAACTTATTGTCCAGATAAAAAGATTTTATATGGAAATTTTCCTTTGCAGCACTGGTGTAGGATAATTGAATAAAACAAGATGTCAACATCTGCATTTTAATTGTTTTGTACACACTGAACGTAAGAGTTGGAGTTAACACTTTTTGGTATTGCTTTTAGACATCTTCATTACCATTCAAGGGACAGATGAGAGTTCAAAGGTGGTGCCCGAAGAGCTTGGCATGTGGAGGCACTAAGCTCTTCTGGCACCACTCTTGTAACTATCTATATTGATCCATATCTTGAAGTGTGTTTCGGCCTAAGTTTTAACAGTGATAACAAGAACAGGACAATCTCAGTGAACAAAAGACTCTTGGGCCTGCACCCACCTGCGTGGGCCCATCACAAGCATGCGCAGGCCAACGAAGGCCATACCTGTCAAGTTCCCGCTGCCTTTTACCATACGATTTTGCATGTCATACCATAAGTTTGAACAAAAAATCATAAGAATTGTATTATAATGCACTAATCCTATTAATTTATTAAAATTTACAGTTTACTGATGTTCTTGGTTATATTCATCAGTACAAGATCTGGCTTTCTTAATCATGCTGTCAGTCACCATAAAGTCATGACAACATGAATCAGAATTAATTTTGATCTGCAAGAAGGCAGTCAGGGTGTCTGGGGTCATGCTGCTCCTAGCTTTTGTGTGGATCTTCCTGACCATGGAAAAGACCCTCTCGCTGTCAGCATTGCTGTGGAGAAGACAGAGCAGAGCAGGCAACACTTTTCCCAAGAAAGGGAACCTTATTTCACCAAAACTTGTCTTTGTTTTCAAATGTCCCTCCACACAACATCTAGTTTCTTTCTCTCCCCTTCACGATCCAGTAGTGCCACCTCATCTTCTCCCATCAATTGAAAGTCCTTCCACTCCTCTTTCAGTTCCGCTTGAAACTCCTTGTCAGTCTCCCATTCAGGCTGGTAACGACCACAGTAGATTTTGGCTTTTTTTGCTGAAGGTTCCGAAGCCATTTCCAAGTATTTGCCTTCTCTTTTGAATGAGTAATTCTGTGAATGACGGCTTTGATTGATAGTGAGGATATGCGCATGCATGCAGCCCTCTACTTCTGGCCGAACAGTTACCGCAAGCTTCATGTTGTCAGTATGTCCTCAAACGAACCTTTGCAATGTTGGGTTGTTTTTTTTAAATTTAAAATTGAAAAAGCATAAGATCTTTGGCTTACGCCGTAAGACTTGAAAATCGCCGAAATTCAGTAAGACTTACATGAAAAACGTAAGATGTGACAGATATGGAAGGTGGACGTAGGTCCAGAGATAATTGCATCCTTGACTATTATGACAAATGGCATCTGTTTGTACAAGACTGATGCCAGTTGAGCAGTAGTGCAGAAACCATCACTACAAAAGCCACTACCGACAGCCAGAGGATTAGTTTTTCCATATTTCAGACACTTTTCTGTTCAATGGAAGTGAATTGTTTAACCCATTTAACCCTGAGTCCCTACAGCAGGAGATGGATTGACCATGATAATTTAATGATGGTGCCAGATTAGCTAGGCGCCTGAAAGCAGTCAAGCATACAAAAATGGCTGCAAGTTCCTAATGCACTTTCACTGTACCAGAGGTTTTGGGCCTTATTTTCAATGATGAAGCTAGCGAAGGGCCTAAAAATGACGCTTGATGTTTCTGCTGATAAAGACGTTGCCAGAACCAGAAAATTCCAACAAAAGCCCTCAACGGATCTGTGAAATTGTTTTGCTTTTTCACTGACGGTGTTTGTCACATGCATTCCAAGCGTATTGTAGACATTGTAAAGGTTGTGTGTGTAATCAATCAGTCAAAGTTACAATCATAAATATGAACTTTATCATAAGATTAACAGCTGCTTCAACATACACACACAATTTGAAGTAAATGTCTGAAATAGCTGTTTAGATACAAGTGCTCAGTTAAAGAGACTCACCGCCCAGCAGTTCACACAGCTGAAAAATAATTGGCACAGGGAACAGGTGTTTCTATATAAATTGGCAGTGAAAGAGTTAGGGGGTTAAAACATGTGTTTACTGTGTGTTTACAGACTCCGAAGGAGAGAGCCAGCTGTGCTGACATTTGAAGATAGTGAAGCTCGCTCGCTTCTACAGAAGGAGTGGTCTCGGTACAAGTTCCAACAGCACACAGAGGAGGCAGCAGTGCTAACATCACTATTGACAGCACAGGAGAGGGCTCTAGAAGAACTCAAG
>BTPG01000003.1:86591256-86951147 GCA_036245525.1 Semisulcospira habei
CTTTTAGTCATCATGGCGGAGACAAAATGGTCTGAAACTTCTTTGTTTTCCCCAGAAACTACAATTGAAAATTCACCATTTCCAAGAAACTGAACTGAAACTAGTTGATTTTGCATGGACTTTGACACCCATCAAAATTAAAACAAACAAACGAACAAAGGAAAAATTTGGGTATGATGCAATTCTCTCATCTTAGGAAAAAATCAGACATTGTTCATTTCTCCATCAATTATTAACATATTTTGGTAAAATGTAGTCTTTTTTTTAGTGTGGCGCATTTTTTAAATTTCACAGACATACCCAGTAGTTAATGAAATATTTACAATTATTAAACACCCTTCTGGGTCCTCCAGGAGACAGGAAACACAGTGATGGTTAAATTTAAAGGAAATGTTTGTCTGTATTCTTTTTCACTGTAAATTATTTTAAATAATTTTCTTTCTTTGTTTGTCAGACTGATGCCACACTTATACCATGTGAGATGAAAAGTCCAACAGCCACCCCTCCTATCAAAGGATATGAAGCAGTCGATGGTGAATACATCAATGTCACAAAAACTTTTAAATGATCACTTTGAAATAAAATCTGTGAATGTATGGTGCCTGGAAAGTGTCAGTTTGAATTATATTGCAACAACAAACAAGTTGATAATTGTTTTTATTCTTTAACAGCACTGAATTGTTTCAAGTGTTATCGAGACGAGATGCTATCCCATTTGTACATTCATCCATCAATACAGTAAATAGTATTGGTGGTAGCATGCATAAGGGGGATTAATTAGCTGTTCAAATAGGACAGCTGTGTATCGTAGAGATTAAAAAAAATTATTTGGACCAAATAAACATGGATGCTTTATTTTACTGTTTTAAAGTGGAATTGTATGCATGCAAGTGTAAACACCAAGTACACATTCATCAACGGGGGAAACGAACACTTTTCAAGCAAATGAGCTACCGCACACCAGAGAAAATGTACAAAACTGTGCTATCATATTCACGCCTATTTTTTTCAGGTGCAAATCGTTCAACTCTCAACAAGGCCAGGAATTGTAATTCAAAGAAACAAGACTGTTCTAAATCAACAAATTTTAATCCATCATGCCAATTTCACATACAAAGTCTCATCATCTTAAAAAAAAATTGTCATCTTAATCTTGCAGACGCACCTTCACAAACACACTCGCACGTACCACAAGTGAAATATGTCACACTGTGACTGAATAATCTTTACAATGAGTGTGAGTGCTGGTCTATGGTTTTGGATATTATGCCCTATCCCAAAATCAAACACCAAACTTTGTGCTGCACTTAAAAGACAAAATAAAATGTTATTCTAAAGATGGCTGCCAACACTTTTTTTTCCAAGTGGAACAATATATGTACACAAATTTACATACCTACAGAACACCCGTTCATTCTATATCTCTTCCAATTCCATGCTTTACTTGTAAGCATGTCTTTTTAATGCCTATTGAGATATTCTGTTAAATCTGATTTTCAAAGCCTCTTGACCTCCATATCGTTTGCGATTATGTGTGCTCGCTCTGAGAAAGCCAGCAAGTCTATTTTTGTGAAATGTGAGATTTGCATTGTACATGTAATAGCCAAAACAAATCTTGGTTTTCATAAATAGACTTGCTGTCTTTTGCCCTCAGATGACGGTGCAGATCTGTGATTTATACCTTTCAGCTTTAAGCTGTGTGACCCAAAATCACAGACCCTCACATATTCAAAGCACAGTTTACATGATATATGTATCATCATTCCTCTAAGGCTTTACTTTAAGCCCTGGTCTGTTTTCAGAAGACAGTTTAAAACATTCACTATTTTTCTGTGTGCTGGATATTAAAAACTGCATCTTACAACTTGGTGCTATAGGGTTCCAAGTCATAAACCAGCACACAAACAGAAACACAAGTCAGTCACTTTACAGTTTTGTCTTAACTCATTCCCGGCCAGCCGCATCCGGATGCGTGGCATAAGCCGCACATCCGGATGCGGCTG
Organism: Semisulcospira habei; assembly: GCA_036245525.1. Taxonomy (NCBI): domain Eukaryota; kingdom Metazoa; phylum Mollusca; class Gastropoda; family Semisulcospiridae; genus Semisulcospira; species Semisulcospira habei. The sequence goes on from BTPG01000003.1 coordinate 86,593,260, forward strand.
GCTGGGAATGAGTTAACCCTTTGGTTGTTGGTAGTGCTTCCTGTCACAATGATTCCAGCAGGAATTAATTTGGCAAAAAGTGCTACCGATAGCCAAAAGGTAATTAATTAGTGTTAGTTCTGTGATTTTGGACCTTACAGCTTCAGATGTAAGGCTGAAAATCAAAGACGTGCAGACAAACCACACACATTAATCTTCAAGCACACAAAACAAATTTCTTTCTACATATCCTCTGTGCTCCACTTGTAAGCATGCTCTTTGACTGCTTTCTTCTCCGCTATTTTGGCAAAAATCTTTTTCTCAAAGCTGTTGGACTGGTCCACGCCATCCCAGCAGTACCCTGGCATGATTCTGAAGCGGTTGGACGGGGGCGCTGGGCCTCTGTACCAGGCCTTGTCTGAAGGATGAGAACAGCGGTGTACATTTGCATGCTGGTGTGTGGTAGGTAAACATTTCACAGACTAGCAAACACAACCTCTGTGAAATGATGAGGCTGCCCTGTCATAAACAAAAAAATAGCAAGTATTTCATTAGTTGCTAAGGTTTAATGCCAATCAAAAGACTACAGCCATCTCACAGCAGGCACAATAGTCATGAAGGTAGCAAGTTTTTTCCCCGAAGTTAAACGTCTGTTTTTTTTACCAGTTTTACTCCTCCCCCCCCCCCCCCCTCCCCCCGGCAGGAAAAAGTTGAAGAAAAAAAAACATAGTTTAAAAAAAAAATGATGCATTTTCTTAAACACGAGCATTACTTTATTATCAATATCTTCTTTTTTTTTTTTTTTTTTTTTTTTGGGGGGGGGGGGGGGGGGTGCGGAGGGGTGGGGCAATACAAGCTTGTCTGGCACACTTTCCTAAGAGAACCAGAGTTTTCAGGTTGGAATATAAACAATGAATAGTAAAAGCTAATGTGAAGGCACACAAAAAAAAAATCCCTACATCACGCACCATTTCCCGAGTTGTCTTTTTGCGTAGTTTTCTTCTTGATGAACTTGGCCATGGGATCTCTCTCTCTATCCATCTCCCTCATCACTCGGTCCAGGTCATCGTCCTCCTTGAATCGGGCCAGTGGCTTGGACATCTCGTGAAGGTAATCCTGAACATTCTGCTCCTGTATCTCTTTCTGCTTCAACCTTGGGCAAAAAGGGGCCGGGAAAGTTTTTAACCACCAGAAGATGCATTTATCATTTTTCTTAGTGTCCTTTGAGGTCACAGTTCTGGAGAACGATTGAACATGATAGTTCAAGGATGGTGTCAGAATAGCTTGGCGCCCCTGAAGGCGCCAAGCTATTCTGACACCACCCTTGAACTATCATTTATCGCCCAACCTCAGGTTGGTTGGTTAATTCGGGTTTAACGTCCACAGCACCGAGGTGATCATGGACGGCCCTGACGGGCGGGTTATGGGGGACAGGGAAATCTATTGCCTATGGAGTACGACCTGAACACTGATCAACTCAGGCGCACTCCAACTGTGCCACTTTGATTTACCAGGACCTTTCAACGGACATGCTATTGAACAAATCCGTTTTTCCCCCTGGATTGTGAGTCCAGCTACCGGGACCGGGACGGGATTCGAACCCACGACCCGGCGATTCCCTTCGCTCTCCTGCTCCGACGTTTAACCGCCTGAGATATTTTGGACTCTGCCCAGCCTCAGTCCTGTCCACTCTGAGATATAGGGCTCGGGAAGTTCCCCGCGTTGCCTAGCCAGCAGCAGCCGCCATCTTAAGAGGATACCCATAGCCATGAGATAGTAGCGAAATAGTGTTTCAACACGTGTTTCGTAGTTTCCTCCTCTTTGGAAACAAACAAAAACAGATTCTGGTGAGCTTTTTCCTACAGCGATGGCAAGACTTGCTGTTATTGTTTATGGTACGTCAGGACTTTTCTGACATTACAAAAACAGCGATTTCCCTATGAGCGCTTAGTCCCGTATCCTCACAAGATGGCCAATGCGACTGGCGTGATGACGTCAGCTTCCCGAGCCCTATTGTTCTCCCATCATTTCCTCTGTCTTCCTCTCCTTCGTCCTCCTGCTCTCACCTACTCTTTTCAACACCAGTCTTCCTGGAAAGAATCATGACAGACGCTCGGAAAGATCATGAAGCCGGGGAACTGTCAGTATTGGAGGCAGAACAATCACGAACTTGCGCTTTGCGGATGATATTGATGATCTTGCAGGAACCGCAGAGAAGGAGCTAGCTCAGCTGGTGGAAAAGCTGGACAGTACAGCCTTTGCATATGGGATGAAAATCAGTGCAGAGAAGACCAAACTGATGACCAATAACACCAGTGGCATTGGCACCGACGTCATGATTAGGCCTATATAATAACGGTATTATTATTATTATTATTATTATTGGAAGCCAAAAACTGGAAAGTTAATAAATTCAAATACTTAGGAATACTATTGTGACAGATGAGGGAGTCAAAACCAGAAATACTGTCCAGGGTTGCGCAGACAACAACAGCACTGACAAAATTGAAGACTATAATTATTGAAGCACGAAAGGCGTCAGGCAGAGAGGTGTTGGCTCAAGTCTGGGCTGACTGTTCATAAACAGATTCTGAATGCAAGTATAAGATCACTCGATTGTGACCTCCAATGCCAAGACTGCTTTCATCTGCGCAAGAGTGGCTGCAGCAAGTACTTGCAAAGAACTTTTCCGTGTGACTAATGGACTCTTGGGTAAGACCAAATCTGTTCAACTGCCAAGCACACACCCAATCCGCGATCTCCCAGAACTGTTCTCTCGCTTTTTCTGTTCCAAAGTCAGAACAATACGTGACAACATTGACAAATGTGATGATGCTCAGACATCTTGCTCATTTGAATCCAAGTGTCTTGCATGCTTCAGTCCAGTGAGTGAAAAGGTAGTGCTAGACACCATGAGTAAGATGTCTCTCAAGACCCTGTGCCTTCGTCCCTTCTATTTCAATGTAAAGATGCAATTGTTACAGCTATTGTAAATGAGTCCCTCTTGCACGACACTGTACCTACCTGTTTAAAAACTGCAATTGTTAAGCCGCTCTTAAAGAAACCTTCACTTGATCCCAACAGTTTGAAAAACTACAGACCCGTATCCAACCTACCTTTTCTGTCAAAGCCGGCTTCAGGAAAAGATAGTGCTCACGCAGCTGCTAGACAATATCAAGAATAGTGGTCTGTGGCATGTGTTCCAGTCAGCATATAGGTCTGGTCATAGCACGGAGACAGCATTGCTGCATGTTGTGAATGACCTACTTGCTGCTAGCCATGAAGATCTAATCATAAAAAGTCTCTGTTCCGACTCTGCTCGATCTGAGCGCAGCGTTTGATACTATTGACCATGACATTCTACTTGCCCGCCTTCGTGATGTGTTTGGCATTCAAAGCACTGCACTGAAATTTTTCCAATCCTACTTTGTTGGTCGCTTGCAGATGGTTTCAGTGGCAGGATTTGAGTCCCACCCTGTTGAGCTGCATTGTGGCGTTCCACAGGTGTCGGTCTTGGGGCCTGTTCTTTTTACTTTGTATACACAGCCCCTGTCGCATGTCATTGAGCGTCACTTTGTTTCTTATCATTTATATGCAGATGATACAGAATTGTACAAACAATGACTCCCCTTGTGAACATTGGATGGTGCAGTCTATAGAAGCGTGTATTTGTGATGTTCGGATGTGGACCAGACAGAACAAGCTCCAGTTGAACAGTGATAAAACTGAGGTCCCCCGAATGACGTGCTCCTCTACGTGCAGTGCTGATCTTCCTGAGTCAATGATGGTGGGCGAGAGCGCCATCTCCTTTTCTAGGTCGGCCCGTAACTTGGGTGTCATTTTTTACCACAGGCTGACAATGAAGGAACAAGTGATGAAAGTTTGCAAGCTTGCCGGCCTTCATTGAACTCAGAAGGATCAGCACTGTTCGACATCTGCTGACTGTTGAAGTTATCAAAACACTTGTTACCTCCCTTGTGCTGTCCCGCCGGAATAGACTATTGCGATTTTCTTTTGTCCGGTCTTCCGCAAAATTTTCTTGACCAAATCCAAAGAGTCATGAAGTGTGCTGCACGTCTGATTTATAGTGTACTGAAACGTGAACACATTATGCGTCTACTAGCTGATTTGCACTGGCTGCCAGTTTCATACAGAATTCCGCAGTATAATGTCTGTGTTATATGTTTCAACATCATCTCTGGTCAGTTCTGCCCCTCCTTATTTATCTGATCTTGTCCAGCTGTATACATCGTCCCACTCACTACGCTCTGCTTCAGACAATCCGTGTTTTCCGTATCCCTTGACGAAATAAGGTCACTCAAGGTCATCGTGCATTTTCATACTTTGGTCCCATTACATGGAACGCCCTCCCAGCTGATGTGCGTCACTCATCATTTCTCTCCATATTCAAAGCCAAGCTTAAAACACACATTTTCTCTGTTGCATATACTTAAAGACTATTTTGTCTGTCGGCTCATCATGATTGATTGTACATTGCTTAACGTCCCGACAGCAACAAGGCTTTCTCAGGACGTGCCTGCACTGCTTGTGAAAAAAAATAAACAGAACATTGAATGTATGTTGCCAGCCGGTCCAATACATTAAATAAACCTAACACATGGGGCCTAAGTAAAGCCAAGACCATTTAGCAACACACATCCAATATCAAGAGCTACAGGCAGTGCAGACAGTAGGGAGAGTTTTAAAAAGACAAATACAGGTGAATGGACAAAGGGTAGACAGAAATACATGCCCCAGAATAGAGAGAAAAACCCACCCTGTGGGGCTGACCAGGGTGACCCTGGAAACAAAAAAATACCTAACCCCACCCAAGTCCCCCAGGGCAGACCCGGGTGGGGGGACGGCTCATCATGTGTGTGTGTGAGTGTGTGTGTGTTTTTGCTCCTTGTAAATCAATGTATTTTTGTTGTTGTTGTAGGGGAGGAGACCCATGTATGAAACACTTAAGCAAAAACGTCTTGCGCGACCGTTCAAAGAAAGGTAGAATCAATCCGAAACCAGGGTTTGATAGAGATTATATTGATGTATCTTAGGACAAAGACAAATTTCAAAACTCGAATCGATGCAGAAGCCAATTCCAGTTTGAAAAAAAGTGACACATTGTTTCATATTAGGCACCATTTGCCCAATATGAAACACTAGGTCTCCTATTATGAAACACTTACATTTTGTTGGAAAATTAAGGGATGAGGTTCATTTAATATTAAAAGTGAGTTAAATATAATGAGTCATGCGCCACTGGTCCACTATTGGTCCATCCATCCATCATCCTGTGTATATCCAAGTGTGACAGATGTTATCATTTTGAATTTATGAGAGACCATCAGAGCCAAAGACTTCTAATTTGGCACAGTGATCATATTTGACAATAGCTTTGATTGTCACTTGCGCTGACCTCCAGGTCAAGGTTACAAAGGTCAATAAACGGGCGATTTTTAAAGAAAATAGTTATAATCTTATTTTAAAACTTGCCAAAGAGAAAACTGATGATACAACGCTTGTTTGCAGCTCTACTAAGTTAACCTCACATTAAGGTCAACGGTCACGAGAAGTAAGAAGGCTTTTATTTTAGGTTGTTGTTATTACAGGTATGTGAACTTTGATTGATTGATTGATTGTACATTGCTTAACGTCCCGACAGCAACAAGGCAGGACGTGCCTGCACTGCGTGTGAAAAAAAAAAACTAAACAGAATATTGAATGTATGTCGCCAGCCGGTCCAATACGTTAAATAAACCTACGCCATGGGGCCTAAATATCTTGGCTTGACTTCGCGAACGAAGATTCTATAGGGCTTGCCCACGTCGTCTGCAGGCATTTTCGTGGCTGCGGAGGCCAATCCGGGACAGGCAGGTTCGACCGCAGTGGCTGCAGGGGAAGGTCTGGTCAGGGTTCTGAGTTACGACAACTCTGTTTTTTCTTCTGAGCCGCTTGTCCTTAAGGTTAGCTCTGCGAGAGTCCTCAAAGGAGACGGCTGCCTTGTGAATGGTGGAGCGCCAGGTGTCACGGTCCGCAGCAAGCGAAGACCACTGGCGGTGGTCGATTTGGCAGGCACTAAGTGACTTCTTGAGACTGTCTTTGTATCTCTTCTTTGGTGCCCCTCTGTCTCGGTGTCCAGTGGCGAGCTCGCCGAACAGAGTGATCTTGGGTAGGCGATGATCCTCCATCCTGGAGACGTGCCCCGCCCAGCGAAGCGGTGTCCGCAGCAGCAAAGCCTCGATGCTCACAGTTTCCGCCTGTTCAAGGACCTCGACGTTGGTGACATAGTCACTCCAGTGAATGCTGAGGATGGTACGCAGGCAGCGCTGGTGAAAGCGTTCAAGGAGTCGTAGTTGGCTGCGGTAGAGGGCCCAGGACTCGGAACCGTACAGCAGGGTGGTGAGGACGACAGCTCTGTACACGCTGATCTTGGTGCCTTTTTTCAGCTGTTGATTGTGCCACACCCGCTTGAATAGTCGCCCGAAAGCACTGTTCGCTTTTGCCAGCCTGTTGTCCAGCTCCTTGTCCAGCTTGGCGTCTGACGTGATGATGCAGCCAAGATAGGTAAACTGGTGTACAGACTTCAGTTCGGACTCGCCGATGGTGATGTGGGGAGGGCGATGCTCTTCCTTGGGTGCCGGCTGATGGAGAACCTCTGTCTTTTTCAGACTGACCTCGAGTCCAAAGAGCTGGGCAGCATCTGCGAAGCAGGACGTAATGCGCTGCAAGGCTCTCTCTGTGTGTGCAACGAGGGCAGCGTCATCAGCGAAGAGCAGCTCACGAATCAGTTGGTCTAGGGTTTTCGTGTGGGCCTGCAGTCGTCTGAGGTTGAACAGGCTGCCATCGAGACGATACCTGATGTACACTGCGTCGTCATCGTCGAGGTCCACTGTGGCCTGCTTCAACATCATGCTGAAGAAGATGGTGAAGAGGGTCGGTGCCAGCACGCAGCCTTGTTTCACGCCGTTGCGAATGGGGAATGGTTCTGAGAGGTCACTGTTTAGTCTGACCTGTCCTTGCTGGTCCTCGTGGAGCTGGACGATCATGTTGAGGAACTTTGGGGGACAACCTAGTCGCTCCAGGATCTGCCACATACCTTGCCTGCTCACAGTGTCAAACGCTTTTGTTATGTCGACAAACGTTATGTACAGCCCTTTGTTCTGCTCGCGGCACTTCTCCTGAAGCTGTCTCAGCACAAAGACCATGTCGGTGGTACTCCTGTTGGCTCTGAAGCCACACTGGCCCTCTGGGAGGTGGTCTTCAGCGATGGCAGGTACCAGCCGATTCAGGAGCAACCTTGCGAGAATTTTCCCGGCAATGGACAGCAGGGTAATTCCACGATAATTAGAGCAGGCAGACTTCTCTCCTTTGTTCTTGTACAGGGTGATGATGACTGCATCACGGAGATCCTTTGGTAGTGTTCCTTTTTCCCAGCAGCAGAGAAAGAGGTCGTGGAGCTTGTTGTGCAGTGCTGGGCCTCCATGTTTCCAGATCTCTGGCGGGATTCCGTCAATGCCTGCTGCTTTGCCACTCTTGAGCTGGTGGATGGCTGTGAGGGTCTCTTCAGCGGTGGGCGGTTTGTCTAATTCAACCTTCAGTGGAAGGTGTGGGATTTGGAGGATGACTGTTTCTTGAACAGTGCGTTCAGCGCCGAAGAGGTCCTGAAAGTATTCCGACCAGCGGTTCAAGATGGAGGTATTATCTGTGAGGAGTGCCTGTCCATCAGCGCTTCGCAGGGGACTTTGTACCAGGTGCCTAGGGCCATACACTGCTTTCAGTGCTTTGTAGAAGCCCCTGTAGTCACCGTTGTCAGTGCAGAGCTGGGTCCTCTGTGCGAGTCTGGACCACCACTCGTTCTGGAGCTCTCTAAGCTTGAGCTGGAGACTGCTGCAGATGAGGTGGAAGGCAGACTTCTTCACAGGGCAGGAAGGCTGGGCTAAGTGGGCCTGGTGGGCGGCTCTTTTTTTTTTGCTAGAAGTTCCTGGATCTCTACGTCGTTTTCGTCAAACCAGTCTTTGTTCCTCTTTCTAGCAAAGCCCAGGACTTCCACAGAGGATTTTACAATAGCAGTTTTCAGTTGTTCCCAGAATGTTTCAGGGGAGGAGTCTGCTGGATCAACTGTGTCTTTGAGCATGCGCTGTAAATCGGCCTGAAGGGCAGCTTTCTTGTCGTCACGCTGAAGGCTGGCAACATCAAGCTTTTTCTTGTGGGGGCCCCCTTTCTTGGGTTTCAGCTTGAGGCGGAGCCTGAGTTTGCAGCGAACAAGGCGGTGGTCAGTGTGGCACTCTGCGCTGGGCATCACTCTGGTGAGGAGGACGTCACTGCGGTCCCTCTGATGCACTAGGACATAGTCGATAAGGTGCCAGTGCTTGGAGCGAGGATGCATCCAGGTGGTCTTTCGACTGTCCTTTTGCTGGAAAGTAGTGTTGGTGATGACAAGTTGCTGCTCTGCACAGAGCTCCAACAGTAGGCGACCATTGTCATTGCAGTTCCCAACGCCATGCTTGCCGAGGACTCCTTTCCAGGCTTCAGAGTCTTGGCCCACTCTGGCGTTGAAGTCGCCAAGGATGATGACTTTGTCGTCTGCAGGGGTGCTCTGCAGGAGGCTGCGCAGGTCAGAGTAGAACTTATCTTTTTCTGCAGGCTCTGCCAGGAGGGTTGGGGAGTACACACTGAGAAGGGTGACGTATTGCTGGTGTCTCAGTGGGAGGCGCATGGACATGATGCGGTCGGAGTGACCCGTTGGTAGGTTTTCCAACTTAGTCGCAATGGGGGTCTTCACCATGAAACCCACGCCTGAGAGCCGTCTTTCTGATGCAGGCCTGCCTGACCAGTAGAGGGTGTAGCCAGCGCCAAGTTCTTGGAGGCTGCCTTCCTCCGGAAGGCGTACTTCACTGAGAGCGGCGATGTCGATGTTTAACCTCCACAATTCATGGGCAATGAGGGTGGAGCGACGTTCAGGGCGTCCGCTGTCTGCTGTGTCGAGCATGGTTCGGATGTTCCAGCATGCTACGTTGAGTCCGGTCGTGGTCGTCATGAGAGTGGATCCATTGTTTTTTCTTGTTTTCTGACCGCATGAGAAGATGCCCGTTGACCGCGGTTAGCCAACTGGGGTTACGAGGGGATGAGCTTTGGTTAGGCCACCTTTTCTAGGCCCCTCTCCGTGTGGAGCAAGCAGTGCTGTCCCTAGAGAAGGCTGCTTGGTTGTTCAGGGTGTGCCGAGTGACGTTGTCATCCCCAGGTCAACATCAGGCGACCAATATCCTGAACCGCCTGCATGCAGGTTTGAGACTGCGGCTTCCAGTGACATCTTTCACCTGCCGTTTTGCCCCTTGCCCATCGCTACAGGACTTGGAAAGTTCAGTGTCATAGTCCGTGGGCGTTTCCTAAAGCCTGCGCGGTGGAGCTTTTTGGTGGAGTGCAGTGTGCGCAGTACTGGCCCCACCCTTTATACCCTTGGTTCGTTTGCCATGGCCTAGCAAGCTGGGACGGTGGCATCGAGGTCCTCGGGTCGTAGGTTTTATATCAGACTGTCCTTGTCTTAGTCTCTGGCTCAAAAGCCTTCCCCGGAGACACGGGGGCTTTGATGTCAGGGGTTTCCTCCCTTAGCCTTTCCGTAGCCAAGCGGCCAGGCCTGCAAGGCAGCAGGGGACTCGTGGGGGCCGGGGTCGTCTATGTCCCGTGCAGATGTGAACATCTGCCCACTGCCCAGACGGTGAAACCAGAGGAGAAAAATCCAATGCCGGAACCTGGTATCGAACCTCGCACCTTTGGCATTGGAGGCAGACGCCTTAACCACTGCGCCACTTCCCCGCCTGGGGCCTAAATAAAGCTAAGACCATTTAGCAACACACATCCAATATCAAGAGCTGCAGGTAGCGCAGACAGTAGGGAGAGTTTAAAAAAGGAAAATACAGGTGAATGGACCAAGGGTAGACAGAAACACATGCCCCAGAATACAGAAGAAAACCCACCGTGTGGGGCTGACCAGGATGACCCTGGGAACTAAAAAGTAGTTACCCCACCCAAGTCCCCCAGGGCAGACCCGGGTGGGGGTGTGAACTTTGCAATAAGACCCCAGTGGAAATGTTTTGGTAGGGGTTAAACTGTCTATGCAAATTAATTGTATTGGCTCCTTCCAGAGGTCAAAGGGCAGGCATGTCAGCAAGTGTGTTGAAAATGTTCTATGTATGGGGGAATAAAAGCTGCTGTATTTAGTTTTTCCACCTCAGAAGTAAAACTTGATACAAGCTAGCATTATCCACACAGGTTTATGTACATATTCAGATGCAAATTCAGGGGGAGAGGGGTGTCCCAAGGTGCACGGCTCCCAGGATATTTTTTAATATGTAATTTTCCATTTAGTGGGGAGTTTGGACCCCCCCCCCCCCCCCCCAGAAACACATCCTCCAGCACTCTCTTCTTGAAAATTGTTAACGGTGATTATTCGCCCATTGGTGAAAAGGTCTCCAGACCCTTTTCCCCCTTCCTGCGACCTCCTCTCCCCCCCCCCCCCTCCCCCCGCACTAGCAGCAGCACCGACCCGCCCCCTCGTTTGATAGTCAACAAGTGGCGCATTTGTAGGTCCTCACCCTCTTCACATTCTCAGCAACTGTGACTCCGTCGACAGGAAGAGTTCCCATGAAAAGGCTTACGGAATCTCCCGCACGTTTTTTTTCCCCCCCCCCTTTTTTTTTAAATATTGCCCTATACCTTAAAGAGAGGTCATTCGCGTTAATATTCGTGGCATTAAATACATACTTATATACTTTCAAACATTTGCTCCCAAAGTTAACTTTTAAACAATTTGTGTGCCAAAAAATGACTAATCTTTATAAACACATCGACCTGGGATGACCTTGACCTTTTATACAGTTGAAATATGTAGGTAAAGTTGTTCTTGTAAACTACAGTTGTGTCCAGTTTAAAGTTATCGTCCCTAAGAAGTTGCCTTATACAAACCGCACACATACACACACGACGGCAGAAGAGCGGATGCATGGATGATTGGTGACTATACATTTATACTGTTTCACATTATTTTGCTGTCACACCTTAGCCAACAAGGTTTGCTCTTTGAACAACTATTTAGCCCCATCTCCTCCCCGCAGACAGTAATGCGCCATTTTGTCTGTCTGAAAGCCGCATTACTTTTTGTCGGTCTGAAAGACATTAAATGTCTTTCAGACAGACAAAATTTTTCGTTCTCTCCTTTCCTTCTTCTAGGAGAGTGGTCCGAGTCTCTTCTCAGTTTCTTTGCACGTACATAAGAATTTGTTGCACCCCAGGCCGCTGTACCACACGGCCACATCCTGTGTACAAAAACTTTTCCGGTCTCAAATAGTCTCGTAATGGAGGCTTGGTGGCACCGGCACTCCCAAGATGGCGACCGCTGAGCGGTGCGACGCCGCACTCAGCAAGGCTGGAATCGCCACTCCCTATGTATACGCTCAATAGTCAGCTGTTGGAACCATATAGCGTATACATAGGAAGACGATATCTGGCGCTTTTGAGTCAGCGTGGAGACCGCCCGCCATATTGTGCAGGCCCGAATAACCGCTGTCGTGGGTGCACCCCAAACAATATGGCGGGCGGTCTCCACGCTGTTAAGCGCCATTTAGCGTCTCCCTATGCATACGCTCTATGGTTCTAACAGCTGACCATTGAGCGTATACATAGGGAATGGCGATTCCAGCCTCGCAGAGTGCGGCGTCGCACGCTCAGCGGGCGCCATCTTGGGAGTGCCGGCGCCAGCGTTTCTGGCACTGAATACATCCAGGATTTCAAACCCCACATTTCAATAGTCGTCACCTATAACGGTGATTTCTTTGAATGGCGAGTCCTCAAATAATTTGTTCTGTCAGACGTGTTTATATAAAATTACCACCAATTTTTGTCAGTGGTCATGCACCAGTATCAGTGGTGTGACTGCAATTTTCTGATCACATAGCCACCTGTTTCTAAATGTGATCAACGCAGCTCACAGGTTTTCTTTTCTTAGAAACAACGAAGCTGTTTTGAATAGATGTTTTGGAATGTCGCAAAACTGAGATTCTCTGTTAATTGCGTATGACTGCTGATTGCCTATTTAGTGGTCAAACTTTCCAGATTTTGGAGTTGTACTCCGAGGTAAAGAGTTGCAGTTCAGTGATGATAGTGCAAGGGTGCCACCAGAATAGCGTGGCGCGTAGGGGCGCCATGCTACTCTGGTGTCACCCTTGGAACTATTATCAATATCCTGGTGTAGCGTGTTGTCACGACACGGGTTTTATTCGTCTATTTTTGTAGGGTAGTAAATTTAGAGGGGTGACAGATTAGCTAGTCACCGGTTAGCGATAGCATAGGTGTCTAGTATTTGGCCTTTACACGGAAATTGTGCTGCTGTGCGTGAATACAGAGGTTGGCGTAACACACGTGATCGCTCAGTCTAACACCTTCGGGTGGTACCCGTTTCACGTGAATTCGCATCTTAGTAAAACGTACGATAACGAAATTGTTAGCGAGTCGCATTCCAGCTTCGAACAAGAACGGTCGGCTTCAAGCAGTCAACGAAGTAACAAGTCTCTCTTCGAGGGGGGATTTCGCTGGCATGGTTAGCCATTTGCCACGGTCCTCAAGTGGCGTGTCGTCCTGCTGTGACGGTCCCACAATACGGCTCTGGAGTTGGTGTCCTGTGAGAAAAGGAAGCTGCTACGACCCAACACTTGGCTTGTGAAGTCTTGTCTTTGTTTGTCCCAGTAGGGGCATCTCCACGGATAGGGGTGAGTACACGCAACAATTCGTTAGTGGCCATTTGCTCGGGGGGAGGGGGGGGGGGGTTGGGGGGTTTTGATTGATTGTACATTGCTTAACGTCCCGACAGCAACAAGGCTTTCTCAGGACGTGCCTGCACTTCTTGTGAAAAAAAAAAAAGAAACAGAACATTGAATGTATGTCGCCAGCCGGTCAAATACATTAAATAAACCTACAACATGGGGCCTAAATAAAGCTAAGACCATTTAGCAACACACATCCAATATCAAGAGCTACAGGCAGTGCAGACAGTAGGGAGAGTTTTAAAAAGGCAAATACAGGTGAATGGACAAAGGGTAGACAGAAACACATGCCCCAGAATAGAGAGAAAAACCCACCCTGTGGGGCTGACCAGGGTGACCCTGGGAACTAAAAAAATACCTAACCCCACCCAAGTCCCCCAGGGCAGACCCGGGTGGGGTGGGGGGGGGGGGTTGATTGATTGTACATTGCTTAACGTCCCGACAGCAACAAGGCTTTCTCAGGACGTGCCTGCACTGCTTGTGAAAAAATAACCAACAACAACTAAACAGAATATTGAATGTATGTCGCCAGCCGGTCCAATACGTTAAATAAACCTACGATATTGGGCTCAAATAAAGCTAAGACCATTTAGCAACATACATCAAATATCAAGAGCTATAGGCAGCGCAGACAGTAGGGAGAGTTTAAAATAGGAAAATACAGGTGAATGGACCACGGGTAGACAGAAACGCGTACCCCAGAATAGATTGATTGATTGATTGTACATTGCTTAACGTCCCGACAGCAACAAGGCTTTCTCAGGACGTGCCTGCACTGCTTGTGAAAAAAAAAAAAAAATAAACAGAACATTGAATGTATGTTGCCAGCCGGTCAAATACATTAAATAAACCTAACACATGGGGCCTAAATAAAGCTAAGACCATTTAGCAACACACATCCAATATCAAGAGCTACAGGCAGTGCAGACAGTAGGGAGAGTTTTAAAAAGGCAAATACAGGTGAATGGACAAAGGGTAGACAGAAATACATGCCCCAGAATAGAGAGAAAAACCCACCCTGTGGGGCTGACCAGGGTGACCCTGGGAACTAAAAAATACCTAACCCCACCCAAGTCCCCCAGGGCAGACCCGGATGGGGGACGTACCCCAGAACAGAGGAAAACCCACCCTATGGGGCTGACCAGGGTGACCCTGGGAACTAAAAAGTAGTTAACCAAACCCAAGTCACTTAGGGCAGATCCGGGTGGGAATATTGTTCGGAAAAGGGGGGGGGGGGGGTGTCTGTGTTTGCTTGTTCTGTTATTATTACTATGATTTTGGTTAGTGTGTACTGGGGGGCAAGTGTAAGAATGGAATGTAGAAGTGGATGCCCTCTGTATTTTGTAGTACCTAGCGTCGGATTAGTTATTGGGATTTAACGTCGAGCAGGCGACTAAGGCCATCTCACTATTTAGCGTCGGAGCCTTGGAAGCGAGTCATATTGGAAGCGTGTAAATATGCATTTCGTTTACTTTGAATTTATTATTGTTGTGGGGAAGGGGTGAGGGGACGTAAAAGACGGCAAGTAAAGTTGCGGGAAGGGTGATGTGATTATTTTGCACCTGTGTTGTAGTGTATCCAAATCCGGTTCCAAATCCAGGTTTTACATTGCTTAATGTCCCAACAGCAACAAGACTTTCTCAGGACGTGCCTGCACTGCTTGTGAAAAAAAAAACTAAACAGAATATTGAATGTATGTCGCCAGCCGGTCTAATACCTTAAATAAAAGCTAAGACTATTTAGCAACACACATCCAATATCAAGAGCTAACGGCAGCGCAGACAGTAGGGAGAGTTTAAAAAAGGAGAATACAGGTGAATGGATTGATTGTACATTGCTTAACGTCCCGACAGCAACAAGACTTTCTCAGGACGTGCCTGCACTGCTTGTGAAAAAAAAAACAAAAAAAAACCCCACAATATTGAATGTATGTCGCCAGCCGGTCCAATACGTTAAATAAATCTACATGGGGCCTAAATAAAGCCAAGACCATTTAGCAACACACATCCAACAAGAGCTACAAGCAGCGCAGACAGTAGGGAGAGTATAAAAAAGGAAAATACAGGTGAATGGACCAAGGGTAGGCAGAAACACATGCCCCAAAATAGAGAGGAAAACCCACCCTGTGGGGCTGACCAGGGTGACCCTGGGAACTAAAAATTAGTTAACCCACCCAAGTCCCCCAGGGCAGACCCGGGTGGGGGACAGGTGAATGGACCAAGGGTAAACAGAAACACCTGCCCCAGAATAGAGGGGAAAGCCCACCCTTTGGGGCTGACCAGGGTGACCCTGGGAACTAAAAAGTAGTTAAGCCCACTCAAGTCCCCCAGGGCCGACCCGGGTGGGGGTTGCAATGCCAGAATTAACCAGCCAAGTCCGCCACCGCGCTGTGCGGAAGGCCTTCGTTGTGAGAGTGGAGGCTGGCTGTGTCATTCCACTTGCGGGTCTACGACGCCGTACCTGGACGCTGTCGAGAGCATCGCGGCACGCCCCGTGTCTAGCCAGGTCGGGTCGTCCCATTTGGTTATTTCTAACTCGTCTAACGTATCTTGTTTATTTGTAAACTGGTATAGGGCGTTGTGTTAATTTAATCTCCTCGTAGTGACAGTGTTGTGAGGAGAGCTTTGATGCAGTGACAGTGGTATTCTGAAATATTGTATTGTGTAAAAGTAGCCTTGTCACGAAAGACCTTATCGCGGAGGCAAGAGCGTAGAGCTGAGCTGAGCTCGACGGTTGTGCTTCCGGCGAGATCTAGTGACTTTTGAACTATTAAGTTTGCTCAACTTTCAGTTGTGTTGTATTGGGGATATTGATTCCATTATATAGTTGACATTGTATTATTTGAAGTATTTGTATTATTTAAAGGCGGTCATGTGCTGTGGAAAACCTTATCCTGGAGGTAAGATCGTTAAGCTGAGCTGAGCTCGACGGTTGTGCCTCCGGCGAAAAGGTCCAGTGACCCGTGAACGGTATTGTTGGTTCCATTTTCGCGTGTGTGTCAGTAAGCATATTCGCATAATTATATTTGTTATTGTGCTATTTGAAATATTATTACGTTAGGAGCCACGTGCTGTGAGGGATGCTTCGCGGAAGCAAAGGCGTTGGTCTATTGGCGTTAGCGCTTGTGCTTCCGTCAGGGTCCGGTGGTTTGTGAATTAAGTTTTTCAGTCTCAGTTTTCGTTTGTATTTTTATTAAGGATATTTGTGTTATTATTATATATTATTTTGTATAGTGTTTAATGGTAATTCGGGTTGGGGAGTTTGGACGTGTGTGCGGGTGAATGTGGTGCGTGAATAGGATTCAGTGATTGATTGTACATTGCTTAACGTCCCGACAGCAACAAGACATTCTCAGGACGTGCCCGCACTGCTTGTGAAAAAAACCCAACTAAACATAATATTGAATGTATGTCGCCAGCCGGTCCAATATGTTAAATATGAAACCTACGACATGGGGCCTAAATAAAGCTAAGACCATTTAGCAACACACATCCAATATCAAGAGCTACAGGCAGCGCAGACAGTAGCGAGAGTTTAAAAAAGGATTGATTGATTGATTGTACATTGCTTAACGTCCCGACAGCAACAAGGCTTTCTCAGGACGTGCCTGCACTGCTTGTGAAAAAAAATAAATAAACAGAACATTGAATGTATGTCGCCAGCCGGTCAAATACATTAAATAAACCTAACACATGGGGCCTAAATAAAGCTAAGACCATTTAGCAACACACATACAATATCAAGAGCTACAGGCAGTGCAGACAGTAAGGGAGAGTTTTGCAAAGGCAAATACAGGTGAATGGACAAAGGGTAGACAGAAACACATGCCCCAGAATAGAGAGAAAAACCCACCCTGTGGGGCTGACCAGGGTGACCCTGGGAACTAAAAAATACCTAACCCCACCCAAGTCCCCCAGGGCAGACCCGGGTGGGGTAGTTTAAAAAAGGAAAATACAGGTGAATGGACTAAGGGTAGACAAAAACACGTGCCCCAGAATAGAGGCGAAAACCCACCCTGTGGGGCTGACCAGGGTGACCCTGGGAACTAAAAAGTAGTTGACCCCACCCAAGTCCCCCAGGGGAGGATTGAGTGAGGATAGTTTGGATTATTACTAGGATTATATGTAATGTCGTCTTCATTGTTCCTCTGGGGTTTGTGTTAGTGTGGGTCGGGTGTGTCTCGAGTGGTAGCACTCATCAGTAGCTCGCGCCCCGGAAGCGGGGGTCGTGACACGTGTCATGGCAGAGTTTTTCTTGATGAATTGTAATTTCAGGCCGTTTCTGGAGACACGAGCTGCCATTCATGGACTGGACATGATGCGGGAAATTGGCTTTCAGAGAGACAACCAAGGAGAATACAAGTCTCGGCCGGCTTCTCATTTAGACTGGTGGCGTACTTATCTGTCTGATCTGGGTTCGACTTTGATTGCGTTAACACTTTGAGCTTTGAGGAGCCGTCCTCTTTACCCCATTCACTGCTAGAACTCGCAAATTGTGTCTCTGAAGTCTCGGTTAACTCATTCAGCCTGGCGCACGTATTTCCCAAATTTTGGAGGCATCTAACGACGTTGCACCTGTGTCAGGAGATGGATCGACCATGATAATTCAAGGGCAGTGCCAGATTAGCTTGGCGGCCTACAGGCTGGGAAGCTTGGCGTCTCCCAGTTGACGAGTGCCAGCCTATAGGCGCCAAGCTAATCTGGCACTACCCTTGAATTATCATGGTCTCCTCCTGTATCGAGTCAGGGCTGAATGAGTTAATTAAATGTGAAAGGGCCTGGCTGTCCAAGAGCCACAGATCTGTACCAAATAAGAGGCATAGATCCTCACGAGCCCCCATGATTGTGGGGGTTCATGAGGATCTATAGCTCTAGCAGTTGGATCGTGTTCATGTTCTTAATAAAGATAGCAATTTAATGGTGCTTCAGTGTGACATTTAGCACGTCTGTTCTAAGGGCTTATAAACAATGAGACAAAAACAGCACAACAAAGGGCTAGGGAATTATTTTTTTAAAAATAAAGCCAGTGTAAAACGGTGAACACTTTTGTTCGTACTTTTTTTATTGTGATATTGCGTATAATGGTTCATTAAATAGCATACATCATGTTTTGTCTTTCAACAGGTGGGTAAAGATAGTTAACTGCCGATGGGAAGTAAGAATCTGAAGACAGTTGCTAAGATAAGGAGCTGATTTCTATTATGACAAAGGCACACCCTCCGATACAGAACAAGTTATGTGCATTCAGAATTGGTTTTGGCTGAAGGACCACTCGGTGTGAAAGGGCCTGTCGCAACAGAGAATCCGCCAGAACGTTCAGGTGGCCTGGAATGTGTCGAGCCTTTAGAGAGATTCCGTGGTCCCTGCACCACAGCATCAACCGATACAGGAGCATGCAGAGGGCTGGGGAGCGCGTACCTCCCTGCTTCTGAATGAAAAACACCACTGTCGTGTCGGACCAGCACCTCCTGATGTCTGAGATGCCATGCGTCTCACAGTTGACGAGCGCCAGCCAGACTTCCAGCCAATTGATGTGCTTGTCCAAGAGCTCCAGAGGACACCGGCCCGAGACTGAGGTGAAGTCCGATATCAAATGGGCTCCACAGCCGGAGCGACTTGCGTCCACGCAGAGCGAGAGCTGAGGTGATGGTGAGAAAAGGGGCACCCCCGTCTAAAGCCAAGTAGGGTCCATCCATCTCTGGAGGTGAGCCTTCATCGTGGGAGGAACCGAGGACGGGTGCCAATGGACCAGCAGATGCAGTTGAAGTGGGCGCGAACAGAACCTGTCGAGGGGTAAGAGGTCTGCCGCTGCATTCAGGAGGCCCAACAGCTGAAGCTAGACCCTGGCCGGGACGACCTCCGCAAGGAACACTTGGCAGGCTAGCTTTGCCAACTTCAGGATGGGCTTCTCTGGCAGCCTCACTCCCTTGAGTTTGGTCAAGAATTCCATGTCCAGGTGGATGAACCTGCGGGACGGGGAGAGGTCCGACTTTCCTTCGTTGACGAGGAAACTGAGCTGTTGTAGTAGGTCCAGCAGCGCGTCCCTGACCCTGTCTAGGGAGGAGGCATCCCGATTCCTGAGCAGCAGGTCGTCCAAGTAGTTGGAGGAGGGGCTGGAAAATGTCTGCTTGGCTTTGGTCATCACTGCATCCACAATTCTCGTAAAGACCCAATGGCCGATATTCAGTCGGAAGGGGAGAGCCCTGAACTGTTAAGACTGTTACGCGAAAGACGAAGCGCAGGTAGCATCGCGCAGACGGGTGCATGAGAACGTGGAAGTATGCATCCGCGAGATTAGGCTGACGGAAAAGTCCATGGGCTGAACGGCAGCCCCTCAACGCCCTTGCTGTTTTCATGCACAACGGTGGGGCCGAAATGTAGAGTGGACAGGTCTATGACCAGGCGCCACTTGCTGTCTAGTTTTCGAACCACAAAAAGGCAACTGTAGAAGACCTCCATGGCGGTCTTCTGAATAAGACTGAGATCTTGCCCTGAAGTGCCTCTGCTTTGAGAGGGTCGACAGGGACCCGAGTCAACATCGGAGTGCGTCTCAGCGGAGGGGGATGTCGGAAAGTGGTATGCAGCCCTTCCAAGATTGTGGAGAGGATCCAAGGGTCGTCCAGCAGTAGCGACGGCCACCTGTCGCTGTGCAGAGCACGCCACCTGCTGCCTGGAGACCCTTAAGACATCGGCGGGGGCAGAACCGGGTGCGTCATTGGGCCCTCCCTCGCCTGGGCCTCCGGGCACTCCTGGGCCAAGAGGGGGCAGCGGCCGGGATGGGGCGAGGGCAACCAAAGAACGGCTATCCACTGGGTTAGAAGGCGCCCGTTGGTAGGGAGGTGGGTCTGAAGGTCCGCTGGGCGCGACCCACAGCCTTGCGGGAAGACTGAAACCGGGCAACGTCCGCTCTAGGTGCCCTGGGCCACAGATCTTTGGCCGACTCCTTTACAGCCTGCCATGTCGGTCCAAAAAGGAGAGGTCCCCCAACTGGAGCTTGGCGGAGCTGAGCCTTAACCGCCGCGGGCATACCTGTGCTACTCCTGAGGATCCTGTCCCGACGCATGAGGTCGCAGTTTGCTGCCGCTGCTAAAGCATTCGCCGAGGCATGGTACGCTGCCTGATTAGCCGCTGCCGCCACCGTGCGGATGTCATGGAGGCGAGAAGCACTAGAGCGACCTGACTCCTCCTCTGCACACAGTACCACCGCCTGCGTCGCTAGCTCGAGGAAACCTGCACACGCCAGGGCATTCCGGATCAAGGCCGCTGTCTTGTTGAGACCAGGTGGCATCTGCTTCTGGATCACTGCCTTGCCCCCTGCCTGTAACTCTACCCCGTCATCGAGGACCGGAGGGGGGCAGAGGAAGAACTGAGAATGTCCTGTGTACCACCGTTGTTGGAAACGGAGCTCCAAACCCTCAGGCCACCGGGAGTCAGAGAAAAAGCGTCCGTCTCCTAGCTTGCCATGTCGAAGATGGGCGTTGAAGGCTTCGGTAAGGTCTCTAAACCTGGGGGGCTGAGGCAGTGATTTGAACCTCTTGGCTTGGTGGTGCGCATCGACCAGGGCCGAAGCTTTCCTCTTTAGCGGTGGTGATGGCGGGCACACGTCCGGCGGCAGAATGTCAGAAATCAGCCTAGCGGCCTCATCCAAACTACTACAAGTTTCCACCGCCCCAGGGGCGCTGTGGGCGGATGGACAGGTAGGGCTGCGGGGGGAAGAACGAGCATCCAGTCTGCCATCTGAGGTTGGAGAGTGCAGGTCAGGGGCTGGACTCGAGGCCAAACGGTAGTCCCTAGAGAATAGTGCCGACACCGATTCCTCCGGGTGGAGGCTTGGGGCCTCTTCAGAGTCAGACAAAATGACCCTCCGGGCCGAAGCAAAGCTGTTGTCGGCCATAGGCGCCCGACGAGAAGGAGTCCTGCTTTGCGGGGTGTGTGCAGAGACCCAGCTGTGTCGAGAGGAGCCATGCTGACCTTGCGGATGAGTCGATTGCCGGGAAGGAGAGCTGGACTTGATGCGGTGCGTCTGCCAGCTACGATACTCGTCTGAGACCACCGGAGGAGAGCTTGCATGAGGGCTTGTACTCCTGGAGCGAGAGCGATGTACCTCTACTCGCGGCACCATCTGGTGAGGAGAGGCGACGTCATTGTGGTCATTGCGGCTATGGCGGGGCGAGGAGTAATGCCAACTGGAGGGAGGGCGGCGGACCGGCAAAGCAGGGGCAAGTCCGGAAGACAGGTACGGTGACCCCGAAGTGCTACTAGCTGTAGAGGGTCGAGGCTGTCGGTGGCCTGAGGGGGAGGAGGACATGGGGTGCAGAGAGACTGCCCTCGTCCCAGAAGTGGAGTGACCCGAGAGACGGGAATCGGACCAAGGCCGGTGCTGACCCGAACATCTGTCGACTTTGGCCGTCCGGTTGCGCCTCTGCCTAGAGCTGGGAGAGGACCCCACACCCCTGTGGCTACTTCTAGTGGAGGGGGACATCCCCAGACTCCGCCGACCATGCTTTACCTCTGAGTGGGTGGGGAGTGTCGTGTGGGACACGACAAGGCCAGAAGAGGCTGACTGGGCCTGGCGAGAGGACAGCCCCACACTTCCGACAGGTTCGAACTTGCATGCTGCAACAAACAAAGAACAGTTTGGAAGAGAGGTATTTCAATGCCTAAAACTTTATCCTAATAAACGTTCATCATGCTCATCATCATCAAACAAGTGCAAAAAAGAACAGCAACTGCACATGGCCACTAATAAACTAGCCAAGTGAGCGAATGCACGACCACATCCCGATATGTGAAGGAAGGTCGTAATATCCACAGGTAATGCCAATGCCTGTCGGCCTATTCTCTTGACAGCTGCTTGAGGCATTACCCGAGGCCTTATCTTGCCATAGCGAGAGCAAGCAACAGGCCAAAAGTAGCTAGGGAAAAGATTGATCGATTGTACATTGCTTAACGTCCCAACAGCAACAAGACTTTCTCGGGATGTGCTTGCACTGCTTGAGGAAAAAAAAAAAACCCAACTAAACAGAACATTGAATGTATGTCGCCAGTCGGTCCAACACGTTAAATAAACCTATGACATGGGGCCTAAATAAAGCTAAGATCATTTAGCAACACGCATCCAATATCAAGAACTACAGGCAGCGCAGACAGTAGGGAGAGTTTAAAAAGGAAAATAAAGGTGAATGGACCACTAAAAATTAGTTAACCCCACCCAAGTCCCCTAGGGCAGACCCGGGTGGGGGGCTAGGGAAAAGAGAACCAAAACACTAGAGCCGAAGAAGAGTGCAGGCTGAACCGGTATAATCCTTTCTCAAGAAGCTAAGCATAAGACTGGAGTGGCACCACTGCTCACATGGCCTTATATATAAGGTGGAAGGGAGACTACTCAGGTTCATGGTAACACCTTGCTAAAGATTGATTGATTGTACATTGCTTAACGTCCTGACAGCAACAAGGCTTTCTCAGGACGTGCCTGCACTGCTTGTGAAAAAAAAAACTAAACAGAACATTGAATGTATGTCGCCAGCCGGTCAAATACATTAAATAAACCTAACACATGGGGCCTAAATAAAGCTAAGACCATTTAGCAACACACATCCAATATCAAGAGCTACAGGCAGTGCAGACAGTAGGGAGAGTTTTAAAAAGGCAAATACAGGAGAATGGACCTCGGGTAGACAGAAACACATGCCCCAGAATAGAGAGAAAAACTCACCCTGTGGGGCTGACCAGGGTGACCCTGGGAACTAAAAAGTACCTAACCCCACCCAAGTCCCCCAGGGCAGACCCGGGTGGGGGACCTTGCTAAAGAGTTGCTTCCCTTGTCGTGTAGGTATATACAACGGACCTTATCCTGAAATTGGTAAGCAAAGTGTACCTTCCTAATAGTAATGCCATCAGTAGGTGTTTTTGCGGAAATAAGTTACTCTGCCTCTTTTTTTTCATTTCTGTTAAACTAAAGTGTCATGATCATGTCTATAGCATGGATGTTTTTAATGCGCTTTACAAGCAGACAAATCGTCGTCACTGAAGAGTTTAGAGCTTATTTTAGGATAAGTATAAGAATAAGTAGCCATTATTATTATTATTGGCCCAGAAAAGAAGGCCTAAGCACATAAATACTTTCAAAATGCTCTTAACCCATTCAGCCCTGATGCACTTCAGCAGAAGATGGGTCGACCATGATAATTCAAGGGCAGTGCTAGATTAGCTTGGCGCCGACAGGCACCAAGCTAATCTGGCACTGCCCTTGAATTATCATGGTTGATCCATCTCCAGCAACTGGTGCATAGTCGTAAGATGACGCCTCAAAAATTTTGGAAATGCGGCCGTCGGGCTCGATGAGTTAAAAGTGCTATCAGGCATAAAACATTGATTACAATTATTGTGTTTTGATAAAGAGTCCAGGCCTGTGCATGTATGGCGCAGATTAATTTGAATGAACATTGATATAATTATTTAGTCATGGAAATAACATGATTGATTGTATAATTATTGCTTAATGTCCCAACAGCAACAAGACTTTCTCAGGATGTGTCTGCACTGCAATATCAAGAGCTACAGGCAGTGCAGACAGTAGGGAGAGTTTAAAAAAGGAAAATACAGGTGAATGACAGAAACACATGCCCCACAAAAGATTGATTGATTGACTGATTGTTCATTGCTTAACGTCCCGACAGCATCAAGACTTTCTCAGGACGTGCCTGCACTGCTTGTGAAAAAAAATAAACAGAATATTGAATGTATGTCGCCAGCCGGTCTAATACGTTAAATAAACCTATGACAGGGGGCCTAAATAAAGCTAAGACCATTTAGCAACACGCATCCATTGATCCAATATCAAGAGCTACAAGCAGCGCAGACAGTAGGGAGAGTTTAAAAAAGGAAAATACATGTGAATGGACCAAGGGTAGACAGAAACACATGCCCCAGAATAGAGAGGAAAACCCACCCTATGGGGCTGACCAGGGTGACCCTGGGAACTAAAAAGTAGTTAACCCCACCTAATTCCCCCACGGCAGACCCGGGTGGGGCCCCAGAAAAGAAGGGAAAACCCACCCTGTGGAGCTGACCAGGGTGACCCTGGGAACTAAGAAGTAGTTAACCCCACCCAAGTCCCCCAGGGCAGATCCGGGTGGGGGGTTGGGGGGGGGGGGGGGGGGCATGGAAATAACATTTTTAAAAAGGACGAAAATAAAAAGAAAAAACACACAAAGAACATCGGGGAATTTAACCAATTCAGCTTAAATCGTCTATCTCTGTGTCGGTGTCAATGTGTGTGTGTGTACGCTTGCATTTGCCTGTGTGTGTGTGTGTGTGTGTAAGAATGAAATTTCCAAAGACTCGGCAAGTGAAGAGAATCTGCTGCTGCCGATACTGATGTCTTCTACAGGCTGATGGTGATACTGATTAAAGTTAAATGATATGGCTGATTAGCATACTGCCATTTAACCCTTTTACTTACTTACTTACGCCTGTCACCCCTACCCGGGTATAGGCCGTCGACGAGAGACCTCCAGCAACTACTGTCCTGTGCTTCTCCTTTGATTCTACTCCAGGTGGTTCCCAGTCTCTTGATGTCTGCTTGGAGGTCTCGACGCCAGGAGTTTCTCGGCCTACCTCTTTTCCTCTTTCCCTGGGGGTTCCATGACAATGCCTGCCTAGTGATACTGGAAGCTGGCTTTCTCAGGCTGTGACCGATCCATCCCCATCTTCTTCGCCCAATTTCATTCTCTGCTGTTATCTGCTATGTTCTGTCCCGGAGTCTGACGTTGCTGATCTTCTCAGGCCAGTGGATTTTCAAAATTCTTCTAAGGCAACTGTTCATGAAGGTCTGTACTCTGTTGACTGTGGTTTTTGTCAATCTCCAAGTCTCTGCTCCATATAGGAGAACTGCTTTTACATTGGAGTTGAAAATCCGGACTTTGGTGTGTTGTGACAGCTCTCTGGAACACCACACTTTTTTTTAACTGGAGAAAGGCTGCTCTGGCTTTACCGATTTGTGCTCTGACATCTGCATCAGTGCCGCCTTTTTTGTCTATGATGCTCCCGAGATAGGTGAAGGACTCCACCTCCAACGGGGTGCCAGCAAGCAAGATTGGTTCTTCCCTGGTTGCGTTCAGCCTCATTGTCTTTGTTTTCTGTTTGTGAATGGTGAGGCCCACTTGGGACGAGATGTCAGCAAGCCTCGTGGTCTTGTCCTGCATTTGTTGACGAGTGTGGGACAGTAATGCCAAGTCGTCTGCAAAATCGAGGTTGTCAAGCTGTGTCCACAGTGTCCACTGTATTCCACTTCGTCTGTGCTCTGTGGTCATCTTCATGACCCAGTCTATGGCCAGTAGGAAGGGGAACGGAGACAGCAGACACCCCTGCCTGACACCAGTTCTGACCTGGAGCTCCCTGGTGAACTGCCCTTCGTGGATCACGCGACATGTCATGCCATCATAGCTGCTCTTGATCAGGCGGACGAGCTTTGTGGGTACACCGTAGTGTCGTAGGAGTTTCCACAGAGTCTCTCAGTCCACGCTGTCAAATGCTTTCTCATAATCCACAAAGTTGACGTACAGCGGGGAGCTCCACTCCAGAGACTGTTCCACGATGATGCGCAGAGTGCAGAGTGGCGATCTAGTCTGTACATGATCGGTTCTTCCTGAATCCTGCTTGCTGGTCTCTCAGCTGGGGGTCAACGGAGCTCTTCATTCTGGGCCAGCTGCTTTGCCATTCTTCAAAAATGCCACTGCTCTTCTGATCTCTTCCCGGCTGGGTCTGTCACAGCTGATGGGTAGGTCGGTCTCTGCCGGCTGGATGTCGGGGGGGTCGGGTGGGCTAGGTCTGTTCAGTAACTCTTCAAAATACTCGGCCCATCTGTCGAGTTGGTCTGCTCTGTCTGCAATAGGCTTGCCTTCTTTGTCTTTTACTGGGGTCTGATGTATGGACAGAGACTAGAGCCTAAGTCCGAAACTATCTTCATACGCCTGAGACTAACATGTTAGTAAGACATGCATGAACTGAGACTAGGCCAAGTCTGAAACTTTCTCAGGGACTAAACAGCCCAAATTTAAGCCCACGATTTACTAGGTGTAAAGCGTCTAGTCTCTGACTAAAAGCGAATCAAAATGGCAGCCGCTGTCTACATGATGTTCCTATCTCGACGAAATCTACGCCAAAATCGAGTATTTAGAGACCGTCGACACACACTAGATGAGTTTGATGATACGAAGCTTCACAAAAAGTTTCGTTTCAAGCGCCGTGAAATTTATTTTTCTTGTACTTTTTGTTCCGGGCCCGGCCTGTGATTTTTGATCTTCGCTTAGAGCACCATTCATTTGGAGGTCAAGCGCTATATAAATGTACAATATTATTATTATTAATATTATTAAAACCAAAATCAAAATCGATGTGTACAGTTTACAGGCAGAGTGAAGATGGAAGACAGTGGCTGTCAAAACACGTGCAGGGCGAAAACTGTTCCCAGCGGCGCATGCTCAGTGGCATTTGGAACTGGATATTCCCAAGTTAAAAATAGCACTTGACACAAGTCGCGGACTAACCATATCTAGTCTCCGACTTGATAGTCTGACTCAAGTCTCAGTTCATGCATTGGAAATGTATGCCTCAGTTAGTCCCTACGTAACTAGTTTCCGACTAGGGCTACGTCGGGGACTTGTCTAGTCTCTGTCCATACATCAGACCCCTGGTCTTTTTGTATGGCCATACTTACCCGACAATCTTCTGGTAATGTCGTAGAGCCGTTTCATGTTGCCGCTGCCTGCTGCCTTTTCTGCCTCTGCTGCCAGGCTGTCTGTGTAGGCCCTCTTGTCTGCCCTGATACTCCTCTTCACCTCGTGGTTGGCTTTCGAGTATTCCTCCTTTGCCCTTACTTTGGCTGCTCTCGTGCGACTGTTGTTGACCGCTGCTTTCTTCTGCTTCCTCGCTTCTATCTTCTTCAAGGTCCATGCCGACAGCCAGTCCTTGTGGTGGTGTTTCCTGAACCCTACAGTGTCTTTGCAGGTTGAGTTCAGCGCCTCTCTAACTGCCTTCCACTGCTGCTCTGTGGTGACCGCCTCCTCTTCATTTACTAGCTCCTGTAGCGCTTGAAACCGGTTGGACAGCACCAGTTTGAACTCTTTTCTAACTCTAGTTTCTCTCAGGAGGCCTACATTATAGCGCTGTCTTCTTGTTGTGTCTGTGCGGCTTTTCTTTAGCTTGAGCTTCATTCTTAAGGTAAGCAGATGGTGGTCTGAGGCGACATCTGCTCCCCTCCTCACTCGAACATCTTGAAGGGATCTTCTAAATTTCTTGCTAATGCAGATATGGTCTATTTGGTTCTCTGTTGTATGGTCAGGTGAGACCCAAGTTGCTTTGTGTATTCTTCTGTGTGGGAAGATGCTGCCTCCAATGCCAAGTCGGTTTAGAGCACAAAAGTCTACAAACCTCTCCCCGTTCTCACTCATCTCTGAGCCTAGTCCCCATCACCTCTTCGTATCCGGTGTTGTCCTCTCCTATTTTGGCATTAAAATCGCCCATGACGATGGTGATGTCTCGCTCCGCACATTTGTCCAAGGCACTCTGGAGTCGGTCGTAGAACTCTTGTTTCTCTTCCTCGTCACTGTCATTGGTGGGCGCATAACACTGGATGACGTTCAGCTTGAGCTTTTTCTTGGTTCTAAAGGCTGCTGTGATAATTCTTGGCCCAAGAGGTTCCCAGCCCATCAGCGCTCTCTGTGCCACTGGTGACAGCATGAATGCTACTCCTTCTGTATGGGGGGCATTCTCCTCTTCATGACCTGAATACAGAATCATCTCCCCACTTAACAGCCTTTTCTGGCCAGACTGCGTCCATCTGGCTTCACTGATACCTAGCAGGGAAAGGTTTGTACTTTTGCATTTCCGCTGCTATCTGGGCGGCCTTGCCGCTCTGGTACATGGTCTTGATATTCCATGTGCCCATGGTTGTGTCCCTGGATAGAGAGAGGCGGCTCGGTCCTGTGGCTTCCGAAGACTTCCGGCTTTCACCACAGGATGTCATAAATCTTCTAGTAGAAGAACCTTCCTCCTCCAGGAAAGGAATTACTGTTAGTCTTTTCGTCGGCGTTTTTGTAGCTATTTCCTTTTTTGCAGGGTGGGGAAGCTACCCCCACGCCCAACCCCCTTACTAGGAGGACCAGGGGTTTTCTGTCGGGGTCACCTTCCCTTAGACCATGTTGGTTCACGGCACCTTATTTCATTCGGTGCACCCCTCTCACGAGGGACCCCCTATCCACCACCCAGGGGACGCGCCTCAACGCCATATGGTCCCAGCGCGAGGATTTAACCCTTTTACTGCCAGAAAAATGTATTTTTCTCTAAAATCTATTTTTTCGAAAAATATGTACCGATGGAAGTACTATTAGTTAGGTACACTTAGCCTTACCAATTTCAGCCTAAGCATACATTGTGTACATAACACAACCGGGGAGGCGACTCCAAGGAGTCGTTACCAAGAAACCCTGAGTGGCCTCCCCTGCCTCCCTATCCGGTCACGTGCCTGGTAGTATCTCACCAGTCTTTGCCTTAACTCAACAGTGGCAAGCGGGGCAGGAGGGAGGGACCTCTGAGTCATGCCATCGGTAACTATTTTTCAAAAAGAGAAAAATACATACCAATGGCATTACTATTAGGAAGCATAGCGAATAGGAGGAGGGTGCTGCCCCCTATGCAATCCCCGAGCGCCAATTCGCAAGAAGGAGCAATTGCCTCTGTCGTGCGTTAAGGCATCGGGCCCCCCTCTGTCGTGCGTTAAGGCATCGGGCCCCCCCCCCCTCCCCCATGCACCCACTCCCAACAATTTCAGGTAGGCGTTACCCATGGCGCCTCTGGCGCCGGGAGGGAGTGCTGTGCTGCCGAGATGTCCCCCACTGAGACCAGGTTGTCACGCTGGCCGGATAGGTCCCATAGGTAGACGCGGGCATAGGTTGATTCAGCCCATGGCCACCACAAAGTCTCTCACTGCGCAGTTGCGGTCAAAGGCGATGCTTACTGCCACTGCTCTCGGACCTTGTGTGCCCAAATACGCATCTTCTTTGCACCCTCTGAGGAGAGCTCTTTGTACGCAGACCGGATGACCCAGCGGAGCCAGGATGAGATCGTCTGTGCCGAGATGTCACGTCTGCCTGGAGCCAAGGGCAGGAATAGGCGTGCGCTCCCTTGTCTGAGTGGCTTAGTTCTGCGCAGGTAAATCTTCAATCTGACGGGACTCCCGGGACTGGTCCGTCCCCTTGAGCGGGAGGATGGTCAACAACTGGGGTGCGGCTGCTGGAGGCCGAATCTTGGGGTCGGGTCAGTGAGGAGCTGCACCGAACCATTGGCCCGGAACTGGAGACAGGAGAGTCGCACTGCGAACGTGTGGGTCTCGCTCACCCTGGATGCTGTGGCGAGGGGGAGAAGGAAGCAGGTCTTTCTGGTGAGGTCCCTGAGCCGTGCCAGGGGCAGAGGTTTGAACCGGTCCAAGTTGAGCCAAGTCAGCACCCACGACAAGTCTCAGCGGGGGATCAGCAAGCGGAAAACCAGCCGCTGAAGATCCAAGTGTGCTAACAGATCCGACAGGTCTTTGCAGGCACCCAGGTCTGGCCGACCCAAGTGGCGGTAAGTGTCTGCAATCATCGCCAGTAGCCTCTGATGGTGATGGGGGCCAGGTTCCGGAGGAGTAGGTTGTCCAGATAGTTGGAAGTGGGGCTCGAGGCCGTCCGTCTGAACCTGTCAATGATCCTGGCTGTTGCCATCCGGAAGCGTGGGGCCGAAAGGTACTTGTTTAGCGCCGAGAGGTCTATGACAGGGACGGCGAAGAGGTGGCTGTAGAAGGCCAGGTTTGCGTCCTTGACCGTCTGCCAGGTTGGGCCACATAGTCATGTGCCTGCCAGCGGAGCCCGGCAGGAGCTGGGACTGCAGTGTCGTGGGTAACCAAGAACAGCCTGCCAAAACGACATCCCTAATCATCAGGTTGCAGTTGGGTGCCGCCGCCATGGTGTTCACCGAGGTGTGGTATGCCGCCCGATTCGCCATGATGGCAAAGAAGTGAAGATTGCGCAGCAGGGGAAAGGCATCCAGATCCCAGTTCTCTGTCAAAGATTTGATGAATGCCTGCGTGGTCAGCTCCAGAAATCCCACCCAGGCTATGGCGTTGCGCACCAGGGTGGCTGTCTGTCCCAGGGCAAGCAGCGTTGGGAGCTCGACAGTCTTGCAGCCTCCTGTCTGTAACTCTGCTGCGGTACCAAGCAAAGGAGTGAGCAGGAGAAGGCTCAGGAGTGACCAGCATACCACCGTTGGTGGAACTTGATATCCACTTCCTCTGGCCACTTGTCTGCGAAAAAACCAGCGTACGGTATGGGTCCATGTAGATGGGCGGAGAAGCGTCCCAAGAGGTCTCAAAAGCCGGGCGTCTGCAGCAGGAATTTCAGTCTCTTCGGCTGGTGCAGAGTGTCTACCCAGGCCGAGGCCTTCTTCTTGAGTGGTGGGGCCGGGGGGGGGGGGGGGGGGGGGGGGGGGGGGGGGGGGGAACCTCCGGCAGGAGTATCCCTCTGAAATAAGCTGCGCGGCCTCCTCCAACGAGCGTTGGGTCTCCCACCTCGGAGCATCGTGGTCGGAAGACGAAGACCGGTTGCGCGTCGAAGGAGCAGGTGGGTCCGGGGACGAAGGATAACAGTCATACAGGAACAGGGCCATTGCAGAATCCTCTGGTGATGGCTGTGAGCATCGTCCGCCACCTCGGATGGCTGGGGAGGGAGGCAACTTATTCAGAAGGGAGGAAACCGCCGCGCGAGGAGCTCCCGCTTGCCGAGCGAGAGAGGGCGTGAGGACCTGGGTCTAAAGAAGGCTGTAGGGAGTCTAGATGGGAGAAGTGGCGATCCCAAAATCCGTCCGAGGAGGCAGAAGGCGGGCTCACCTTCATCATCTGTCTCATGACGACGTTTCTTTGTTTTCACCGGTGGGGGCATACTTTCAAAATGGTCGACATAATAGTAATTACCAAAAACTGAAAGAAGCAACTTGTCTTTAACCCTTTGAACCCGGCAAACCGCTGTAGCGGTTCATGGCCTCGTATACCGTTGAACCCGACAAACTGCTACAGCGGTGTCAGGTGTTTTGTATCGCGCGCCCAGCGACGCGCGAGCCTCGCTGAGCGTGTGGTGACCTCGCCCTTTGCACTGACACATCCTGTTTACACTTGGTACACGGCACGTACGTTCGTCTGTGGTATGCGGTCAGTTTTTCGGCGCTAGCATGGGAATTACGGTCGGAATGGTGAGTGGATGTGTAGATATTCGGAGTGATACAATTTTGTGTTTGGAGACATGGTTTCAAAAGCAGATAGCTTTGATGTATAGGGACATGTGTGCATACCTACCACGAGGCAGCATAACCACGTGTTGGCAGTGTCAGCTGGAGCGATCCCTGTTTGAGTCACTGACAACGGCAATGACTTCAACTTGATTCTAATGCTGAATTCGGACTGAGGTTGTAATTGATATTCCGGTTTTTTGATGCCATACCTTGGTGCACCTGTAGGTAAGTCTGTGGACACCAACGACACACATTGGTCACACGTGTAGTACGTGTATAGTCTTTACAACACTGGTACTTCCATCCGATCGTGTACGAGACACAACACAGACACACTGATCATCATTCGACGCCGCTTATTACATGTTGTATAGACCGTGGATATACCTTATCAGTGGCAGGTGTAAACATTGACATCTGGTGACAAGGTAGCGGCCTTACGTTGTATCGGCATGCTGGAAATGCATGCACACTTATGTGTCGCACTAACAGACACCCTATTTAGTGATGCATGTTAAGTACCAGTGACCTGTCATGCACGAAAGACTTTTTTTAAAAGTTTATTGTCACCTGTCACTATTTTTGTCACCAGGCATTATGACATGTGACACAGTGTGGTCAAATCCATAAAACGGTAGTCCATCCAATGGCAAATCTGTACATATATACCTTTATGGGGATATCTGTTGTAAAGTATTATTTACAAATATTTTAATTTGTACGCACCCATTTTCAACAGAAATTTCTGAAATAAAGTCGGGGTTGAAGGGTATATAGACTTCTTATTTACTCAGGGTTCAAAGGGTTAAACAAAAATGTGAATTTTTCTCTAAAATGTATTTTTTCTAAAAAATACTTACCGATGACATTACTATTAGGAAAGCCTATTAGCTAGCACAATTTCAGCCAAAAATTGGTTGTGTACCTATATGGCAGAGGAGGTGACCTAGGGGTGCAGTAACCTAGCGAGTACCCTCAGTAGCCTTCCGTCCATCCCCATCCAGTTATGCCTGGCTTATTGCCGCCAGTCTGTTCGCTTAGCTACACTAGGGGCAAGCGGGGCAGGTGGGAGGGTCCTTCGAGTAATGTCATCAGTAAGTATTCATTTGTTTCCTCAAAATACATTACCGATGACAATTACTATTAGGAAGAATATCAAATAGGAGGTGGGTGCCACGTAAAACACCCCTAACCTGAATACTGATAACGAGACCCACCCTCCCTGGAGCAACCTCCCGACAATTTCAGTTAAGAATCACCTACGGCACCTAGGGTGCTGGGAGGGAGAGTTGCACCGCTGTGATGTCTCCCACCAGCGATAGGTTCTCGCGCTGGCCGGAGAGGTCCCTCAGGTAGAACCGGACGAAAGTCGACTCTGCTCGCCAGCCCACCTCCGCCACAATGTCTTTGACGGCGCAGGTGCGGTCGAAGGCGAGGCTTGCGGCCATGGCTCTAACCTTGTGCACCCTAATGTTCATACGCTTAGTAGCGTCAGGGAAGAGGTTCTGGCAGGCGGAGCGTAACCCATCGGAGCCAGGAGGAAATTGGATGGGCTGAGAAGTCAGTTCTACCTGGAGACAGAGGGAGAAATAGGCAGGAGCATCCCCTGGGTAGCGGCTTGTTCTGGCACAGGCTCTCACCGGGTCTGCTGTCTGGTCTCTTGTGCCTGGCTTGGTTCCTTCAACGGCCGGATGGTGATCACCCGTGGGGTGGCCAACGGCGACCGGGTCTTGGCCAGGAAGGCATGATCGGTCAGCAGGTGCACGGAGTTATCTGTTCAGAACTGCAAGCAGGCTGGGCGTGTGAAGAGCACGTGCAGTTCGCTGACCCTGGAGGCAGTGGCGAGGGCCAAGAGAAGTAAGTCTTTCGGGTCAAGTTGGCCAACCGCACCAAGGGGGGCAGTTCGAAGCGGTCCGAGTTCAGCCACATGAGCACCCAGGATAGGTCCCATCGTGGAATCAGCAAGCGGAGGGCAGGTCGCTGGAGGCCAAAGTGTGCCATCAGGTCGGCTAGGTCTTTGTAGCCACCTGGGTCCGGCCGGCCCAAATGGCGGAACGTGTCAGCGATCATGGCCAGGTACCCTCTGATGGTGATCGGCGCCAAGTGCTGCTCGGCGAAAGCCAGAGGAAGAACTCGGCCAGCTGGGCACACAACCATCGCAGATCTGTGGGTGAAAGGTTTCGGACGTCACACCAAAACCACAGGGCTCGCCACTTTCCCTCGTAGACTCATAGGGTCGAGGGCCTGCGGCTGTAGCGATAGCTTCCACTGCTGCACTTGAGGAGCCTCTAGCGGTGAGGGAGAGCCGCACAATCTCCAGGCGTGAAGGAGGAGACGGTCGGGGCACGGATGGTATCGCGCCTGCCGGGGTTGCATGAACATCGTTCGTGAGGTGGGGAGGCAAAGAGTGGGGGCCCGTGGCGAGGCTCAGGAGTTCAGTGGTCCACAACCTGGTCCAGCAGAACGGAGCCACCAGAAACCGGACCACGTTGCAACCCTTGAGCTTGAGCAGGACCTTAGGGAAGAGCACCGTAGGTGGGTAAGCGTACGCTACGAGGCTGTCCCATGGGACAGAGAGCGCGTTGACTGCTCAGGCTAGCGGATCTGGAATGGGGGAGACGAAGAGGGGCAGGTGGCGATTCCCCCTCGTCACGAAGAGGTCGATCGTGTGGGTCTCCCACACTGCGCAGATCATCCGAAAGATGTCCGGATGTAGCGCCCACTCGGTGTGGAGAAGCTGGCCGCGTCGCGAGAGTGAGTCAGCCTGGACGTTCAGATGGTCTGGGATGTGTCTCGCTCGGAGAGAGATGCCTCGATCTTCACACCACTGGGGAACCTGGTAGAGGAGGATGCCGAGGGAGGGGGAGCGCTTCCCGCCCTGCTTCTGGATGTAGGAGACTACCGTGGATTTGTCTGAGAGGATGAGGAGCTCCTGGAGTCGCAGATGTGACTCCCATGCGACGAGAGCTGGCCAGACCGCTTCAGCTCTAACCAGTTGATGTGCCAGGCCATGAGGTGCAGGGGCAAGAAGCCGGAGGCTGTGGAGAACATCGGCAGCAGGAGTGCGCCCCAGGCGAGCGCCCAATCCGGCCAATGTCCTAGGGTAGGAAACCATCCTCTGGGCCCGGCTCGTCGTTCTTTCTTTATTTGGCGAGCGGGCGCACCCTAGTCCAGCAGTCTCGTTCGGCCGAGTACTTGTCACTGACCTGGGTCGGAATGCCGTACATACATGCTGGACTTGTTCAAAGGGCTGTGGAGGCCTGTCCCATGAGCTCGCACGCGGTCGGGACACAGGTGTCCGCTCGGAACTTCTCTCACCACGTATCTTGTCCGATCGGGAAGGTAGGCGGGGCGAGCAAGCTCACTGCGGGCTGGGCTCATCTATTCTTTCTTTAACTGACGAGCGGCAGCACACTGGTCCAGCAGTCTCGTCCGGCCAAGGGTACTTGTCACTGACCTTGGGGTGGGATGATGTACGTCTGTGCTGGACTTGTCCCAACGGTTTGGAGGGCCGTACTCCAGAAGCCGCGTCGAGCCCCACGCCAGCTGGGATGGGCATGCGGGTCGTGCAAGCACACTGTGGGCCCCGCTCGTAATCGATACTCTCATTACTACGTGAGCAGGGGCACAATCCGGCCGAAGTCCTAGGAATCGGTAAGGCCTGGCGTAGCCCATGCAGTCCGAGTCTCCACCTCAGAATACTTCTTGTCAAAGCTGCGGAGGTGGTATGGGCACTAGCGTGCGCCTGATCTCGGACTGGTGTCGGCCGTTCATGGCGATAGAAGCCCCAAAGCTGAGACCACTGCTCTTCCAGCCAGGTTGGCGCAGATAACGCACCGGTGAGTGGAGGCACAGCCGGAACAGGGTAGGCACACGGCATGCTCATCACTCGACCATTGGAAATCCCCACAACGCGTGCAGGTGCGGACTTGTAAACTGCAAAACATAGTCAACAGTGAGAGACGAGCGAGCGTGACTCTCCGAGGCCACGCACACGAGTGTACGTGAGCAAAGGCGAATTTCGTATACAGGGCCAATGCCACGGCCAGTGCCATCGCCCGGCGCTCCTCTCTTCCTTCCATGAGCGCCAGTCGCGGGCAATAACTGAGGTTTTACCATGCCATGTCGGAGAGGTCAGAGCCAGCCCAAAGGCCATAGGGGACCAACCAAGTTGCAGAGGAGAAGCCCCGCCGCACCAACCGGAAGGGGGCCCCACCAACGAAGGCAACGCCAAGCTAGCACTGGGAACCAGTAATCCAAGGTTAGCACGGAAACATGGTAAGCAAGTCCAAAGTTCCCAGCACCACAAGTCCGGCAGAAGCCCTCACAGTAACCAACAAAGGTAAAATCCAAGCTAGCACAGTGAACACCATGATCCCAGGCTATCACAGTGAACACGGTAACAAGTCCAAGGTCACAAGAGGACCGGTCACACCGTACACGGCCAAGACGTAGGTACACAACCATTTATGGCTAGCTAAGAGAAGAGACTGGCGGGAATACGCTAGGCATGACCGGATGGGGATAGATGGGAG
Organism: Semisulcospira habei; assembly: GCA_036245525.1. Taxonomy (NCBI): domain Eukaryota; kingdom Metazoa; phylum Mollusca; class Gastropoda; family Semisulcospiridae; genus Semisulcospira; species Semisulcospira habei. The sequence goes on from BTPG01000003.1 coordinate 86,628,906, forward strand.
GCTACTCAGGGTACTTGCTAGGTTATGGTGCCCCTAGGTTATCTCCCCTGCCATATAGGTACACAACCAATTTTTGGCTGAAATTGTGCTAGCTAAGAGGCATTCCTAATAGTAATGTCATCGGTAAAGTATTTTGAGGAAAGAAATACCCTCCTCCTCCTCCTCCTCCCCCAGCCCCCCCTCCCTCCCAGAAAAACAAATTATGTATATAATTTAGACAGATTTGCAAATTTTTGTACTTTGTCATACTCGGCGTACAGTTGTATTTTGCCGGTAAAAATCGTAAAATTACGCCCCAAAATCGTAGGGTAGACAGGTCTGCATCAGCTAACCAGGCACTACTACTGAACTCTAATGCTGGCTCTGTGCTTGATGACACGCTGAATGAGTCAACCCATTGTGCCTGCAGCTGATACTTTGAACATTACCGGCGGCTGCACGCCAAAGGGGGGTTAACCGCTTCACTGCCAGTGGAGCAGATTGTGTTCATAAAATCTTTGTTAATTCAACAAAAAAATAGCCCCAGACATCTAAGAAACACGGATACAAACTGGTTTTAGCAAGACGCATAGGTCCTCACAAGCCCCCACACCTGCGGGGGCTCATAAAGATCTATGTCCCTTACATTTGGATCGTGTTCATTACTTCTTGGCAGTAAAGGGGTTAATTTACAGTGCAAGTAAGCAACACTCACCATTCATTTCCCTCATAGCTCGTGTGCAGTCCACAGGATCTAGGAAGGTGGCAAAGCCGTAGCCCTTGGTTTTGTTAGATTGTCCGTCGCGTACCACTTTGGCCTTCACAAACGTTGGGTATCGGCTAAATGCTCGTGTCAAGACCTCATCTGACACTTCATTACCCAGGCTACCGCAAAACATGTGGAAATCATCTGCAAGTAGTGTAAAAAGCAGAACTTGGCTATCTGGCTGGCAAAAGTGCTGTTCATCAACATGATTCCTGACAAAAAGTGCTACTGACAGCCAAAGGATTAAAACAAGGGTGAAAAATTGACAATTTACGATTTTTTTAAAAAACGAGTACAACACACTCGAAAGTAACCTCCCAAAAAATTATAATATTATAATATGTTTTTTGTTTTGCTTCAGATTCTGTAAATGTTTTTAAACTTTGCAGAACATATATCAGTTTATTTCATTGTTTTGTTCTTAACCATGTGTTTGTAATGTTTTCTTCATAGTGTTTTTTTTAAATAGCGTTTTGCTTCATTTTTATACATTTTGTTTTATTTCACAATGTTTTGATTCATGGTAATTTCAATGTTTTGATTTGCTTGCTTAGCTTGGGTTCAGATTGGATGATCAAGCAGAATAAAAATTAAACATTAAAATCAAACCAACTATTTTCTTGCTACTATGTCAGTATGTGATCTCTCTGAGAGTTTTGCTGTCTGCTCTGATTCAGTGCAGACAGTACAAAGCTCTGAGAAAACAGACAGCAGCTAGTGAACTATAAGCACCCACCATTATCCCACTCGGCCAGCATTGGGTCTTCCCACACTGTCGCAGCAGCTGTGCGCATGAACTTCTTCCTCTCCTCCTTTTCACGCTTGGTGGGTGCAGCCACATCCATGTCCAGCTCCATGTCTGCAATCGTTGTGTCCTCCTCCAGTTCCTGACCCATCGCCACCATCTCTACAGCCATACCCACTTCTGACACTGCTGCTAAGGAGGGGACTGTTACAGCAAGCTCTGGGAGCACATTTAAGGAGGGCCCCGCTGTGATTTCTCCAGCCTTTTCTTTCTTTTCAGATTTAGCTTTTGTGTCTTTTTGGGGGGCATTCCTGATGGGTGGAGCTGAGTAGATAACTCTGGGTTTGGCTTCTATCACTGCTGGGGATGGTGAAGGCATATTTGGACCTGGCATGAACCCACCTCCGCCCATCCCCATTCCCGGTCCTGGACCATCATCCCCAATCATGGGACCAGGCCCTCCGTAACCCTGTTGGTACAAGTTATCCTGGTACCCCATCGGCCCAGGCCCCATCATGGGCCCCGGGTCCATCATGTGCTGGTTGTAAGGGCCAGGTCCCATGGGACCCAGTGGGTCCCTGTATCCCATGGGGGGCCTGGGAGGGGGTGGACAATGCCGCAGCTGTGGGAGAACGAAGGCAAGGCGTTTGAGACGAGGGGGAGGTGGAGACCAAAGGGGCGGTGGATCGTGGGAGGGCTCTGGAGGTGGGGGAGCAAGAACTGTAAGCAGAATAAAGGCATAAAAATCTCAAGGCACAAATTTTTTAAATTATACTGTAAAAAACGAACACACAAATAAATAATTGCAAGCAAACAAATAGATGCATAACACAAAGTGAAAACAGACAGACAAATTTAAACAAGAAGGGCAAAGCCCATATGGCTCGCGTGTATCGACCGATCCACACGTCTGACAAAAAACGTTCATTGGCAAAATATGGCTATTTTTTTATTTCCTGAGCTCTTGTGACCCTTGACCTTTTCGAGGGGTCATCCAATTTAGTATGCATAGATAGGTCTTACCATCAGGTATCTGTGCAGCAAGTTTGGGTTTGAAGGGGTGAATAGTACTTGCAAAAAAAAAAATTTTTGTAAAAATATTGTCCCAAAATAGCTATTTTTCATATATTTCCTGACCTTTGTGAGAGGTCACTGAAATTGGTATGTTTAGAAAGGTCATGCCACAAAGTATCCTTGGGCCAAGTTTGAAGACTGTAGCTTAAATAGTCTCCGAGAATAGGCCAACATTAAAGTTCACAACGGACGACGCAGGGCAGATGCCGGACAGACAACCACTGGCCCAGAAAATACTCACTTTTGCTTCGCACGAGCCAAAAAACCCACAAAAAACTAATAATTGTTATGTTTTTAAACAGCAAACAAAATAACTACAACAAGAAATGAATGAACAAAACACTCGGATTCAATTTAAGCTAATTACTTTAGCCCCCATGCACTACACTAATTCAAAGGTAGTTTGGTACCTGACCGAATGAAACTTTATTTATCAAGGATTGAGATATTAGGCACACAGGCCTTTCTTCCAATCTGTCCTTGCTAATCTACTGACAGTGACATACAATAACAGGCAAAGTTACATTATACTCACAAACAAGATCGAAAGTGCGAATTACAACACTACAAACAGCAACAAGGATTTAACACGGGTTCCCATACAATAAAATGTGTCATAATCACCGTTTGTGTGAGCCCTCACAAGACAATCCCACCAGGGGGGGCACGCCACAAGGATACCTTCACTCAAATGACAGGCTAAGCAAATTGCTTGAATAAAAGGTGCACCTGCGCCGCATCCCCCGACCGGGCCCATATGAGAAAGCACCCCCACAAACGGCACGTGAGTGCAAGTTTTATGATCAAAGAATAATAATTGCATTAAAAAAAATTTTTTTATAATAAAATGGAATATGTTTAGACAACACGAGATAATTAAATTTATGTTGCCTTAGATAAATGCTGTCAACAACAGTCGCACGAGAGCAGCCAAAGTAAGGGCACAGGGGGAATACTCGGAAGCCAACCGCGAGGTGAAGAGGAGTATCAGGGCAGACAAGAGGGCCAACACAGACAGCCTGGCAGCAGAGGCAGAAAAGGCAGCAGGCAGCGGCAACATGAAACAGCTCTACGACATTACCAGAAGATTGTCAGGCAAGTATGGCCATACAGAAAGACCAGTAAAAGACAAAGAAGGCAAGCCTATTGCAGACAGAGCAGACCAACTCAACAGATGGGCCGAGTATTTTGAAGAGTTACTGAACAGACCTAGCCCACCCGACCCACCAGACATCCAGCCGGCAGAGACCGACCTACCCATCAGCTGTGACAGACCCAGCCGGGAAGAGATCAGAAGAGCAGTGGCATTCTTGAAGAACGGCAAAGCAGCAGGCCCAGATGGCATCCCAGCGGAGTCTCTGAAAGCAGACCTAGAGACAACAGTGGAGATGCTGTAACCACTGTTTGGAAAGATCTGGGAAGAGGAGGTGATGCCGGCTGACTGGAAGGAGGGGTACCTAATCAAGCTTCCCAAGAAAGGCGACCTCAGCAAGTGTTCCAACTACAGAGGAATCACCTTGCTGTCAGTACCACCAGGAAAGGTGTTCAACAGGATCATCCTGGAGAGAATGAAGAGCTCCGTTGACCCCCAGCTGAGAGACCAGCAAGCAGGATTTAGGAAGAACCCATCATGCACAGACCAGATCGCCACTCTCCGCATCATCGTGGAACAGTCTCTGGAGTGGAGCTCCCCGCTGTACGTCAACTTTGTGGATTATGAGAAAGCATTTGACAGTGTGGACCGAGAGACTCTGTGGAAACTCCTACGACACTACGGTGTACCCACAAAGCTCGTCCGCCTGATCAAGAGCAGCTACGATGGCATGACATGTCGCATGATCCATGAAGGGCAGTTCACCAGGGAGCTCCAGGTCAGAACCGGTGTCAGGCAGGGGTGTCTGCTGTCTCTGTTCCTCTTCCTACTGGCCATAGACTGGGTCATGAAGATGACCACAGAGCACAGACGAAGTGGAATACAGTGGACACTGTGGACACAGCTTGATGACCTCGATTTTGCAGACAACTTGGCATTACTGTCCCACACTCATCAACAAATGCAGGACAAGACCACGAGGCTTGCTGACATCTCGTCCCAAGTGGGCCTCACCATTCACAAACAGAAAACAAAGACAATGAGGCTGAACGCAACCAGGGAAGAACCAGTCTTGCTTGCTGGCATCCCGTTGGAGGAGGTGGAGTCCTTCACCTATCTCGGGAGCATCATAGACAAAAAAGGCGGCACTGATGCAGATGTCAGAGCACGAATCGGTAAAGCCAGAGCAGCCTTTCTCCAGTTGAAAAAAGTGTGGAGCTCCAGAGAGCTGTCACAACACACCAAAGTCCGGATTTTCAACTCCAATGTAAAAGCAGTTCTCTTATATGGAGCAGAGACTTGGAGATTGACAAAAACCACAGTCAACAGAGTACAGACCTTCATAAACAGTTGCCCTAGAAGAATTTTGAAAATCCACTGGCCAGAGAAGATCAGCAACGTCAGACTCTGGGAGAGAACAGAGCAGATAACAGCAGAGAATGAAATTGGGCGAAGAAGATGGGGATGGATCGGTCACAGTCTGAGAAAGCCAGCTTCCAGTATCACTAGGCAGGCATTGTCATGGAACCCCCAGGGAAAGAGGAAAAGAGGTAGGCCGAGAAACTCCTGGCGTCGAGACCTCCAAGCTGACATCAAGAGACTGGGAACCACCTGGAGTTGAATGGAAGGAGAAGCACAGGACAGGAGTTGCTGGAGGTCTCTCGTCGACGGCCTATACCCGGGTAGGGGTGACAGGCGTAATTAAGTAAGTTAGATAAATGCTTGTACAGTTTTGCTTTAAATGCAGCTAGGGAATTAAGTTGTTGATGCGGAGGAAGTGAATTCCACAGGAAACCACTTGAGTATGACAAACTGGATTGATGCAAATCAATGCAGGGCCGCTTTATGCTCAGGCTGCTTCGAGACGCAGTAAGATAAGAACCCGGGAGCCTTGCCCTAAAGAGCTTTGTGCACTAGCACGCACTTGTTAAATACCAAGTATTTGCCAAGGGAAAGGAGTCCAAACTGCCTCCAGGCTCGCCTCAGTGGTTTGAGAGGAACTCGGAATAATAATTAGTTTGGCCGCTCTCCTGTAGAGTGAATTTATTTTCTTGAACTGGACCTCGCTACTGCCGTCCCAAACTGTCAAGGCATAATCAATGTTGGCTTGATGTATCCATTGAAAAACAGTTTACATGTGGTCAAATTAATGACCGCTTTCAGTTTAGACAGTAAAAATAATTTCTTGGAAATTGTCTTTCCAGTGTATGAGGTTGACAACTGAGTTGGTTTCTACAATTACCCCTAGTAAATGGTGCTGCTGTACTTGCTCTATGGGGGCAGCTTCAGATAAGAGGTTTAGAGGCACGGGTTGCAGCTGATGTTTCTGTCGTGTTGTGACTAGCATGCTTTTTGTTTTAGTTGGATGACTATCATTCTATTGCTATTGCAACATTCAGAGACTTCTTGTATGCTCTGCTGGACACTGTCAGTTATGTCACCTACAGTTTTACCGGCCGCATGTCGAATCATCAGCAAACATGTCACACTCGGCACTAGCACATGTGATGTGTAATGGTAAATCATTAATAAAGATACAGATTAGCAGAAAAGCCCAGAACCAAACCCTGAGGAACATCAAGCTCCACCTTATCCTCTGTGGAATAGTTTACCTTACCCTCTGTGGAATAGTGAGTTTTACATAGACAGCTTGTGTTCTCGCAGAAAGGTAAGAGTTAAACAAAAAGAGCACAGTCCATATGGCTCACGTGTATCGACCGATCCACAAGTCCGACAAAATACATTTCTTGTCAAAATATGGTTATTTTTTTAACTATTTCCTGAGCTCTTGTGACCCTTGACATTTCTGAGGGGTCATCCAAATTAGTATGCATAGATAGGTCTTACCATCAGGTATCTCTGTAGCAAGTTTGGGTTTGAAGTTGTGAATAGTATTTGCCAAAAAACATTTTTTGTAAAAATATGGACATTTTGGACCTATTTCTTGAGCTCTTGTGACCCTTGTCCTTTCCAAGGGATCAACCAAATTAGTGTGCATATAAAGGTCTTACCATCAGGTATCTTTGTACCAAGTTTGGGTTTGAAGTTGTGAATAGTATTTGAGAAAAAAAAAATTATGTCACAAAATAGCTATTTTTCAATATTATTTCCTGATCCCGTGACCTTGACCTTTGTGAAAGGTCAATGAAATTGTTACGGTTAGAAAGGTCTTGCCACAAAGTATCCTTGGGCCAAGTTTGAAGACTGTAGCTTGAATAGTCTCTGAGAAAATGCCAACGTTAAAGTTTACCACGGACAACGGCGGACAGACAGACAGATGGACGACCACTGGCCTAGAACATAGACTCACTTTTGCTTTGCACATCAGCCAAAACTGAAAGGGCTGACGAGCTGCTGTTGTTGAAATAAACATTGTTTCCTCGGCAAGATTTCATGGTTTATAAGAATGAACGCTTCTTTCTGATCCAAGAATACTGTGCCAGACATTTCGTTATTGTTGATCCTGATGGCGACAAGATAATCTGACATTACCCTTGAATTATTATGGTTAATCCATCTCTTGCAACAGGTACAGTTGTAAAGTGACACCTCCAATATGTGCTCTGGGTTAAAATAAATGGGTTAAATACTGCACAACTAAAAACGAACTCTAAGTGTAACATCATATTAATATACTAATGGTCAAAACTTAAGGGCCACTTTTTATCGCAGACGCACCGACAACACCACGCAAATAATGTAAAAATACTTGTAGTCAGTACTTTGCTAATTTATTCAGTAACAATTTCATTTAAGTTTTGAGTAAATCAAGCAATTGTGACAATAGCAGTATGTTAGAGTATTCACCCACCCCTCATTTTAAAAGTCACACAAGACTGGTCCAGTCAGTAGCGAGTGTACCCACCGTTTGCAGCCAAGCATTCAATGCAGCGTTCACGCATGGAGTTCACCAAGGTTCGGAGAACATGTTGTGGGATCGCTTCCCACTCTTGACGCAGGAACTGAGTCAGCTGAAGGACGCCTTGAGGTAGGGGTGGTTGTTGACCACACGTTGCCCCAGCATGTCCCAGAGGTGCTCGATGGGAGCCAGGTCAGGTGAATGAGCAGGCCACTCCATCCTCATGATGACCACTCACAAAACAATTGCTCAAGGTACTCATCCACCACACAGGCACGATGAGGTCGAGCGTTGTCGTCCTGCAGAACAGTATTGTCGTCTATGGCTTGGAGAGCTGGCTGGATGAGGGGCTGCACAATCTCGTCCAGATAGCGCAGTCCTGTCAGGGTGCCTCGGATGACGTGGAGGGGGGGGGGGGGGGGGGCTGCCTTCCCTGCTGAAGCCTGCCCAGACCATGACTGAGCCTCCTCCGTAGCGATCCACCTCTTGAACACATCCATCTGTGAATCGCTCGCCCTGGCGTCTCCAGACCCTCACCCTGCTGTTGTTGAGGGACACAGTGAACTGTGACTATTAAGTAAACAGAACCCGAGTCCACTGGAGTCTGTTCTACCTCACATGTTGACGACACTAGGCAACCCGCGCTCTGCAATGAGCTGAAGTGATGGGTATTCTCACTGCTGCTCTGCATGAAGCCAGGCCAATTTTGCGCAGACATCGGCAGACTGTGCTTCTGCTGACATTAACGTTTGCAGCTTGCATCAGTTGACATCGCAGAGTGGTTGACGTGACAGTTCGGTCACGCAGAGCCGCCACACAGAGGTATTTGTCCGCCCTTCTGCTGGTGCAGCGCGGGCATCCAGAGCAGGGTCGTCGTTCTGCCCTTCCAGTTTCTTGGAATCGTGCCAGCAGCCTCTGGATCACTGAATGGGACACCCAAGACGTCTTCCAACTTCTCGTCCGGAAATTCCATCCTGCAGACATGCTAGCGCCCGGCCTTGATCTACTGGCGTTAGGCTTCGTTGTGGTGGCATGGTTAGGAAAGTGACAATTATGCCCCTACTGTACCAGTATTTGTACCGAAACAGCGGTGCTGAGTTCATGACTGACTCCTTTAGCACGTGCATCACGACTTTACTGCGTTTTTCCACCTGCCTGCCTTTTGTATGCTTGCCACAAAAACGTGGGGTGGCCCTTAAGTTTTGACCATTAGTATAATAATAACATGGACATTGACTCAAGAGTTGCTGTATTAATCCCTCAGCCCTGACACTACAACCAGAGACAGATCAACCATGCTAGTTCAAGGGTGGTGTCAGAATAGTGTGGCGCCTGCAGGTGCCAAGCTATTCTGACACCATCCTTGGGTTATAATGATCACTCTCTCCTTACCTGCTACATGGACTTTGCATAGCTGCCAACCCTCAGGATTTTATTGGGAAAATTACGATTTGTTAGACTTGTCTCAATTTCCTAATTTTTGACACCCGGGTCTGCCCTGGGAGACTTGGGTGGGGTTAACTACTTTTAAGTTCCCAGGGTCACCCTGGTCAGCCCCACAGGGTGGGTTTTCCCCTCTATTCTGGGGCATGTGTTTCTGTCTACCTGTATTTTCCTTTTTTAAACTCCCCCTACTGTCTGCGCTGCCTGTAGCTCTTGATATTGGATGTGTTGCTAAATGGTGTTAGGTTTCTTTAGCGTATTAGAGCGGCTGGTGACATACATTCAATTTTCTGTTTAGTTTTTTTCACAAGCAGTGCAGGCACGTCCTGAGAAAGTCTTGTTGCTGTCGGGACGTTAAGCAATGAACAATCAGTCAACCCAATTTTTGGCATATTTTACCGATTGAACTCTCAACCCTGTTACTGTTAGTGTTACAAGCAAACATCCATTGATTTATTTTGTTCAGCCATGATTTTTTGTGCTGATAAACTTCAAACTAAACGATACAAACTGGTCATTATTTTGAATTTTGCTTCAAGGAGAGGCCTCCAAACTGCCTTTAAAATGCTGATTTTCGTTTCGGGTGGGGGGCTTCATCCTCCCTGCATCCCCCAGCACGGCGCTGCCCCTGCACCCCTCCGGGGCCTATTTCTCCAAGGTTGGAAGCTATGACAACTCTCACATTCGGAATGTTAACTTACTACTGCACTGGTAATGTAAACTGTACTGGTAGCGACAAGAAGGTTAACTGTTTCGAGATGTGTCACATCCGGATTCTTGGCGTTACGCCGTGAATCCAGATGCAACACATCTCGAAAGAGTTAACCCCTTTGCTGTCGGTAGCGCTTTTTGTCATGATGATTACTGTTATAATCCTGACAAATGATGCTACCAACAGCCAAAAGGTTAATAAACGCTCACCTGACAAGTAACAGAGGTACAACTACAAATCTTACCTGAGATAGGTAGATCTATTACTGCACTTGACACAGGGGGTGGTGGGGCTGCATTTCCTCTTGACGACTCATGTGTGAGCTGAAAAAGCTGTCCCTGAATTTGGTCAAATGTGCTTGAGCCAATGATCATACCTCCCACCCTGCCATGACCGTCATATCCTTCCTTGCAGTCATATAGAGATGGAGCAATCTCTTGCTCAAAGCTGCGAGTATGAAAATAAATTGATTTTAAATAAAGTATTGAGTGACTCTCTTTTAGTTTTAGTATTTACACCCATATGCATGCGACCACCAGTACTGTCAATTCTTTGGTTGTAAGTAGCACTCTTTGTTGTGATGCCCTCTTGGTACCACCCTTCATGTGGAATGGGTGGGTAGTCTCTTCAGTCACTGACTGAATGAGCTAGCAAAGGGGGGCCATCTTTGTCCAGGATAGGACTTGACGTCAGCAGATTTGTTGGTCAATCTTTTTCACTGGTCCGGTTTTTAAGGAGCTGTGCTAACCCAGGTCCTACCATGTTGGATTGGTCCTTAAAAATACTCATTAGTTTTTGGTCCTTTGGATCCCAAGTGTTTGCCGTGCTTGGAGACCCGTGTCGGGGGAGAAGATGATCCTGGTGGCTGAAACACTCCACTTTGACCTTGACTTCTACCTAAACGGGAGGCTAGAAGTATCGGCCTAGTCAATCGGTTCTTGTCACATTGAGCTCTATCCCACTGTTGACATGCAGGTTGAGATACGGAGAACCACACTATAACCTCTGCTGCTGATTAGGTGCTTTACGCCAGTATCCTGCATTCAACAATGTGATAGAAGGCAGTGGCTCAGACGGTTCAATCAGGCTTAACCCCTCGAGTATATAGGGCAGTCTCCATCGTGTGTCAGCTGGAGACCCACCGACAGATGCATGTTCCCTCGTTGGGCTCGGTGGTGGGCAGGGACCCCCGGAAGATGAATAACTATACTACTAAAATATGGAAACCACACACACACACAACAAAAAAAATAGCACCAAAGCGGCACATAGCCGCCGACATTGACCTTGATAGCGACTCCGGCTGTGAGGAAGCAACACCTCAGGCATCGGCCTTCTGGCCTCGCTTTCTCATTGTCCACAGCAAAGTTAAACCTAACTTAAAGAGAAGCCTATCTCCAAGCTGCACCCTTTTCTGGTGGGGGAGACCCTCAGGAGCCGTGTTGGCAGGCCTGAGGCACATCACCTCAGGTCTGGTGAATTGCTGGTAGAGTGCCATACTCGGGCACACAGAGGCAGTAGGCAGCGGCAACATGAAACAGCTCTATGACATTTAAATTTCCATGCACCTAGAGGCTGGAACAGTGGATATGTGATACGCCCCCCTTCGGGGGGGCTTCCATATGCATTGCTTTCAGTCTCTTACTTAGCGCCCCTTCTTTCCTATTTTTTTTTTTTTTGTGCTTGGACCAAAGTAGATCTATGATCATTGGTCTATCAATAATCATGCACACTTCTCTCCCTTGACAGTGCTTTTTCGTACTCACTTGGTAGTTTTTTCTAAATTACAAGCACTGGCAGTCAACCCTTTCGGTCTAGTTTTTTACTACAATTTCGACTGCAACCCCTTCCCCCTTTTTAGTAGGTTCTCTCTTAGGGTGCATGGAAATTTAGCTCTAGGTGGAGGCATGGAATGTATGCCCCTGCAGAAACCACAGTAAAATGTGGTCTTCTTTGCAGGTAAGCAGAAATTCCTTCTATTCCTCCAGTATTGCCTATGGTGTGCTGAAGAGGTCGCCAAGACTGAAACAGCTGTCCACACCGGCTAAATATCTGGACCCCCCACTTGGGGGACCTAGATTTAAATTTCCATGCACTTGGTAGTTTTTTCATAGACAGACAGCAATATAAGATGCCGTTTCTGCCCTAGGACGATTTACTTAACCTATTCAGCCCTGACGTACTACAGAGGGGGTGGATCGACCATGATAATTCAAGGGTAGTGCCAGATCAGCTTGGTGCATGTCGGCGCCAAGCAAATCTGGCACTACCCTTGAATTATCATGGTCGATCCACCTCCTGAAGATGCACATGTGGTCGATCTGATTCACGGTTAAATGGTCCGGTGATACCCATGTCGCCTTGTGGATGCGCTTGTGCGGGAAGACTGTGCCGCCTATGACAAGGTTGCTTATGGCGCATAGGTCTGCAAATCTCTCTCCGTTATCGCGATTACTCCCAAACCCTGCTGCCCCATAACCTCCTCGAAGCCCCTGTTGTCACACACTACGCAAGCCAGCAACCAACACCACAAAGCAAGCCCTAAGATGGAACCCACAGGGAAAAAGGAAGAGAGGTCGGCCACGAACCACCTGGCGACGTGACCTGGAGACAGATGCCAAGAAGATGGCCACACCTGGGGACAGCTGGAGAGACTCGCCCAGGACAGAGACGGCTGGAGGGACCTTGTCGGCGGCCTATGCCCCAGGGGGGGGGGGGGGGGTGATGGGCGTAAGTAAGTAAGTAATCCACCTCCTGAAACTGGTGCATAGTCATTAGATGACGCCTCGGCCGTCGGGCTGAATGAGTAACTGTTAATAGAAACTAGTAGAAAGTAAAAGTTACAGAAAACAAGGAAAACCTAAACTCGATGCCAGAATACAATGCCAAAACCAAATAACTGAGGAACTGTTTATGGTCAAACTGGTACGGATGTCTAAAAATAAAGTTTTTACATAAGCAACAGTATTATAGGACGCTAATTATTGAATACAAACCGGTTCATCTCCGCTTCCATCTCACGAAGCCGATGCTCGCTTATGGACGCCATTTTGTGGCCACACGGGGCAATTGCTTCCGGTGCATGTAGTAACTTTTCCGCAAGAAATAGTTTTAAAAATTTCCTCCCTTTTTGCCATCGTTTTAGGAGGTAAAACTTCAAATGTTTAACCTCTTTTTTTTTTTTTTTTTTGGCGTTTTGAGCAACAAAAGGCATGACAGGTGGTGTGAAAAAGAGCAAAATCTGGGTAATTTTAGTCGACCTAGTGTGTTCATGGGAGCCTAATGGGGGCATGTGCACGGTTGTATTATAGACCAATTATATACCCACAATTGGTCTATGTGTATAATTGGTCTATGGACCAGCAGAGGGCAGCCAACTATCTTAGCAGCCAGCAGAGAGCAGCCAACAATCTTAGCAGCCAAAGTATGATATACCGATCATGACAAAATACCAAAAATAGGCAATTCGCCAAGGGACGTAATCACGGGACACCGAGATAAGTGATGGACGACATAGGGCCATATAAAACAGTTACAAATGTGTTTAGGAAGCATTTCCATATTTATAAATGATGGGCATTAGAGGGCACAACGCATAGTTTTGCCATAAGACAGTATTGTCTGAAGCCCCCCCTACACTGTCTGAGAAGCAGCGTGGAGGTCAGTCTTTACGCCATTTTTGGTCTCTAAACCTATGACGAACGGCATAAGGCCATATAAAACAGATATGAATGTGTTCCGGATGCATTTCTATATTCATAAATTATATGCATTAGAAGGCACAACGCATAGTTTTACCATAAGACATTATTGTCTAAAGCGCCCCTACACTGTCTGAGAAGCAGCTTGGAGGCCAGTTTGTACATCATTGTTGTCTCTAAATGCAAAATGGTCGGCATAGCACCATATTAAACTTATAAAAATGTGTTCAGGAAGCATTTCCATATTCACAAATGTTAGGCATTAGAGGGCACAACGCATAGTTTTGCCATAAGACAGTATTGTCTGAAACCTTTGACACTGTCTGAGAAGCAGCTTGGAGGCCAGTCCTTACGCCATGTTTGGTCTCTTAACCTATGACGGACGGCATAGGGCCAAAAAAAGCAGTTATGAATGTGTTCCGGATGCATTTCTAAATTCATAAATGATAGGCATTAGAGGGCACAACGCATAGTTTTGCCATAAGACAGTATTGTCTGAAACCCACTACACTGTCTGAGAAGCAGCTTGGAGGCAGTCCGTAAGCCATTTTTGCTTTCTTAACCTATGACGGACGGCATAGAAACATATAAAACAGGTATGAATGTGTTCCGGATGCATTTCTATATTTATAAATGATAGGCATTAAAGGGCACAAAGCATAGTTTTGCCATAAGACAGTATTGTCTGAAGCCCCTTACACTGACTGAAAAAACAGCTTGGAGTCCAATCCGTACGCCATTTTTGGTCTCTAAATCTATGACGGACGGCATAGGGCCACATAAAACAGTTATAAATGTGTTTAGAAAGCATCTTCATATTTATAAATGATAGGCATTAGAGGGCACAACGCATAGTTTTGCCATAAGACAGTATTGTCTGAAAACTCCAACACTGTCTGAGAAGATGCTTTGAGTCCAGTCCGTACGCCATTTTTAGTCTCTAAATCTATGACGGACGGCATAGGGCCACATAAAACAGTTATGAATGTGTTTAGAAAGCATTTTCATATTTATAAATTATAGGCATTATAGGGCACAAGGCATAGTTTTGCCATAAGACAGTATTGTCTGAAGCCCCCTTACACTGTCCGAGAAGCAGACTGGAGGGCAATCCGTACGCAATTTTTGGTCTCTTAACCTATGACAGACGGCATAGGGCCATATAAAACAGTTATGAATGTGGTACGGATTCATTTCTATATTCATAAATGATAGGCATTAGAGGGCACAACGCATAGTTTTGCCATAAGACAGTATTGTCTGAAGCCCACTACACTGTCTGAGAAGCAGCTTAGAGTCCAGTCCGGACGCCATTTTTGGTCTCTAAATCTATGACGGACGGCATAGGGCCATATAAAACAGTTATGAATGTGTTTCGGATTCATTTCTATATTCATAAATGATAGGCATTAGAGGGCACAACGCATAGTTTTGACATAAGACAGTATTGTCTGAAGCCCCCCTACACTGTCTGAGAAGCAGCTTGGAGTCCAGTCCAAACGCCATCTTTGGTCTCTAAATCTATGACGGACGGCATAGGGCCACATAAAACAGTTATGAATGTTTTTAGAAATCATTTCCATATTCATAAATGATAGGTATTAGAGGGCACAACGCATAGTTTTGCCATAAGACAGTATTGTCTGAACCCCCCTACACTGTCTGAGAAGCTGCTTGGAGTTAAATCCGAACGATATTCTGAGTCTCTAAATCTATGACGGACGGCATAGGGCCATATAAAACAGTAATGAATGTGTTCCGGATGCATTTCTATATTCATAAATGATAGGCATTAGAGGGCACAACGCATAATTTTGCCATAAGACAGTATTGTCTGACCCCCCCTACACTGTCTGAGAAGCAGCTTGGAGGCAGTGCGTACACCATTTTTGCTTTCCTAACCTATGACGGACGGCATAGAAACATATCAAACAGGTATGAATGTGTTCCGGATGCATTTCTATATTTATAAATGATAGGCATTAAAGGGCACAAAGCATAGTTTTGCCATAAGACAGTATTGTCTGAAGCCCCTTACACTGACTGAAAAACAGCTTGGAGTCCAATCCGTACGCCATTTTTGGTCTCTAAATCTATGACGGACGGCATAGGGCCACATAAAACAGTTATAAATGTGTTTAGAAAGCATTTTCATATTTATAAATTATAGGCATTAGAGGGCACAACGCATAGTTTTGCCATAAGACAGTATTGTCTGAAGCCCCCTTACACTGCCCGAGAAGCAGATTGGAGGGCAATCCGTACGCAATGTTTGGTCTCTTAACCTATGACGGACGGCATAGGGCCATATAAAACAGTTATGAATGTGGTACGGATTCATTTCTCTATTCATAAATGATAGGCATTAGAGGGCAGAACGCATAGTTTTGCCATAAGACAGTATTGTCTGAAGAGCACTACACTGTCTGAGAAGCATCTTAGAGTCCAGTCCGGAAGCCATTTTTGGTCTCTAAATCTATGACGGAAGGCATAGGGCCATATAAAACAGTAATGAATGTGTTTCGGATGCATTTCTATATTCATAAATGATAGGCATTATATGGCACAACGCATAGTTTTGCCATAAACAGTATTGTCTGAAGCCCCACGACACTGTCTGAGAAGTAGCTTGGAGTCCAGTCCAAACGCCATCTTTGGTCTCTAAATCTATGACGGACGGCATAGGGCCACATAAAACAGTTATAAATGTGTTTAGAAATCATTTCCATATTCATAAATGATAGGCATTAGAGGGCACAACGCATAGTTTTGCCATAAGACAGTATTGTCTGAACCCCCCTACACTGTCTGAGAAGCTGCTTGGAGTTAA
This sequence comes from Semisulcospira habei, assembly GCA_036245525.1. Lineage (NCBI taxonomy): Eukaryota > Metazoa > Mollusca > Gastropoda > Semisulcospiridae > Semisulcospira > Semisulcospira habei. The sequence goes on from BTPG01000003.1 coordinate 86,645,108, forward strand.
ATCCGAACGATATTCTGGGTCTCTAAATCTATGACGGACGGCATAGGGCCATATAAAACAGTAATGAATGTATTCCGGATGCATATCTATATTCATAAATGATAGGCATTAGAGGGCACAACGCATAGTTTTGCCATAAGACAGTATTGTCTGAAACCCCCCCTACACTGTCTGAGAAGCAGCTTGGAGGCAGTCCATACGCCATTTTTGCTTTCTTAACCTATGACGGACGGCATAGAAACATATAAAACAGGTATGAATGTGTTCCGGATGCATTTCTATATTTATAAATGATAGGCATTAAAGGGCACAAAGCATAGTTTTGCCATAAGACAGTATTGTCTGAAGCCCCTTACTCTGACTGAAAAACAGCTTGGAGTCCAATCCGTACGCCATTTTTGGTCTCTAAATCTATGACGGACGGCATAGGGCCACATAAAACAGTTATAAATGTGTTTAGAAAGCATTTTCATATTTATAAATGATAGGCATTAGAGGGCACAACGCATAGTTTTGCCATAAGACAGTATTGTCTGAAGCCCCACTACACTGTCCAAGAAGCAGATTGGAGGGCAATAAGTACGCAATTTTTGGTCTCTTAACCTATGACGGACGGCATAGGGTCATATAAAACAGTTATGAATGTGGTACGGATTCATTTCTCTATTCATAAATGATAGGCATTAGAGGGCACAACGCATAGTTTTGCCATAAGACAGTATTGTCTGAAGCCCACTACACTGTCTGAGAAGCATCTTAGAGTCCAGTCCGGACGCCATTTTTGGTCTCTAAATCTATGACGGACGGCATAGGGCCATATAAAACAGTTATGAATGTGTTCGGATGCATTTCTATATTCATAAATGATAGGCATTATATGGCACAACGCATAGTTTTGCCATAAGACAGTATTGTCTGAAGCCCCACGACACTGTCTGAGAAGCAGCTTGGAGTCCAGTCCGAACGCCATCTTTGGTCTCTAAATCTATGACGGACGGCATAGGTTGATTGATTGATTGTACATTGCTTAACGTCCCGACAGCAACAAGGCTTTCTCAGGACGTGCCTGCACTGCTTGTGAAAGAAAAAAAATAAATAAACAGAAAATTGAATGTATGTCGCCAGCCGGTCAAATACGTTAAATAAACCTAACACATGGGGCCTAAATAAAGCTATGACCATTTAGCAACACATATCCAATATCAAGAGCTACAGGCAGTGCAGACAGTAGGGAGAGTTTTAAAAAGGCAAATACAGGTGAATGGACCAAGGGTAGACAGAAACACATGCCCCAGAATAGAGAGAAAAACCCACCCTGTGGGGCTGACCAGGGTGACCCTGGGAACTAAAAAATACCTAACCCCACCCAAGTCCCCCAGGGCGGACCCGGGTGGGGTAACGGACGGCATAAGGCCACATAAAACAGTTATGAATGTTTTTAGAAATCATTTCCATATTCATCAATGATAGGCATTAGAGGGCACAACGCATAGTTTTCAAAACTTTTGCCATAAAACAGTATTGTCTGAAGCCCCCCTACACTGTCTGAGAAGCAGCTTCGAGTCCAGTCCGTACGCCTTTTTGAACTCTAAATCTATGACGGACGGCATAGGGCCACATAAAACAGTTATATATGTGTTTAGAAAGCATTTCTATATTTATAAATGATAGGTATTAGAGGGCACAAAGCATAGTTTTGCCATAAGACAGTATTGTCTGAAGCCCCTTTACACTGTCGGAGAAGCAGCTTGGAGTCCTGTCCATACGCCATTTTTGGTCTCTAAATATATGATGGACGGCATAGCGCCATATTAAACCGATACAAATGTGTTACGGATGCAATTCTACATTCATAAATGATAGACATTAGAGGGCACAACGCATAGTTTTGCCATAAGACAGTATTGTCTGAAGCCCCCCTACACTGTCTGAGAAGCAGCTTCGAGTCCAGTCCGTACGCCATTTTGGTCTCTAAATCTATGACGGACGACATAGTGCCACATAAAACAGTTATATATGTGTTTAGAAAGCATTTCCATATTTATAAATGATAGGCATTAGAGGCACAAAGCATAGTTTTGCCATAAGACAGTATTGTCTGAAGCCCCCCTACACTCTCGGAGAAGCAGCTTGGAGGCCTGTCCATACGCCATTTTTGGTCTCTAAATATATGATGGACGGCATAGCGCCATATTAAACCGATACAAATGTGTTACGGACGTAATTCTACAATCATAAATGATAGGCATTAGAGGGCACAAAGCACAGTTTTGCCATAAGACAGTATTGTCTGAACCCCCCTACACTGTCTGAGAAGCTGCTTGGAGTTAAATCCGAACGATATTCTGGGTCTCTAAATCTATGACGGACGGCATAGGGCCATATAAAACAGTTATGATTGTGTTCCGGATGCATTTCTATATTCATAAATGATAGGCATTAGAGGGCACAACGCATAGTTCTGCCACAAGACAGTATTGTTTGAAGCCTCCTACACTGTTTGAGAAGCAGCTTAAAGTCCAGTCCTAGATCCATTTTTGGTCTCCAAATCTATGACGGACGGCATAGAGCCACATAAAACAGTTATGCATGTGTTTAGAAAGCATTTCCATATTTATAAATGATAGGCATTAGAGGGCACAACGCATAGTTTTGTCATAAATCAGTATTGTCTGAAGCCCCTCTACACTGTCCGAAAAGTTTCTTGGAGACCAGTACATACGCCATTTTCGATCTCTTAAGCTGTGACGGACGGCATAGGGCCATATAAAACAGTTATGAATGTGTTCCGGATGCATTTCTATATTCATAAATGATATGCATTAGAGGGCACAACGCATAGTTTTGCCATAAGACAGTATTGTCTGAAACCTCCTACACTGTCTAAGAAGCAGCTTGGAGTCCGGTCCGAACTCCATTTTTGGTCTCTAAATCTATGACGGACGGCATAGGGCCACATAAAACAGTTATGAATGTGTTCCGTATGCATTTCTATATTAATTAATGATAGGCATTAGAGGGCACAACGCATAGTTTTGCCATGAGAAATATTGTCTGAAGCCCCCCTACACTGTCAGAGAAGCCTCTTGGAGGCCAGTTCGTTCGTCATTTTTGGTTTCTAAATGTATAATGGACGGCATAGCGCCATGTAAAACCGACACAAATGTGATCGGGAAGAATTTCCATATTATTAAATGATAGGCATTAGAGGGCACAACGCATAGTTTTGCCATAAGACAGTATTGTCTGAAGCCCTTGACACTGTCTGAGAAGCAGCTTGGAGGCCAGTCCTTACGCCATTTTTGGTCTCTTAACCTATGACGGACGGCATAGGGCCAAATAAAACAGTTATAAATGTGTTGCGCATGCATTTCTATATTCATAAATGATTAGGCATTAGGGGGCACAACGCATAGTTTTGCCATAAGACAGTATTGTCTGAAGCTATTGACACTGTCTGAGAAGCAGCTTGGTGAGGCCAGTCTTTACGCCATTTTTGGTCTCTTAACCTATGACGGACGGCATAGGGCCAAATAAAACAGTTATGAATGTTTTCCGGATGCATTTCTATATTTATAAATGATAGGCATTAAAGGGCACAAAGCATAGTTTTGCCATAAGACAGTATTGTCTGAAGCCCCTTACACTGACTGAAAAGCAGCTTGGAGTCCAATCCTTACGCCATTTTTGGTCTCTAAATCTATGACGAACGGCATAGGGCCACATAAAACAGTTATAAATGTGTTTAGAAAGCATTTTCATATTTATAAATGATAGATATTAGAGGGCACAACGTATAGTTTTGCCATAAGACAGTATTGTCTGAAACCCCCTACACTGTCTGAGAAGATGCTTTGAGTCCAGTCCGTACGCCATTTTTGGTCTCTAAATCTATGACGGACGGCATAGGGCCACATAAAACAGTCATGAATGTGTTTAGAAAGCATTTTCATATTTATAAATGATAGGCATTAGAGGGTACAATGCATAGTCTACACAGTCTGAAAACAGCTTGGAGACCAGTACATTCGCCATTTTCGGTCTCTTAAGCTATGACGGACGGCATAGGGCCATATAAAACCGATACAAATGTGATCGGGAAGAATTTTCATATTCATAAATGATAGGCATTAGAGGGCACAATGCATAGTTTTGCCATAAGACAGTATTGTCTGAAGCCCCACTATACTGCCTGAGAAGCAGGTTGGAGTCCAGCCCGAACACCATTTTGGTCTCTAAATGTATGATGGACGGAATAGCGCCATATAAAACCTATACAAATGTGTTCAGGAAGCATTTCCATATTCATATATGATAGACATTAGAGGGCACATCGCATAGTTTTGCCATAAGACAGTATTGTCTGAAGCCCCCATACACTGTCTGAGAAGCAATTTGGAGGTCTGTCCGTTCGCCATTTTTGGTCTCTTAACCTATGCCGGACGGCATAGGGCCATATGAAACAGTTATGAATGTGTTCCGGATGCATTTCTATATTCATAAATGATAGGTATTAGAGGGCACAACGCATAGTTTTGCCATAAGACAGTATTGTCTGAAGCCCCACGACACTGTCTGAGAAGAAGCTTGGAGTCCAGTCCGAACGCCATCTTTGTGCCCTATAATGCCAATCATTTATGAATATAGAAATGCATCCGGAACACATTCATAACTGTTTTATTTGGCCCTATGCCGTCCGTCATAGGTTAAGAGACCAAAAATGGAGTAAAGACTGGCTTCCAAGCTGCTTCTCAGACAGTGTCAATGGCTTCAGACAATACTGTCTGATGGCAGAACTATGCGTTGTGCCCTCTAATGCCTATCATTTATGAAAGTCGAATTACATCCTTAACACATTTGTATCGGTTTAATATGGCGCTATGCCGTCCATCTTATATTTAGAGACCAAAAATGGCGTACGGACAGGCCTCCAAGCTGCTTCTCAGACAGTGTAGGGGGGCTTCAGACAATACTGTCTTATGGCAAAACTATGCGTTGTGCCCTCTAATGCCTATCATTTATGAATGTAGAATTGCATCCGTATCGCATTTGTATCGGTTTAATATGGCGCTATGCCGTCCATCATATATTTAGAGACCAAAAATGGCGTATGAACAGGCCTCCAAGCTTCTTCTCCGACAGTGTAGGGGGGCTTCAGACAATAATGTCTTATGGCAAAACTATGCGTTGTGCCCTCTAATGCCTATCATTTATGAATGTAGAATTGCATCCGTAACACATTTGTATCGGTTTAATATGGCGCTATGCCGTCCATCATATATTTTGAGACCAAAAATGGCGTATGGACAGGCCTCCAAGCTGCTTCTCCGACAGTGCAGGGGGGCTTCAGACAATACTGTCTTATGGCAAAACTATGCTTTGTGCCCTCTAATGCCTATCATTTATAAATATGGAAATGCTTTCTAAACACATATATAACTGTTTTATGTGGCACTATTCCGTCCGTCATAGATTTAGAGACCAAAATGGCGTGCGGACTGGACTCGAAACTGCTTCTCAGACAGTGTAGGGGGGCTTCAGACAATACTGTCTTATGGCAAAACTATGCGTTGTGCCCTCTAATGCCTATCATTTATGAAAGTCGAATTACATCCGTAACACATTTGTATCGGTTTAATATGGCGCTATGCCGTCCATATATTTAGAGACCAAATATGGCGTATGAACAGGCCTCCAATCTGCTTCTCCGGCAGTGTAGGGGGGCTTCAGACAATACTGTCTTATGGCAAAACTATGCGTTGTGCTCTCTAATGCCTATCATTTATGAATATAGAACTGCATCCGGAACACATTTGTATCGGTTTAATATGGCGCTATGCCGTCCGTCATAGATTTAGAGACCAAAATGGCTTAAGAAATGGACTCCAAGCTGCTTCTCAGACAGTGTAGGGGGGCTTCAGACAATACTGTCTTATGGCAAAACTATGCGTTGTGCCCTCTAATGCCTATCATTTATGAATGTAGAATTGCATCCGTAACACATTTGTATCGGTTTAATATGGCGCTATGCCGTCCATCATATATTTAGAGACCAAAAATGGCGTATGGACAGGACTCCAAGCTGCTTCTCCGACAGTGTAGGGGGGCTTCAGACAATACTGTCTTATGGCAAAACTATGCTTTGTGCCCTCTAATGTCTATCATTTATAAATATGGAAATGCTTTCTAAACACATATATAACTGTTTTATGTGGCCCTATGCCGTCCGTCATAGATTTAGAGACCAAAATGGCGTACGGACTGGACTCGAAGCTGCTTCTCAGACAGTGCAGGGGGGCTTCAGACAATACTGTCTTATGGCAAAACTATGCGTTGTACCCTCTAATGCCTATCATTTATGAATATAGAAATGAATCCGTAACACATTTCTTACGGTTTAATATGGCGCTATGCCGTCCATCATATATTTAGAGACCAAAAATGGCGTATGGACAGGCCTCTAAGCTGCTTCTCCGACAGTGTAGGGGGTCTTCAGACAATACTGTCTTATGGCAAAACTATGCTTTGTGTCCTCTAATGCCTATCATTTATAAATATGAAAATGCTTTCTAAACACATATATAACTGTTTTATGTGGCCCTATGCCGTCCGTCATAGATTTAGAGACCATAATGGCGTACAAACTGGACACGAAGCTGCTTCTCAGACAGTGTAGGGGGGCTTCAGACAATACTGTCTTATGGCAAAACTATGCGTTGTGCCCTCTACTGACTATCATTTATGAATATAGAAATGCATCCGGAACACATTTGTATCGGTTTAATATGGCGCTATGCCGTCCGTCATAGATTTAGAGACCAAAATGACATACGAACTGGACTCCAAGCTGCTTCTCAGACAGTGTAGGGGGGCTTCAGACAATACTGTCTTATGGCAAAACTATGCGTTGTGCCCTCTAATGCCTATCATTTATGATTGTAGATTTACGTCCGTAGCACATTTGTATCGGTTTAATATGGCGTTATGCCGTCCATCTTATATTTAGAGACCAAAAATGGCGTACGGACATGCCTCCAAGCTGCTTCTCCTACAATGTAGGGGGGCTTCAGACAATACTGTCTTATGGCAAAACTATGCGTTGTGCCCTTTAATGCCTATCATTTATGAATGTAGAATTGCATCCGTAACACATTTGTATCGGTTTAATATGGCGCTATGCCGTCCATCATATATTTAGAGACCAAAAATGGCGTATGGACAGGCCTCCAAGCTGCTTCTCCGACAGTGTAGGGGGGCTTCAGACAATACTGTCTTATGGCAAAACTATGCTTTGTGCCCTCTAATGCCTATCATTTATAAATATGGAAATGCTTTCTAAACACATATATAACTGTTTTATGTGGCCCTATGCCGTCCGTCATAGATTTAGAGACCATAATGGCGTACAAACTGGACACGAAGCTGCTTCTCAGACAGTGTAGGGGGGCTTCAGACAATACTGTCTTATGGCAAAACTATGCGTTGTGCCCTCTACTGACTATCATTTATGAATATAGAAATGCATCCGGAACACATTTGTATCGGTTTAATATGGCGCTATGCCGTCCGTCATAGATTTAGAGACGAAAATGACATACGAACTGGACTCCAAGCTGCTTCTCAGACAGTGTAGGGGGGCTTCAGACAATACTGTCTTATGGCAAAACTATGCGTTGTGCCCTCTAATGCCTATCATTTATGATTGTAGATTTACGTCCGTAGCACATTTGTATCGGTTTAATATGGCGCTATGCCGTCCATCTTATATTTAGAGACCAAAAATGGCGTACGGACATGCCTCCAAGCTGCTTCTCCTACAATGTAGGGGGGCTTCAGACAATACTGTCTTATGGCAAAACTATGCGTTGTGCCCTTTAATGCCTATCATTTATGAATGTAGAATTGCATCCGTAACACATTTGTATCGGTTTAATATGGCGCTATGCCGTCCATCATATATTTAGAGACCAAAAATGGCGTATGGACAGGCCTCCAAGCTGCTTCTCCGACAGTGTAGGGGGGCTTCAGACAATACTGTCTTATGGCAAAACTATGCTTTGTGCCCTCTAATGCCTATCATTTATAAATATGGAAATGCTTTCTAAACACATATATAACTGTTTTATGTGGCCCTATGCCATCCGTCATAGATTTAGTTACCATAATGGCGTACGAACTGGACTCAAAGATGCTTCTCAGACAGTGTAGGGGGGCTTCAGACAATACTGTCTTATGGCAAAACTATGCGTTGTGCCCTCTAATGCCTATCATTTATGAATATAGAAATGCATCCGGAACACATTTGTATCGGTTTAATATGGCGCTATGCCGTCCGTCATAGATTTAGAGACCAAAATGACATACGAACTGGACTCCAAGCTGCTTCTCAGACAGTGTAGGGGGGCTTCAGACAATACTGTCTTATGGCAAAACTATGCGTTGTGCCCTCTAATGCCTATCATTTATGATTGTAGATTTACGTCCGTAACACATTTGTATCGGTTTAATATGGCGCTATGCCGTCCATCTTATATTTAGAGACCAAAAATGGCGTACGGACAGGCCTCCAAGCTGCTTCTCCGACAATGTAGGGGGGCTTCAGACAATACTGTCTTATGGCAAAACTATGCTTTGTGCCCTCTAATGTCTATCATTTATAAATATGGAAATGCTTTCTAAACACATATATAACTGTTTTATTTATCATATTTTATTTATCATAGATTTAGAGACCAAAATGGCGTACGGACTGGACTCGAAGCTGCTTCTCAGACAGTGTAGGGGGGCTTCAGACAATACTGTCTTATGGCAAAACTATGCCTTGTGCCCTCTAATGCCTATCATTTATAAATATGGAAATGCTTTCTAAACACATATATAACTGTTTTATGTGGCACTATGTCGTCCGTCATAGATTTAGAGACCAAAATGGCGTACGGACTGGACTCGAAGCTGCTTCTCAGACAGTGTAGGGGGGCTTCAGACAATACTGTCTTATGGCAAAACTATGCGTTGTGCCCTCTAATGTCTATCATTTATGAATGTAGAATTGCATCCGTAACACATTTGTATCGTTTATGAATATAGAAATGCATCCGGAACACATTTGTATCGGTTTAATATGGCGCTATGCCGTCCGTCATAGATTTAGAGACCAAAATGGCATACAAACTGGACTCCAAGCTGCTTCTCAGACAGTGTAGGGGGGGGCTTCAGACAATACTGTCTTATGGCAAAACTATGCGTTGTGCCCTCTAATGCCTATCATTTATGAATGTAGAATTGGATCCGTAACACATTTGTATCGGTTTAATATGGCGCTATGCCGTCCGTCATAGATTTAGATACCAAAATGGCGTACGGACTGGACTCGAAGCTGCATCTCAGACAGTGTATGGGGGCTTCAGACAATACTGTCTTATGGCAAAACTATGCGTTGTGCCCTCTAATGTCTATCATTTATGAATGTAGAATTGCATCCGTAACACATTTGTATCGGTTTAATATGGCGCTATGCCGTCCATCATATATTTAGAGACCAAAAATGGCGCATGGACAGGCCTCTAAGCTGCTTCTCCGACAGTGTAAGGGGGCTTCAGACAATACTGTCTTATGGCAAAACTATGCTTTGTGCCCTCTAATGCCTATCATTTATAAATATGGAAATGCTTTCTAAACAACTATATAACTGTTTTATGTGGCCCTATGCCGTCCGTCATAGATTTAGAGACCAAAATTGCGTACGGACTAGACTCGAAGCTGCTTCTCAGACAGTGTAGGGGGGCTTCAGACAATACTGTCTTATGGCAAAACTATGCGTTGTGCCCTCTAATGCCTATCATTTATGAATATAGAAATGCATCCGGAACACATTTGTATCGGTTTAATATGGCGCTATGCCGTCCGTCATAGATTTAGAGACCAAAATGGCATAACAACTGGACTCCAAGCTGCTTCTCAGACAGTGTAGGGGGGCTTCAGACAATACTGTCTTATGGCAAAACTATGCGTTGTCCCCTTTAATGCCTATCATTTATGAATGTAGAATTGCATCCGTAACACATTTGTATCGGTTTAATATGGCGCTATGCCGTCCATCATATATTTAGAGACCAAAAATGGCTTATGGACAGGTCTCCAAGCTGCTTCTCCGACAGTGTAGGGGGGCTTCAGACAATACTGTCTTATGGCAAAACCATGCTTTGTGCCCTCTAATGTCTATCATTTATAAATATGGAAATGCATTCTAAACACATATATAACTGTTTTATGTGGCCCTATGCCGTCCGTCATAGATTTAGAGACCAAAATGGCATATGGACTGGACTCGAAGCTGCTTCTCAGACAGTGCAGGGGGGCTTCAGACAATACTGTCTTATGGCAAAACTATGCGTTGTGCCCTCTAATGCCTATCATTTATGAATATAGAAATGAATCCGTAACACATTTCTTACGGTTTAATATGGCGCTATGCCGTCCATCATATATTTAGAGACCAAAAATGGCGTATGGACAGGCCTCTAAGCTGCTTCTCCGACAGTGTAGTGGGGCTTCAGACAATACTGTCTTATCGCAAAACTATGCTTTGTGCCCTCTAATGCCTATCATTTATAAATATGGAAATGCTTTCTAAACACATATATAACTGTTTTATGTGGCCCTATGCCGTCCGTCATAGATTTAGAGACCATAATGGCGTACGAACTGGACTCAAAGATGCTTCTCAGACAGTGTAGGGGGCTTCAGACAATACTGTCTTATGGCAAAACTATGCGTTGTGCCCTCTAATGCTTATCATTTATGAATATAGAAATGCATCCGGAACACATTTATATCGGTCTAATATGGCGCTATGCCGTCCGTCATAGATTTAGAGACCAAAATGACATACGAACTGGACTCCAAGCTGCTTCTCAGACAGTGTAGGGGGGCTTCAGACAATACTGTCTTATGGCAAAACTATGCGTTGTGCCCTCTAATGCCTATCATTTATGATTGTAGATTTACGTCCGTAGCACATTTGTATCGGTTTAATATGGCGCTATGCCGTCCATCTTATATTTAGAGACCAAAAATGGCGTACGGACACACCTCCAAGCTGCTTCTCCGACAATGTAGGGGGGCTTCAGACAATACTGTCTTATGGCAAAACTATGCGTTGTGCCCTTTAATGCCTATCATTTATGAATGTAGAATTGCATCCGTAACACATTTGTATCGGTTTAATATGGCGCTATGCCGTCCATCATATATTTAGAGACCAAAAATGGCGTATGGACAGGCCTCCAAGCTGCTTCTCCGACAGTGTAGGGGGGCTTCAGACAATACTGTCTTATGGCAAAACTATGCTTTGTGCCCTCTAATGCCTAGCATTTATAAATATGGAAATGCTTTCTAAACACATATATAACTGTTTTATGTGGCCCTATACCGTCCGTCATAGATTTAGAGACTAAAATGACGTACGCACTGGACTCGAAGCTGCTTCTCAGACAGTGTAGGGGGGCTTCAGACAATACTGTCTTATGGCAAAACTATGCGTTGTGCCCTCTAATGCCTATCATTTATGAATATGGAAATGCATCCGGAACACATTTGTATCGGTTTAATATGGCGCTATGCCGTCCGTCATAGATTTAGAGACCAAAATGGCGTACGAACTGGACTCCAAGCTGCTTCTCAGATAGTGTAGGGGGGGGCTTCAGACAATACTGTCTTATGGCAAAACTATGCGTTGTGCCTTCTAATGCCTATCATTTATGATTGTAGAATTACGTCCGTAACACATTTGTATCGGTTTAATGTGGCGCTATGCCGTCCGTCTTATATTTAGAGACCAAAAATGGAGTACGGACAGGCCTCCAAGCTGCTTCTCGGACAGTGCAGGGGGGCTTCAGACAGTACTGTCTTATGGCAAAACTATGCGTTGTGCCCTCTAATGCCTATCATTTATGAATATAGAAATGCATCCGTAACACATTTCTTACGGTTTAATATGGCGCTATGCCGTCCATCATATATATAGAGACCAAAAATCGCGTACGGACAGGCCTCCAAGCTGCTTCTCCGACAGAGTAGGGAAAACTTCAGACAATACTGTCTTATGGCAAAACTATGCTTTGTGCCCTCTAATGCCTATCATTTATAAATATGGAAATGCTTTCTAAACACATACATAACTGTTTTATGTGGCACTTTGCCGTCCGTCATAGATTTAGATACCAAAATGGCGTATGGACTGGACTCCAAGCTGCATCTCAGACAGTATAGGGGGGCTTCAGACAATACTGTCTTATGGCAAAACTATGCGTTGTGCCCTCTAATGTCTATCATTTATGAATGTAGAATTGCATCCGTAACACATTTGTATCGGTTTAATATGGCGCTATGCCGTCCATCATATATTTAGAGACCAAACATGGCGTATGGACTCGCCTCCAAGCTGCTTCTCCGACAGTGTAGGGGGGCTTCAGACAATACTGTCTTATGGCAAAACTATGCTTTGTGCCCTCTAATGCCTATCATTTATAAATATGGAAATGCTTTCTAAACACATATATAGCTGTTTTATGTGGCCCTATGCCGTCCGTCATAGATTGAGAGACCAAAATGGCGTACGGACTGGACTCAAAGCTGCTTCTCAGACAGTGTAGGGGGGCTTCAGACAATACTGTCTTATGGCAAAACTATGCGTTGTGCCCTCAAATGCCTATCATTTATGAATATAGAAATGCATCCGGAACACATTTGTATCGGTTTAATATGGCGCTATGCCGTCCGTCATAGATTTAGAGACCAAAATGGCGTACAAACTGGTCTCCAAGCTGCTTCTCAGACAATGTCAGGGGGCTTCAGACAATACTGTCTTTTGACAAAACTATGTCTTGTGCCCTCTAATGCCTATCATTTATGAATATAGAAATGCATCCGTAACACATTTTTTACGGTTTAATATGGCGCTATGCCGTCCATCATATATTTAGAGACCAAAAATAGCGTACTGACAAGCCTCCAAGCTGCTTCTCCGACAGTGTTCGGGGGTTTCAGACAATACTGTCTTATGGCAAAACTATGCCTTGTGCCCTCTAATGTCTATCATTTATAAATATGGAAATGTTTTCTAAACACATATATAACTGTTTTATGTGGCCCTATGCCGTCCGTCATAGATTTAGAGACCAAAATGGCGTACGGACTGGACTCGAAGCTGCTTCTCAGACAGTGTAGGGGGGCTTCAGACAATACTGTCTTATGGCAAAACTATGCTTTGTGCCCTCTAATGCCTATCATTGATAAATATGGAATTGCATTCTAAACACATTCATAACTGTTTTATATGGCCCTATGCCGTCCGTCATAGATTTAGAGACCAAAATGTCGTACGGACTGGACTCGAAGTTGCTTCTCAGACAATGTAGGGGGGCTTCAGACAATACTGTCTTATGGCAAAACTATGCGTTGTGCCCTCTAATGCTTATCTTTTATGAATATAGAAATGCATCCGGAACACATTTGTATCGGTTTAATATGGCGCTATGTCGTCCGTCATAGATTTAGAGACTAAAATGGCCAAATAACTGGCCTCAAGTCTTCTTCTCAGACAGTGTAGAGGGGCTTTATACAATACTGTCTTATGGCGAAACGAAGTGTTGTGCCTTCTAATGCTTATCATTTATGAATATATAAATGCTTTCTAACACATTCAGAACTGTTTTATGTTGCCCTATGCCGTCCGTCACAGATTTAGAGACCAACATGGCGTGCGGACTGCACTCCACGCTGTTTCTCAGATAGTGTAGTAAGGCTTCAGACAATACTGTCTTATGGCAAAACTGTGCGTTGTGCCCTCTATTGCCTATCATTTATGACTATAGAAATTCATCCGGAACACATTTGTATCGGTTTAATATGGCGCTATGCCGTCCGTCATAGATTTAGTGACCGAAATGGCGTACAAACTGTTCTTCAAGCTGCTTCACAGACAGTGTAGGGGGGCTTCAGACAATACTGTCTTATGGCAAAATGATGTCTTGTGCCCTCTAATGCCTATCATTTATGAATATAGAAATGCATCCGTAACACATTTCTTACGGTATAATATGGCGCTATGCCGTCCATCATACATTTAGAGACCAAAAATGGCGTACGAACTGGTCTCCAAAACTGCTTCTCCGACAGTTTAGGGGGGTTTGAGACAATACTGTCTTATGGCAAAACTATTTGTTGTGCCCTCTAATGCCTATCATTTATGAATATAGAAATGCATCCGGAAGACATTTGTATCGGTTTAATATGGCGCTATGCCGTCCGTCATAGATTTATAGACCAAAATGGCGTACAAACTGGTCTCCAAGCTGATTCACAGACAGTGTAGGGGGGCTTCAGACAATACTGTCTTATGGCAAAATGATGTCTTGTGCCCTCTAATGCCTATCATTTATGAATATAGAAATGCATCCGTAACACATTTCTTACGGTTTAATATGGCGCTATGCCGTCCATCATACATTTAGCGACCAAAAATGGCGTACGTACGTGCCTCCAAAACTGCTTCTCCGACAGTGTAGGGGGGTTTGAGACAATACTGTCTTATGGCAAAACTGTGCGTTGTGCCCTCTAATGCCTATTATTTATGAATATAGAAATGCATCCGAAACACATTTGTATCGGTTTAATATGGCGCTATGCCGTCCATCATACCATTAGGGACCAAAAATGGCGTACGGACAGGCTTCCAAGCTGCTTTTCCGACAGTGTAGGGGGGGGGGGGGCTTCAGACAATGCTGTCTTATGGCAAAACTATACGTTGTGCCCTCTAATGCCTATCATTTATGAATATAGAAATGCATCCGGAACACATTCATAACTGTTTTATATGGCCCTATGCCGTCCGTCATAGGTTAAGAGACCAAAAATGGCCTGGCGGACACTCCTCCATTCGGCTTCTCGGACAGTGTAGGGGGGCTTCAGACAATACTGTTTTATGGCAAAACTATGCGTTGTGCCCTCTAATGCCTATCATTTATAAATATGGAAATGCTTTCTAAGCACATTCAGAACTGTTTTATGTGGCCCTATGCCGTCCGTCATAGATTTAGAGACCAAAATGGCGTACGGACTTGACTCAAAGCTGCTTCTCAGACAGTGTAGGGGGGCTTCAGACAATACTGTCTTATGGCAAAACTATGCGTTGTGCCCTCTAATGCTTATCATTTATGAATATAGAAATGCATCCGGAACACATTTGTATCGGTTTAATATGGCGCTATGCCGTCCGTCATAGATTTAGAGACCAAAATGGCGTACAAACTGGCCTCCAAGCTGCTTCTCAGACAGTGTAGGGGGGCTTCAGACAATACTGTCTTATGGCAAGACGATGTCTTGTGCCCTCTAATGCCTATCATTTATGAATATAGAAATGCATCCGGAACACATTCATAACTGTTTTAAATGGCCTTAAAGGGGCTTTTATTATTCATATTTTGTTGGGCCGGAAGTAGAGTCAGTCTCAGCGTAGGGGTGCTTCTTTCAGCCTGTCCGCCCCACTGAATCTGAATGTTGAGAGTGCATGTGACGAGCTGTTAGCGCGGTTTTGGCATAAGCTGGGAGCCATACTACTATTTAACGCTTCCGGTTTCAGTGGCTGCTAAGAGCTGGCTGTTGTCTTCAGGGCCATAATTGGTCTATGGTTGTATGCAGGCTTGCAGACGACAGTTTTGTCATGGGGTACTTAGTGCATTCGAGTGTTGTGAAAAATACTAACTCTTAATTTTGTAAAGAATTGCTGAAAATGTTTTCCTGTGATGTGCTTCGCGTGGATTTTTTGTTTTGGCAGAAAGGTTCTTCGTTTATAGTTTTGTGCTGCAAGAGGCTAATATAACAGATAACAGTGTGCGAAAAGGGGGCGTAACCTATTTGCCCTGTGTGGCCTGTCGTTTACACGGATGCAGTGCGGTTTTCATCATGTCGCTTTGGCTATTGTGGAAGTATTATCCCGTCTGTTATACAGATTTACGTCAAATATGTTCTAATTATACTGTTAATATAATTATGTATATGGTATATCTGCTGCAACGGCTTTGTTTTACGACTACCACTAACAGCATTTTCTCAACATGGCGTCTAGAGTGTTCCGAAACTCACTCGCCGGGTTGGTTTTGAGGATTTCAAAGTTCGATTTACCATAAAATCATATCTTTTACGCCCATATATTCTGAATGTTTCTTTAGATTACAAAGTGTTAGAAGAGTGCTGTTTTTGCTATATTTTTCACTTCCATTTTGAGCTTTGAGAAGTCGTCCTCAAATGGCCAGGACGACCCGAGGTTCGTAGCAGACGAAGTAATTTTTTTATTTTTTATTTTATTTTTTTTTTTTAATAATAAAATAGGAAAATGTAATGTTTTGTTATTGCTCATCCTGTGACAAATTTCTTTCAGATTGTCGGTACAGGTGCCAACAACCCCAGTTGCAGCTGTTCACTGTTAGAGATGTCTTCATACACAGATGTCGCCTCTCCTCTTTCATACATCAGAGAAAGAGGACATGGGCATCAGAGAAAGAGAGACGTAGATTAGTGGATAAGACACTGCTGGCAGTCGTAAGATCCCGGGTTCGAATCCCCTGGTGGGCAGAAATGGGATGTGGACTTTTCCTCATTCCCATCGAGTCAAATTAATTTACGTACAGACTCGGCTTACTGTTGCCTGTCTCGTCTTCGTGTGTACATCATGCATAAAAATCCCATTACCACTATTCAAAAAGAAAAGGCCCGATGAAATGGAAAACAGAAATATATCACATGCTAGTAGGGTGGAGGTTTGCACATAAAGTAGCGCTTAGTAGCAGCAGGCTTTCAAAGCTTCAGCTTCCATCCCTACGGCGCCTTGAGCATCTTTAATTAGATGGATATGTGCACCTCGAAGACACCATACCATACCAGAGATCCGCTGGTGAGAAACCTTTTATTTTTAGGGAGGGGGAGGGGGGGTCCTCGCGCTGGGACCATATGGCGTTGAGGCGCGTTCCCTGGGTGGTGGATAGGGGGTCCCTCGTGAAAGGGGTGCACCGAATGAAATAAGGTGCTGTGAACCAACATGGTCTAAGGGAAGGAGACCCTGACAGAAAACCCCTGGTCCTCCTAGTAAGGGGGTTGGGCGTTGGGGTAGCTTCCCCACCCTGCAAATAAAGAAATAGAGCTACAAAATCGCCAACGAATAGACAAACAGCAATTCCTTTCCTGGAGGAGGAAGGTTCTTCTACCAGAAGATTTATGATGTCGTGTGGTGAAAGCCGGAAGTCTTCGGAAGCCACAGGATGGAGCCGCCTCTCTCTATCCAGGGACACAATCATGGGCACATGGAATGTCAGGACCATGTACCAGAGCGGCAAGGCCGCCCAGATAGCAGCAGAAATGCAAAAGTACAACCTTTCCCTGCTAGGTATCAGTGAAGTCAGATGGACGCAGTCTGGCCAGAAAAAGCTGTTAAGTGGGGAGATGATTCTGTATTCAGGTCATGAAGAGGAGAATGCCCCCCATACAGAAGATGTAGCATTCATGCTGTCACCAGTGGCACAGAGAGCGCTGATGGGCCAAGAATTACACAGCAGCCTTTAGAACCAGGAAAAAGATCAAGCTGAACATCATCCAGTGTTATGCGCCCACCAATGACAGTGACGAGGAAGAGAAACAAGAGTTCTACAATCAACTCCAGAGTGCTGTGGACAAATGTGCAGAGCAAGACATCACCATCATCATGGGCGATTTTAATGCCAAAATAGGGGAGGACAACACCGGATACAAAGAGGTGATGGGGAGACAGGGACTAGGGGAGATGAGTGAGAACGGGGAGAGGTTCATAGACTTTTGTGCCCTAAACAGACTTGTCATTGGAGGCAGCATCTTCCCACACAAAAGAATACACAAAGCAACGTGAGTCTCACCTGACCATACAACAGAGAACCAAATAGACCATATCTGCATTAGCAAGAAATTTAGAAGATCCCTTCAAGATGTTCAAGTGAGGAGGGGAGCAGATATCGCCTCAGACCATCATCTGCTTATCTTAAGAATAAAGCTCAAGTTAAAGAAAACCAGCACAAGGACAACAAGAAGACAGCGCTATAATTTAGGCTTCCTGAGAGAGACAGGAGTGAGAGAAGAATTCAAACTGGTGGTGTCCAACCAGTTTCACGCGCTACAGGAGCTAGTAAATGATGAGGAGGCGGTCACCACAGAGCAGCAATGGAAGGCAGTTAGAGAGGCGCTGAACTCAACCTGCAAAGACTCTTGTGGGTTCAGAAAACACCATCACAAGGACTGGCTGTCAGCACAGACCTTGAAGAAGATAGAAGTGAGGAAGCAAAAGAAAGCAGTTGTCAACAACAGTCGCACGAGAGCAGCCAAAGCAAGGGCACATGAGGAATACTCGGAAGGCAACCACGAGGTGAAGAGTATCAGGGCAGACAAGAGAGCCTACACAGATGGCCTAGCAGCAGAGGCAGAAAAGGCAGCAGGCAGCGGCAACATGAAACAGCTCTACGACATTACCAGAAGATTGTCTGGCAAGTATGGCCATACAAAAAGACCAGTAAAAGACAAAGAAGGCAAGCCTATTGCAGACAGAGCAGACCAAATCGACAGATGGGCCGAGTATTTTGAAGAGTTACTGAACAGACCCAGCCCACCCGACCCCCCAGCCATCCAGCCAGCAGAGACTGACCTACCCATCAGCTGTGACAGACCCAGCCGGGAAGAGATCAGAAGAGCAGTTGCATTTTTGAAGAACGGCAAAGCAGCAGGGCCAGATGGCATCCCAGCAGAGGCTCTGAAAGCAGACCTAAAAACAACAGTAGAGATGCTGTACCCACTGTTTGGAAAGATCTGGGAAGAGGAGGTGATGCCGGTTGACTGAAAGGAGGGGTACCTAATCAAGCTTCCCAAGAAAGACGACCTCAGCAAGTGTTCCAACTACAGAGGAATCACCTTGCTGTCAGTACCAGGAAAGGTGTTCAACAGGATCATCCTGGAGAGAATGAAGAGCTCCGTCGACCCCCAGCTGAGAGACTAGCAAGCAGGATTCAGGGAAAACCGATCATGTACAGACCAGATTGCCATTCTCCGCATCATCGTGGAACAGTCTCTGGAGTGGAGCTCCCCGCTGTACGTCAACTTTGTGGATTACGAGAAAGCATTTGACAGCGTGGACCGAGAGACTTTGTGGAAACTCCTACAACACTACGGTGTACCCACAAAGCTCGTCTGCCTGATCAAGAGCAGCTACGATGGCATGACGTGTCGCGTGATCCATGAAGGGCAGTTCACCAGGGAGCTCCAGATCAGAACCGGCGTCAGGCAGGGGTGTTTGCTGTCTCCGTTCCTCTTCCTACTGGCCATAGACTGGGTCATGAAGAGGACCACAGAGCAGAGAAGAAGCGGAATACAGTGGACACATCTTGACGACCTCGATTTTGCAGATGACTTGGCTTTACTGTCCCACACTCATCAACAAATGCAGGACAAGACCACAAGGCTTGCTGACATCTCATCCCAAGTGGGACTCGCCATCCACAAACAGAAAACAAAGACAATGAGGCTGAACGTAATCAGGGAAGAACCAGTCTTGCTTGCTGGCACCCCGTTGGAGGAGGTGGAGTCCTTCACCTATCTCGGGAGCATCATCGACAAAAAAGGTGGCACTGATGCAGATGTCAGAGCACGAATCGGTAAAGCCAGAGCAGCCTTTCTCCAGCTGAAAAAAGTGTGGAGTTCCAGAGCCGTCACAACACACCAAAGTCCGGTTTTCAACTCCAACGTAAAAGCAGTTCTCGTATATGAAGCAGAGACTTGGAGTTGACAAAAAAAACCCACAGTCAACAGAGTACAGATCTTCATAAACAGTTGCCTTAGAAGAATCTTGAAAATCCACTGGCCAGAGAAGATCAGCAACGTCAGACTCTGGGAGAGAACAGAGCAGATAACAGCAGAGAATGAAATTGGACGAAGAAGATGGGGATGGATTGGTCACAGTCTGAGAAAGCCAGTTTCCAGTATCACTAGACAGGCATTGTCATGGAACCCCCAGTGAAAGAGGAAAAGAGGCTGACCAAGAAACACCTGGCGTTGAGACCTCCAAGCAGACATCAAGAGACTGTGAATCACCTGGAGTAAAATCAAAGGAGAAGCACAGGACAGGAGTCGGAGGGGTGACAGGCGTAAGTAAGTGGGGGGGGGGGGGGGGGGGGGGGAGGGGTGAGGGTTCATAAGTGAATAATTAGATTTTATCCAGCACATTTACAACAAAAAGTTTCGCAAAAATTCTATGTGTTTGCAAACGCTATGTAGATTTAGAAAGGTCATGCAGAGTTGGTGGCATGGATATCAGGACCCGATCAATCAGTTTTCAAGGAGGGGGGGATTGAGGGGGAGGGGTCTCAACTTTTCTTTTATATATTGCCAGGGTCTAGTATATATCAAAAGACCGCAACCGAAACTGTTCTTACTCCTTCTCGGACCATGTGGACTGGCAGTGAATGATTTTTTTTTTTTTTAAGCTGAGGGGGGTGGGGGTGCTGTAGTACCAAAGCACCCCCCCCCCCCCCCCTGGATCCGCCGGCCCTGGATTGATTGATTGATTGTACATTGCTTAACGTCCCGACAGCAACAAGGCTTTCTCAGGACGTGCCTGCACTGCTTGTGAAAAAAAACTAAACAGAAAATTGAATGTATGTCGCCAGCCGGTCAAATACATTAAATAAACCTACAACATGGGGCATAAATAAAGCTAAGACCATTTAGCAACACACATCCAATATCAAGAGCTACAGGCAGTGCAGACAGTAGGGAGAGTTTTAAAAAGGCAAATACAGGTGAATGGACAAAGGGTAGACAGAAACACATGCCCCAGAATAGAGAGAAAAACCCACCCTGTGGGGCTGACCCTGGGAACTAAAAAATACCTAACCCCACCCAAGTCCCCCAGGGCAGACCCGGGTGGGGCCGGCCCTGGATGTTGTACTGGTGTCATATCTTAAATGTCACCTTTCCCTTTGAATTTTTATTTGTTCACATCATTTTCATTGCAAAATAAATGCACAGAGTATACATAAAAAAAAAAAATAAAGTGACTGATAGCATCAACTCTGACAATGTGTAATATGTTGTGATTTTTTCTTTCCATTAATCTTGTAAATGAAATCTGAATACACGGTGAACCACTGAAGAAGAAGAAGGAGGTTGACCCTGCTGTCTTGGCAGCTCGTGAAACAAAAAGAAAGTGAAAAATTGAGCGACAGATGAGGCGTTTGGAAAAATTTGGACGTCGCCTGAAACCAGTTGATGAGATTGAAGGAGATCCCAAACTGCAAAATGAGATGCAGTAAGTGCTTTTGCTGTCGACATCTGCATTTTATTTGTTTTGTATCTCTCTTGGCTGGACTTCGCGAACGAAGATTTTATAGGAGTTGCCCACGACGTCTGCAGGCTTGTTCGTGGCTGCGGAGGCCAATCCGGGACAGGCAGGTTCGACCGCAGTGGCTGCAGGGGAAGGTATGGCCAGAGTTCTGAGTTGCGGCATCTCTGTTCTTTCTCCTGAGCCGCTTGTCCTTAAGGCTAGCTCTGCGAGAGTCCTCAAAGGAGACAGCTGCCTTGTAAATAGTGGAGCGCCAGGTGTCACGGTCCACAGCAAGCGAAGACCACTGGTGGTGGTCGATTTGGCAGGCACTAAGTGACTTCTTGAGACAGTCTTTGTATCTCTTCTTTGGTGCCCCTCTGTCACGGTGTCCAGTAGCAAGCTCGCCGAACAGGGTGATCTTTGGTAGGCGATGATCCTCCATCCTGGAGACATGCCCCGCCCAGCGGAGCTGTGTCCGCAGCAGCAAAGCCTCGATGCTCACGGTTTCAGCCTGTTCAAGGACCTCGACATTGGTGACATAGTCACTCCAGTGAATGCCCAGGATGGTACGCAGGCAGCGCTGGTGGAAGCGTTCGAGGAGTCGTAGTTGGCTGCGGTAGAGGGCCCAGGACTCGGAACCATACAGCAGGGTGGTGAGGACCACAGCTCTGTACACGCTGATCTTGGTGCCTGTTTTCAGCTGTTGATTGTGCCACACCCGCTTGAAAAGTCGCCCGAAAGCGCTGTTCGCTTTTGCCAGCCTGCTGTCAAGCTCCTTGTCCAGCTTGGCGTCCGACGTGATAATGCAGCCAAGGTAAGTAAACTGGTGCACTGACTTTAGTTCAGACTCGCCGATGGTGATGTGAGGAGGGCGATACACTGTCTTGGGTGCCGGCTGATGGAGGACCTCTGTCTTTTTCAGACTGACCTCGAGTCCAAAGAGCTGGGCAGCGTCTGCGAAGCAGGACGTGATGCGCTGCAGGGCTCTCTCTGTGTGTGCAACGAGGGCAGCATCATCAGCAAAAAGCAGCTCACGGATCAGTTGGTCTAGGGTTTTCGTGTGGGCCTGCAGTCGTCTGAGGTTGAACAGGCTGCCATCGAGACGATACCTGATGTACACTGCATCGTCATCATCGAGGTCCACTGTGGCCTGCTTCAACATCATGCTAAAAAAGATGGTGAAGAGGGTCGGTGCCAGCACGCAGCCCTGCTTTACGCCGTTGAGAATGGGGAATGGTTCTGAGAGGTCATTGTTGAGTCTGACCTGACCTTGCTGGTCCTCGTGTAGCTGGACAATCATGTTGAGGAACTTTGGGGGACAGCCAAGTCGCTCCAGGATCTGCCACATGCCTTGCCTGCTCACAGTGTCGAACGCTTTTGTTAGGTCGACAAACGTTACGTACAGCCCTTTGTTCTGCTCGCGGCACTTCTCCTGTAGCTGTCTCAGCACAAAGACCATATCGGTGGTGCTCCTGTTTGCTCTGAAGCCGCACTGGCCCTCTGGGAGTTGGTCTTCAGCGATGGCAGGTACCAGCCGATTCAGGAGCAGCCTTGCAAGGATTTTTCCAGCAATGGACAGCAGTGTAATTCCCCGATAGTTGGAACAGTCAGACTTCTCACCTTTGTTCTTGTACAGGGTGATAACGACTGCATCACGGAGATCCTTTGGTAGTGTTCCTTCCTCCCAGCAGCAGAGAAAGAGGTCATGGAGCTTGTTGTGCAGTGCTGTGCCTCCATGTTTCCAGATCTCTGGCGGTATTCCATCAATGCCTGCTGCTTTGCCACTCTTGAGCTGGTGGATGGCTGTGAGGGTCTCTTCAGCGGTGGGCGGTTCGTCCAATTCAACTTTTACTGGGAGCTGTGGGATTTGTAGGACGACTGCTTCTTGAACAGTGCGCTCAGCGCTGAAGAGGCTCTGAAAGTATTCCGACCAGCGGTTCAAGATGGAGGTATTATCTGTGAGGAGTGCCTGGCCATTCGCGCTTCGCAGGGGACTTTGTACCAGGTGCCTGGGGCCATACACTGCTTTCAATGCTTCGTAGAAGCCCCTGTAGTCACCATTGTCTGCGCAAAGCTGGGTCCTCTGTGCAAGTCTGGTCCACCACTCATTCTGGAGATCTCTGAGCTTGCGCTGGAGACTGCTGCAGACGAGGCGGAAGGCAGACTTCTTCACAGGGCAGGAAGGCTGGGCTAGGTGGGCCTGATGGGCGGCTCTTTTTTTTGCTAGGTGTTCCTGGATCTCTACATCGTTTTCGTCAAACCAGTCTTTATTCTTCTTTCTAGCGAAACCCAAGACTTCTGCAGAGGATTTTGCAATAGCAGTTTTCAGTTCTTCCCAAAGTGTTTCAGGGGAGGAGTCTGCTGGGTCCGCTGTGTCTTTGAGCCTGCGCTGTAAATCTGTCTGAAAGGCAGCTTTCACGTCGTCACGCTGAAGGCTCGCAACATCAAGCTTTTTCTTGGGGGGCCCCCATTTCTTGGGTTTTGGCTTGAAGTGGAGCCTGAGTTTGCAGCGGACAAGGCGGTGGTCAGTGTGGCACTCTGCGCTGGGCATCACTCTGGTGAGGAGGACGTCACTGCGGTCCCTCTGACGCACTAGGACATAGTCGATAAGGTGCCAGTGCTTGGAGCGAGGATGCATCCAGGTGGTCTTTCGACTGTCCTTTTGCTGAAAAGTAGTGTTGGTGATGACCAGTTGCTGCTCTGCACAGAACTCCAACAGTAGGCGGCCATTGTCATTGCAGTTCCCCACGCCATGCTTGCCGAGGACTCCTTTCCAGGCTTCAGAGTCCTGGCCCACTCTGGCGTTGAAGTCGCCAAGGATGATGACTTTGTCGTCTGCAGGGGTGCTCTGTATGAGGCTGCGCAGGTCAGTGTAAAACTTGTCCTTTTCAGCAGGCTCTGCCAAGAGGGTTGGGGAGTACACACTGAGAAGGGTGACGTGTTGCTGGTGTCTCAGTGGGAGGCGCATGGACATGATGCGGTCTGAATGACCCGTTGGTAGGTTTTCCAGCTTAGTCGCAATGGAGGTCTTGACCATGAAACCCACGCCTGAGAGCCGTCTTTCTGATGCAGGCCTGCCTGACCAGTAGAGGGTGTACCCAGCGCCAAGTTCTTGGAGGCTGCCTTCGTCCGGAAGGCGTACTTCGCTGAGCGCGGCGATGTCAATGTTTAACCTCCGCAATTCATGGGCAATGAGGGCGGAGCGACGTTCGGGGCGTCCGCTGTCTGCTTTGTCGAGCATGGTTCGGATGTTCCAGCATGCTACGTTGAGTCCGGTCGTGGTCGTCATCAGAGTGGATCCGTTATTCTTTCTTGTTTTTTGACCGCATGAGAAGATGCCCGTTGACCGCGGCTAGCCAACTGGGGTTGCGAGGGGACGAGCTTTGGTTAGGCCACCTTTTCTAGGCCCCTCTCCGTGTGGAGCAAGCAGTGCTGTCCCTAGAGAAGGCTGCTTGGTCGTTCAGGGTGTGCCGAGTGATGTTGTCATCCCCAGGTCAACATCAGGCGACCAATATCCTGAACCGCCTGCATGCAGGTTTGAGACTGCGGCTTCCAGTGACATCTTTCACCTGCCGTTTCGCCCCTCGCCCATCGCTACAGGACTTGGAATGGTCAGTGTCATGGTCCGTGGACGTTTCCTAAAGCCTGCGCGGTGGAGCTTTTTGGTGGAGTGCAGTGTGCGCAGTACTGGCCCCACCCTTTAAACCCTTGGTTCATCTGCCATGGCCTAGCAAGCTGGGACGATGGCATCGAGGTCCTCGGGTCGTAGGTTTTATATCAGACTGTCCTTGTCCTAGTCTCTGGCTCAAAAGCCTTCCCCGGAGACACGGGGGCTTTGATGTCAGGGGTTTCCTCCCTTAGCCTTTCCGCAGCCAAGCGGCCAGGCCTTGTTTTGTATACACTGAATGTAAGAGTTGGAGTTAGCACTTTTTGGTATTGCTTTTAGACATCTTCATTACCGTTCAGGCAGGTTGACAGATGTATGAAAAATGCTTAAATTTTGCTGGTGCAGAAGGATCGTTTTTAGCGAGACCTTTCTAAACATAAGTCTGAGTGACCCCTCTCATAGGTCAGACAACTTTTCACTTCTTCTGTCATGTTGTATGTTATTACGGTCATGTTGTCAAGATTTGTCATGTTGTGAAGATCTACGACAGATACTTGGAAACCTTAAAATCCACATTAGCAGTCTGGGACATGATCTAGTATTGTGTGTGTGTGGCGGGGGGGGGGGGGGGGGGGGGGGGGGGGGGTGTACGTGAGCCTTGATGGCTTTGCCACTTTTGTTTAAAAAGTCGTAAATTTAACATCAAAGATCCCCAGGCGTCCAAGGAAAAAGGATAGAAAGCAGTTTCAGCAAGAGGCAACTGCAGGGCTCATGAGGATCTGTACCTGTGGCAGTTGGGTGGTATTCAATTTATATAAATTGGCGGTCAAGGGGTTCAGGAGTGTTAACCCTTATCATTCGGAATATGCCAGTGTGTGAAATACGTTTTACTAAAATAGTTCAAGGGTAGTGCCAAAATACCTTGGCGCCCCTAAGCGCCAAGCTATTCTGGCACCACCCATGAACTAAAGCCATTGGTCTATATCCTTACCTGTAAGTACTATAATGTTGGTTGGTTGTACATTGCTTAACGTCCCGACAGCAACAAGACTTTCTCAGGACGTGCCTGCACTGCTTGTGAAAAAAACAACTAAACAGAATATTGAATGTATGTCGCCAGCCGGTCTAATACGCTAAATAAAACCAAGACCATTTAGCAACACGCATCCAATATCAAGAGCTACAGACAGCGCAGACAGTAGGGAGAGTTTAAAAAAAAGAAAATACAGGTGAATGGACCAAGGGTAGACAGAAACACATGCCCCAGAATAGAGGGGAAAAACCCACCCTGTGGGTCTGACCAGGGTGACCCTGGGAACTAAAAAATACCTAACCCCACCCAAGTCCCCCATGGCAGACCCGGGTGGGGGTTTATCATTCAGAATACACCAGTGTGTGAAATAAGTTTGACTAAAATAGTTCAAGGGTAGTGCCAAAATAGCTTGGCGCCCCTAGGTGCCAAGCTATTCTGGCACCACCCTTGACCTAAAGCCGTTGGTCTATATCCTTATCTGTAAGTACTATAATGTAGCTTGCATATAACAGTGTACAAATTAATAATAATTACGGTATTTATAATGCGCTTATCTTATAATAATTCAAGCGCGCACTCGCACACTTTGAAGCTTTTAGCCTCAGTATGATATGGGTTAAAGTGAGACATGCTGCCATACAAGTGAGATGGTTAACCTTCACCAGATCATGCTTTGGACTTACACAAACGATGATGTGGGTCCTACAGGGCCCATATTTTTCAACGAGTGATTTAACGGGTTATCCCTGTCCCGATGGCGTGGGTCCTACAGGATCTATATTTTCCAAAGAGCGATTTAAATGGTTATCCCAGTCCCGATGATGTGGGTCCTACTGGACCCATACTTTTTACACTATAGTACACATCACTGGAAGCATCTGTGTACTTTTAGTCATCATGGCGGAGAGAAAATGGTCTGAAACTTCCGTTTCCCCCAGAAACTACAGGTAAAAAACCACTATTTCCAAGATACTGAACTGAAACTGATCGATTTTGCATGGACTTTGACACCCTTTAAAATTAAAACAAAAAACAAACAAGGAAAGGAAAAATTTGGGTGCGATGCAATTCGCATCTTTGACTCTTCCCAAACTGAGGACCAATATCATCCGAACAAGAATATTCACCTTACTCACTCCGTATAGGTCCTGCACGACCCACACCAT
Organism: Semisulcospira habei; assembly: GCA_036245525.1. NCBI lineage: Eukaryota > Metazoa > Mollusca > Gastropoda > Semisulcospiridae > Semisulcospira > Semisulcospira habei. The sequence goes on from BTPG01000003.1 coordinate 86,672,305, forward strand.
GATTTGTGTTTAGGACAAATTCAGACATTGTTTATTTTTTCTATCAATTATTATCATATTTTGGTAAAATGTAGTCTTTTATGAGCTTGGAAGTTGGAGCATTTTGAATAATTTTCTTTCTTTGTTTGCCAGACTGATGCCACACTTATACCATGCGAGATCAAAAGTCTGACAGCCACCCCTCCTGTCAAAGAATACAAATGCGATGATGGTGATATATCGATGTCACAAAAACTTTTAAATGATCACTTTGAAATAAAATGTGAATGTATGGTGTGTTAATGGTTGTTGCCTGGGTCAATTTGAATTATATTGCAACCACAAAAAAGTTTATTGTTTAATTTTTCAACAGCACTGAATTGTTTCAAGTGTTATCGAGACAAGATGCTAACCCATTTGTACATTCATCCATCAATACAGTAAATAGTATTGGTGGCAGCATGCACAAGGGGGGTTAATTAGCTATTCAAATGGGTCAGCTGTGTGTTGTAGAGATAAAATGTTTTTTACTTGGACCAAATAAACATGGATGCTTTATTTACTGTTTTAAAGTGGAATTATATGCATGCAAGTGTAAACACCGAGTGCACATTCACCAACAGGGGAAATGAACACTGGTCAACCAAATGAGCTACCACACACCGGAGAAAATGTACAAAACTGTGCTATCACACACATGCCTATTTTTTTAAAGCTGCAAATCATGCAATTCTCAACAAAGTCATTAATTGTAATTCAAAGAAAAAAGACCGTTCTAAATCAACAAATTTTAATCCATCAAACCAACTTCATTCAAATTCTCATCTTCTTAATCTCTTGCAGACACACCTTCACAAACACACGCACGTACCACAAGTAAAATATGTCACTGCGACTGAATAATCTGTACAATGAGCGGGAGTGCTGGTCTATGGTTTTGGATATTATGGCCTATCCAAAATTACAGAGCAGCACACGCAATTCATTGTCAAACTTCAACTGCATTTTAAACACCAAACTTTGTGCTGAACTTAAAAGACAAAATAATACATAAAAGTTATTCTAAAGACAGCTGCCAACACTTTTTTTCCCAGTACAACAATATATGTACACAAATTTACATACCTACAGAACACCCTTTCATTCTATATCTCTTCCATGCTTCATTAGTAAGCATGTCTTTTTAATGCTTATTGAAATATTCCGTTAAATCTGATTTTCAAAGCCTCTCGACCTCCATAACTTTTGCGATTATGTGTGCTTGCTCTGAGAAAGGCAGTAAGTCTATTTTTGTGAAATGTGAGATTTTCATTGTACATGGATATCCAAAACAAATCTTGGTTTTCACTAAAACAGACTTGCTGTCTTTTGCCCTCTGATGATGGTGCAGATCTGTGATTTGCACCTTTCAGCTTTAAGCTGTGTGACCCAAAATCGCAGACCCTCAAATATTCAAAGCACAGTTTACAAGGCTTTAATTTAAGCCCTGGTCTGTTTACAGAAGACAGTTTCAAACATTTAAACATTCACTATTTTTCTGTGTGCTGGATATGAAATACTGCATCTTACAACTTGGTGCTATAGGGTTCCAAATCATAAACCAGCACACAAACAGAAACACAAAGTCAGTCACTTTATAGTATCGTCTTAACTCTTTGGTTGTTGGTAGTGCTTCTTGTCACAATGATTCCAGCAGGAATCATTGTGGCAAAAAGTGCTACCGACAACCAAAAGGTTAATAATGAGTGCTAGTTTTGTGATCTTGGACCTTACAGCTACAGCTGTAAGGCTGAAAATCAAAGACACGCAGACAAACCAAACGCATAAACTCAATCGCAGCCAGCCGCATCCGGATACGCCTGGCTGCGAATGAGTTGATCTTCAAGCACGCAAAACAATGTTCAGTCTACATATCCTCAGTGCTCCACTTGTAAGCATGCTCTTTGACTGCTTTCTTCTCAGCCATTTTGGCGAAAATCTTTTTCTCGAAGCCGTTGGACCGGTCCACTCCATCCCACCGGTACCCTGGCATGATTCCGAAGCGGTTGGGTGGGGGCGCAGGACCTCTGTACCGGGGTTTGTCTGAAGGATGAGAACAGCGGTGTAAATTTGCATGCTGGTGTGTGATAGGTATACATATTACAGACTAGCAAACACAACCTCTGTGAAATGATGAAGAGGTTGCATGTCATAAACAAAAAGATGATAAACAATAGCAAGTATTTCATTAGTTGCTAGGGTTTAGTGCAAGCAAAAGACTACAGCCATCTCACAGCAGGCCCAATAGTCATGAAAGAAGCCAGTGTTTTCCCCCCAAAGCTTAACGTCTGTTTTTATTGCCAGTTTTACACCCACCCCCCACCCCCACCAACTTTCTGAGAAAAAAAGTTGAACATGATAAAAAAAAAACCCCACCACAGTTTCAAAAACAAATTTTACATTTTTTTAAAACGTCAGCATTACTTTATTATTGATATCATTTTTTTTTTTTTTTTTTTTTGGGGGGGGGGGGGGGGGGGGGGGGGGTAATACAAGCTTATCTGGCACACTTTGCCAGGAGAGCCAGAGTTTTCAGGTTGGAATAGACAATGAATAGTAAAAACTAATGTGAAGGCACACAAAAAATCCATGCATCACACACCATTTCCTGAGTTGTCCTTTTGCGTAGTTTTCTTCTTGATGAACTTGGCCATGGGATCTCCCTCTCTATCCATCTCCCTCATCACTCGGTCCAGGTCGTCATCATCCTTGTATCGGGCCAGTGGCTTGGACATCTCGTGAAGGTAATCCTTAACATTCTGCTCCTGTATCTCTTTCTGCTTCAACCTGGGGTAAAAAGGGGAAAAGATTTTAACCACCACCCAAGTTTATAATGAACGGAGTTACTTTTTAAAACTCGTTGCACACAGTGGATGAAATAATCATTTTTTTTTAATGTCCTTTGAGATCACAGTTCTGGAGAAAGATCGACCATAATAGTTCAAGGGTGGTGTGAGAATAGCTTGGCACCTATAGGCGCCAAGCTATTCTGACACCACCCTTTAACTATCATGGTCGATCCACATCCTGATGTAGCACACCAGGGCTTTATGGGCTATAGGGTCATGTCACAGCAAACAGTGCTATGCTTTCATGCCGACAGGTAGGATTTAAATGGCTCATCAGGACTGCACTCGCATCGCTTAAAGGTTCTGGTTCTGAAGATGCACCTTTGGTTAGCCGGCAGAACTATGCTAGCACACAAACGGCAAAGATTCAAATAATTCACCAGATGATTGCTATCATCTGCATGTCAAAGGGGCAAGCCTGACCTTTTTCAAAAAGCTTTTACTGGGTTTCAGTATACATACCCACTTAGACGGTGATCACCCTATTGTCCCAACAAATGATTTCTTTCATCCATTCAAAGCGAAAAGAGGCCCACCGGAAAATCTTTGGACGGATATATAAAAAGATTACCTAATCAAGCTTCCCAAGAAAGGCGACCTCAGCAAGTGTTCCAACTACAGAGGAATCACCTTGCTGTCAGTACCAGGAAAGGTCTTCAACAGGATCATCCTGGAGAGAATGAAGAGCTCCGTTGACCCCCAGCTGAGAGACCAGCAAGCAGGATTCCGGAAGAACCGATCATGTACAGACCAGATCGCCACTCTCCGCATCATTGTGGAACAGTCTCTGGAGTGGAGCTCCCCGCTGTACGTCAACTTTGTGGATTATGAGAAAGCATTTGACAGTGTGGACCGAGAGACTCTGTGGAAACTCCTACGACACTACGGTGTACCCACAAAGCTCGTCCGCCTGATCAAGAGCAGCTACGATGGCATGACATGTCGCGTGATCCACGAAGGGCAGTTCACCAGGGAGCTCCAGGTCAGAACTGGTGTCAGGCAGGGGTGTCTGCTGTCTCCGTTCCTCTTCCTGCTGGCCATGGACTGGGTCATGAAGATGACCACAGAGCACAGACGAAGTGGAATACAGTGGACACTGTGGACACAGCTTGACGACCTCGATTTTGCAGACGACTTGGCATTACTGTCCCACTCATCAACAAATGCAGGACAAGACCACGAGGCTTGCTGACATCTCGTCCCAAGTGGGCCTCACCATTCACAAACAGAAAACAAAGACAATGAGGCTGAACGCAACCAGGGAGGAACCAGTCTTGCTTGCTGGCACCCCGTTGGAGGAGGTGGAGTCCTTCACCTATCTCGGGAGCATCATAGACAAAAAGGGCGGCACTGATGCAGATGTCAGAGCACGAATCGGTAAAGCCAGAGCAGCCTTTCTCCAGTTGAAAAAAGTGTGGAGTTCCAGAGAGCTGTCACAACACACCAAAGTCCGGATTTTCAACTCCAATGTAAAAGCAGTTCTCCTATATGGAGCAGAGACTTGGAGATTGACAAAAACCACAGTCAACAGAGTACAGACCTTCATGAACAGTTGCCTTAGAAGAATTTTGAAAATCCACTGGCCAGAGAAGATCAGCAACGTCAGACTCTGGGAGAGAACAGAGCAGATAACAGCAGAGAATGAAATTGGGCGACGAAGATGGGGATGGATCGGTCACAGTCTGAGAAAGCCAGCTTCCAGTATCACTAGGCAGGCATTGTCATGGAACCCCCAGGGAAAGAGGAAAAGAGGTAGGCCGAGAAACTCCTGGCGTCGAGACCTCCAAGCAGACATCAAGAGACTGGGAACCACCTGGAGTAGAATCGAAGGAGAAGCACAGGACAGGAGTTGCTGGAGGTCTCTCGTCGACGGCCTATACCCAGGTAGGGGTGACAGGCGTAAGTAAGTAAGTATAAAAAGATTGCTTCTGATAGGCGATGTTAGCTGATGTCATAACTATTCTATACTACTACTACTACCTTAGGTAATCTGCATAATTATAACCCATCAGAGACAAGATGGCAGATGAACCAGCGAAGAAAAAAAAAAAGTATCATCGACTCGCACCGACAGTGACAGACTTGGAATTGAAGAGAAGAAAGAGGAAGAGAGACAAGATACCCCTAAGTATAATTGACATCGGACAAGGAAATATGGACAAGTGTTAATGCGTAAAGCAAGAGTTTGGCTTGACAGCCCACCTGAAATTTGTTGCTTTCCTGCTGAATCAATAAGTAATCTACGGTCTTTCACTCTTTATTGATCTTCCCAAGTAGTTCCACAAGCGCTAGTGATTTTCAGAATTCATGATCTTCAGTACAATTTATCTCTTAGTCTTACTGATTTCGCAAAATTTAAACCTGTTTTATTATAGTTACAAGCTAGTTATCACATTTTATGCTGCAAAGATCAGAAAACTATGGTGTGCAGGGCTCAAAATTAGCGGGGGCTCGGGGCCAAAAACCCGCAAAGTTGATTTCGGGCTCGCAAAGTTGAAAAACGAAGGGCCCGCTTGGCCCGCAAAATAATTCGTCTGCTACAGCTAGCTCTACTCGGCAGTTTCGTATTTGGGCCAAGGGAAGCAACCCACACTGGTGCCCTCACTCACAGTAATAGTATTGTGTTCTTTTTTCTTTTGGTTATTGTATTTTTAGTTTACTTCTGTTAACTCAAGTGCACATAAGTGTAATATGAATAGATGATTGAAAAAAAAAAAAAGGCAAAATCTGTTTGTTTCACTTTAGTTTATCAGGAAGAGTACTGTTAAGTTTAGTTCCCTTTCATGGTTTTGTTTTGAACTTTTGTGCATTGAGGTCAGATTTTTTGTTAGGTTACTCATATTAAAAATTTAATGATGTGTATTGTGCAATACTCAGTCACAAAACTGAAAAATATTATACAAGAGACTCACTTGATTTTTTTCTATTTTGTTTAATGGCCATTTCAGGCTCACTAGTCACTGGAATATGTGTGTCACTGAATGTGTGTGTGTTTTTTTTCCCCTTTTTTGTTGGTAATGTTTGAAAGTGAAAGAAAAGGCAAATAAAAATGACATCACTCAGCAAAATTGGAAATTCAATTTTTTTTATTTTAGATTATCAGACAAATTGTACTTTTTACTTATTATATTGTCAATAATTCTTTTGTTTTTTGTTTGCATTATTTTTCAAAGTTGGGCCCCGAAAGTTGCTTGTGGGCCCTCAAATTTTTCAATCAAGGGGCCCGGTGGCCCCCAAAGAAAAAAGTTAATTTCTAGCCCTGGTGTGTGTCAAAGTTGCACATCGCTGGTCAAAACATGCTTTTGTCTGTGCAGGCTCTCATTCACTCAATTCAGAGAGGTAGTGTTTCTGCTGAGATGGTGCATAATTTGTCATTTCCAATGATGCTTTCAGTTACATAGACTTCGATGTGAGATGTGAAATTGACTGCAGTGCAGAAATTGAGTATAAATACCAATGTTCTGTTTTAATGATGGAAGACTGTGCCTGTTTCCAAGGGGTAAAGGATCAAAAGGTCAAACTAGGCACCATGGACACATGCTCGCTTTCAGTGCACGACGCAGCACGATCATTACTAGTAAATACTAGGAGGTCGAGCGGAACCCGCATTGTGATTTTGACAGCATCGCGAGTATGGAAGGTTTATTCTATTTTCTCATGAAAATTACGTCAAAGGGATGCCGAAGAACATTAGTACATGTGTACACTGACACGTGTGTACACCACACCGTTGACCTCATGACCTGCAGTATTGCGATACACTGACAGTCGGCCGGATTTTGCCTTGTGACGTAGGCTCATAAATAAGCATATTTATTCAAAATGATGCTGATGCGGACAATAAATCCATGACTTGGGTACAAAAACAATACACCCTCCAAACGATGAATTTTGACATTTGGCATTGTACAGAGGACCCACATAAATACTGTCAGCAGTATCGGTTGCAGACAGTTTTCTGACTGTGTTAAGATGCTTGATCCTGGGGAATATAAATTTAAGGGATATCAGTTTATCAATCTGTGATGCAGTAGTTTGCCTCACCCTTGTCCCCATTCCTTGTATTTCTTGTCCATTTCAGCTTTCTTCTTCGCCTCTTCCTCTTCTTCTTTTTTCTCAGCTGCCAGGTCTCTCCTTTTCCCCGACTTATCACGGAAGACAGTTCTGGCATCTTTTCCCAGGGCATCTCGCTCAATCTGAGAGAAAAAAAAATTGCATTGATGTGCTGCTTAAAGCTTGTTAATGGCTATACATGCAATCACCCATACACACACTGACATTACCAATTTGAGCGTGATTTGCTTGCACACACATTCCTCATTTATGTGAAAATCAATAGTTCATTTTTGTAAAAAGCACTGATGAGCAACACAGATGCTCATATTTGTGTCCTGCAGAAACAAGATATGAAGAAGCATAGAAAATTGTGCTTTTCACAGACATGGACTGTTTTTTTTTTTTTTTTTTTTTTTTTTTTTTTTTGTCTTCCTTGGTGTTATGTGGTAGCTGTGGTCGTAGTATGATGCAATCACACCAGATGCACGCACTTATGTAGGGTTCACTCAGCTGCAACTCATCACATGCGGCACAAAGATGTAGACCACACTGGAGTAAAAGTCCCAACAGTACTGTGGAGTCCAGTTAACACGAACACACTTTACACAAATTTCTGGTTAACACAAGACGTTTTTGAATTCCTGGCTGAGAGCCCTCTTGTTCTCTATTAAAATTTCTCCCCCACCCGGGTCTGCCCTGGGGGACTTGGGTGGGGTTAACTACTTTTTAGTTCCCAGGGTCACCCTGGGTGGGTTTTCCCCTCTATTTTGGGGCGTGTGTTTATGTCTACCCTTGGTACATTCACATGTATTTGCCTTTTTTAAAACTCTCCCTACTGTCTGCACTGCCTGTAGCTCTTGATATTGGATGTATGTTGCTAAATGGTCTTAGCTTTATTTAGGCCCCATGTCGTAGGTTTATTTTAAAGTATTGGACCGGCTGGCGACATACATTCAATATTCTGTTTATTTTTTTTTCACAAGCAGTGCAGGCACGTCCTGAGTAAGTCTTGTTGCTGTCGGGACGTTAAGCAATGTACAATCAATCTATTAAAATTTCATGGTTAACACGAAATTGCTGCTTAACATGAAGATGACTCGTTTTGTTTCCCCAAATGAACATTGTAATTTGTATAGTATTTTCACCTGTTTAACACGAACAACCATCCCACGGACCAAAATGATGCCGCCCTCCATGTAACACTGCACACAAAAGCTTAGTTTACAGAAGTACTGAGTGCACAACAGCTAATTTTTTTTTACGCCTGAATGACCACATGTGAGCTTTCACACCTCAGTCGCCAATGGCCGTGACTATCCAGTTTTTAACCACTAGTGCTCAACACGCACGCTCACGTGTATCGGTACACAAGTGACGTGTGACGTTGACGGACACACGTCCGCCGCATGTTCCGTCAGTCACACCGGCACTGCCTAGTAGTAGTAAGAAGCTGGGGGTAGTAGTGGTGGGTATGGGAGAGAGGAGGGATGGGAGGGCTGCTCGTCTTGTACATGTTTCTAAAAATGATCGGTCAGTGGTAAGCATAGCGAGTTAGTGTAGATGAAGATGAGATTCTTCCTTTTCCATCATTCATTCAACCAAAGACAAAGACTGACCACGTGATGTGCAGCGGGAGTGAGCGAGAGCGTGACTGAACTCTTGCCATCTCGACAGATAGTGTTTCTGTATTCTGCTGATCGTGCACGTGTATTCATTCGTTCACAGTCAGTTATTCAGCGCACGATTTTTTCATTAAAACACATACAGATTTGATTTGTAAGCAGTAGACACAAAGTGCTACGAGGGTGAAAACAGCAGTTCCAAAGATCGGGACACTGATCAACGTGAAGCATTCCAGTAGTATTGCCCGTACACCTGGCAATGGTACACGGCTAAAAATAGCACACTAGCTCCTACACTGCATGTTGTTACGTAGCTGTTGAATCAGATGGATTGTTTTAGAAAGGTTACAAAGTAAAGTACGTAACAGCACTGTCAGGGGAGAGAAGTGTGCATAATCGACCAGTGATCTACTTTGGTCAAAGCACAAAAACAAAGATAGGAAAGAGGGGGCTAAGAAAGTGAGTGGAAGCAATGCATACGGAAACCCCCCCTCCCCCCCCCCCCCTAAAGGGGGGGGAGGGGGGACGTATCACATAACATATCCCACTGTTCCAGCCACTCGGTGCATGAAAATTTAAATCTAGGTCCCCCAAGGGGGGTCCAGATATTTAGCCGGTTTGGACAGCTGTTTCGGTCTTGGCGACCTCGTCAGCACACCATTCGGCATACTGGTGGAAGGCAGGAACTTTTCCCTCCCTGCAAAGACTGCCACATTTTACTGCGGTGTCTGCAGGGGCATACATTCCATGCCTCCACCTAGAGCTAAATCTCCATGCACCCTATAAGAGAGAACCTACTGAAAGGAGTGAAGGGGTTGCAGTCGATATTGTAGTAATAAAATGAAAATAAAAGGGAAGAATGCCAGTGCTAATATTTTAGGAAGGTTACAAAGTAAAGTAGGCACTGTCAGGGGAGAGATGTGTATATAGTGATCGACCAGTGAATGAGTGATCGTAGATCTACTTTGGTGAAAGCACAAAAGAAAGATAGGAAAGAGGGGGTGCGCTAAGAAAGTGACTGGAAGTAATGCATATGGAAGCCCCCCCCCCCACCCCCTTCCGGAAGGGGGACGTATCCAGGGTTGGAAGATTTAACTATTTAACAATTAAATTTTTGGTTAAAGAAAATTTAACGCGTTAATGTTTTTAAAAAGTTAAAGAAAATTCAACGAATTAAAAAATAAAAGTAACGATTATCGATTTCTTTCGTTAAAAAATTTCGTTACTTCAGTACGTTTTTCCGCGACGAACAACAGGTGTCTATGCGCAAAGCCGCGCCGGTTTGACCCAGTTGCAGCCGGTTTGGAGGATCTATGCCTCTGGGTGAAAAACTAAACGGATCCCCTTTGCTTGAGAAAATCATGAACGTCGATTATCCCAGGAAGAGGCATAGATCCTCACGAGTCCCCTGAGGTTGCGGGGGCTTATGAGGATCTATGCCTCTTTCAGTTGGGTGGTTTTCGTTTCAGGAGTGAGAAGGCAGATGGCACTCGTACAGCAAAGATTGGACAGTTGAAAAACTTAACGGAGCCCCTTTGCTTGAGAAAATCACCAGCATAGATTATCTCAGCAAGAGGCATAGATCCTCACAAGCCCCCGTAGTTGCGGGGGCTCATGAGGATCTATGCCTCTTTCAGTTTGGTGGTTTTCGTTTCAGGAGTAAAAAGTCAGATGGTACAGCAACGATTGGACAGGTGAAAAACTTAAGAGATCCACTTTGCTTGAGCGAAACATGAGCGCAGATTATCCCAGCAAGAGGCATAGATCCTCATGAGCCTCCGCAGTTGCGGGGGCTCATGAGGATCTAGGCCTCTTGCAGTTGGGTGGTTTTCGTTTCAGGAGTGAGAAGGCAGATGGTACTGCAACGATTGGACAGCACAGGTGTATACATTTTTAACTGTAGCAGGCATAGATCGTCATTAACCCATCAACCCCCCCCCCCCCCCGCCCCCTCACCCAAGACTGCTGGGGTTCTTGAGGATCTATGGCTCTTGCAGATGAGTGGATTTGTCAGCATCGCGAAATAAGATCAAACAAGCCTGAATTGTTCCATTTTTAGCCGCATGACTTTTTCTTGCGCTGTGCAGTTTTCCGAGTTGTTTTTTTTTTTCTTTCTTCCCCCTTCTCATAACTACTGCATGTATCTGGCCAGATAGTGTTTTAGATAGTGGGTAGAGGAGGAAATCTGGTGGCGTGTCACTTTTCAACTGCTTCCACTTTTCTTGTCTGAGCTGAGCAATAAATGATCATTCTTGTATTTAACGCAAATTTATTTCATTAAAAAGAAAAATTAAAGAAAATTTATTTCTTTAATTTAAAAAAAAAAGTAAAGAAAATTTATTTCTTTAACCTTTTACCAGAATTAAAGAAAATTTATTTCATTAAAGAAAAAAAGTAATGACTATCAACCCTGGACGTATCACATATCCCACTGTTCCAGCCACTCGGTGCATGGAAATATAAATCTAGGTCCCCCAAGGATTTTTTTCCGTGATGGATTGTACATTAAATTCACGAGCTATACGCATGTGGTCTATTGTTGTCCTATTGAGATGAGAGTAAGCAGGTAAAGTATGATACTGTGCACTTTTAACCTTGAGGGCAGGACACACTCACATGCACATCTCCCACACACTCTCTTGTTTCAGACTATGAACAAGTTTTTGTCTAAATCGGTTAACACGAAATATGTTTTACACGAACTAATTTTCTCTGTCCCCAGAAATTTGTGTAAAGCGAACTCCACTGTATTTTATTCTCACGATGCGCTCTCAGCACAATGCATCCACAAATTTATGCATCCACACATTGATACACCTCGCGCTGGGACCATATGGCGTTGAGGCGCGTCCCCTGGGTGGTGGATAGGGGGTCCCTCGTGAGAGGGGTGCACCGAATGAAATAAGGTGCCGTGAACCAACATGGTCTAAGGGAAGGTGACCCCGACAGAAAACCCCTGGTCCTCCTAGGCATGGGGGTAGCTTCCCCACACTGCAAAAAAGGAAATAGCTACAAAAACGCCGACGAAAAGACTAACAGTAATTCCTTTCCTGGAGGAGGAAGGTTCTTCTACCAGAAGACTTATGACGTCCTGTGGTGAAAGCCGTAAGTCTTCGGAAGCCACAGGACCGAGCCGCCTCTCTCTATCCAGGGATACAACCATGGGCACATGGAACGTCAAGACCATGTACCAGAGTGGCAAGGCCGCCCAGATAGCAGCGGAAATGCAAAAGTACAACCTTTCCCTGCTAGGTATCAGTGAAACCAGATGGACGCAGTCTGGCCAGAAAAGGCTGTTAAGTGGGGAGATGATTCTGTATTCAGGTCATGAAGAGGAGAATGCCCCCCCCCCCCCCCCCCCCCCCCCCCCCCCCATACAGAAGGTGTAGCATTCATGTTGTCACCAGTGGCACAGAGAGCGCTGATGGGCTGGGAACCTCTTGGGCCAAGAATTATCACAGCAGCCTTTAGAACCAAGAAAAAGCTCAAGCTGAACGTCATCCAGTGTTATGCGCCCACTAATGACAGTGATGAGGAAGAGAAACAAGAGTTCTACGACCGACTCCAGAGTGCCTTGGACAAATGTGCGGAGCGAGACATCACCATCGTCATGGGCGATTTTAATGCCAAAATAGGGGAGGACAACACCGGATACGAAGAGGTGATGGGGAGACAGGGACTAGGCTCGGAGATGAGTGAGAACGGGGAGAGGTTTGTAGACTTTCGTGCTCTAAACCGACTTGTCATTGGAGGCAGCATCTTCCCACACAGAAGAATACACAAAGCAACTTGGGTCTCACCTGACCATACAACAGAGAACCAAATAGACCATATCTGCATTAGCAAAAAATTTAGAAGATCCCTTCAAGATGTCTGAGTGAGGAGGGGAGCAGATGTCGCCTCCGACCACCATCTGCTTACCTTAAGAATGAAGCTCAAGCTAAAGAAAAGCCGCACAGACACAACAAGAAGACAGCGCTATAATGTAGGCCTCCTGAGAGAAACTGGAGTTAGAGAAGAGTTCAAACTGGTGCTGTCCAACCGGTTTCAAGCGCTACAGGAGCTAGTAAATGAAGAGGAGGCGGTCACCACAGAGCAGCAGTGGAAGGCAGTTAGAGAGGCGCTGAACTCAACCTGCAAAGACACTGTAGGGTTCAGGAAACACCATCACAAGGACTGGCTGTCGGCACAGACCTTGAAGAAGATAGAAGTGAGGAAGCAGAAGAAAGCAGTTGTCAACAACAGTCGCACGAGAGCAGCCAAAGTAAGGGCACAGGGGGAATACTCGGAAGCCAACCGCGAGGTGAAGAGGAGTATCAGGGCAGACAAGAGGGCCTACACAGACAGCCTGGCAGCAGAGGCAGAAAAGGCAGCAGGCAGCGGCAACATGAAACAGCTCTACGACATTACCAGAAGATTGTCAGGCAAGTATGGCCATACAGAAAGACCAGTAAAAGACAAAGAAGGCAAGCCTATTGCAGACAGAGCAGACCAACTCGACAGATGGGCCGAGTATTTTGAAGAGTTACTGAACAGACCTAGCCCACCCGACCCCCCAGACATCCAGCCGGCAGAGACCGACCTAAATCACCTACCCATCAGCTGTGACAGACCCAGCCGGGAAGACATCAGAAGAGCAGTGGCATTTTTGAAGAACGGCAAAGCAGCAGGCCCAGATGGCATCCCAGCGGAGTCTCTGAAAGCAGACCTAGAGACAACAGTGGAGATGCTGTACCCACTGTTTGGGAAAGATCTGGGAAGAGGAGGTGATACCGGCTGACTGGAAGGAGGGGTACCTAATCAAGCTTCCCAAGAAAGGCGACCTCAGCAAGTGTTCCAACTACAGAGGAATCACCTTGCTGTCAGTACCAGGAAAGGTCTTCAACAGGATCATCCTGGAGAGAATGAAGAGCTCCGTTGACCCCCAGCTGAGAGACCAGCAAGCAGGATTCAGGAAGAACCGATCATGTACAGACCAGATCGCCACTCTCCGCATCATCGTGGAACAGTCTCTGGAGTGGAGCTCCCCGCTGCACGTCAACTTTGTGGATTATGAGAAAGCATTTGACAGTGTGGACCGAGAGACTCTGTGGAAACTCCTACGACACTACGGTGTACCCACTAAGCTCGTCCGCCTGATCAAGAGCAGCTACGATGGCATGACATGTCACGTGATCCACGAAGGGCAGTTCACCAGGGAGCTCCAGGTCAGAACTGGCGTCAGGCAGGGGTGTCTGCTGTCTCCGTTCCTCTTCCTACTGGCCATAGACTGGGTCATGAAGATGACCACAGAGCACAGACGAAGTGGAATACAGTGGACACTGTGGACACAGCTTGACAACCTCGATTTTGCAGACGACTTGGCATTACTGTCCCACACTCATCAACAAATGCAGGACAAGACCACGAGGCTTGCTGACATCTCGTCCCAAGTGGGCCTCACCATTCACAAACAGAAAACAAAGACAATGAGGCTGAACGCAACCAGGGAAGAACCAGTCTTGCTTGCTGGCACCCCGTTGGAGGAGGTGGAGTCTTTCACCTATCTCGGGAGCATCATAGACAAAAAAGGCGACACTGATGCAGATGTCAGAGCATGAATCGGTAAAGCCAGAGCAGCCTTTCTCCAGTTGAAAAAAGTGTGGAGTTCCAGAGAGCTGTCACAACACACCAAAGTCCGGATTTTCAACTCCAATGTAAAAGCAGTTCTCCTATATGGAGCAGAGACTTGGAGATTGACAAAAACTACAGTCAACAGAGTACAGACCTTCATGAACAGTTGCCTTAGAAGAATTTTGAAAATCCACTGGCCAGAGAAGATCAGCAACGTCAGACTCTGGGAGAGAACAGAGCAGATAACAGCAGAGAATGAAATTGGGCGAAGAAGATGGTGATGGATCGGTCACAGTCTGAGAAAGCCAGCTTCCAGTATCACTAGGCAGGCATTGTCATGGAACCCCCAGGGAAAGAGGAAAAGAGGTAGGCCGAGAAACTCCTGGCGTCGAGACCTCCAAGCAGACATCAAGAGACTGGGAACCACCTGGAGTAGAATCGAAGGAGAAGCACAGGACAGGAGTTGCTGGAGGTCTCTCGTCGACGGCCTATACCCGGGTAGGGGTGACAGGCGTAAGTAAGTAAGTACACATTGATACACTGTCTCATACAATGCATCCACAATTCTGATACACTGTCTCCCATACAATGCACACACAGATTTCCTAACACTCTCTTTTTATACTATTACAGATTTCCAGAACAATCTTGCAAATTACACAACTCAACCAATCAGGAAAGAAAACATAACCAAAACTCATCAATGTTCATTAAAAAGAACACTCTAGATCTATCTACAGCCTACCACTAACATCTAGGCGCATACCATAAATGTTGCAAACTGTTACCAACATGATCGTGTACTACACAATTTTGACGTCATATCTGAGGTCACTAGAATAATCGCATCGCAACTAGAACCTTCCAGTCCAATGTAGGTCAGAACTTTTCAACACTGTAGCGAAAATACACATCATTCTAAAAACACAACAAAAATCAATCGGAATTCTCCATGGAAAAAAAGAAACGAAAGGTATGTGATACTTATGCAAAACTCAACTGAACAACGGGTCTTTCCTATGATTAATACAAACATGCCCTAAAAAGAAAAACACCACCACAAACGTAACACTTGGGCATGGGTAGAAATGACAACTCACCTTTGAAAACATGTCTTCCTCTCGCTTCTTCAACTTCTCCGCTTCCTGTTTCATCTCAGCTGCTGAGGACAACCCAGCTTTTGCACCACTCAGCGTTTTATTCGGTTTTGTCTCAGGCTTCCCGTTAGAATTAACCTTTCGCCTTGGTGGCGATTGGTCAGAGTTACTACCTTTTCGTTTTCGTCTTGGAGGTGACTGATCAGAATCATTCTCTCCTTTCCTTTTTCTAGGAGGAGACTGGTCTGAGTCTCTTCTCTGTTTTTTTGCACGTACATCAGAATTAACACTGTTCTGCTTCCTTGGTGGTGACTGGTCAGAGTCATCATCATGCCTTCGTTTCCTGGGCGGTGATTGGTCCGAATCACTATGTCTCTGTTTCCTATGTGGTGATCGGTCTGAGTCACTGTCATGTCTTTGTTGTTTCCTTGCTGGTGATTGGTCAGAATCACTATCATGCCTTTGTTTCCTGTGCAGAGATTGGTCTGAGTCACTATCATGTCTTTTCCTCCCTGAAGCAGTACCCTCATGCTTTTGTGTCCTCTTATCATCTGGTATTCTGCCTGAGCTTGAATTTGATTTGCCAGGAAATAAGTGTGAACTGTTTTGGGGAACTGTAGAGCTATTCATATCACCGTGCTGTTTTTTTGGTGGTGAATGGTCAGAGTCAGAATCATGTCGTTTTCTTCCAGGAGGAGATGGGTCAGAATCTGAGTCATGTCTCTTTCTCCGTGGAGGTGTGGGGTCGGGGTCAGATTCATGACGACATTGTATCTGATTAGATGAGGCTTTGCTGCCAGAAGAGATTACCCCATATTCCTTGGATGAAATGTCTGTAACAGTAAAAAGTAAAATGATGATTTTCAAATAATCTTCCTATTCTGAAGCACTGTTGCAGCACAGATATTAATAAGAACAACTTGAATAGTCTCTGAAGAAGTGCAAACGTAAAAGTTACCATGGCTGATACACAGGGTTGGAAGATTTAACGATATAACGATTTAACAAATTAAATTTTTGGTTAAAGAAAATTTAACGCGTTAATGTTTT
Source organism: Semisulcospira habei (assembly GCA_036245525.1). Classification (NCBI taxonomy): domain Eukaryota; kingdom Metazoa; phylum Mollusca; class Gastropoda; family Semisulcospiridae; genus Semisulcospira; species Semisulcospira habei. The sequence continues at coordinate 86,688,610 of BTPG01000003.1, forward strand.
TAAAAATTTAAAGAAAATTTAACGAATTAAAAAATAAAAGTAACGATTATCGATTTCTTTCGTTAAAAATGTCACTACTTCAGTTCGTTTTTCCGCCACGAACAACAGGTGCCTATGCGCAAAGCCGGTTTGACCCAGTTGCAGCCGGTTTGGAGGATCTATGCCTCTGGGTGAAAAACTTAACGGATCCCCTTTGCTTGAGAAGATCACGAGCGTAGATTATCCCAGGAAGAGGCATAGATCCTAACGAGCCCCCTGCAGTTGCGGGGGCTCATGAGGATCTATGCCTCTTTCAGTTGGGTGGTTTTCGTTTCAGGAGTGAGAAGGCAGATGGCACTCGTACAGCAAAGATTACTTACTTACTTACTTACGCCTGTCACCCCTACCCGGGTATAGGCCGTCGACGAGAGACCTCCAGCAACTCCTGTCCTGTGCTTCTCCTTCGATTCTACTCCAGGTGGTTCCCAGTCTCTTGATGTCTGCTTGGAGGTCTCGACGCCAGGAGTTTCTCGGCCTACCTCTTTTCCTCTTTCCCTGGGGGTTCCATGACAATGCCTGCCTAGTGATACTGGAAGCTGGCTTTCTCAGACTGTGACCGATCCATCCCCATCTTCTTCGCCCAATTTCATTCTCTGCTGTTATCTGCTCTGTTCTCTCCCAGAGTCTGACGTTGCTGATCTTCTCTGGCCAGTGGATTTTCAAAATTCTTCTAAGGCAACTGTTCATGAAGGTCTGTACTCTGTTGACTGTGGTTTTTGTCAATCTCCAAGTCTCTGCTCCATATAGGAGAACTGCTTTTACATTGGAGTTGAAAATCCGGACTTTGGTGTGTTGTGACAGCTCTCTGGAACTCCACACTTTTTTCAACTGGAGAAAGGCTGCTCTGGCTTTACCGATTCGTGCTCTGACATCTGCATCAGTGCCGCCTTTTTTGTCTATGATGCTCCCGAGATAGGTGAAGGACTCCACCTCCTCCAACGGGGTGCCAGCAAGCAAGACTGGTTCTTCCCTGGTTGCGTTCAGCCTCATTGTCTTTGTTTTCTGTTTGTGAATGGTGAGGCCCACTTGGGACGAGGTGTCAGCAAGCCTCGTGGTCTTGTCCTGCATTTGTTGATGAGTGTGGGACAGTAATGCCAAGTCGTCTGCAAAATCGAGGTCGTCAAGCTGTGTCCACAGTGTCCACTGTATTCCACTTCGTCTGTGCTCTGTGGTCATCTTCATGACCCAGTCTATGGCCAGTAGGAAGAGGAACGGAGACAGCAGACACCCCTGCCTGACACCAGTTCTGACCTGGAGCTCCCTGGTGAACTGCCCTTCGTGGATCACGCGACATGTCATGCCATCGTAGCTGCTCTTGATCAGGCGGACGAGCTTTGTGGGTACACCGTAGTGTCGTAGGAGTTTCCACAGAGTCTCTCGGTCCACACTGTCCACGGCTGTGCAGAACCACACTTTTAGTTAGGAGCGGCCGGGGGCCACTGAGTGCAAGATAAGCCATGTGTGGCAACGCCGGGCGTGGGGGCAATTAGTCGTTAGCGCGCGCCTCTTCAGGCAGAGTGACAGAGCTGTTCATGGTCCTAGAAAGGAGTGCTCTTTCATTGCCCTACGCAATGTGTACGTGCCGACAGCAGCATACTGGCGCTCGGCAGCGGAAACGCTGAAAAGTGTTAGTAACTGAACATTCACAAAATGCTTTTTTTTTTTTCGCAAGAATATCATCATAACATGAGTGCAGATTTGTAGCTGATAAAATTTTCTTTCTTTTCATACTAAACATGCCCATGCTGCTTACTTCCAGCACACCTGCAAGAGCAGTTACATTTCATATTTGCAATACAACGAACATGCACCGACACAAAAAAGCACTAACTTTCAAGCTCAATCTGTTGTGCATCTAAGTTTTCTGTGGGATGAAAATTTGATGTATCTACGCAGCATTCTAGCCTCTACTGTTATCACTTACTTGAATTCTTGTTTCTTTCCTTCTAGAGCAACACTAGCGTCAGAAAGCACTCCACTGCTGAGAAGCTGGTAAGCTGGTAATCCATTAGGTCCATCAAGACGATCAACACAAACATGCTGATCCCAGCAGTGTTTATGCAGTACACTTGGGTTTACACGACTGTAAATTCATAACCACTAACACAACAGGTCTTAAGCACATCACACTGGTTCCTTTATATTAACACTAACACAAATAACTAGGTCTGAAGCACACCACACTGGGCCTTATAATAAAAAAAAAAATTATCGACACGAACACAAGTAACGGGTCTTAAGCATATCACACTGGTGGTTCCTTTATATGAACAGTTTTTAGAATTTCCCTTACAGGGATGAATACAGTTTTTGTAATTGAATTGATGATTTTCTTTTCAATTTCATTAGTCTTTGGTAACATTTTACACAAAACGAATTTGAGTAACACAGTCCACTAGTTTCATCTACAGTGATTCCATGTATTTCCTGAAGTTCAGCTACATAGATTTCACACAGTTTTATTGGATTTTGAAGTGTTCGTTTTTACCTTCCTCCACATACTCTACATAGAGAATTTAACCTTTTAAAGTGAAAGGCTTCTGTGTGTGCAAATGTTTCTTGTGTATGTTTTGTTCCCGCCATAACTGTACTGTCTACTCCTTAGGCATTTGGAACAAAGGAACCAGGATAATATGGATGAGCAGACAACAGTTAGTACATGATACTACTAAACAGTATCACATCTATATTGGAGGCTATGAGCAGAGCATAAAGCACAGGGATTACACAATACACAACAGTATTCCAGAACGGAGAATGAATGTTCAAACCAACTCGGTACTGTGAGGCTCAGATAACTTACCAGCCATGTTCAGTCACACACAAACACGGTACCTGTCTTTATCGTCGGATTGCACTCTTAAAAAAAACGTAACTGGAATAATACCACCAACACAGGAACCCGCACACAACAGTTCACAACTGTGTTAAACGGTTCTATGTAGAAAATCTTTGAAGAGGAGATAGAGAACATTAAACACAGGCATAGCCACCACACATCAGCAGTCCGTTACAGAGATTAGAGAAGGAATAGCTGGTATCAGACTGTGACCTACTTAAAGCCTGCTCGCTGCGGGAGGGGCTGCAGCTAGCATGTTGCTGGCTAAACTAAAGAGTGGAAAATCCAGCGTTCTGCACAGCCGTGTGTCAAATGCTTTCTCATAATCCACAAAGTTGACGTACAGCAGGGAGCTCCACTCCAGAGACAGTTCCACGATGATGCGGAGAGTGGCGATCTGGTCTGTACATGATCGGTTCTTCCTAAATCCTGCTTGCTGGTCTCTCAGCTGGGGGTCAACGGAGCTCTTCATTCTCTCCAGGATGATCCTGTTGAAGACCTTTCCTGGTACTGACAGCAAGGTGATTCCTCTGTAGTTGGAACACTTGCTGAGGTCGCCTTTCTTGTAAAGCTTGATTAGGTACCCCTCCTTCCAGTCAGCCGGCATCACCTCCTCTTCCCAGATCTTTCCAAACAGTGGGTACAGCATCTCCACTGTTGTCTCTAGGTCTGCTTTCAGAGACTCCGCTGGGATGCCATCTGGGCCTGCTGCTTTGCCGTTCTTCAAAAATGCCACTGCTCTTCTGATCTCTTCCCAGCTGGGTCTGTCACAGCTGATGGGTAGGTCGGTCTCTGCCGGCTGGATGTCTGGGGGGTCGGGTGGGCTAGGTCTGTTCAGTAACTCTTCAAAATACTCGGCCCATCTGTCAAGTTGGTCTGCTCTGTCTGCAACAGGCTTGCCTTCTTTGTCTTTTACTGGTCTTTCTGTATGGCCATACTTGCCTGACAATCTTCTGGTAATGTCGTAGAGCCGTTTCATGTTGCCGCTGCCTGCTGCCTTTTCTGCCTCTGCTGCCAGGCTGTCTGTGTAGGCCCTCTTGTCTACCCTGATACTCCTCTTCACCTCGCGGTTGGCTTCCGAGTATTCCCCCTGTGCCCTTACTTTGGCTGCTCTCGTGCGACTGTTGTTGACAACTGCTTTCTTCTGCTTCCTCACTTCTATCTTCTTCAAGGTCTGTGCCGACAGCCAGTCCTTGTGATGGTGTTTCCTGAACCCTACCGTGTCTTTGCAGGTTGAGTTCAGCGCCTCTCTAACTGCCTTCCACTGCTGCTCTGTGGTGACCTCCTCCTCTTCATTTACTAGCTCCTGTAGCGCTTGAAACCGGTTGGACAGCACCAGTTTGAACTCTTCTCTAACTCCAGTTTCTCTCAGGAGGCCTACATTATAGCGCTGTCTTCTTGTTGTCTCTGTGCAGCTTTTCTTTAGCTTGAGCTTCATTCTTAAGGTAAGCAGATGGTGGTCTGAGGCGACATCTGCTCCCCTCCTCACTCGAACATCTTGAAGGGATCTTCTAAATTTCTTGCTAATGCAGATATGGTCTATTTGGTTCTCTGTTGTATGGTCAGGTGAGACCCAAGTTGCTTTGTATATTCTTCTGTGTGGGAAGATGCTGCCTCCAATGACAAGTCGGTTTAGAGCACAAACGTCTACAAACCTCTCCCCGTTCTCACTCATCTCCAAGCCTAGTCCCTGTCTCCCCATCACCTCTTCGTATCCAGTGTTGTCCTCCCCTATTTTGGCATTAAAATCGCCCATGACGATGGTGATGTCTCGCTCCGCACATTTGTCCAAGGCACTCTGGAGTTGGTCGTAGAACTCTTGTTTCTCTTCCTCGTCACTGTCATTAGTGGGCGCATAACACTGGATGATGTTCAGCTTGAGCTTTTTCTTGGTTCTCAAGGCTGCTGTGATAATTCTTGGCCCAAGAGGTTCCCAGCCCATCAGCGCTCTCTGTGCCACTGGTGACAGCATGAATGCTACACCTTCTGTATGGGGGGCATTCTCCTCTTCATGACCTGAATACAGAATCATCTCCCCACTTAACAGCCTTTTCTGGCCAGACTGCGTCCATCTGGCTTCAGTGATACCTAGCAGGGAAAGGTTGTACTTTTGCATTTCCGCTGCTATCTGGGCGGCCTTGCCGCTCTGGTACATGGTCTTGACGTTCCATGTGCCCATGGTTGTATCCCTGGATAGAGAGAGGCGGCTCGGTCCTGTGGCTTCCGAAGACTTCCGGCTTTCACCACAGGACGTCATAAGTCTTCTGGTAGAAGAACCTTCCTCCTCCAGGAAAGGAATTACTGTTAGTCTTTTCGTCGGCGTTTTTGTAGCTATTTCCTTTTTTGCAGGGTGGGGAAGCTACCCCCACGCCCAACCCCCTTACTAGGAGGACCAGGGGTTTTCTGTCGGGGTCACCTTCCCTTAGACCATGTTGGTTCACGGCACCTTATTTCATTCGGTGCACCCCTCTCACGAGGGACCCCCTATCCACCACCCAGGGGACGCGCCTCAACGCCATATGGTCCCAGCGCGAGGACAGCAAAGATTGGACAGGTGAAAAACTTAACGGATCCCCTTTGCTTGAGAAAATTACGAGCGTAGATTATCCCAGCAAGAGGCATAGATCCTCACAAGCCCCCACAGTTGCGGGGGCTCCTGAGGATCTATGCCTGTTTCAGTTGGGGGGTTTTCGTTTCTGGAGTAAAAAAGCAGATGGTACAGCAAAGATTGGACAGGTGAAAAACTTAAGGGATCCACTTTGCTTGAGCGAAACAAGAGCGCAGATTATCCCAGCAAGAGGCATAGATCCTCATGAGCCCCTGCAGTTGCGGGGGCTCATGAGGATCTATGCCTCTTGCAGTTGGGTGGGTTTCGTTTCAGGAGTGAGAAGGCAGATGGTACAGCAACGATTGGACAGCACAGGTGAAAACCTGAACGGGTGCATGCATACATTTTTAATAGTAGTAGGCATAGATCGTCATTAACCCACCAACCCCCCGCCCCCCCCAACCAAGACTGCTGGGGTTCTTGATCTATGGCTCTTGCAGATGAATGGATTTGTCAGCAGCGCGAAATAAGATCAAAGAAGCCTGAATTGTTCCATTTTTAGCCGCATGACTTTTTCTTGCGCTGTGCTGTTTTCCGAGTTTTTTCTTTTCTTTCTTCCCCCTTCTCATAACTACTGCATGTATCTGGCCAGATAGTGTTTTAGATAGTGGGTAGAGAAGGAAATCTGGTGGCGTGTCACTTTTCAACTGCATGCCACTGTTTTTGTCTGAGCAGAGCAATAAATGATCATTCATGTATTTAACGCAAATTTATTTCATTAAAAAGAAAAATGAAAGAAAATTTATTTCTTTAATTTTCAAAAAAAAAGTAAAGAAAATTTATTTCTTTAACCTTTTAGCAGAATTAAATTAAAGTTATTTCATTAAAGAAAAAAAGTAATGACTATCAACCCTGCTGATAGATGACAGATGGCCCAGTATATAGACTCGCTTTTGCTACAGCATGTGAGCCAAAAACCAAAAAAGTGACCATCCAATCAACATACAGTGGAGTCCGCTTAACACGAATTTATAGGGACAGGGAAAATTAGTTCATGTAAAATGTATTGCATGTTAACCGATTTAGACTAAAACTTGTTCATAATCTGAAACAAGAGAGTGTGTGGGAGATGTGCCTGTGAGTGTGTCCTGCACGCGAGGTTAAAAGTGCACAGCATCATGAATACTTTACCCGCTTACTCTCATCTCAATAGGACAACAATAGACCACATGCATACACCTCATAAATTTAATGCACAATCCATCAGAAAAATGAATTTTTCTCTAAAATGTATTTTTTCGAAAAATACTTACCGATGATATTACTGTCAGGAAGGATCTACTAACTCACACAATTTTAGCCTAGGGACACATTGTGCTCCCACACAACCCGGGAGGCACTCAGGGATCCCAAACAGTGTCAATGAGTAGTCTCCCGTGCCCATCCGGTCCCGTACCGCGTGGCGTGACCAACCAGTCATGATACTTAACTTACCAGCGGCAAGCAGGGCAGGTGGGAGGGTCGTCCGAGTAATGTCATCGATAAGTATTTTTCAAAAAAATACATTTTAGAGAAAAATTCATTTATTTCTTCAAAAACATTACCGATGACATTACTGTCGGGAAGAATTGCGAAAAGGAGGAGGGTGCCGCCAAACAGCGCAAGAACACCGCCGGAAGGACTTAGCCACACCCGCGGTCCTGATCGCAAACGCCCGACAATTTTAGTTTAGTAGCTATGGCGCCACTGGCGCCGGGAGGGAGTGTTGCGCCGCGGCGATGTCCCCCACTAGGGTGAGGTTGTCTCACTGGCCTGCCAGATCCCGGAGGTAGAAGCGGGTGAAGGTTGACTCTGCCTGCCAGCCTACTGCGGCCACGATGTCTTTGACAGCACAGTTGCGGTCGAACGCGACGCTCGTAGCCTGGCTCGAACCTTGTGTGCGCGGATGCTAAGCCTCTTAGCTCCCTGCGGGGAGAGGTCCTGGTAGGCAGACCGCATAACCCCGCACAGCCAGGAAGATATCGTCTGGGCGGTAATGTCAGCTCTGCCTGGAGCCAGTGGCAGAAAGAGGCGAGACCGTTCTCTCTGGACAGGCTTGGATCGGCAAAGATAGTTTCACAGGGCGTGCGCTGCCTGGTCTCCCGAGGAAAATTAACTCCCTTCAGGGGTCGAATGGTGATGACCTAGGGAGCAGTCAAGGGGGACCGAGTCTTGGCAAGGAAGGAAGGGTCAGTGAGTAACTGCAGGGAGCCATCCGTTAGGAACTGCAGGCAGGCAGGGTGTGTTGAAAGCGCTTGTAGCTCGCTTACTCATGCTGCCCTGGCGAGGACCCACAGGAAGCAGGTCTTCCATGTCACATCTGCGAACTGGGCCAAGGACAGCAGTTCAAACCTGTCGGAATTAAGCCAGGTCAGCACCCAGGGTAGGTCCCAGCGTGGAATCAGGGATCGGGAAACTGGACGCTGCAGGTCAAAGTGCATCATGAGGTCAGCGAGGTCTTTGCAATCACCGGGGTTCGGGCGGCCGAGGTGTCTGTAAGTGTCCGCAATCATGGACAGGTATCCTCTGATCGTGATGGGAGCCAAGCCTAGGTCGCCAAAGAGCCAGAAGTCAGCGAGCTGGGGAGTAGTCAGTTCAGTGGGAGAGAGTTGCTGGTCAGCGCACCAGGACCGTAGTACTTGCCACTTTCCCTCGTAGACGAATCTGGTTGAGGGTCTGTAGCGATTGCTTCCACTGCTGCACTCGAGAAGCCTCTTGCAGTGAGGGCTTGCCGCACAATCTTCAGGCGTGAAGGAGAAGCCGTTCCGGGTACGGGTGGAACAGCGGCTGGCACGGTCGCTTGAGCATCATGCTCGGAGTGGGCAGCAGAAGGGGGGGGGGGGGGGGGGGGGGTCCGTGGCGAGACTGAGCAGGTCAATGGTCCAAGATCTGTTCCAGGGGAACGGGGCTACCAGCAGCAAAACCGCCGTGCATCCTCTGAGCTTGAGCAGTACTTTGGGACGGGAATCGTATAGGCGTAAGCGATGAGTCCGTCCCACGGAATGGAGAGCGCGTCGACTGCCTAGGCGGTCTGGGATCGGGGAGACGAAGAGGGGAAGCTGGTGGTTCCACCTCATGGCGAAAAGGTCGATCATTGGTGTCTCCCAGTGAGCGCAGATCACCCGAAAGATGTCCGGTCATAGCGTCCATTCCGTGTGGAGTAACTGGACGTGTCATGAGAGGGAACCGGCCAAAACGTTCAGGTGTCCTGGAATGTGCCGTGCTCGTAGAGAGATGCCACGGTCATCGCACAAGCACATCAGGCGGTAGAGAAGAATGCACAGGTCAGGGGAGCGCGTACTGCCCTGCTTCTGAATGTAGGAAGTCACCGTGGCGTTGTCGGACAGGATGAGTAGCGTCTGGTGATGGAGCTGTGTCTCCCACATGCTTAGGGCCCGCCAAACTGCTTCCAGTTCTAACCAGTTGATGTGTTTGTCCACCAGGTCCAGAGGCCAGCGGCCGGACATCGTGAGGAAACTCGGTAGGAGGTGAGCACCCCACCCGGAGAGACTGGCATCCACGCATAGCGAGAGCTGAGGAGGCGGCGAGGTGAGGGGAACTCCTGAAGCGAGCCACGAAATGTCCGTCCTGCCCCGCAGATGGGGACGATGGATCCGAGTCACTGGAACCAGGGCGGCAAGGTCGCCGGAGAACCGCCAATGGAGGAGGTGCAGCTGTAGCGGTCGGGAGTAAAGACGACCGAGGGGAAGTATGTCCGCCGCTGCGGCCATCAAGCCAAGAAGCTGAAGCCAGACTCTGGCAGGGACTGCCTCCTCCTGAGCTACCTGGCTGGCTACGGCGGCTAACTTCTGGATCCGAGGTCCCGCAAGACTCACTCTGTTGAGGTATGTTGCGAATTCCATGCCGAGGTGTATAAACCGACGCGACGGATTGAGGTCCGACTTGCCCGCATTGACCAGGAATCCCAATCGCGACAACAACCGGAGCAGCGCATCTCTGTCCGTCAAAAGGGAGGTCTCTGACAGGTTCCTCAGAAAGAGGTTGTCCAGGTAGTTCGAAATCGGACTGGAAGACGACTGTCTGGCCTTGGCAACCACAGCATCGACGATGCGGGTGAAGACCCAGGGGCTGAGGTTGAGTCCAAACGGTAGTGCCCGAACTGGTAAAGGGTCCCGTCGGCGGCGAAGCATAGGTACCGTCGGGAGGCTGGGTGCATGGGAACAAAGAGGTACGCATCGGCCAGGTCCAGACTGATGGCGAAGTCGAAGGGTTGCAGAGGCCCGCAGGGCCCTGGCCGTCTTCATGTGAAAGGACGGGGCCGTGATGTATCTGTTCAGCGCCGAGAGATCGATGACCTGTCGCCACTTGCCGCCCGGCTTGGGCACCATGAAGAGGCGGCTATAGAAGGCTGGGGAGTCGTGTCGCAAGACTACCTCTATGGCGTCCTTCCACAGGAGAGCGGCCACCTTGGCATGAAGGGCATCGGCTCGGAGCTGATCGGACGGCATCTCGGCCCACAAGGGGGAGTGTCAGAGTGGTGGTGGAGACCGAAAGGAAATCTGCAGGCCCTCGGAGATGGTGGAGAGGACCCAGGGGTCGTCTGGGAACAGCGAACGCCACACTTCGCTGTAGAGGGCTAGCCTCCCGCCGACTGGGGACCCCACGACGGTCAAAGGGGCTGAGGCTGGAGAAAGTCAGGGGGCCCTCCCGCGCCCAGGGCGGCAGGCAGGCTTGGGCCAAGCGGGCACAGGGTTATGGCCAGAGCGGGGGCGGCCAAAGGCAGATGCTCGATGGGTCTAATGCGGGTGAGCAGCGCGGGCTGAAGCGGAGGGTCTGGAGAACCGCATGACGCGACCCACGGCCTTGCGGGCTGGCTGAAAGCGCGAGGGGGTGGAGGTGCTGGGCCACCGATCCTTATTGGCGTCTCGAACTGACTGCCAGGTGGGGCCAAAGAGGATTGGACCGCCGAGGGGAGCGCGACAAAGTTGAGTCTGGACATCGGGCGGTAGTCCGCGGCAGGCTTGGAGCACTAGGTCGCGTCGCAATAAGTTGCAATTGGCAGCCGCCGCCGTGGAGTTGACTGAGGAGTGGTAAGCTGCCCGGTTAGCTGCTACAGACAGGGCCAGAACAACAGGGGTAAGAAGGAAGGGTGCCAGGCCTCCTCGACTTGGCGGATGAGGGCTTGGGTCAGGAGCTCCAAGAAACCTGAGCAGGCCAGGGAATTCCGTACCAGGGACGCCGTCTTGTGCAAACCGCGGGGAATACTGCGCTTCAGGAACGTAGAGCTGCCCGCTTGAACCAAGGCCGGGGAGTCGACCGGGGGAAGGGGACAGGAGAAGGACTGTGAATGCCCGGGTACCATTCCTGTCAGAAGGTGATGTCGAGTCCGGCAGGCCACCTACGATCAGAGAAGAAGACGTCACTACTGGTTGTGTCCCGCTGAAGGTGGGTAGAGAAGGCATCCAGAAGGTCTCAAAAACTCAGAGTCTGGGGGAGGGACTTAAATCTCTTAACCTGGCGGCCAGCGTCGACGAAAGCAGAAGGTTTCCTCTTGAGCGGCGGAGAAAAGGGGCAGGCTTCCGGAGGTAGACAGGTCACAATCAGACGCGCTGCTTCGTCCAGCGAGCGAAGGGTTTCCGCGCGAGGGGCCGAGGCGGCTGTAGGAGACGCGGGATCGTCCAAGAGGGCGATCGACAAGGAGGGCTGAGAAGCGCCGAGACAGAATCCTCCGGGAGCAGGCTGATGGTCTCATCGTCAACAGGGCGGCGCGAAGACCGGCGAGCAGGGCGCGGGGAAACTACAGGGGAGGGAGACTCGGAAGGAGGGGCATGACGTACGGACCTGTGGGAGGAAGGGGGGCAGGAAACACGGAAGCCGACGGAACGAAGCCAGGGGTGAAGAGCGCCAGGGCGAGGGGGCACAGGAGCGAGGTGAAAGCCTAACCCGAGGGGAGTGACTGCGATGAGACGAGAGCGGGACCAGCACGGCGAGCGGGCGGAAGACAAACGTTGAACCCGCTGTGGGGACGAACGCCAAGGTGAGAGGACTGGAGAACGCGGCCCGGAGGAGCGAGAAGAAGTGAAGCGCGACGAGAGGAAGGTGGGCCGAGGGCTGCGTCGTCGCGGTGCGGCGCAATGGTCTTCGAGGGGAAGCCATCCAGTGAACGAAGGCACTGGTAGATCCTGGAATCGAGCGGTAAGGAGGAAGTGTGCGTAAGTCTCCGAGTGGGCAACAAAGGTCGCTGCGGCCGAGCCTCAAGGAGGGGGGCACGCTGCCGGCCAGTTGACTCAATGTGGGAGTCAGCGGACTTAATAGAAGGTCGCTGCGGCTGAGCCTCATGGAGGGGGTCACGCTGCCGGCTTGAAGCCTCGTCAGAGGTGGGCTTAGTAGGGGGAGAAACATCAGAACCGCCAGAAGAAGGAGAGTGGTGTGACAAAGATGGTAGCAGCCGAGCTCCAAGAAGGGGGGCACGCTGCCGGCAATGTGACTTAGTGTAGGAGTCAACGGACTTACTTGAAAGTCTCTGCGGCCGAGCCTCATGGAGGGGTGCACGCTGCCAGCTGGGAGACTCCCTGCGGGAGTCATGGGGTACTCTCGGTGCGGTCAGTGAAGCGGAGACAGTCCTAGCACGTAGGTTGTCGTGTGCAACACGTCTCTCCAAGTCAGAGCGGGCGCGGTTGGTCACTACTCGCCGTGAGGAGGGGGGCGCCATGGTAGGCGGGTGATCCCATATCGGTGTCGGACACTCTCGCCGATAAGAACTCCACAGCTGTGACCATAACTCTTCCGGCCAAAAGGCGCAAACATCGCAAGCAAAGTCGGAGATGCAGCCAGAACAAGGGAGACACACTGGGTGTCGATCGCTTGGCCACTGAAAATTGCTGCACTGAACGCAGGTATAAACCTGGTATTGGTAGCTGCAAGACTCATCAGACGTGAGAAGCGACCAGGCGTGGGAACCACGTGGCCCCGCACATGAATACAAGCGAAACGCGACGAGTGGCGAGCGAAACGAAGGAAGCAAAAAATTCCAAGGTCGAAGCCACGCCCGACCCCCGGGCGGGATGCAGGCAAAAACCGTGGCCTTACCTTTCCATTTTCTCAGCGGGGCAGGGGAAATACACTCCACCAACAAACCGCGGGAAACGGCCATAAGCCGAAGAATCCCCAGAACACGAAACGCCGCCCAGCACAGACACACGTTTCTTCCAGAAGGGAAAGACCAAAAAGGTAAAATCTCCGGGAACTAAGCACATGTAGAAGGCTAAGTCCGAGTCCAATAAAATGTCCAAGGCGACCGGGTGAAAAACCAGTCGCACCGAAAAAGTTCCGTAGGCCAAAAACACGTCCTAACGCTGTGAGCTAAGTAGAATGACTGGTTGGTCACGCCACACGGTATGGGACCGGATGGGCACGGGAGACTACTCTTGACTCTGTTTGGGATCCCTGAGTGCCTCCCGGGTTGTGTGGGAGCACAACGGGTCCCTAGGCTAAAATTGTGTGAGCTAGTAGATCCTTCCTGACAGTAATATCATCGGTAATGTTTTTGAAGAAATAAACAATTCATCTGATAAAACAGCTCTGTAACAAAGTGCAGTGTAGGAGCTAGCGTGATATTTTTAGCTGTGTACCAATGTGTATGGGCAATACTATGAATGCTTCACGTTAACGAGTGTCACGATCCTTGGAACTGCTGTTTTCACCCTATGTAGCACTTTGCATCTATTGCTTACAAATCAGATCTGTATGTGTTTTAATGAAAAATCATGTGCAAAAAATAACTGACTGTGAGTGTGAATGAATGAACACAGTACAAGATCGGCTGAATACAGAAACACTATCAGTCGAGATGGTGGCAGTTCAGTCCCGCATCTCGATCACTCCGCTGCACATCACATGGTCTGTCTTTGTCTTTGGTTGAATGAAGAATGGAAAAGGAAGAATCTCATATAGACTAACTCACTATGCTTACCACCGGCCGATCGTTTTCAGAAACAGGGCTCTATGTACAAAACGTGCAGCCCTCCCGTCCCTCCTCTATCCCCTCACCCACCACTACCCCCCCCCCCCCCACCCTACTCCCCTCTTGCTAATGCTAGGCAGTGTGTGTATGGAACCTGCAGCGGATGTGTGTCCATCAACGCCCCCTTCCCGATACACGTGAGCGCGCATGCTCGGCACAAGCGGTTGAAAATATTGGATAGTCTCGGCCATCAGACCAAGGTGTGAAAGTTAATATGCGGTCATTTAGATGTATTAGCTGTTGCGTAATGGAGTTCATGGGTACTTTTGTAAACAAAGCTTCCGCGTGCAGTGTTACACGGAGGACAGCATTGTTTTGGTCCGTGGGATGGTTGTTCATGTTAAACAGGTGAAAATACTATAAAATGCTCTGCTGGGAAAACAAAATCAGCTTTGTGTTAAGCAGGAATTTCATGTTAAGCATTTCGTGTTCACCGTGAAATTTTGTATAGAGAACAAGAGGGCTCTATGCCGGGAATTCAAAAATGTTTTGTGTTAACCAGAAATTTGTGTAAAGCGTGTTCGTTTTAACTGGACTCCACTGTATTGATCAGCCCAAAACTCAAACAAATGTCATAAACATTGAAAAAAGAAGTACTGTTCCAACTTCCATGCTTAAAGTTCAGCACTCCTTACACATTTTAACTTGTTTAGCCCCGACACACTACAGTAGGAGATATATTGACCATGGTAATTCAAGGGTAGTACCAGATAAGCTTGGTGCCATCAGGCGCTAAGTTTATCTGGAACTACCCTTGAATTACCATGGTCGATCCATCTCTTGCAACTGGAAAATAGTAGGAAAAACTGCCAAGATGTTTTCAGTGAGTCAAGAATATATACAGTTATTGAGTACAGCATGTTGATTCACAGAGACCTATGATAAACCTCATTTAAAGCAAAGGCACACTTGACTGCTGCAGAGAGCGGGAACACAATACCATTTAGCAAGTTTATAGTATGCCAAACGCAGGCACTGACTTCAGCTTCTGATAACGCCTGTAGAAAGCGTGAACATGCCAGAGTTCAGCATGCTGATGAGTATGCTCAGCATGGAAAGTGTGATGTTTCCAATTATGCCTGCACAAGTTTGAAATCTAGAACACACACTGCATGTACACAGTTTACTGACACAAAGCCTGCTTTAACCTGTTCAGTGCAGAGAAATTTAAACACCACCCAACTGCCAGAGGTATAGATCCTCATGAGCCCCAGCAGTTGTGGAAGCTCATGATGATCTATGCCTCTAACACCACTTTGACGGGACATCTAGAGATTTTTTGGGTTGAATTAACATTCTGCATCAACTGGCACTGATAACCAGTTGCAAAACAGGTGTACGGTTATTCAGTGGGGTTTCTTAAAAAAAAAAAAAGAACTTTAAAAATAAAGAAATAAAAAAGAAAGGGATTGTTTATGATGCCACATAATGCGTGAGTTTAATCCCAAAGTGACTGCTGTCTCCATACTAGTGTGCCTCTTACTGTCTTAGTGGTGCTGATCTGTCCTACATCTTACATACCATTCTCATCTTTGTCTTTGCCCAAAGTCTTCCATTTGCCCGCCAAGCGATACTCTTCCAGCCGCCTGACATGCTCTGGACGTTCATCGATGAATTCAGCAACTGTTGGTGCCTCATCATCCGATTCGGGCGCTGCCGCCTCAGTAGAAGTGTTCAAAGACTTCAGGTCAACATCATCATCGATGATTCGAACACTGTGTGAAGAAAAGTTCATATGGTAAAAACATGTAACATAAATGCCCGTCAAGGTACCATGTTTAGCAAGGTATACAGTAGTACGTAGCTTCTAGTTTACTCACTAAAGCGTGAAACTGAAACAAGTGAAGAACTGCTTATAGGGCTGGCTGGCGTGTGTTTATGTCAATCATAACGTCACGTATAAAGATGATTACTTAGTCTGTTTGACAGCTGGAGCAGTCTTCTTTCTTTTCTTTTTCTTGGTTGTATCACTGGAAAGATACCGCTTCAAGTATTCCTCTTTGCTCAATGTCGCCATGTTGCTTGCGACGCCAAACGTACCGGAAACTCAAACGGTATAGTGCGCAAACTGAACGAGGAGGTTTCCGGTCAACTCACCCATATGCCATCTCGTCCAAAAAAGTCAAGTTGTCCCAAACACATTGTAATTATTTTCGTGTGTCTCTGCAGAAACAACAGACATAGATTATCATGTGACTTTGCAGAAACAAGAGACATAGATGATCAGGTGTTCATGCAGAAACAAGAGACATAGATGAAAAGAAAGGGGAGACTGCCAGTGCTAATATTTTAGGAAGGTTACAAAGTAAGGTAGGTTATAGCACTATCAGGGGAGAGAAATGTGCATGATCGACCAGTGATCATAGATCTACTGTGGCCAAAGCACCACAAAAAAAAAAAAAAGAGATAGGAAAGAGAGGGCCAAAAAAGGGATTTGTTCAATAGCATGTCCGTCGCCAAGGTCCCGCGTCCAAAAAGCCAAACTATCGCTTTCTAATTGGATAATTGCCTCAGCCGGGCTTGTCACCAGTCGCAGGCCAAAAAACGGATTTGTTCAATAGCATGTCCGTCGAAAGGTCCCGCGTCCAAAAAGCCAAACTATCGCTTTCTGATTGGATAATTGCCTCAGCCGGGCTTGTCACCAGTCGTAGGCATATCCACAGATGACTGCCTCAGTCTGAGGATGGTATATATCTATAGCATATCAAGAGATATGGCTTGTCGGGAGCCCTTTTGCCTGCAGGGGCGCCGGGAAACGCTATGGTTCTACTGAGGAGCCCTATGTCAGCAGGGACTGAATTCTCACCCACAATTGGGATGGACCAACACTCGAATGACTTACATGATATGGCTGACTCAAAGTGAGGATGCGATGCTGATGATATCGCACAGCGAAGAGAGATACTACTTTTTATGAGCCCCTTTGACTGCTGGGGCGGCACTTGACACGAGGCTGAAAGACTGACGGGGTGCACGTATTTAGTGCGAACTGAGGTTATTGACTAGTCTCGACACATTAGGCCCACCCACTGATTCAGTACGTAAGAGAGTACAGAAGACTGCCTGTCGTGATGTACTATCAACTAAGAAATATCACCAACCAACCAACCGCCACTAAAACAAAAATAATAAGAAAATCCCCCCCCCCCTAACCAACCATCCGCCGCCAAACCGGCACACACACACACACACACACACACACACACACACACACACACACACACACACACACACACACACACACACACACACACACACACACCGTAGCACACACAAAGTGCCAGGGCTGAAAGGGGGGGGGGCGGGCCCCCTGCCCCCTTCCCTACCCCTGGATCCGCCACTGCCCTGTACGAGCAAGAGACATGACGGCCATAGTTTGTTGAGTACAATGGTTTGGAGAACATTCACTGATCTGCTATTATGGTTCTAGATTATCGCTGAGGGCATTCAGTCACCAAATAAATGTTATTCAATAAGCCGCTTTCAACTTTAAAAGACTGAAGCGTCAGCGTTTTTACCCCACCCGGCTAGTTTTGCCTCAGAACCGTACACTAGCGATTGCGTTCATACAGCGTTAGACTAGAATGTAGCCTTCTGTTCTGCCGTATGGAGGAAGGAAGCCGGATGATGTCACAGTTGAAAACTGAACGCAGTGTGTTCTGTACTGCATCATAGTTCCACGTCAAACTGTGTGACAAGCAAACTAAAGCTGTCATCAGTTTCAGTGGCCTCAAATCCCTTGTAAAAAAGATGTTTGATGCAAAAGAGGGAGAAAAACACACAAACGTGAACAAATAGTTGAATTCATGTTTTTTTTTTTTTTTTCAGTTTTAAATGGCTGAGTGGTTTGGAGGCATGGTATTATATAGTACTTATGTTCCAAATGGTTGCGCGGATCTGCATGACATACATGTGTGCGTGAAACTGTCTCGGCACCAAGACATGTCTGACAGTGATAAGTGTCACTTTCAAGTTGTTTTCCAAATGACTTATAATGTGGTAGTGAATCGAGACAAATTGCTTGTTCAGAGTGATCCGGGACAAAATTATGGCTTTTAGTCACATCTCCGTCAACATCGCTAGAACACACCCGTGGTTGAAGCCGCTCGTGTGTTTCAAGTAGCGCCGGATGTCTCGATGTAACCAAGAGCCCACAGTATTTTTTTCGCGGATCTAAACAACTAACATAAAGAAACAAGACAAATACAATTACAATAAAAAAAAGAGATAATAATAATAATAGTAATAATAATAATAATAATAATAATAATAATAATAATAATAAATTAAAAATTAAAGACACACACAAATTCAGTCAGATGTAAGGCAGCACAAGGGTAACCCATGATGCCTATTACTTGAGTGATGCGTTACAATCACGCACGCACGCATGCACACACTCACTCACTCACTCACGCACGCACCGCGCACGCACGCACGCTCGCACACACACTGACCTGGCACTGGCACACTCACTGCCGCCAAGAAATGACAAGACTGAGGCATAGATGTTCAAGTGTCCCTGCAGAAAGAGGCATAGATGCTAATGTGTCCCTACAGAAACAAAAGACAGACTCTCATGTGTCCCTGCATATACAAGAAACATAGATGCTTATGTGTTCCTGCATAAAACAAGAGGCTTTGTTATGCGTGTGCGGCTTCACTTATGCAGAAACGAGACATAGATTTCCATGAATCCATACAGAAACAGGCCGAGGCAAAGATTATCATGTGCCCTCGCAGAAACAACAACAACAGAAAGGTTTCTCGTCTAAGCTCGAAATACTCTCTTGTTTATTGACTTGAGCCTAAGTTGACTGCTATTTTGGGCGAAATGACTCCTACCATTTGCGAGTAGACCACGACTGTCGAGTTTATCGGGCAAGATGGTACATGGGCGAGTTGAACATCACCCGGGATAACCCGCCAAAAACGAAGAAATGAAACCCTGTGGATCGTATTCTATCTGTTAAAAATAGCTGTGATTTCTTACAGTTTGACAACAAATTTAGAGAGAGGTATTGAGCAGATATGGTTCTGCAGAACAGCGGCAAGTTCAAAGCCGAAAAGGCAGAACAATCTGGAGAATCCACTGGGTAAAGTTTGTGTGTGTGTGTTACCATAAGTTGCTTGTAACGAAAGTACGTGTGAAAATTTAACGACAATTTAATTATTATTACGCTTTAACAGTTTAAGTTACATAGACGTGCACTTACGCATAGTGACGCATTAATGATTTAATTGTTATACATTTTGCGAAACTTTGTAGTTATGTTTTAGTTGCAACAAATGATTGAATCATTCTATCCTCCACTAGGCGAGAGGACTCGACAGAGAAGCGCTTGCAGAGAGCAAACCTGAATGACGAGATTGACATCCGGTTTGGTTATGACCGCTACAAGGATGCACAGGAAAGAACAGGATGGCTCATCAACATGCATCCAGTAAGATATATATTTTCAAACTACTACTACTAGTAAGTCTAAATAACTAAGTCTGTCATTTCTGCCTTAGAAAAGTGAAAAATTGCTTTGTTTATCATGGTAAGACCAATAGTAATAGTGAAGTACTGTCAGAGAAGCTGACGAACAAGCTGCTCCACAGTTAGTATCTGCCGGGAATCAAAGTGTCACTCCTACTTACTTTCGCCCAAATGCTTTGCATTAACCCATTTAGTAGGTCGTCCCAGGCGCCCACACGCAGGCGAAATACTAGGCCAAATGTGCTAAAAATTGCACAAATTTGATCATCACTTTCACTACATAAACATCATTTTTGTTTTCTCAAAACACATTACCGATGGTATTACATATAGGAAATAGCTCTTAGGTAGCCTAATTGTAAATTTAGCCAAATTTTGGTTGTGTCCGTATAAGGGAGTGTTGGCAGGAGTGGGGCGCCATAGACCATGCCAAACCCGAATAGCCTCCCCTTACTCCCATCCGGTACAAGATTACCCAGCATACACCAGTTTAGTTCTTAGCTGGCAGCTGAGTAGGTTGTGTCTGTTTTGAGCTCCGCGTTTTGTTGGACCGGTCATTTTTCGACCTTGACTGTCTGTTAGTTCGTTGGAACTTGGAACTTTTGGAGCTTGTGGCGTGACTGGGATTGCTAGTGCTCATGCCTGTGACGGTTCTCTCTTCGTCGGCCTGTGGGGTCTACTGGCCGACTGGATTGGGCCATGGGGACTGTGAACTTGCGGCATTGCTGGACGCTGCTTCGACCCTGCGTATCCTTCCCGGTCGTGCCTTGCGGCGTGCTGCTACGACCTGCCGTCGGTGGTTTCCACTTCGCTGGTGATACGTGGGTTTGCTCCTTTTTTCCACCATGGCCAGGTAATATCTGGGTGAATGCCCTCGACCGGCACCCTGGGGTGGGGAGGAGCGCCGAGCGTCGGCACTTGCTGTACACTCGTTTGATTCGACTGTATTTGATTATGTTCGATTCACCATCGCGCGCAGTTTATTATTGCGTGACCTAGAGGCCACGCTCGCTCATTCATCATTGTACCCTCTTGTTGCAGTTACTAGGTTCGTATCTGCATGATGTGTGGCGATTTTCAGTGGCCCTCTGACGAGCATGCGGGCTGCCTTCCCTGTTCAGGATGCGAATCGATCCACGCTTGTGATGTGTGCGCCACAGGACTGAAAGAAAGAGTAACAAAGTGGGACCCAAGTCAGTAGCAGTGGCTTTGTTGTCCCACAGAAAGCGCACGACGCCTATCAGAGATCGCCGGGCACAGACGCCCAAGAGTAACAAGGTGGGACCCAAGTCAGAAGCAGTGGCTTTGTTGTTCCACAGAGAGCGTACCATGCCTATCAGAGAGCGCCGGGCAGAGACGCTCAAGAGTAACAAGGTGGGACCCAAGTCAGAAGCAGTGGCTTTGTTGTCCCACAGAGAGCGTGCGACGCCTATCAGAGATCGCCTAACAGAGACGCCCAAGAGTAACAAGGGGGGACCCAAGTCAGAAGCAGTGGCTTTGTTGTTCCACAGAGAGCGTCCGTCTATCAGAGTTCGCCTGACAGAGACGCCCTAGAGCAGAAGCAGGGGCTTCGTTGTCCCACAGAGAGCATTCGACGCCTATCAGAGCTTGCCTGACAGAGGCGACCAAGAATAACAAGGTGGGACCCAAGTCGGAAGCAGTGGCTGTGTTGTCCCACAGAGAGCATACGGTGCCTATCAGAGATCGCCTGTCAGAGACGCCCAAGAGCAACAAGGTGGGACCCAAGTCAGAAGCAGTGGCTTGGTTGTCCCACAGAGAGAGTACGACGTCTATCAGAGATTGCCTGACAGAGACGCCCAAGAGTAACAAGGTGGGATCCAAGTCAGTGTCAGTGACTTTGTTGTCCCGGACCAGTAAAGCACAAGATACCTTTTTCCTGGGCTATTGTCAGCGGGAGGGATAGCTGACAAAACTCTGCTTTAGATGGCTAAAACCAATGATTCTTCCGCCGGCCTGGCGTCGGCTTCCGACCATACGACGCTCCCAGGCCTGGCTCAGTCGGCGGATCATAGACATGACAGCGAGGCCCGTACACTCACGGGACCCGGCCTCGAGAGATGACCGCTCCACTGTCCGTCCGCAGGCCAGAGTGGACAAGCGACAGATTGACAGAGCCGGCCAGAGTAACAAGGTGGGACCCAAGTCAGCGGCAGTGACCTAGACGTCCCGGTCCAGTAAGCTTGTAGTCCACGGCTGTGCAGAACCACACTTTTAGTTAGGAGAGGACCGGGGGCCACTGAGTGCAAGATAAGCCATCTGTGGCACGGCCGGGCGTAGGGGCAATTAGTCATTAGCGCGCGCCTCTTCAGGCAGAGTGACAGAGCTGTTCATGGTCCTAGAAAGGAGTGCTCTTCCAATACCCTACACTATGTCTACGTGCCGACAGCAGCATACCGGCGCACTGCAGCGGAAACACTAGCCAGTGTTAGTAACTGAACATTCATCACAAAATGCGTTTTTGTCTCAAGAATGTCATTATAACATGAGTGTAAATTTGTAGATGATAAAATTTGCTTTCTTTTCATACTAAACATGCCCATGCTGCTTACTACCAGCACACCCTGAAGAGCAGTTACATTTCATATTTGCAATACAATGAACATGCACTGACAAAATAAAGCGTTAACTTTGAAGCTCAATCTGTTGTGCATGTCCCTTTTCTGTGGGATGAAAAGTTGATGTATCTACGCAGCATTCTAGCCTCTACTGTTATCACTTACTAGATTTCCGGGGCCATTCCTGCTAGAGCAACAATAGCGTCAGAAAGCACTCCACTGCTGAGAAGCCGGTAAGCTGGTAATCCGTTAGGTCCATCAAGACGATCAACACAAACATGCTGATGCCAGCCTTACTTTATGCCTTACTTTTGGGTTTACACAATAAATCATAACCACTAACACAAGTAACAGGTCTTAAGCACACCACACTGGTTCCTTTACATTAACACTAACACAAATAACAGCTCTGAAGCACATCACACTGGGCCTTTATATGAACACGAATACAGCTGTAATGGGTCCGAAGCATATCACACTGGTCACACTGGTTCCTTAATATTAACAGTTACAGTTAGATACTACTAAACAGTATCACAGAGAATACTGAAGGCTATAAGCAGAGCATCATAGCACCGGGATTACACTATACCCACCAGTATTCCATAGAGAATGAATGTTCAGACCTGCATGCACAGTTCTGTGCGAGGCACGGATAACTTATTATTCAGTCACACACAAACACAGTACCTGTCTTTATCCTCGGATTGCACTCTTAAAAAAAGCGTCCCCTGAATAATACCACCAACACAGGAACCAGCAGGAATTTGTGCACAAGTGTGTTAAACGGTTTTATGTAGAAAACTGGTGAAGAGGAGATAGAGAACATTAAACACAGGCATTACACACCACTCGTGAGTAGTCCGTTACATAGAATAGAGAAGGAATTTTTGCTGCGAGCCAGTGACCTAGATAACCTGCTCGCTGGGGGGAGAGGCTACCGCACACCACAGCAGCAGGCTGCGGGCCAAACTAAAGAGTGAGAAATCAGCCTTTCTGTACAGCCGTGAGTCGCATTTTCGCGGAGGGCCCTCCTAAGGTTCCCTTACCGTGGTGACCAAGATACCATATCTTGAGCACTTGCCAGCCGGAGTGTTAGCTGGCAATCCCCCTTCTTGGGATGGCTAAGACCAATTATTTCTGCCGGGCTGGCGTCGGCAACCGAATCTACGACGCTTCCAGTCCCAGTCCAGGCGACAATTCATAGATAGGACAGACAGTAGCGACTTCTCGGGCTCAGGTCAGTGACGAGTGTCTATGTGAGAGCATTTATTGCGCGGTAGCGTGCAAGATTGGGTATGTGAGCTTGTCGTGGTACGGCAACTAGAGCCTTTTCGTTCCAGCTAGGTGTTTTAACCCTTTTGCCACAGGTGTTAAAATGTTGCATTCCCAGCGGTGCAGCAGTTCGCCAGACCGCTGGGGCGCAACACCTCTTACCCTTAAAAGGCTATAATCCGGGAACCACTGAACCGATTACTTCAGTTTTGAGAAAATGGGATGAGAAAACAGAGTGGTATTCTGACTCTCATAGTTCAATTTAATTCAAATAACTTGATTTATCCCTTAAAGGGCAATTACAATCAAAACTCATTCAATAAGCATTGATTAATTAATTTTTTATTATGATTATGATTATTTGGGCTCCCTCATCCGGGCTATACATGCGTTGGCGCCATCTCCCGTCGCGGGTTACACCGGCTCTTACTACAGCTTGCGGCGACCGCAAGTGCTACAGGACCGCTGCACTTCACACGACAAGATCCCGGCTCAGTGATGTTGGGCCACGCCCTCGCCCCGACCGTGCAGACGAGAGCCCGCTCTAGATGCAGTGCAGAGAGATCAGGGGTGCGAGAGGAACAGGAGACGACGTCCCAATTCCATTGGGTCGCTACGCAATGGGAAGATAGGCGCTCCAAAGTATCTTCGACGCCGTTCGAGTTCGTGGGTCCGGCCCTCTGAGACTACACTGTTCCTTCCAAGTGCTGGGTCCACCTTCGTTGGATCGCCGCCGCCCGGGGTTCCCCGGGCTTCGGAGCAGTTAGACATCCCTTCTCCTGCGTGCGGGACAGACGGCTTTTTCCGCTTGACTCCAGAGGACGTCGTTCGCCGTGGCTGGGCGATGATAGCTACTCCACGTCGCTACGCTCGCAGTTCCGAGAGGTCTTGGATTCGCCGGCGACTGCTTGGAGATAGAGGAGGGGTCTCCTCGGGCCTTGGACGAAGCAGGTCCCCTCATCGCGTCCTAGCATTTCAAGTCTCTTCCTCATCGGTTCGGGTGCCGGGTCCTTGTCGCCGGCTGCTGTCTCCGCTTCAGGGTGCCGGGGCAGGCACTGGTGGCTTCAACTTTGTGATCCTACTTCTCTTCCGCTGACAACGCTTCGCTGCGGCTACAGACTGCAATCCGATGATTCGAGATACCGTACCGCACGCTTACTCGCGGCCGACCGAGTTGAAGAGTCGGCCACGCAGGGCACCGCGCGGTGGAGAACTTCCTTGGCCCCCCCTGGCAGACCGACAAGGAGGCTAACAAGGACTGTGGCACAGCCGATTCACGCTGCTTACACCGCTGGTTGTAGCAGTCTTCCAGGAACACTGATGCAGGACAGGATCGCGGTCATTGCAGACCGTCGGACGGGTTTGGCAGGGACCACTCTTCCGCGGAGGCGCAGTTCGTCGGCTGCACCGGAATTTGTGGCTTACATCCGAGGGATGGAGGCGACGTTTTGTGACGCCGACGGCACAGTCCTGGGAACGTCAGCAGCAGCATACTCCAGGCGTGCGATTGATGACTAGCAAGTAGCAGTCTACCTTCATAGACGTCAGCGCGGGTTGAGGACTGGTCTGACCGACCTCACTGCGGGGGCCGACTTCGGTCTACATCGGGGGTAATGCACACAGTTCAGATTAAGCTCCTGCTGAGACAAGTTCTCGGCTCGTCACATCCTTCTCCCGGCGGGGTGCTACCCTCCACTTCGCATTGGCCTGGCCGTGGTCAGCGGCGACCAAGCACTACTGTCTTCTTCTAAGACGACAGCTTCGGGACCTAGTGGAAGCGATTCACTTGCCTGGGTGGAGATGACTTGGAGTTCCGGCATTCTGCAGCGCCTGACCGGAGCGGATGGACTTGCCCTCGATAGCCCTTTTGCGAAGTTACCCGCTCGGCGCTGTGGATCCTGCGGCCGGGGGCGCAAGTACCGGGAGTAAGACGTGACGACAGCATGGCAGGAATTAGTTTCCCGAGAGGTGGTTTGTGCTCAGTTCCGCGGCAGTATGGTCGACTCTTCTCGTACACTAGACGGTGGATATGGCGCACGATCTTCATCATATCGACTCGACACAAGTGCCTCATGTCTGATGCTAGACAAAGGCCTGAGAGCAGCGGTGCGTCTCCAGGACTTTGGGACAACTCGAGGTTCGACGTCGTAACCAGTTGGCAAGCCGGGCGGTAGGCTGGGGTCCTGCCCACTTCGCCATCGACTAGGCTGCCTACGCTACGGGACAGGTACTAAGTGGTTCTTCGCGTGGATTCCGTCGAGGATGGAGTGCGTGATCGTCCTGTTCGATTGGGACTCCCAGTAGGACGGGAGCAGGGCAGAATAGGAGCGACCTTCAGTACCTTCTTCAGTTCTCTTAGGACTGATGACATGCTAGTGGATCGCTGTTCAGCCTGACACCTCTTCTGCTTGGAGAAGAAGGGCGTACATTTGGGAGTTGCTAGTGCGCTTGAGGCCAGCGGCGCGGGGAGGCGTCGCTGTGGCCGGATCTTCCAACTTCCCTGCTCGCCATCGAGATTGAACGCTGAGTTATATGCTTGGTTGTCCGACTTTCCCTTTGTTACAGGTTTGCGGAGGTAGGTGGGCATCTTCCTGGCTCGGGGCGCTTTGTCTCTTCACCAGTCGGGGTCAGCTCTTCACCACATGCCCCCCCTCTGCAGCTCTCCACTACTCGCACGATGCTCTAGCAACCGGGACAGCCGCCATAACAGCCGGGCCCTGAACTCCTCCGCCACACCCGGAGATTGTGCAGCGAGCCCTCTACCACAGAGGCTTCCTAGGGCGGCCATGGATGCTACCGAGACAACCCGCAGACCCTCAACCAGACGAGTTGCGAGGGAAGACGACGAGCGCTGTGTGACGGGACTGACGACAGCCTTCTTACCTCCCGTCTTGACGTAGCCCCAGCTGACGGAGTGCTTCCTCTGGCTATTCAACGCCCAGGGACGGTCTCTTTTTACCTTTTGGGACTATCTAACCATGATCGCCAACACCTACAGGCGATTACGCTCATCAGACCCGGGTAGCTGCAAGACCTCGCATTTCGGAGGCTCTCTTCGGTCTGGAATGCCCAGCACTACTTCGCGCGGGCCAAGAGTGATCTACCATGGGGGGCTTACGTGGTCTCAACCCCGTCCGTTGGAACCCTGCACATGACGCGCTTGACGGATGTATCTAGGAAGAAGTGCTTCCTGGCGGTCCTTGACTCAACCTCCAGGGTCAGTAAACTACGCGCGCTGTCCACACACCCAGATTGCTTGCAGTGCCAGATGACCGGCTTCATCTACTGCTACCTGAAACATCTTCCTGGACAAGATGCGGCCTCCTTGACGGCGACAGATGTTTCGCCCTGCGCGTGTACGGACTCCACCCGGGAGAAC
Organism: Semisulcospira habei; assembly: GCA_036245525.1. Classification (NCBI taxonomy): domain Eukaryota; kingdom Metazoa; phylum Mollusca; class Gastropoda; family Semisulcospiridae; genus Semisulcospira; species Semisulcospira habei. The sequence goes on from BTPG01000003.1 coordinate 86,714,771, forward strand.
AGACTTCAGAACCCGGTGAGAACCTTACATGTGGCCTAGCCACCTCTTCCAGGGTCAGTGAACGTACGCGCTGTTGTCACACACAGATTGCTGGCAGTTACGGAGGGCGCCGTGCAACTGCTAACGGTACCAGCTTTCAGGGCCAAGTCGTGGTCGCCTTGGCTGCCCTACAGTTGATGACTTTCCGCCCTTACGAGTGACAGACTCCACTCGGTAGACCAGACAATAGGAACCGGTGAGAGCCTTACGTGTGTGCCTGCGCCGGACCAAGCTTGCGCAGAGGACGCACACACCTGTTTCTCCCCCTGTCCCCAGGTAGACGTGACATCTCAGCCCAGACCTGCTCCTTCTGGTTCCGGGGAGTGATCCGCCCGGCCTTCCAGGACCTTGACCTGATGCAGCCACATGTTGAACATCGAGGTGCACGAGGTCAGAGCCATGGCCGCTACTCCCACTTCGACAGCACCTGTGCAGTCAAGGACATTGTGGCGGCTGTGAGATGGCGAGCGGAGACCACTTTCGCCCGCTTCTACCTGAGGGACCTCTCCACCCAGCGGCAGAACCTCTCACTGGTGGGAGACATCGCAGCAGCGCAACACTCCCTCCCGGCGCCCTAGGCGCCGCAGGTATCTTAGCTAAAATTATCGGGAGTTTGCTGCAGGAGGGCGGGTCTGTGGGCAACGTTGTTGGCAGTAGGGGCGCTATAGCGGCACCCACCTCCTCTTTGGGATTCTTCCTAACTGTAATACCATCGGTAATGTGTTTTGAGAAAACAAATGAATTTTTCATTAAAATGCATTTTTTTGAAAAATACTTACCGATGGTATTACTCGAAGGTCCCTCCTGCCTACCCCGCTTGCCGCCAGTTCGCTAAGAAACTAAACTGGTGTATGCCGGGTAATCTTGTACCGGATGGGAGTAAGGGGAGGCTATTCGGGTTTGGCATGGTCTATGGTGCCCCACTCCTGCCAACACTCCCTTATACGGACACAACCAAAATTTGGCTAAAATTAGGCTAGCTAAGAGCTATTTCCTATATGTAATACCTATTTTTCAAAAAAATGCATTTTAATGAAAAATTCATTTTGTTTCTGATTTTAATATGAAAATGAAGATAAAATATTTCTCTTTCAATCTATGTGTGTTTTATAGTTAAATAAGTTCGGAATTAGTTGTAATAAATTGTGGAAACGTGTAGGGGTTTACTCCATTTCTGCCGTGGCGAGGCCTTCCGCGCAGCGCGCAGCTAAATGCAGCGTTTTACACACTCCGGTTTTCCCCGCCGCGGATTTCCGAGACAAAGGACACACACTAAAAATAACCTCATGATGAAAGTAGAGTTGTTTGCCGATCTGCCGATATAATTTTCGTATCAATACTTGCTGAAATTCTGGTAAAAATCCGACAACGAAAACTTTTTTTGACTTCAAGTGGCCGTATCTGCCATATTTTTCATCCGTTTTTGACCAGTAAACGCGGGTATTAAAGCTCAATTTACGCTCTTTTCAATGATTCGAAAATCAGCACGATAGCTTTTCTGTAGGAATTTCACCATGCGATCCAAGTGGGGCAACCCTACACCGCCTGCGGCGACTAGCTAGAGGCAAAGTGAACTCACGAGCCTAGCGATGACTCGGACTCGGCAGATACAAATTTCGTCTCCTACGAATGTCTTCGACCATATCTCGGTGAGTAATGCTTAAATTATATATGTTTTGATTAGTAATGCGAGTTTTGTGATTTTTTTTCTATATTATCATTATGTATAGATGTGTGGAAACAACAGCCGACTCTATTGTTGCTCTAGCAAACCTACGTTAGGATAACGTGGTCAGCTGATCGATCTTTTCTGAAGTCGCTTTTCCAACTTACAGTGTTAAATAATGCATATTTAATGGTTATTAGTGTTAACAGGCGTTTCAAAAGGCCATCAATGTTTTTGTAAGTTTAGATGGTACAGCTAAAGCACAAAATCTAAACAAAATATAAGGCAGGTGTGAGTGGCCGAAAACCGGAAGTGGCTTCTTGGAGATTTTTTCCGAACGGCGATTCACTCTTTGCTATTTTGCTTTGCTATTTTTACGATGTTAGTGCTGACTGTGATATAACTGATCAGAATTGTATAGGATAACTTTGTAAAATAGTTTATATATGGCATACTTACACAGTAACAGTGCTGTAGGTTAAGTGTACACGGCACAGTATACCGTTCAACTTTAAGAATGTAAGATGTAATTTAGTTAGACAAGAGTCTGTTTATGTATCTAGACAAATCACTGTTGTTAATAGTAGTGGCACTGACAGTAATGTCAATAAGAATAATTCATATTTATATAAAGTTCACAACAAGTTCAGGCTGTGTCATGTGATAATATAAATAATGTTTTATTAATTGGACTATGAGTATGACTATGGAAGGCTGAAATTCTCAGGGTGCTTTTTTCTTTAATTCTTCTTCATCTTCTTCCTCGAACTCTCTTTACTTTCTTTAATTCCAGAGGATGAGACATATCATCTGCTGATGAAGCATGTTACTGCAGAAGGTAGAGACTGGCGGTGCAAGTTACCTAGTGTGCAGTGCACCAACTGCCTCGTTTTGCAGCTTGGTCTTCTTCGGGTCACCACTGGCAAGACTTGGGAGAGAATTTACGGTTTTGCACCCCAAGCACTAAACATGAAAGTTGGTAAGGATCTTCCTAGACATACCCATGAAGAAATCAGCCTGCGGAAGAAGCTACACAGTACGCCAGTGTCAGAGTGGCAAGTTTTCTGTCATGATCATCATAAGAAAATTCCAGCCGCCTCAAAAAAAGTAATGGATTCAGAAGTGCATTTTTCTGTGATAACTTTTTTTGCAATTTGCCAAACAGATTTTAGTTTGTTTTTTTGTGTGTGCTACTTCATTATTTTTATAAACATAGTTATCTTTGTAATCAAAAGATTGTTAGGCAACTCGTCTGATCTGAATCAGGTTATGGTTAGGAATGCAAACAGAATTTTGTTTTGCATAGACATGAAACTTTTTTTTTAGATGTGTGTGCTTGTGACTGTGAGCTAGTGACTGTTGCCTTGTCATAATTTAATATATTTGCATTTGAAATTTTCAGTTTCTGGTCTTGATTTTTTTTATTTTATGTGATGATTTATATTTCTAAATTCGGTATCAGATTTTTATATTTCACTTTTTTTCAGTCTGCTTTCAAAATGACACATTTCAGGTATTGCAATTACATTGTACAGTATTATTTTATGCGTTTCTTCACCGAGATCTTGAGTATTCATTTTACATGTTGGCATGAGATTTGCGCGAATCCACAGGCAAGGTAATGATTTTGAAATTTAGCATTACCTTTTATTCATATTTTGTTTTCTCAAAACACATTACCAATGGTATTACAGTTAGGAAAAGTCCCTTAGCTAGCATAATTTTAGCCAAAATTTGGTTGTGTCCGTAAAAGGGAGTGTTGGCAGGAGTGGGGCGCCATAGACCAGGCTATAACCCGAATAGCCTCCCCTTATTCCCATCCGGAACAAGATTACCCGGCATACACCAGTTTAGTTCTTAGCTGGCACTGTGGAAGATTGTGTCTGTTTCGCGCTCTTCGTTTTTTTGTACTTGGACCGGTCGACTGACAACCTTGGCTTACTGTTAGTTCGTTGGAACTTTGGAACATTTGGAGCTTTGAATCGTGTCTGGGACTTCTAGTGCTCACTCCTGTGACGGTTCTCTCTTCGTCGGCCTTGGACACAGTTTGCCGACTGGGATTTTGCTGTTGGGACTGCGAGCTCGCGGCCTTGCCTGACGCTGCTTCGACCCTTCATAACCTGCCCGGTCGTGCCTTTGCGGCGAGCTTCTATGACCTTCTGCCAGTGGTTTCCACTTTGCTGGAAAGACATGGGTTTGCTCCTTTTTAAAAGAAAAAAAAAAAGGCGACGAGGTCCCAGTGCCGCCATGGCCAGGTAATATCTTGGTGAATGCCCTTGACCGGCGCTCTGGGGTGGGGATGAGCGCCGAGCGTAGGCACACGCTGTGCACTCGTTTGAGTTCGATTGTGTTCGATTAGGTTTGATTCACCATCGTGCGCGGTTTATTATTGCATGACTTCAGAGGCCACGCTCGCTCGTTCTTCATTGTACCCTCTTGTTGCAGTTACCAGGTTCGTACCTGCACGATGTGTGGCGACTTTCAGTGGCCCTCTGACGAGCATGCGGTTTGCTTACCCTGTTCAGGATGCGAATCGAACCATACATGTGTTGTGTGCGCCCCATGGCTGGATGAAAGATGGTCGCAGCTGTGGGGTTTTTACCGCCGAGAGCGCCCGACTCCTATCAGAGACTGACTGACAGAACCGGCCCAGAGTAACAAGGTGGGACCCAAGTCAGTGGCAGTGACTTAGACATCCCGGGCCAGTAAAGCATGTAAGTCGCAAACTGTCGCGGAGGGCCCTCCTAAGGTTTCCCTTACCGTGGCAACCAAGATACCTTATCCTGAGCACTTGTCAGCGGGAGGGATCGCTGACAAAACCCTTCTTGAGATGGCTAGACCAATGATACTTCCGCCGGGCGGGCGTCGGCAACCGAACCTACGACGCTCCCAGTCCTGGCCCAGTCGGCGGACCGCAGACATGACAGGCAGAAGCGACCACGTGCTGGGAGTCGCATGGTGAGCTGCGAGACTCGTCCACCCCGGGACCATGACGTCACGGGCCAGTATAGCCATAAGTCTCTAACGCGGAGGGCCCTCCTAAGGTTCCCCTTACCGTGACGAACGGAGTGGCAGGAGCAGACCCACTGATGGCGAGTCCTGCCCCTAGAGACGACCGCTTGGCCTCGCGGTCTAAGGTCAGTGACGAGTGTGTATGTGAGAGTATTTTTTGTGCGGTAGGGTACAAGATTTGTGTATGTTAGTATGGCGTTGTACGGCACCTAGAACCTTTCTTTCAAGCTAGGCGTTTTAACCCTTTTACCGCCACAGGTGTTAGATTGTTACATTCCCAGCGTCGCAGTTGTTTGCCAGTCCGCTGGGGCGCAACACCTCTTTATCTTTAAAAGGCTATAACTCTTGAACCACTGAACCGATTTACTTCTTTTTTAAGGAAATTGGAGTTGAGAAACAAATTTGTACACTGACTCTCAAAGTTATTATTATTATTATTACTATTATTGTTATTTTGGGCGCCCTCGCCCAGACTATACACGCTTGGCGCCAGCTCCCGTCACGGGTTAGACCGGCATTAACTGCTGCTTGCGGCCACCGCAGGTGCTGCAGGACCGCTGCACTTCCCACGCCAAGATCCCAGGTCAGTGATGATGGGCCTCACCCTCTTGCCCCGATCGTGGAGACGAGAGCCCGCTCCAGACTCAGTGCTGAGAGACGACCACACGACGGGACCCCGTTCCCCGCCTCGGGCACGATCAGACAGTTCGCCGGACTTCAGAAGCTTGTGTTCACTTCTCAGAGACCAGGGTTACGAGAGGAGCAGGCGACGATGTCCCAGTGCCGTTGGGTCGCTACGCGATGGGAAGGCCGGCGCCCGAAGCCTCTTCTTTCCCGTTCGTGTTCATGGGACCGGCCTCCGAGACTACGCTGTTCCTTCCAAGTGCTGTGTCCACCTTCGTCGGACCGCCGCCGCCCGGCGTTCCCCGGTCTTCGGAGCAGTTAGACGTCCCTTCTCCCGCGTGCGGGACAGATGACTCCCTCAGCTTGGCTCCAGAGGACGTCATTCGCCGTTGCTGGGCGATGTTGGCTCCTCTACTTCGCTACACTCGCAGTATCGAGATGTGTTGGATTCGCCGCCAAATACGCGGAGCCAGAGGTCGGAGGCTCTTCGGGCCTTGGACGAAGCAGATCCCCTCATCGCGTCCAAGCGTGCCAATCTCTTCCTCAACCTTTCGGGTTCCGGGTCCTTGTCGCCGTCTCCTGTCTCCCGTTTCAGGGCGCCTTGGGAGACACTGGTTGCTTCGACTATGTGATCCTACTCCTCTTCTGTTTTCCCTGGCCTCTGCGGGGTTCCTGGACCTGATGACGCGGGCCATCCTCCGTCGCGTTGCGGAAGCATGGAGTCCTACCATTTCACCGCGTTGGCCGACATCCTCGCCTCACTGTTCCGGCATCCGGGCCACTTTCACACCGCTGTCAACGCTTGGCTGCGGCTGCAGACCGCGTTCTGATGCTTCGAGTTACCGTCCTGCACCCTTGCTCGTTGCCGACCGAGTTGAAGAATCAGCTACGCAGGGCTCTACTCAGTGAAGAGCTCCCTTTGACCCCCCCTGGCAGGCCGTCAAGGAGGCTAACGAGGATGGGTGGCACAGCTGCTTCGCACTGCTGACAGCGCTGGACGTAGCAGTTTTCCAGGGACACTGATGCAGGACGTGCCGGCAGTCAGCGCAGACCGTCGGACGGAATTGGCAGGGACCACTCTTCCGCAGGGGGCGCAGTTCTTCCTCTGCGCCGGTACTTTTCGGCTGGCAGCCGAGGGACGGTGCCGACGTTTCTGTGACGCTGACGGCGCGGTCCCAGGAACGACAGTGTCAGTCTCCCTCCAGCGTGCGGCAGATGACTAGCTAGTAGCGGTCTACCTTCGTAGATGTCAGCGCGGGATGAGGACTGGTTCGACCGACCTCGCTGTATGGGCCGACATCAGTCTACATCGTGTTAGCGGATGCAGTTCAGCTTACGCACCGGCTGGGACGAGTTCTCGTCGCTTCGCATCCTTCTCCAGGCGGGGTGCTGCCCTTCGGCATCGCTTGGCTTGGGCTTGCTCTGCGGCGATCAAGCACTACAAGTCTTCTCCTAACCGACAGCTTCGGTACCCAGCGGGCGCGGTTCGCGTGGCTGCATGGAGACAACTTGGAGTTCCAGTGTTCTGCGGCGCCTGACCGGAGCAGATGGACTCACTCTGAACGGCCCGTTATGCAGATGCTCGGCGGTGGATGACAGCGTGTGGGTGCAGGCAGGGCGCAGCCAGAGGTCTGACGAGGATGGAACAAGAGTCTTACTGTTCCGCTTCTCGCGGGGGTGAACGAGGTTCTGCGATGCGACTGAGGGCGCTGTGGATCCATGCAGCCTGGGGCGTGAGTACCTGGAGTTAGACGTGGCGACAGCAGGGCAGGACCTTACAGTTGTAACCTTAGATGTGGTCCTGCGCTCCGTTTCCGCAACAGTACAGTCGACTCTTCTCGTACCCTTGCCGGCGGATGGCGGCCGATCCCCGATCTGTCGGCTCGACACAAATTCCTCGGCGTCGTGGCAGATGCGAGACAGACAGAGTCCTGAGGGCAGCGGTGCGTCTCCAAGACTTTGTGACAGCTGGAGGTCCGACGTCGAAACCAGTTGGCAAGTGTGGCGGTAGGCTGGGGTCCCTGCCCGCTATTCACTGTCGTCTAGGCTGCCTTCGCTGCGGGACAGGTCCTACGTGGTGCTTCGCGGATTCCATGGAGGATGGAGTTCGTGCCCATCCTGTTCGAGTAGGACTCCAAGTAGGACGGGAGCAGTGCAGAGTAGGAGCGTCGTCCCTCAGAGACTTTCTTCGGGTTCACTGTTAGGACTGCTGACACGCCAGCGGATCGCTTTTCAGCCTGACACTTCTTCTGTTGGAGAAGATTGGCGTGCACATGGGAGATACTAGTGCCTTTGAGGCCAGCTGCGCTTGGAGTCGTCGCTACGACCAGATCTTCCAGCTTCTCAGCTCACCTTCGAGAATCGAATGTTGAGGTTATACAAGGGGTTGTCCGACAATCCCTATTGCTAGAGGTTTGCGGCGGATATGATAGTAGCGCAGTCTGCAGCCACGAGGAGAGCCGCTTGTCCACTACGGAGGTTGGTGGGCATTTTCCTGGTTCGGTGCGCCTCGTCACTTCTCCAGTTGTGGTCAGCTCTTCCCCCATGCCCCCCCCCTGGCAGCTCCCCACTCCTCGCACGATGCTCAAGCAACCGGGACAGCCGCCCTTACAGCCGGGCCCTGAACTTCTCTTCCTCCTCGTCTGGAGTTCGTGCGGCAAGCCCTCTTCCGCAGAGCCTTCCCTAGGGCGGCAGTGGATGCTGTCGCGACAGCCGCAGACCCTCGTCCAGACGAGTTACGAGGGGAGACGACGAGTGCGGTGTGATGGGACTGACGACAGCCTTCTCTCCCTCCGTACCTGACGAAGCTCCAGCTGGCGGAGGGCTTCCTCTGGCTATTCAACGACCGGGGACTGACTCCGATTTCTTTCGGGGCTACCTAGCTTGTTCGCCGACTTCTACCGGCACGTGCGCTGGTCCAACTCTGGTTGCTGTAAGACCTCGCAGATCTGAGCGTCACATCGGTATGCAACGCCCAGCACTGCTTCGCTCGGGCCATGAAGGGTCTACCATGTGGGCTTACGTGGTTCAACTCCGTCCGTTTGAACCTCTGCAGTTGGCGCGCTTGACGGGTGTAACTCGGAAGACGTGCTTCCTGGCGGCCCTAACCTCAGCCTCCAGGCCGGCTCCGGCTACTGCTACCTGAACCATTTTCCTGGCCAAGACGCGGTCTCCTTGACGGCGACACAGATGATAAATTTCGCCCTTCTCGTGTGACGGACTCTACCTGGGAGAACAGACTACAGAACCCGGTGAGAGCCTTACGTGTGTCCTAGCCACGTCTTCCAGGGTCGGGAATGTACGCGCTGTCGACACACCCAGATTGCTTTCAGTGCCGGATGGCCGACTCCGTGCTACCTGAACCATCTTCCTGGCTAAGACGCGGTCGCCTTGCAGGCGACACAGATGATGACTTTTCGCCCTTCACGTGTGACGGACTCCACCCGGGAGAACAGACTACAGTACCCGGTGAGAGCCTTATCTGGGTCCTAGCCACGTCCTCCAGGGTCAGTGGACTTATGCGCTGTTGTCGCGCACAGATTGCATGCAGTTCCGGACGGACGGCGCCGGGCAACTGCTACCTGAACCGACCTTCCGCGCCAAGATGTGGTCGCCTGTTGGCTGCCATACAGATGATGACTTCCGCCCTTACGAGTGACAGACTCCACCTGGTAGACCAGACAGGAACCGGTGAGAGCCTTACGTGTGTACCTGCGCCGGACCAAGCCTCTGCGCAGAGAACGCACCCGCCTGTTTCTCCCTCTGTCCCCAGGTAGACGTGACATCTCAGCCCAGACCTTCTCCTCCTGGTGCCGGTGAATGATCCGCTCGGCCTACCAGGACCTCGCCCAGATGCAGCCAAATGTATGAACATCAGGGCGCACGAGGTCAGAGCCATGGCCGCAAGTCCCGCTTTGACAGCACCTGTGCAGTTAGGACATTGTGGCGGCGGTGGGATGGCGAGCTGAGAACACTTTCGCCCGCTTCTACCTGAGGGACCTCTCTGCCCAGCGGCAGAACCTCTCGCTGGTGGGAGACATCGCAGCAGCGCAACACTCCCTCCCGGGCCCTAGGCGCCGCAGGTATCTTAGCTAAAATTATCGGGAGTTTGCTGCGGGAGGGCGGGTCTGAGGGCAATGTTGTTGGTAGTAAGGGTGCTATAGCAGCACCCACCTCCTCTTCGGGATTCTTCCTAACTGTAATACCATTGAGAAAACATGAATTTTTCATTAAAATGAAATTTTTTGAAAAATACTTACCGATGGTATTACTCGAAGGTCCCTCCCACCTACCCCACTTGCCGCCAGTGCGCTAAGAAACTAAACTGGTGTATGCCGGGTAATCTTGTTCCGGATGGGAATAAGGGGAGGCTATTCGGGTTATGGCCTGGTCTATGGCACCCCACTCCTGCCAACACTCCCTTTTACGGACACAACCAAATTTTGGCTAAAATTATGCTAGCTAAGGGACTTTTCCTAACTGTAATACCATCGGTAAGTATTTTTTTTTTAAAAATCATTTTAATGAAAAATTCATTTTTCCTCATTTAAGATTGTTAAGATTTTATTATTCATCTAAATCATTATTTTCATTGCCGTTTTGCACTGGCCAGATTCTGACCTTTATTTTGATATGTGAACCATATGCATATGTCTTAGTTCTTGAGATCTGCAGATTTTACTGTAACATGCTTTCAGTTTTTGTATTTTTCTAATATCAGTTTTTTTTAATATAAATTATTCAGCTAAACCATTACTTGCATTGCATTTGTAAGATTCTGGCCTTTCTTTTGATATGCGAACCATTTCTGTGTGTCCAATAGTTCTTGAGATATAAAGATTTGACTTGCACCTGCTCCATACCCAACCGACTCCCCTCCCCCTGGCTCACTGATGACATAGCTGAGGCCAAGCGCGAGCGCCGACAAGCGGAACGCCTCTGGCGCTCATCTGACCTCACCGTTCACAGACAGATCTTCCAAACAACCAGATCCAAAGTCTGCAAAATGATCTCCGAATCTAAACGCAAACACCTTCAAAACCAAATCCTGGAATCCACCTCTTCCAAAACCCTCTACGCCACCATGAACACACTCCTAGGCACTTCTAAAGACTCTCCTCTCCCCAACACACACAACAAAGAAGAACTCCCGTCTGCTTTCTCTACCTATTTTTCGGACAAAATCCAAAATCTGCGCGACACACTCGACACCCTGCCTCCTCCGCCTTGCCCTCCCGACCCCACCTTTTCCGGCACTCCCCTCTCGTCCTTCCGCACCGTCTCTCAGGATGAAGTCCTCAAGACCATAAAGTCCATGCCCTTCAAAACCTGCGAACTTGACCCCCTCCCAGTGACGGCCTTCCAAAACTTCTACCCTTCATTACCGACATCATCAACGCATCTCTAGAAAACGGCTCCGTCCCCGATATCTTCAAGTCCGCCATCGTCCGTCCTCTCCTCAAAAAACACAACCTCGACCCAAACGAACTCAAGAACTATCGCCCAGTCTCCAATCTCTCTTTCCTGTCCAAGCTTCTTGAGAAGGTTGTTCTCAACCAGCTCACCGACAACAACCTCCTCAGTCCATTCCAGTCTGCCTATCGCAAACATCACAGCACTGAAACAGCCCTTCTACATATCTTAAACGAGCTGCTTCTCTCCACTGACTCTGGCAAATTCTCCCTTCTTACACTACTCGATCTCTCTGCCGCCTTTGACACTATAGACCACTCTATCCTCCTCCACCGACTCCACCACTCCTTCGGCATCACTGACTCTGCTCACTCCTGGTTTCTCTCCTACCTCTCTGACAGACAGCAGTCCGTCACCATCAACGGCGTCTCTTCCAACCCGGTAACGCTCTCCTGCGGAGTTCCACAGGGATCCGTCCTGGGCCCGGTCCTTTTCACACTCTACACCTCTCCTCTGTCCAACATCATCCAGTCTCACCGCATACACCACCACCTCTACGCTGACGACTCACAACTGCAAGACAAAGACAAACTCGACAACACTCAGTCACTACTGACTTGCACGGCTGACTGCTATAAAGACGTGAAAAACTGGATGACAGCAAACAAGCTGAAACTGAACGACGACAAAACGGAAGCCATGCTGGTAGGCACTTGCCAAAAACTCTCCCAGCTCCCTCCCTCTCTCCACCTTCAACTCGATAGCACCCCTATCTCCCTCTCTGACTCGGCCAAGAACCTCGGCGTCATCCTCGATTCCTCTCTGTCCATGACCAACTTCGTCTCCGCCACGACCCAGGCATGCTATTTCCACCTTCGCCGCATCAGTCAGATCAGAAAATACCTCACTACCGAAGCTGCCACCAAACTTGCTGTCTCTCTCATCTTATCTCGCATCGACTATTGCAACTCTCTCCTTTCCGGTCTCCCTCAATCCACCATCTTCACTCTCCAACGCGTCCAGAACAATGCTGTCCGCCTCGTCCTCAGAAAGAAAAAATCCGACCACATCACACCCCTGCTCAAACTCCTTCACTGGCTCCCCATCCCCCAACGCATCCAATACAAAGTTCTGTCTCTCTGCTACAAATCCCTGAACAACTGCGCTCCTGCCTATCTCTCCAACTTACTTCACCCCTACACACCTTCCCGCTCCCTCCGCTCTGCCTCCGACCCTCTCCGCCTCCACATCCCTCGCACCAAACTTAACACTTTCGGTCCCCGCTCCTTCTCCGTCTACGGTCCATCCATCTGGAACACTCTCCCACTCTCTCTCCGTCAGAAACACTCTCTCTCCTCCTTCCAGTCCGCCCTCAAAACTCACCTCTTTCAACAGTTTTAGCACTATATCACTGCACTCCCCACCCCAAGCTGACCGTCGTAATGTATTTCACTGTTTGTGGTACGTGAGTCATTGTCTAAAGCGTGCGCATGCGTGCGCGAGTTGTGAGTGTGCGCTTAGAGTTATAATTATTATAAGATAAGCGCATTATAAATACCGTAATTATTATTATTATTATTTACCTGACTTTGTGTTACACTCTGTTCATTTTTTTACGGTTGCAAACTGGCATGTTTTAGATACTTTGAACCTTCATAACAAGACATATTATTAGCCTTGAGTATACCCCCCCAAAAAAAATAGGCATGCATAGTGCAGTGTTTTATGTGATATGCTGGATTTCCAGGCTAATATTTACATTAAACAATGAATGGTGGAGACCCCAAAGTGGCTGTTCGCGCAGTTTAACAAGGAAAAATGTGACTCGCAAGAGCACATTCAGGTTCACGTTATTCATACATTATTGTGGAGAAGGAGGTTCAGTTAGTATTATATTCATCTAAGTAGTAGTCTGCACTGTTTAAACACTGTAAGCAGTATTGGCTGACAAAACTGTGTTATTGCTGAGGCCTCAAACATGGACTTTTCTTAAATTTGACCCGAAACAACAGAATAACACAATTTTCAAATCGCTATAACGCAGAAACCGTTTAAGATATCTCCACAAAATCTTGCATGCAAGCTCATCTTGATGTTTACTTTCAGAAAACTGTAAAAATTGTATTGTCTTTTGAATCTAAAAAAATTACTGGGACAACCTACATTTAGCCCCAACACCCTACAGCAGGTGATGGATTGACCATGAAGGCAGCAAGCTAATCTGGCACTACCCTTGAATTATCATTACCCTTGAATTATCAGTCCATCGCCTACAATATGTGCATGTATAGTTGTTAAATAACACTGCCAAAATTTGTGAAATATGGCTGTGGGGTCAAATGGGTTAAAACCTAGTTATTTGGGTTTAAAACCTAGATTGTACAGTGTTCACATAAACAGGTAACTTGAAGCAAATGAACATAGTGGCCGTGGAAGATAGATACTGATTAGAATTGAGAAATACAAGTTGTGGAGGTACAGGTAAAAGCTGATTTAGGATGATTGTCTGGCCCCTACCTACCCCCACCCCCCAAACCCCCCTCCTCCTCCCCCCTCCCCCCACCCGCCCAACCCCCCCTCCTCCTCCCCCCCCCCCCCCCCCACGACCCCGCCTTCCCCATCCCCACCCCCGTCCCCACACACACACACACACACACACACACACACACACACACACACACACACACACACACACACACACACACACACACGCGCACACACTGTCATGCTTTTAATGGATACTTTTAATATTAGACGGACATCCTTGATGAAGACAAGAGGCTGGTCAGTGCTGTCGACTACTACTTCCTGGAGGAGGATGGTGGCCGCTTCAAGGTATCTTTGCCATAATTTACATTGATGACATTTTTTCAGTTATGGAAAGCATCTGTGAAAACTGCGTTGCGTTGTAGGAGATGGATTGGTCGTTATACATTTGTAGTTCAAGGATAATGCTATATTAGATTACCACTTTTCCAGGCACCATCTGATCTAGCACTACCTTTGAATTATCATGCCCAGTGCATCTCCTGCTGTAGTGTCTTAAAGTAAACAACTTTGTATTTGCGTTCCTTGGACGACTGCTTTTTTTGGTCTTAAATTGTCAGATTTCAGAAACACGGTGTGCACTCACTGGCAGTTACGGCGTTATAGCTTGATGTGTTCATTTCTTCTTTTTAATTTAATTTTATTTTATTTTTGGGGATTTATTTATTTAATTGGGGGGGGGGGGGGGGGATAAAGATGTTAGTAAAGAAAATATTCTTGTTAACACAAAGGTGGCAGAGAAAAGTCACTATCAGTATCAAACATTCCCATCAATAATTTTATTTCATTTTAAGAATGTGTATTTGTTACATCATCACCATTGGCGAGTCTGAACTAAAGTCAGTGCACCAGTTTACTTACCTTGGCTGCATTATCACGTCGGACGCCAAGCTGGACAAGGAGCTTGACAGCAGGCTGGCAAAAGCGAACAGCGCTTTCGGGCGACTTTTCAAGCGGGTGTGGCACAATCAACAGCTGAAAACAGGCACCAAGATCAGCGTGTACAGAGCTGTGGTCCTCACCACCCTGCTGTATGGTTCCGAGTCCTGGGCCCTCTACCGCAGCCAACTACGACTCCTCGAACGCTTCCACCAGCGCTGCCTGCGTACCATCCTGGGCATTCACTGGAGTGACTATGTCACCAACGTCGAGGTCCTTGAACAGGCTGAAACTGTGAGCATCGAGGCTTTGCTGTTGCGGACACAGCTCCGCTGGGCGGGGCATGTCTCCAGGATGGAGGATCATCGCCTACCAAAGATCACCCTGTTCGGCGAGCTTGCTACTGGACACCGTGACAGAGGGGCACCAAAGAAGAGATACAAAGACTGTCTCAAGAAGTCACTTAGTGCCTGCCAAATCGACCACCACCAGTGGTCTTCGCTTGCTGCGGACCGTGACACCTGGCGCTCCACCATTTACAAGGCAGCTGTCTCCTTTGAGGACTCTCACAGAGCTAGCCTTAAGGACAAGCGGCTCAGGAGAAAAAACAGAGATGCCGCAGCTCAGAACCCCGGCCATACCTTCCCCTGCAGCCACTGCGGTCGAACCTGCCTGTCTCGGATTGGCCTCCGCAGCCACGAACAAGCCTGCAGACGTCGTGGGCAACTCCTATAAAATCTTCGTTCGCGAAGTCAAGCCAAGAGAGATTTGTTACATAGCTACACATTTTCAAAGAAATGTGTCATTGTTCATAATTAAAATGTTAACCCCTTCAAGTGCCAAGAAAAACAGAACACCACCCAACCGCAGTTTACTGCAGTCCTTGCTTCTTGCTGGAACCGTTCGTCCATGTTCCTTTGGCTGGGGCTCTTTGGAGTAACGTTAACCAATTTAACCACACAGATGCATTTCCAAAATTTGGGAGGGTGTCACCTAAAGAATGTGCAACCTGAAGTAAAGATGGCTTGACCATGATAATTCAAGGGTAGTGCCGGATGAGCTTGGCGCCTAGAGGCGCCAAGCTCATCCAGCACTACCCTTGAATTATCATGGTCAATCCATCTCATGCTATAGGGCATTAGGGCTACATGGGTTAATAAGGATTTCAGAAAGTCTGCTTCCACTGACAGTTTGACGGGTTAATTTTTGTGTATATTTGGCCTTTCAGGTATAGCAAACGGTTTTATTTTCCACAGGTGGCTCTGCCATTCAAGCCCTATTTTTATGTGGCAACCAAAAAAGAAAGCCAGAGGGAGGTGGCGTCATTTCTCGCCCGAAAATTCTCAGGAAAAGTTGCCTCGGTGGAGAGTTTGGAAAAAGAGGACTTGGATCTTGTGAGTACAAGTTTCATTTTGTGTGTTTTCTCATTCATTTAGTTTGTGGATAAGGAGTGTTAAAAATAAAATGGAGGGGCAGGGCTACCATTACTGCAGATTAACATTAATGTGTGACCCTCTGGCTAGAGTGATAGTGGGTCCAACTTCCACTGGAACCTTTGGGGGTCCCAGTGGAACTGAAGAAGCGCGAGGTTCATGCTAGGATTTTTCAAAACCATGATTGTACATTGCTTAACGTCCTGACAGCAACAAGGCTTTCTCAGGACGTGCCAGCACTGCTTGTGAAAAAAACCTAAAACAACAGAATATTGAATATGTGTCGCCAGCCGGTCCAATACGTTAAATAAACCTACGACATGGGGCCTAAATAAAGCTAAGACCATTTAGCAACACACATCCAATATCAAGAGCTACAGGCAGCGCAGACAGTAGGGAGAGATTAAAATAGGAAAATACAGGTGAATGGACCAAGGTTAGACAGAAACCCATGCTCCAGAATAGAGAGGAAAACCCACCCTGTGGGGCTGACCAGGGTGACCCTGGGAACTAGTAAAAAGTAGTTAACCCCACCCAAATGCCCCAGGGCAGACCCGGGTGGGGGTTTCAAAACCAGTCCCCCCTTCTTCCACCCCTCCTGTTTCTTTTCCAGTTCAGATCAAAACTGGTCCCCAGGAAATGCTTTCTGGTAGACAAGGATTTTTTTTTCAAGGGCAGAATTATAACAGGTCCAGCCAAAATAAAACCAGTCCCTGGGACTGGCAGCTTAAAAGATTTCCGGTATTCTCTGTTCACAAACTGTAAAATACCGGTAATTACCGGTTATCACGCACCCTAAAGAGTGTCCACTTTACTCCTGTGAAGAGTAACTGCCCTTAGCTACCAGCATTGTGGCATGTCTTTAATAATAATAATAATGCCAGTTAATCTTCGAATCGACTCAAAGTGCCACAAATTGAACCCGACACGAATGCTCACGTGACACACACGCATTCATTCTGAAGACAGTACAAGACAAACACAGGACATTCACCTGGTTCGAAGGGTCAGCTTAGCTACTGAGGTTTGGAAATTTTGATCGCTTGTATTGGAAATTTATATAGTGGCCTGAAACCAATTAGTGGCCTGAAACCAATACCGAAATGGAGGATGAGGGAGAGCCGGAGTACCCGGAGAAAGAACCCCCGACAGTCTGCCTGAATTAATGGTAACCCTTACTAGAGGAGAAAAGTCCACTATGGCAGGTGCAGGAGATGGATCGATCATGATAATTCAAGGGTAATGGAAGATTAGCTTTGCATTACCAGGCGGCCAGCTAATCTGGCACTACCTTTGAATTATGGTTGATCCATCTCCTGCAGCTGTTACATGTTTGTTAGGTGACATCTCCCAAATTTAGGAAATGTGACCTTGGGGTTAAATGGGTTAATCCTCTTGTGCAAGCAGCCACCAGTGCATTAACTATTCACGGACAGCCGCATCCGAATGCGTGGCATAAGCCACGCATCCGGATGCGGCTGGCCGTGAATGAGTTAAACAGTACTGATGGCTACTTGCACAAGGGGTTGACTTATTCTGGTTGTGTCGCATGTAGATACTATGGCAGTTACCACCTACATCCATATGCAGCATGACGTGACTGTGTTAACCCTTTTTGCCCTGACACACTGACCATGGTAATTCAAGGGTATAACCAGATTAGCTTGGCAGCAATAGGCACCAAGCTAATCTGGCACTGCCCTTGTATTATGGTCAATCCTTCTCCCGAAACTGGTTCATTGTCATTAGGTGGCACCTGCAAAATGCAGCCTTGAGGCTAAATGGGATAATAAAAGGCCTTTATATCATCTTTGTAAACTTACTTACTTACGCCTGTCGCCCCTCCCAGGGTATAGGCCGTCGACGAGAGACCTCCAGCGACTCATGTCCTGTGCTCCTTCGATTTTACTCCAGGTGGTTCCCAGTCTCTTGATGTCTGCTTGGAGGTCTCGACACCAGGTGTTTCTCGGCCTGCCTCTTTTCCTCTTTCCCTGGGGGTTCCATGACAATGCCTGCCTAGTGATACTGGAAACTGGCTTTCTCAGACTGTGACCAATCCATCCCCATCTTCTTCGTCCAATTTCATTCTTTGCTGTTATCTGCTCTGTTCTCTCCCAGAGTCTGATGTTGCTGATCTTCTCTGGCCAGTGGATTTTCAAGATTCTTCTAAGGCAATTGTTTATGAAGCAGTGATTAGGTTGAGTTTTGCGGTCAATAAGTCATATGACCGGACGAACATAAAAACAATAGGTCATTTTGAAAATCAATAAGTCAACAAAAAAAATCACGTTTTCGGCATTTTCGATTTTGAAATGTTAGCAGCAAAAAACTGGATGTTGTCAGCCTAGTCAAAAGTAGTGTACAACGAATGAAGAGAATACACTTGCATAACGAACAACCCACCCAGGTATGCCCTGGGGGACTTGGGTGGGGTTAACTACTTTTTAGTTCCCAGGGTCACCCTGGTCAGCCCCATGGGGTGGGTTTTTCCCTCTATTCTGGGGCATGTGTTTATGTCTACCTTTGGTCCATTCACCTGTATTTGCCTTTTTAAAACTCTCCCTACTGTCTGCGCTGCCTGTAGCTCTTGATATTGGATGTGTGTTGCTAAGTGGTCTTAGCTTTATTTAGGCCCCATGTCGTAGACGTAGGTTTATTTAAAGTATTGGACCGGCTGGCGACATACATTCAATGTTCTGTTTAGGTTTTTTTTCACAAGCAGTGCAGGCACGTCCTGAGAAAGTCTTGTTGCTGTCGGGACGTTAAGCAATGTACAATCAATCAAGCATAACGAACACCCTCTTTTAACAAACTAATTTCATCCTCCCCACAGCCGCACGCTCAGTCACCCCTGCATCCTGTTCAGTAGGCTCAGCGGTTTTGCAAGCCACCCATCATAATTGGGAAAAGGTTGAAATTGATTGGGTGCTTGCAAAGCGATGCGCAGCTGCTGCGTCTGTTGAACAGGCTACTCGGTGTCAAGTTATCAACTGCGATGTACAGTTCTACCTCAATCACACATGTGGTTTGTGGGCGTGGTCTAGTAGTCTGATCAGTTGTCAAACTTGTCTGCCGAACACATCTTGGTAACTGGGCCCCGCAGACTCTCACTGTTTATGTTTTCGCGGTGCTTGCCTGCCATTTGGTTACAGTCAAGGCTGTTTTCAGTTAGACTCAGTTTGAGAAACATGAGCATGAATGGCACCAGTCAGAGGCGAAGATTTTCAGGAACCGGTATGCAGAGGGGACTCATGAGGATCTGTGCCTCTTGCAGATGTGGATTATGATCGTTACTTAGTCCGCATCTACTTCCTCAGTTTGAGTAGCACTATCAGATAAAATCTCAAGCAATATGCATAGATTCTCATAATGACCCTTAGGTGGTGAGGACTTGAATGTCTATGCCCCTTGCAGACTTTAGAAACTCACTCTTGCACTGGTTACATTCATCACGCAGCCAACTATACCTGTTATACTTGGTGTATGAAATACCAAACGCAGGTAAATTTTGCAATTTCGGATTTTTATTTCTTTTTTGCTATTTTGCAATCTAATGTAATCAGGTTTGCGTTTCAATGACTTCCATTACATATAATATGCTTTTTTTTCAGTAAACATGTGCAAGCACTGAATTACTGTGCTACAGTGAAGAGCACAATTGTTTTTAGCAACAAAAACCAGTTTCCTGGCAGTACTGATTCAAGCTTTAGTGTCCAGGACACCAACCACAACACATTTTTGTCAAATTGTCGGACACCCCTTCCCTCCGCCCTCTCCCAGAAAACAACAAACAAGGCAAGAAACAGATTGTGGTTGTCAGTATACAAGTAATTGCATGGTGTGGACTTCAACTACAAGACGCGAACAAGCAAGATCGAGTTACTCAGTGATTGTGTGGCCATGAAATAAGAACCAAGGTTATATGTGTGAGCAGTAGAGACCACTGGTACTTCAATTACAACATCTTCTTACATGGCATCAGAGATAGGAATACTGACAGTTCTAAGACACCCCCTCTCTAATCTGCAGATTTATTATAACAACTAGCTATTCAGACAAACCAACTCCAACAAATACAATCAATACCTTTATTACCTAACTATTTTAGTTTCATTTCAGAAATTATTAAAGAATTATTTTTAATCTGCAGATTAGAGAAGTGGGTGAGTTAGAACTGTCAGTATTCCTATCTCTTGGGTAAAATTATCAAGTTACTATCTATGTTACTGTCTAGATGTTTCTAAGTAAATTACAAGTACTTAATAAGGTAATTTATAAACCAGCAAGTAACTTTGTAAGTACCTTTGAAGTTAGTTGGCGCAAGTAATTATAAGTGACTTAAAAAAGTTTTTATAAGTGTCTTAACATAAGATCTTGTAAGTTCTTGATACAAGTCAGCAAGATACTCGGTCAGATTTCCCAAGTTACAAGGACAATAAAAAAACTTTTTTTTAGTAATAGTCTGGTGGTGGAGCTGATGGGGTTAAATAGTTAGGCGCAAGCGACATGTCATCTTTTTGCGAAGTGTAATGAAAAAATATAAATAATTAATGCTGTCATTGACTTCTTTAAACAAAATTATTATATTACATTATAAAATGAATCAAGACGAATTGCTACTTCTAAGTGATATCTGTGCTGTAGAGAACAAAGACTTAGACTCTAAAAAACAAAGGCTTATCTCTGTTGTTGTTTCTGGAAAATCAAAAGCTTTTCTCGGTAAACAATACATGACAGAAGACATAGAATCCCTTACTGCTGATGAGCTAATTAAACTTCATACTAAATATGAAAATCACATTAGTTCACTAATGACTCGTGATTTAAGTCGATCTCTAATATTCCTATACACAAAAGCTGTGAGTCACTTTCTACCTGTTGATAGTGACAGCCTTTTACATGATCTCGAAAGCAATCCTATTGTCTCAAGTTCAATTGGCAAATTAGCATGTGTCATGTTTTACAAGTTTGGCAATTACCTGGCACCTGCTGTAACCTTACTTGTTACTAGTAGTCATATTGATTTTTCTAAAATAAATTTTAAATTAGAAGAAAATGGACGAGACGACTCCACAACAGAGCCATGTCTTGACACAGGTTCAAACAGTGACTAAGACTAAAAGTCCAGGTCGAATAGAGGCTGGGAAAAGATTAGCTGAATATAACAGACAAAAGAAATTACAGCTTCAAGCATTAACAGAAAAGACTGACACACCATCAACAGCACCAGTGTCACTACCGTCACACCCCCAACAAAGTGAGAGACAAACAACTAAACCTGAAACAACAAAATATATAGTTGCTGGACTATTTGTCGGATTTGGTTACGTAGGTTACCAATTATATAAAAAATACAAACCAAACACTCAAACAGTGTCCAAAAAATCAAACACTCCAAAAACAAAAGAAGTAGTCGCCACATTACCAGCAGTTCCAAAACCTTTGGACCCATTTTACATGCAGTAAATAAATTTATTATTTTAATTTTTGTAGCATAAGAAAATGAGCGACACAAAGAACTTAATGAACCTTGTCTATCACTCCGCTGTAATAAGTGGACTAGCAGTAGCATATTCTATGTTGGGAAAAAGTCTTCTCAAAATGAAATCAGCAGACCTTAGTAAATTAGATTTCGAAGACAGTGCTAAACTAGTAGTTGTTATAACAGCATCGATTGCAACAAAAGATTTTCTAGTCAAGCAAGGAATTATTCCAGAAAATATTTCTATGTAAATAAAAATATGGCAACTATAGCTGTCATGATTGGTGGTGCAGTTATTAACGCATTAGCTTTTAGTGGATCAAACTATTTCTTTTCAAAAGTGAGTAAAGAAGAATCAGCAGAAGAAATGAAGCGTCACAATGAGGCATCTGAAAAACTAGCTCAAGCCCAACAAGATTATGAGAAGCAAAGAATAGAAAAACTGGATTTTATTAATGAAAAACTAAAACTTGAGGGTCACGCACAGCATACATTTTCAAACGTTGATGACGCGATCAAAGAATACTATCTTGTAACTGGTGAAGACATATCTATTCCACAACCAAAACTTAGTGACTACTACCAACCAAGCTCAGAACAAAAAAATGGAGAAATAATATTTGTTTTAGTAGGAATGACATTAGTATATTTTACAGGAGTTTATATTGCTAGAAAAAATGGCAGACGCTAAACTATCAAAAATATATTACTCTCCAATTGGCTACTGGAAAGGGAATTACTTACGCCTGTCACCCCTACCCGGGTATAGGCCGTCGACGAGAGACCTCCAGCAACTCCTGTCCTGTGCTTCTCCTTCGATTCTACTCCAGGTGGTTCCCAGTCTCTTGATGTCTGCTTGGAGGTCTCGACGCCAGGAGTTTCTCGGCCTACCTCTTTTCCTCTTTCCCTGGGGGTTCCATGACAATGCCTGCCTAGTGATACTGGAAGCTGGCTTTCTCAGACTGTGACCGATCCATCCCCATCTTCTTCGCCCAATTTCATTCTCTGCTGTTATCTGCTCTGTTCTCTCCCAGAGTCTGACGTTGCTGATCTTCTCTGGCCAGTGGATTTTCAAAATTCTTCTAAGGCAACTGTTCATGAACGTCGCGCTGGGACCATACGGCGTTGAGGCGCGTCCCCTGGGTGGTGGATAGGGGGTCCCTCGTGAGAGGGGTGCACCGAATGAAATAAGGTGCCGTGAACCAACATGGTCTAAGGGAAGGTGACCCCGACAGAAAACCCCTGGTCCTCCTAGTAAGGGGGTTGGGCGTGGGGGTAGCTTCCCCACCCTGCAAAAAAGGAAATAGCTACAAAAACGCCGACGAAAAGACTAACAGTAATTCCTTTCCTGGAGGAGGAAGGTTCTTCTACTAGAAGACTTATGACGTCCTGTGGTGAAAGCCGGAAGTCTTCGGAAGCCACAGGACCGAGCCGCCTCTCTCTATCCAGGGATACAACCATGGGCACATGGAACGTCAAGACCATGTACCAGAGCGGCAAGGCCGCCCAGATAGCAGCGGAAATGCAAAAGTACAACCTTTCCCTGCTAGGCATCAGTGAAGCCAGATGGACGCAGTCTGGCCAGAAAAGGCTGTTAAGTGGGGAGATGGTTCTGTATTCAGGTCATGAAGAGGAGAATGCCCCCCATACAGAAGGAGTAGCACTCATGCTGTCACCAGTGGCACAGAGAGCGCTGATGGGCTGGGAACCTCTTGGGCCAAGAATTATAACAGCAGCCTTTAGAACCAAGAAAAAGCTCAAGCTGAACGTCATCCAGTGTTATGCGCCCACCAATGACAGTGACGAGGAAGAGAAACAAGAGTTCTACGACCGACTCCAGAGTGCCGTGGACAAATGTGCGGAGCGAGACATCACCATTGTCATGGGCGATTTTAATGCCAAAATAGGGGAGGACAACACCGGATACGAAGAGGTGATGGGGAGACAGGGACTAGGCTCAGAGATGAGTGAGAACGGGGAGAGGTTTGTAGACTTTTGTGCTCTAAACCGACTTGTCATTGGAGGCAGCATCTTCCCACACAGAAGAATACACAAAGCAACTTGGGTCTCACCTGACCATACAACAGAGAACCAAATAGACCATATCTGCATTACCAAGAAATTTAGAAGATCCCTTCAAGATGTTCGAGTGAGGAGGGGAGCAGATGTCGCCTCAGACCACCATCTGCTTACCTTAAGAATGAAGCTCAAGCTAAAGAAAAGCCGCACAGAGACAACAAGAAGACAGCGCTATAATGTAGGCCTCCTGAGAGAAACTGGAGTTAGAGAAGAGTTCAAACTGGTGCTGTCCAACCGGTTTCAAGCGCTACAGGAGCTAGTAAATGAAGAGGAGGCGGTCACCACAGAGCAGCAGTGGAAGGCAGTTAGAGAGGCGCTGAACTCAACCTGCAAAGACACTGTAGGGTTCAGGAAACACCACCACAAGGACTGGCTGTCGGCACAGACCTTGAAGAAGATAGAAGCGAGGAAGCAGAAGAAAGCAGCGGTCAACAACAGTCGCACGAGAGCAGCCAAAGTAAGGGCACAGGGGGAATACTGGGAAGCCAACCGCGAGGTGAAGAGGAGTATCAGGGCAGACAAGAGGGCCTACACAGACAGCCTGGCAGCAGAGGCAGAAAAGGCAGCAGGCAGCGGCAACATGAAACAGCTCTACGACATTACCAGAAGATTGTCGGGTAAGTATGGCCATACAGAAAGACCAGTAAAAGACAAAGAAGGCAAGCCTATTGCAGACAGAGCAGACCAACTCGACAGATGGGCCGAGTATTTTGAAGAGTTACTGAACAGACCTAGCCCACCCGACCCCCCCGACATCCAGCCGGCAGAGACCGACCTACCCATCAGCTGTGACAGACCCAGCCGGGAAGAGATCAGAAAAGCAGTGGCATTTTTGAAGAATGGCAAAGCAGCAGGGCCAGATGGCATCCTAGTGGAGTCTCTGAAAGCAGACCTAGAGACAACAGTTGAGATGCTGTACCCACTGTTTGGAAAGATCTGGGAAGAGGAGGTGATGCCAGCTGACTGGAAGGAGGGGTACCTAATCAAGCTTCCCAAGAAAGGCGACCTCAGCAAGTGTTCCAACTACAGAGGAATCACCTTGCTGTCAGTACCAGGAAAGGTCTTCAACAGGATCATCCTAGAGAGAATGAAGAGCTCCGTTGACCCCCAGCTGAGAGACCAGCAAGCAGGATTCAGGAAGAACCGATCATGTACAGACCAGATCGCCACTCTCCGCATCATCGTGGAACAGTCTCTGGAGTGGAGCTCCCCGCTGTACGTCAACTTTGTGGATTATGAGAAAGCATTTGACAGCGTGGACCAAGAGACTCTGTGGAAACTCCTACGACACTACGGTGTACCCACAAAGCTCGTCCGCCTGATCAAGAGCAGCTATGATGGCATGACATGTCGCGTGATCCACGAAGGGCAGTTCACCAGAGAGCTCCAGGTCAGAACTGGTGTCAGGCAGGGGTGTCTGCTGTCTCCGTTCCTCTTCCTACTGGCCATAGACTGGGTCATGAAGATGACCACAGAGCACAGACGAAGTGGAATACAGTGGACACTGTGGACACAGCTTGACGACCTCGATTTTGCAGACGACTTGGCATTACTGTCCCACACTCATCAACAAATGCAGGACAAGACCACGAGGCTTGCTGACATCTCGTCCCAAGTGGGCCTCACCATTCACAAACAGAAAACAAAGACAATGAGGCTGAACGCAACCAGGGAAGAACCAGTCTTGCTTGCTGGCACCCCGTTGGAGGAGGTGGAGTCCTTCACCTATCTCGGGAGCATCATAGACAAAAAAGGCGGCACTGATGCAGATGTCAGAGCACGAATCGGTAAAGCCAGAGCAGCCTTTCTCCAGTTGAAAAAAGTGTGGAGTTCCAGAGAGCTGTCACAACACACCAAAGTCCGGATTTTCAACTCCAATGTAAAAGCAGTTCTCCTATATGGAGCAGAGACATGGAGATTGACAAAAACCACAGTCAACAGAGTACAGACCTTCATGAACAGTTGCCTTAGAAGAATTTTGAAAATCCACTGGCCAGAGAAGATCAGCAACGTCAGACTCTGGGAGAAAACAGAGCAGATAACAGCAGAGAATGAAATTGGGCGAAGAAGATGGGGATGGATCGGTCACAGTCTGAGAAAGCCAGCTTCCAGTATCACTAGGCAGGCATTGTCATGGAACCCCCAGGGAAAGAGGAAAAGAGGTAGGCCGAGAAACTCCTGGCGTCGAGACCTCCAAGCAGACATCAAGAGACTGGGAACCACCTGGAGTAGAATCGAAGTTGAAGCACAGGACAGGAGTTGCTGGAGGTCTCTCGTCGACGGCCTATACCCGGGTAGGGGTGACAGGCGTAAGTAAGTAAGTAAGTAACTGTTCATGAAGGTCTGTACTCTGTTGACTGTGGTTTTTGTCAATCTCCATGTCTCTGCTCCATATAGGAGAACTGCTTTTACATTGGAGTTGAATATCCGGACTTTGGTGTGTTGTGACAGCTCTCTGGAACTCCACACTTTTTTCAACTGGAGAAAGGCTGCTCTGGCTTTACCGATTCGTGCTCTGACATCTGCATCAGTGCCGCCTTTTTTGTCTATGATGCTCCCGAGATAGGTGAAGGACTCCACCTCCTCCAACGGGGTGCCAGCAAGCAAGACTGGTTCTTCCCTGGTTGCGTTCAGCCTCATTGTCTTTGTTTTCTGTTTGTGAATGGTGAGGCCCACTTGGGACGAGATGTCAGCAAGCCTCGTGGTCTTGTCCTGCATTTGTTGATGAGTGTGGGACAGTAATGCCAAGTCGTCTGCAAAATCGAGGTCGTCAAGCTGTGTCCACAGTGTCCACTGTATTCCACTTCGTCTGTGCTCTGTGGTCCTCTTCATGACCCAGTCTATGGCCAGTAGGAAGAGGAACGGAGACAGCAGACACCCCTGCCTGACACCAGTTCTGACCTGGAGCTCTCTGGTGAACTGCCCTTCGTGGATCACGCGACATGTCATGCCATCATAGCTACTCTTGATCAGGCGGACGAGCTTTGTGGGTACACCGTAATGTCGTAGGAGTTTCCACAGAGTCTGGAAAGGGAATACTGCAATAAAAAAATTACATGCTGCTGTGGGTGGAGATGTTAACCAAATAAAACAGTGGCTTAAAAAACAGGCAATTTGGCAGATATATCTCCCTGCTCCAAGAAAAATAACAAGGCCTCATTTTGAAAACACATCACCTAATGACACACACCAAATGGACCTCCTGTTTCTTCCGCATGACACAATAAGAAAGAAACGATACAAGTATGCATTAACTGTTGTTGACATAGCTTCAAGGTATAAGGATGCAGAACCCATAACTGACAAAAAAGCTGTAACAGTGGCCACTGCATTATCAAAAATATATAGTCGAGGTCCTTTAAAATACCCTAGGCTTGTGCAGGTTGATGATGGGAGTGAATTTAAAGGCGCTGTTAATCAGTTATTTGCAAAGCATGGAGTGCTAGTGCGGCGAGGCATACCGGGCTTGCATAGATCACAGGCTATTGTAGAAAATTTCAATAAACAATTATCAGAGAGACTTTTTAGCTATCAGTATTCTAAGGAACTCATGCATAACACACGTAACACTGAGTGGGTTAAAAGATTACCGTCTGTAATAAAAGCAATGAATAATGAGGGTCACCCTAAACCTGTTGATGCTATTAAATTGAAAACAATACCGTCAGAAATAAAAACAACAACAACACCTCCAGACACTAGCTTGTTTACAAAACAGGTAAGATATTTGTATCAACCAGGTGAAGCTGAGAATGACGTTAGACGTAGGGCAACTGATCCAATTTGGTCTACATCTGTTCATAATATAAAAAAAATAGTTCCTTCAGCTAATGCAACAATATATTATCTGTATGAGCCTGCACCCCAGAGGGCATTTGTTAGAGAAGAATTACAGATTATTCCCACAGACACTGTTACTCATTTTTAACAATTTCAATTCATCAATTAGTTTATCAAACAGTTCATCAGCTATTTTTTCAGATAATTTGAGCTTGTAATGACCTGGTGCATAAGCTTTTTCCTTACTATGAAACACTCTTTTTGTATCACCTACTGCTAGAGACTTTTTATATGTTTGAATCATTTCAATATTATGTTTGTTTGATCTTAGTGTCTTGTTTGGATAATCAGGCATTAATGCACCATCTAACACTTGCTTGTAATGTTCATGTCGAATGTCTTTATTTTTTATTGCTGTTTTCTTGATACCTTTGGCTTTCGACTGACTTCCCTTCTGGTGCAGTATAGAATACATTTTGGATCTCAGACCAACGTACTCAACTATTGGTACACCATTCAGTTCATCCTTAAACTTTCCAGGCACTTTCTTATTCTGTGTGCTGAACAGTGGATGGTCTTTAGGATAGTCAGACGTGTCATACATGTGTAACTCTGTTTTCATGTCTTCATAAAAGTCTTCAGTACACACATCAATGATCATAGAGTCAGTGTCAGTGTATAGCAGACGGCAGTCAGGATACTTCGGTTTAAAGTAATCATAATAAAATTCAAGCATCACCAGTTTTGACAACTCCAGAATTGCCATACCAATGAATACTGGCTTGTCCAGTTTAACAATCTTTTTTTTGAGTGACACTGCATACAATGATGAATGAAATTCTTTATACCCTGTGTACTGTGGCTTGCCTGTAAGTTTAATTGCGCCCAATTCAGTTGTGACCAGTCTCACATCTTTTCTGTGATGAGGATTTTCCATAGTCTTGCCAAAACAGGCATTGTTCATAAGCTTAAAGAAGTCTTTGTCAAATGTAGTGTTGCCGTCTCTGGCACGAAGGGTTGTGTTCTTCATTATGTAATCTTTCATGAAAGCACTCTGATCAAATTGAATACCCCTGTGAACTTTCTTTAGTACTAACCCGTGTCTGATGTAAAACTGTAACAAGCGATAGTGACACACGTAATTGAATTTGTCATTCAAATTTGGTACAAGTTTGGTGTCTTCTTTTTTCCCTGTCATACTCATTTTCTCAACAGCCAATGGATAATCATTATGGTAATCGTGTAGGTGGTGTGGGTACTTCAGGTCTACTTCAAAGATCCAACCCTTTGCGTCATTTCGGTCATGATTCATAATATTGTTTGTTATGTCTGTTATGTCATACTGTGACAAATCATACAGACAAAAGTTTTTCAAGGGCAATAATTCACACATCGCGAACCCATAAAGGTTATTAGCGTCTACATAGGTAATGAATGACCTTGACCTTGAGGGGTCAAACCCAAGTTCACCATGGGCGTCCAGATATTTATTGTTGGCCTTGGCGTAATTGTTCGCTGCAATACTAATCCCTCCCCTCAATCCACGTTCCACCATTTCGCCCATCGTACGATCAGACAACAGGTCTATAGATATCTTACTGGATTTCAAAAATGGATCCCATGTCATGCCAGGACTAGTTATGTAACAAGCAGGGTCAAGCTTGTAGTGTAACAACCCCTTTTCACGGTAACTTTCAAATATGTCTGCTAGTAAGCAAACGTCTGCTTTCAAGTACTGGTCATGGTAGTCACCAATCGTCTGACACCCTAACTTCCCCCATGCATCAAGTGCGTGTTGATATTCAGAGTCAGAAATACCTTTTCCAGTTAGTGTGGAATAAAATTTCTCTTTTGGTAACAGTCTTGTTTCTTCAAACACAACCCAGTGATCAATGTACTCATACGGATAGACACCTTTCTTAATCAAGTCTGGCTCAAAATATTTACTCGTTATTGGATACTCAGTCAGTCCTTCTGCCAGACTAGCCAATCCTAAAGACAAATGTTGCATGGAGTCATAAAATGCTAATTTGTCTAACCTAAAAGTCAAGTATTTCTCAGTTGTCTGGGCAATACAACTTATGTTTTTGTACGACTCGTCTACAGCCTGCATGATGATGTGTGAATCATATCCCTTCAGATTGTGAAAAAAGATTGGTAACTTGTATGTCTTGGGATCTATTTTTAATTTCAAGTTACAATCACCATGTGCAGCACCCCTGTAACGCCCAGTTATGTGATCATGGTCACGTACTTTATCACCCCCTAAAGGCTGTTCACAAATCCAACACGTCTCAGCTGTATCAAATTTCAGTTTGTCTTCTTCTGTCATCACCAAAGGCATCTGACATGTTGTGAGATACTGTACTACCTGACTATACAGATGTCTCATTTCTGTTAAAAACAAACATGCTGCATTTTCACCTCTGTAGATAACAGGCTCTGAATGAAGACCGTCTGACCTAACAAGAATGTATCCAAAAGAACACACCACTTGGTCACTTAGTTTTATAGTCTTTGGTAATGACTCTGGAACAGGACCTTCATATTGAACAACTAATGATTCGAAATCTGCATATACTACAAACGGCAGCTTTTGCTGATTCCCATAGTTCTTAAAATACACTTGACTACCAGGATCTGGATACTTAAGTACTGTTTGTATGTCATCAGCTGACCTACAGTGTAAAACATGTTTGTGTGCTATTTTAATAGAAGAGAATCTCTGTAAACATCTCTTGCACACTTCTTGTTTACCATTGTGTTTTGTTGTATGCCCATGAATTAGACGTGACATATTTCTGATAATTGTGTAGTGAAAGTTATTGTCATCGCCTATTAGCAATATGTCAACATGTTTATCTTCTGACTGACCGTAGGTTGGAGCCAGAGGTGATACTCTAATTGGCTGTAACTTATTCTCAGATTCATTATCCCACACAAACACATTCACAGATATACCAGGATTTAATTTTTCAAACAAGTCTATGTCCTCTATTTTAACAGGGAACTCAATGCCACTAAAGTTGAGTTCATTTACAAATTTGATGTAGTTAGATACGCGATCAGGTCTTGACCTCACAAAGTGTAGTTTAGCAAGCACACACCACATGAAACAGAAATTGTCTTTGTTCTGTATGTTAACAACTGCCTTTTTGTTTGCAACCTCTGTTGGCAGTGGTATCCATGCTTTACCTAGTATAGGATGATACCTTGACTGCTTTAATTGCAGTTCATGTACATGACCTTCATGCCAACCAGACCCCTTCATTTTTGCACTGTCGATTGCTTGGAGAAAGTCAGGTAATAGTCTGTCTCTAAACACGTTCACGGCTTTACCAGCCAGTGCTGGCGCCTAGCACTTAGTTCGCTTCCAGCTGCCAGCGAGATAAGGCGCCGCGAGGTCACATTCCACTCTCGCCCGCTCATTCTATTTATATCGCTTGCTACTGTGGGGCACATGGCGTGACCGGCGCTCTGCCGCTATAACAACTACCTACACATTTGTATTCATAACACATCTCTGCCTACAGTGACTGTTGTGGAAGCAACATCGTTCAAAAGTTGAAATTCTCACCTACACACTGATACCAAATATGACAACATTACGACTTGCACTTGTGTAGCAGGTTATGGTGAAAATAAAGAGAACGGGAATTTGTTGATGTACGATGTCGGTGTTTGTTGTGAAATTGACAAAGTTCCCACAGCCATAACACGAAGACGCTACTTTTCCCAACGAAACACACTTGCATGCATAAGGGTCAGCATGCCTACAGTAAGTATCACTTACCGGATTTTGGATTCATGGTGGGGGACGAAAGCAGGAGGGTGGTTAATGAGGTCACTGACAGGTCGCGTGTTGTGCGGTACACGGCGTGACCGGCGCTCTGCCGCTATAACAACTACCTACACATTTGTATTCATAACACATCTCTGCCTACAGTGACTGTTGTGGAAGCAACATCGTTCAAAAGTTGAAATTCTCACCTACACACTGATACCAAATATGACAACATTACGACTTGCACTTGTGTAGCAGGTTATGGTGAAAATAAAGAGAACGGGAATTTGTTGATGTACGATGTCGGTGTTTGTTGTGAAATTGACAAAGTTCCCACAGACATAACACGAAGACGCTACTTTTCCCAACGAAACACACTTGCATGCATAAGGGTCAGCATGCCTACAGTAAGTATCACTTACCGGATTTTGGATTCATGGTGGGGGACGAAAGCAGGAGGGTGGTTAATGAGGTCACTGACAGGTCGCGTGTTGTGCGGTACACGGCGTGACCGGCGCTCTGCCGCTATAACAACTACCTACTGGTTTGTATTCATAACACAAATCTGCCTGAAGTGACTGTTGTGGAAGCAACATCGTTCAAAAGTTGAAATTCTCACCTACACACTGATACCAAACATGACAACATTACGACTTACACTTGTGTAGTAGGTTATGGTAAAAATAAAGGGAACGGGAATTTGTTGATGTCGGTGTTTGTTGTGAAATTGACAAAGTTCCCACAGCCATAACACAAAGACGCTACTTTTCCCAACGAAACACACTTGCGTGCATAAGGGTCAGCATGCCTACAGTAAGTATCACTTACCGGATTTTGGATTCATAGTGGGGGACGGAAGCAGGAGGGTGGTTAATGAGGTCACTGACAGGTCGCGTGTTCTGGCATTTCTCGCCCGCAGCCGTCTCGGTACTCCACAGACTGCTATTGCCATCCCGAAATACGATCAGTCCATAACAGGTCACAATATTCAACAGTGTTTTTAAACATACCTCGAGGTTTAACACATTTTCTGACACACTAGACATAAGAACCGTTTTACGGGGAGTAGACGTCGGCGGAATAAAAACTTGTATACCACTATCACCTTCATTAGTGCTGTTATCAGTGTCGGTGTTATGAGTGTCACATGCCGCGGATTGAAACGATCGTTTCTTTCCATGCCGGGAACCCCGCTTCGCTGGTCGTCCTCCTTTACCTAGCTGCATGAAGTGAACACACGCGACACATTCTTCAACACTCGCCATTTGGATGGAACATGGTCCAAATGTGTTGTACCCCACCCGGGTCTGCCCTGGGGGACTTGGGTGGGGTTAGGTATTTTTTAGTTCCCAGGGTCACCCTGGTCAGCCCCACAGGGTGGGTTTTTCTCTCTATTCTGGGGCATGTGTTTCTGTCTATCCTTTGTCCATTCACCTGTATTTGCCTTTTTAAAACTCTCCCTACTGTCTGCATTGCCTGTAGCTCTTCATATTGGATGTGTGTTGCTAAATGGTCTTAGCTTTATTTAGGCCCCATGTGTTAGGTTTATTTAATGTATTTGACCGGCTGGCGACATACATTCAATGTTCTGTTTATTTTTTTTTCACAAGCAGTGCAGGCACGTCCTGAGAAAGCCTCGTTGCTGTCGGGACGTTAAGCAATGTACAATCAATCAATCAACCAAATGTGTTGTGATGAGGCAATATCAGACGCCGCATTTCGCGTTGTCTCCTCGGACACACGTGTTTCAGTCGAGTCTATCCGTTTCATCCGACAATAGCAACTCCTACACATTGTTTTGGAGTGCATCATGTCTTTGTCTTCCTGGATATTAATTCCATAAAACTTGTGGATTAAGTGTTCATAATTGATACAAAGAAATGACTTTTTATCCGTGTATCTCTTTTGTGATCTCTCGCCACATATTCTGCACAATGCATTAACTCTCATTGCATGGAACACACCTGTGTGTACACAGACTGTACGCATTTCATCAGACTCCATCATGATCAAAAGTTAAATCAAAAGTACATTTACAAGGTTGACTGTTAGTGTTACACTATTTCCCAAGAAAGAAACGTGGCTATCTCCTCAACAGTATCCGTGTAACTAAGCCCTCTCTTTCCCCAATGCCGGGAGTGTACACCAAGTCGGATGTCTGGAACTTGTCTGTCGACACCTGTCAGTGACCTCATTAATTACCCTCCTGCTTCCGTCCCCCACCATGAACCCAAAATCCATTAAGTGATACGTACTGTAGGCATGCTAACCCTTATGCATGCAAGTGTGTTTCACTGGGAAAAGTAGCGTCTTTGTGTTATGGCTGTGGGAACTTTGTCAATTTCACAATAAATTCTCGTTTTCGTACATCAACAAATTCCCGTTCTCTTTATTTTCACCATGACCTGCTACACAAGTGCAAGTCGTAATGTTGTCATGTTTGGTATCAGTGTGTAGGTGAGAATTTCAACATTTGAACGATGTTGCTTCCACAACAGTCACTTTAGGCAGAGATGTGTTATGAATACAAATGTGTAGGTAGTTGTTATAGCGGCAGAGAGCCGGTCACGCCGTGTACCGCTCAGTAGTGCGATATAAATAGAATGAGCGGGCGAGAGTGGAACTCGCGGCAGCCTTATCTCTCTGGCAGCTGGAAGCGAACTAAGTGTCGGCTATGGTAAAGGCGTGCGTTCTCTAATTCCCTTCTTGTGTTAACAGTGTGTTGTCTTGTTGATATATACGATACAATTAATTCACCGTCCACCCTAGTGAATTCAATTTTTGCAACAATCTGAATCTTAACACTGCCTGTGATAAGATTTTGCTGTATGACAGAAAAAGAGTTTTCTATTGATTCATAAACATTGTTAGTATTGGTTATGGGTAAGTTTATTGTGTGAAACACGTTTCTTAAACTAGATGAGCCAGGGTTTGATGGGCCAGGGCTTTGTGAATTGTCCGTCATTTTTATTTGACCGACAAAATAATAAAATAAAAAATATTACCGCTGGCTCTGCTTGCCCACCTTGTGTAATACCACTTTATTAACTGTAACACTTTCAATATAAACATTTAGTTTGCGCAGTTGTTTAAATATGCTATAACAAACATCTCCTAACCAATCATAGTTGGTATCATTAACTTTAAAGGTAGGTGTCTTTAAATCAACTGTCATGCACTCCACATCTGGATGCTCATCGACATAATCTAAAGTCACACTATATGTAGCATATATTTCTGATGGTGCTGAAAGGCTTATGTAAGTCTGTTTGGGTGATGTTATTAGGTCAGTAAAGTGCATAACATCTTTGAAAAGGTGTGTGAGATCAAGCACCTGTATGATTTGTCCGTCTGTCATTTTTATTGGACAAACAAATGTATAAATTAATTTACATCAATTTACTAACCCATACCCTGTGGGCTGATCTGTCTTTAAAATGAGCTTTAAATGCTTAGTTGATTTCAGTTTATTTTTTACATCATCTCGTTCATGCTTATTTGGGATGACGTCATTCTCTCTGAGACAGTCTTCGAAGCTGTCACGATCCTTGCAGTAAAACAAACAGATAAACTTTAACTGTTCACGAAAATCTTTCAGTACAGCATTATATTTCTGAGTGAGAATCCGTACACTAACGTTTGCGTGTCTGCCACTGAAAGCAAGTTCTGATAGAGTGTTTCTCTTCTTGACAATGTCTTTCTCTGCTGAACAGTCATCAACAATAAACAATGTTGGCTGTCCTTCAAATTGCTTGTAAAAATATTGTAGGTAGTCATTCAGTTTCTTTTCAGGGTCAACTAAGTATATGTTGCTGTCAGTCCAAATGAATAAACGGTTGTGATAAGCTTTGTTGTGTTTGATTGTAGGACAAAATATTACAATGTTTTCAAAGTCGTGTATGTATCTTGTTTGTAATAAGTCAAGTACGAATTGAGTCTTTCCACACCCTGTGGCACCAACAAATAAGCCACAGTGTGGATCGAGTGTCATTAAGCCCCGGTTCATTTTAATACACAATATAATTTTAATATATGTGTCCACTCAGTCTGCTTTCTGCAATATTGAGTTGTGCGTCATATATCAGGTACAAATATATGTTAATGGCTGCAGCAGTTTCAACCTTCTTTTGTATCTGAATTGTAATCCCATCACTACCATTCTCGACAGTTCGTCCTGACCCATGAAGATAATCGTCGTCTGTACTACGAAGGTCTAACCACAGTGCATACTTGTTTGTAAGGTATTGTCCGATCCTAACGTCATACAGATGTAGATCTTTGCACGCAATGTTTGCAGGTTTATCTCTAATCCTTCCACCCGCAAAATACTTTGTGGTTTCGTCATAGTGTTGATAAGGTAACATTCCTGAAGCGTACACTTGATTAGGACGGCCTTCGATTGTGCAGGACAAATGTGTAATCTTAGGATTGTAGAATTTTTCTGAATCTCTTTTGTATGGACTCACCGGTTCAACAAACAACATAAGAATACCTTTCAGTGACCTGGCAGGCGTGTTCAAGTTTATGTTCCACATTGGGTCGCTTTTGTCTTTGGGTATTAAACTATGTCTAATCACCCTGTCATAATAAATTGGAAGTCTTGACTGGTACTGATTTTGTATGAGTCTGGCTAGTTCAA
This sequence comes from Semisulcospira habei, assembly GCA_036245525.1. Classification (NCBI taxonomy): domain Eukaryota; kingdom Metazoa; phylum Mollusca; class Gastropoda; family Semisulcospiridae; genus Semisulcospira; species Semisulcospira habei. The sequence goes on from BTPG01000003.1 coordinate 86,750,147, forward strand.
TATGTGTGACAATTTCATATTCCAAGGAAATGTTAGAGATCTTGTATGTTGCATCTGTGGCAGATGATTTTATAACTTTGGAGTAGTCATTGAAAGTTAGTTCAAAGCTCAGACGGTCATTCAGTGCTCCTTGATAATAAGGCAGATGAGCTGTTAGGATTTCAAACTCAAGTGGAATGTAGAATCTGGATCCATATGTTTCAGCCATTATAACATCCATGGCTGTATTAGTTACTTTATCTCCGGCGTCGATTCGAAGTTTACCAACATTATCTGGCTGTATGCCTTGGTAAATACGGTCTTCTCGTTCTTCTTTTGTTAGCCAAAGGTCTTTGTAACAGTAGAATACATCTGAGTCATCAAGACTAAACACTTCCTGTCCTTCAAGTTTTACTTTAATAGTTCTAACAATTGCTCTACCAAGATTGTTAACTAGTGTTCTGTTCACGTCTGCGTCTGATGATAGTTCAATATTAAAAGCAAGGCGTGCAGTGCCAGGAACAATAACGTCACTGGGTCCTAGGTTTGGAAACTTGACTGTAAGTGTTTGGTTCTGGTCTATTGTACTAGGATTGTTTGTGATGACTATCGATTGTCGAATGCCCTTAACACCCAGGGGCTCACGTAGTTTTCTAAATGGGTCTAACTTTGATCCGTAAGACTGTGTCATTTTTATTAGGCACAATAAAAAATAATAAATTAATAAAACAATGGCAGCAGGAGGATTTAATCATGAAGAGTTTAAAATGGATGACATGAATGTCTCAGATACCAGTATCACAGATATGACTGGAATGGTAACTACTTCTCCTTTGTATCATGAACTGTTAAAAGACAAAGTAAACTCATTTTATGACAGTGTTGGAGCGCGCCCAGATGTAATAGATCCTAATCAGTTTGAATATGATAAAGGACATTTATTTGTAAATACAGACAGAGGGAAAATATATCTAACACATAAAAATAATCCTTCTAAGTTTAGGGCTTTAAGTACAATTAAAGGTGAAGTCGGTGGTAACTCTGGGTTGGCAAGATACCTTGGTATTGGAGGGTCTCCTGTTCCCCCAAGACTTGTTAGTGTGCTTCAATTCAAGACACGCAAACAAAGTTACCAACAGGGCAAGAAATTGAAATGGCACCAGTAACAAGCCTACCAGAAATAGCAAACACAGTGATACAAGAAACCTCATTTACTGAAGGACAAATAAATGATGCTATGAAAACAATAGAAGATCCACCTTTGTCAATGCGGGAGATTATAGGGTTAGATAAATCACTGCAGACAATAAGAGGTGAGATGGTTAATAATCTTGCCAAACTGGGAGAGCTTGATAAACACATAGAACGTGAAAAAGAGAAACTGGCTACCGCAGACAATGGGAATCTTGACACAGAAATGAAAGAAAGAATCCAACACAGATTGATTTGCAGATAGAAAGATCAGGACGGTTAGAAACGATTAGTATTGGAAGACAAAAACTGAAATCACAGGTCAACAGGATTAGAGAAACTATTCAAAAAATACTTCACGAAGACACTACTCTGGCTGAGCGACTTAAAACACTTTTTAGAGAACAGGGTATCACAATTGCCAGTTTAATTACAGCTCTGGGGTTTATTATCAGTACAGTTGTGTTGGCTGTCTCCGGGGGTGGTTCTCCACCTCCAGCACCACCAACCCCAGTCCCAACAGATCCAAAAGACTTACAGTCGTGGGTAAAGAAACAACTGTCTCACATATCAGACTTGCTTAAGAAATTGGCTCTGAAAGCAGTAGACGCGTTGCCTGGCATTATAGGCACTGTTGTCAGTTGGTTGATTAGTACAGCGGCAAAGGCAGTAGGGTTTATGGCAGAACATGTGTGGGTCTTTTTGGTGACAGTAGGAGGGTTAATAGTGGGTTATTTAATGAAACAGGTAAAGAAGTAATACCCCTAATCCAGTGAGACCTATTACCAATGCAGTTCTCTCTGACTCATGTGTGTCAAGGATTGGTGTTGGTGTTATTGTTATGGGTACCGGTGTCAAAGCTGGAGCTGTTACTGTCTGTACAGGTGATGATGTTACTGGTGCCATGGGTGTTACCGTCTGTAATGGTTTTAATGACTGTACATGTGTGGTTGTGGCCCCCAAGTTTACAGATTGATTGAGTCCTAATTTCTGACCAACACCTGCAACAACTATTTCATTATTATAATTTGTTATTGTCCCCATTTGAAGTTGAAGGTCTGATGGCAACATGTATAACCCAATACCAACTACAAAGTCAACTTTTGATCTAGCATATCTGAGAACGTCTTGGTAACGCTGTATGCTAGATGGGAGATCAACTGATGAATTTACTGAATCTTCAAGATTAGCGAGAAACTGTTTTTGTGCTTCAAATTTACCACTTCCATTCAAAATATTCGATTTTGTTAGTGATTGTGCTCCTAGTAAACACCAGACATATGTTCTGATAGACTCATTGACGCGCTCGACTCCCGCTTGAGTAAACCCGTCAGATTTATCTAAGACAAATGTGGTCCAGGCGTTTGACTGTTTCTGTTCAATTGAGCCTAACCACACTTCAGATTTTGATGAGAATGAAGTGTAACCAGGGTAATAATCTTGAGGGTATTGTCTGTGACTCATAGCATAATACAATGTACCCATGCCTTTGTGATCATCAAGTTTTTGTGTAAAGTCATACTTTGTACTGATGTTAAATTCATTACAGATGCGTTCAAATGCTTTCATATCCATGGGATTATTAAACTGATTAAAACTGGATTCAGTTGGTAATGGTGTATGCAGTTCTGATAGTATTCTTCTAAGCTGGTAATACATGTGGAAACGATAGACAGACTTAATCAGTTTGTTTGGGTGATTCAAGTGGTCTGTGAATGAAACACCACAGCCTGTAGTTGAACACAGTATAGCAAAGTTAAGTTGGTTTTGAAACATCTGTAGTGGACTTGAAGACCACTTTCTTGCAGTTGAGTCATCTGTTATTGGAGGGTTTAGGTAATGGTCAAATGGATTTGGTACTTTTACTTGAAATAAATCTCCTTCAGACAAAGCTATATCAAGCTGATTTAGTTGAATTATTTTTTGTTCATAGGTTGGTGCAACATTGTATTTGGCATCTACATTAAATTGAAATGCGTTTGTAGTGGTAATGGTTGGTGATTTAAATTCCATTGTTCTTTTTTATGTGATAATAAAAATGTTTATAACCTTAACAAATCTTGACACGGGCAAACCAGTGTGGTTAACTAATGGAATCGATAATCGAGATGGTAACAAGGCTGTGGCTATCCATGAAATGTTTTATACAGTAAAGTGGTTTAATGTAACGGATAATACAAGTTTTTATATGAGTTATGTTAATGCTGGTAATAGTGGCTTGGACACTAATACACACTTTATACCATCTGGGTATTATGACTTTTGTACTTTAGCTACATGGTTTCAAAATAATTTAAAAATTAAAGCAACTTTAAATCAGGCTAACTTGTTTGTTGAATTAGAAGTTCCTACAGGCACTATACCTTTATTTTCAACTGAACTTGCATATTTACTTGGTTTAATAGACAGAAATACAATGCCTGTAAATTGGGTAATGGGTTTTACAGATAATGGTACTAGTGGATGGTATTATACGTCAGTTGTAACTAAAATAACTGGAACATATCCTGTTCATTTGTCAGTACACACAGTGCTAAATGTTCATTTGAAAGAACTGAACACTACTGAAAATGTACACAATGGAAAGCCTTCAACTTTGTTAAGATGCTTGCCGACTGGAACTGCCCCATATTGTGAAAGTGTGGTTGCTAGATTTCCTAATTCTCAGTTTAAAAAATTAGGTTCTAGTTTCTTTGAATCATTGTGCTTATCTGTAACTAATCAGAATGGTAAACCAGTTGTAATGCATGATTTTTATGTTGTTTTGGAAGTTAAATAATTTTATTTTTGTTTATAAAAATGAGTGGTCTTGGTCCAAAGCCTAGAATCATACCAGTTGCGTGTCCAGTAACAGAGTTGAAAGATTTGGCTGACGTACAGGATTTTGAGAAGGAAGGGGAAATTGGAGAAATATATGGTTTTGAACTTGATTCAAATGGCATGTACAAGAGGAAAGTAATTGTTGACATAAAAGACGGTGAAAAACAGATTCCTAAACTTGGTCAGCTACGTGATGTTACTGTACCTACTCCACCTGTAAATAATGCGCCTTACAACTTAATACATGTAGGTAGTAAGTGGGTTGTTTCACCTGTACCGGCACCACCACCCACAATTGACTGGGACATAAAGATTGAATTTATTAGTCCTTATGTATACACTGATGATGAAGGCGCCTTAGTGTTTAGGAAGGTTGTTAATTCTGGGCCGCTTATTGTAAGCCTTGTTCCAAGTTTTGCCCTAGACAACAATAGCAGAGAAAAACTGAAAGTTGAAAATTATGAGAGACGGAGATATCTTCTTACAACTAGAAAGGGTAGATCAGATACTTCTGTTGTGTTTATGCCAGCAAGCTTAGTCGTGGCTAGAGAAGTGACAATAGTATTTGAAATTATCATGAAATCTGTTGCTTCTGCTAAAGAGGCTCAAATTGCACAAGGAATTAAACTTACATGGAATGAAACAGTAACAGAATCATCAAAGGTCTTTATTGCCATTACAAAAAATAATGATGTTATTAATGTTTCAAGCAGTATTCCCACTGTCAAGGTGGTGGTTGACAAAACAACTTTTGTTCGTCTAACTTACATAAACCTTGAACACATTGATCTTGTTGCATTTTATTATGCTAGCAAATTGTATACTTTTGAAGAGTTGCAAAATGTAATTGCTGATTAAAAAAATATTTGTCAATAAAAAAATGGTAAAATTCTATCCAGTACTACCAACGCTTGAGCCAACTGAAACAAATGTGACGACTAAAACAACGCTTGCGCCTGATCCACATATGTCAATTGCTTCAGATAAAACATTACAGGCAGATGCATTCAGATTAAATAATATTACAGAAGCTTTGAAATATTTGGAAAGTGAAGAGGCTAAGTACTCACGGTGCAAAAGGAGGTATAAGTCAGTATTTAATTCTGTTCAAAACACTTCTATGGCTATTGGCGCAGTTTCAGCTTCATGTTCTGTAGGGGGTATTGTTCTGTTCGCCACAGGAATTGGGAGTTTGGCTGGAATAGCAGTTGAGGGCATTAGCGTTGCTACATGCCTAGCATGCTTTGGTTTGGAGGCCTTGAACAAGAGGTTTCACACAAAATTACAGAAACATGAAGCATTGAGTACGCTTGCTGGTGCAAAGCTGAGCAGTATGAAACTTATTATCAGTAAGGCATTAAATGATAATTTTATTGATGACGAAGAATTTAAGCGAGTCCAGGATGATTTAAATAATTACAAGAAACAGAAATCTGAAATACAGAATAAAATGCGTAGTCAATCTCCCGTGAATGTTGAAGAACTGAAGGCTAGTTTTTTAGAGATGGGGAAAAGGATCGGTGTTCAGGAAACCACAGAAAAACTACACAATCTTTTAAACAAATAAAAATCAGATTTGGTAATCGTTTATTTTTTCATTACACTTCGCAAAAAGATGACATGTCGCTTGCGCCTAACTATTTAACCCCATCAGCTCCACCACCAGACTATTACTAAAAAAAAAGTTTTTTTTATTGTCCTTGTAACTTGGGAAATCTGACCAAGTATCTTGCTGACTTGCATCAAGAACTTACAAGATCTTATGTTAAGACACTTATAAAAGCTTTTTTAAGTCACTTGCGCCAACTAACTTCAAAGGTACTTACAAAGTTACTTGCTGGTTTATAAATTACCTTATTAAGTACTTGTAATTTACTTAGAAACATCTAGACAGTAACATAGATAGTAACTTGATAATTTTACCCAAGAGATAGGAATACTGACAGTTCTAACTCACCCACTTCTCTAATCTGCAGATTAAAAATAATTCTTTAATAATTTCTGAAATGAAACTAAAATAGTTAGGTAATAAAGGTATTGATTGTATTTGTTGGAGTTGGTTTGTCTGAATAGCTAGTTGTTATAATAAATCTGCAGATTAGAGAGGGGGTGTCTTAGAACTGTCAGTATTCCTATCTCTGCATCTTCTTACATTACAACATTTTGGACATCATGTAAAAATACGCATATCTCTGCAAAAATTACGAACCGGCAGCACTGACAACAGCCATTTCCTTTGCTTCTTTACACATCTATTATGAATACCTGAACTACTGAACTGCGTGAAAAAACTGGCTACATACATCTAGACCCCTGCGGCACCCTCATACCGACTCCTGAGGATCAAAATCAGCGTCAATGAGACCAACAAGAGACTTAAAGTTAATGCAGCCTTGGGGACTGATGAGTATGTACATGCCTCTTACAGGCGGAAAGCGTTTTGCATCATGTTGGACCGTGTACCTAGTCAGGGCCCATGCTTGCAGTATTGTTTACATTTGCTCGCCGAGAGAGGGGGAAAGTGTCACCCATCACTTTTGGCAGCTGGCCTCCTGCCTCCCTAATTTTTAGGATGCACTCTGTTCATCGAGGACTGACCGTGTAGGCCTACAGTGCACTAGAGCATCAGCTAGCTGGCCATAGCTCGCGCTCGCACTCTCTTTCTCTCTCTCTCTCTCGTACACGCCAACTAACTCGGCGCGGGTCTCAGTGACTGTCTAAAAAATGAATAAGTCATATGACCAGCTTACTGACAGAGCAATGCGTCATTTCAAATTTTTATGCGTCAATGACCGATGAGTGACCGAAGAGCATCCTATACGCTGATGAAGATCTGTACTGTGTTGACTGTGGTTTTTGTCAACCTCCAAGTCTCTGCTCCATATAGGAGAACTGCTTTTACGTTTGAGTTGAAAATCTGGACTTTGGTGTGTTGTGACAGCTCTCTGGAACTCCACACTTTTTTCAGCTGGAGAAAGGCTGCTCTGGCTTTACCGATTCGTGCTCTGACATCTGCATCAGTGCCACCTCTTTTGTCGATGATGCACCCGAGATAGGTGAAGGACTCCACCTCCTCCAACGGGGTGCCAGCAAGCAAGACTGGTTCTTCCCTGGTTGCGTTCAGCCTCATTGTCTTTGTTTTCTGTTTGTGGTTGGTGAGGCCTGCTTGGGACGAGATGTCAGCAAGCCTTGTGGTCTTGTCCTGCATTTGTTGATGAGTGTGGGACAGCAAAGCCAAGTCATCTGTAAAATCGAGGTCGTCAAGTTGTGTCCACAGTGTCCACTGTATTCCGCTTCATCTCTGTTCTGTGGTCCTCTTCATGACCCAGTCTATGGCCAGTAGAAAGAGGAATGGAGACAGCAAACACCCCTGCCTGACGCTGGTTCTGACCTGGAGCTCCCTGGTGAACTGCCCTTCATGGATCACGCGACATGTCATGCCATCGTAGCTGCTCTTGATCAGGCAGACAAGTTTTGCGGGTACACCGTAGTGTCGTAGGAGTTTCCACAAAGTCTCTCGGTCCACGCTGTCAAATGCTTTCTCATAATCCACAAAGTTGACGTACAGCGGGGAGCTCCACTCCAGAGACTGCTCCACGATGATGCGGAGAGTGGCAATCTGGTCTGTACATGATCGGTTTTTCCTGAATCCTGCTTGCTGGTCTCTCACCTGGGGGTCGACGGAGCTCTTCATTCTCTCCAGGATGATCCTGTTGAAGACCTTTCCTGGTACTAACAGCAAGGTGATTCCTCTGTAGTTGGAACACTTGCGGAGGTCGCCTTTCTTGGGAAGCTTGATTAGGTACCCCTCCTTCCAGTCAGCCAGCATCACCTCCTCTTCCCAGATCTTTCCAAACAGTGGGTACTGTACAGCATCTCTACTGTTGTTTCTAGGTCTGCTTTCAGAGCCTCCACTGGGATGCTATCTGGCCCTGCTGCTTTGCCGTTCTTCATAAATGCCAATGCTCTTCTGATCTCTTCCCGGCTGGGTCTGTCACAGCTGATGGGTAGGTCAGTCTCTGCTGGCTGGATGTCTGGGGGGTCGGGTGGGGTGCGTCTGTTCAATAACTCTTCAAAATACTTGGCCCATCTGTCGAGTTGGTCTGCTCTGTCAGCAATAGGCTTGCTTTCTTTGTCTTTTACTGGTCTTTCTGTATGGTCATACTTGCCAGACAATCTTCTAGTAATGTCGTAGAGCTGTTTCATGTTGCCGCTGCCTGCTGCCTTTTCTGCCTCTCCCCCACCCGGGTCTGCCCTGGGGGACTTGGGTTGGGTTAACTACTTTTTAGTTCCCAGGGTCACCCTGGTCAGCCCCACAGGGTGAGTTTTCTCCTCTATTCTGGGGCATGTGTTACTGTCTACCCTTGGTCCATTCACCTGTATTTGCTTTTTAAAACTTTCCCTACTGTCTGCACTGCCTGTAGCTCTTGATATTGGATTGTGTTGCTTGTCTTAGGTTTATTTAACGTATTGGACCGGCTGGCGACATACATTCAATGCTCTGTTTAGTTTTTTTCACAAGCAGTGCAGGCACGTTCCTGAGAAAGTCTTGTTGCTGTTGGGACGTTAAGCAATGTACAATCAATCAATCAATCAATCTTTTCTGCCTCTGTTGCTAGGCCATCTGTGTAGGCTCTCTTGTCTGCTCCAATACTCCTCTTCACCTCGCGGTTACTTACTTACTTACGCCTGTCACCCCTACCCGGGTATAGGCCGTCGACGAGAGACCTCCAGCAACTCCTGTCCTGTGCTTCTCCTTCGATTCTACTCCAGGTGGTTCCCAGTCTCTTGATGTCTGCTTGGAGGTCTCGACGCCAGGAGTTTCTCGGCCTACCTCTTTTCCTCTTTCCCTGGGGGTTCCATGACAATGCCTGCCTAGTGATACTGGAAGCTGGCTTTCTCAGACTGTGACCGATCCATCCCCATCTTCTTCGCCCAATTTCATTCTCTGCTGTTATCTGCTTTGTTCTCTCCCAGAGTCTGACGTTGCTGATCTTCTCTGGCCAGTGGATTTTCAAAATTCTTCTAAGGCAACTGTTCATGAAGGTCTGTACTCTGTTGACTGTGGTTTTTGTCAATCTCCATGTCTCTGCTCCATATAGGAGAACTGCTTTTACATTGGAGTTGAAAATCCGGACTTTGGTGTGTTGTGACAGCTCTCTGGAACTCCACACTTTTTTCAACTGGAGAAAGGCTGCTCTGGCTTTACCGATTCGTGCTCTGACATCTGCATCAGTGCCGCCTTTTTTGTCTATGATGCTCCCAAGATAGGTGAAGGACTCCACCTCCTCCAACGGGGTGCCAGCAAGCAAGACTGGTTCTTCCCTGGTTGCGTTCAGCCTCATTGTCTTTGTTTTCTGTTTGTGAATGGTGAGGCCCACTTGGGACGAGATGTCAGCAAGCCTCGTGGTCTTGTCCTGCATTTGTTGATGAGTGTGGGACAGTAATGCCAAGTCGTCTGCAAAATCGAGGTCGTCAAGCTGTGTCCACAGTGTCCACTGTATTCCACTTCGTCTGTGCTCTGTGGTCATCTTCATGACCCAGTCTATGGCCAGTAGGAAGAGGAACGGAGACAGCAGACACCCCTGCCTGACACCAGTTATGACCTGGAGCTCTCTGGTGAACTGCCCTTCGTGGATCACGCGACATGTCATGCCATCATAGCTGCTCTTGATCAGGCGGACGAGCTTTGTGGGTACACCGTAGTGTCGTAGGAGTTTCCACAGAATCTCTCGGTCCACGCTGTCAAATGCTTTCTCATAATCCACAAAGTTGACGTACAGCGGGGAGCTCCACTCCAGAGACTGTTCCACGATGATGCGGAGAGTGGCAATCTGGTCTGTACATGATCGGTTCTTCCTGAATCCTGCTTGCTGGTCTCTCAGCTGGGGGTCAACGGAGCTCTTCATTCTCTCTAGGATGATCCTGTTGAAGACCTTTCCTGGTACTGACAGCAAGGTGATTCCTCTGTAGTTGGAACACTTGCTGAGGTCGCCTTTCTTGGGAAGCTTGATTAGGTACCCCTCCTTCCAGTCAGCTGGCATCACCTCCTCTTCCCAGATCTTTCCAAACAGTGGGTACAGCATCTCAACTGTTGTCTCTAGGTCTGCTTTCAGAGACTCCGCTGGGATGCCATCTGGCCCTGCTGCTTTGCCATTCTTCAAAAATCCACTGCTTTTCTGATCTCTTCCCGGCTGGGTCTGTCACAGCTGATGGGTAGGTCGGTCTCTGCCGGCTGGATGTCGGGGGGGTCGGATGGGCTAGGTCTGTTCAGTAACTCTTCAAAATACTCGGCCCATCTGTCGAGTTGGTCTGCTCTGTCTGCAATAGGCTTGCCTTCTTTGTCTTTTACTGGTTTTTCTGTATGGCCATACTTACCCGACAATCTTCTGGTAATGTCGTAGAGCTGTTTCATGTTGCCGCTGCCTGCTGCCTTTTCTGCCTCTGCTGCCAGGCTGTCTGTGTAGGCCCTCTTGTCTGCCCTGATACTCCTCTTCACCTCGCGGTTGGCTTCCGAGTATTCCCCCTGTGCCCTTACTTTGGCTGCTCTCGTGCGACTGTTGTTGACCGCTGCTTTCTTCTGCTTCCTCGCTTCTATCTTCTTCAAGGTCTGTGGTGGTGTTTCCTGAACCCTACCGTGTCTTTGCAGGTTGAGTTCAGCGCCTCTCTAACTGCCTTCCACTGCTGCTCTGTGGTGACCGCCTCCTCTTCATTTACTAGCTCCTGTAGCGCTTGAAACCGGTTGGACAGCACCAGTTTGAACTCTTCTCTAACTCCAGTTTCTCTCAGGAGGCCTACATTATAGCGCTGTCTTCTTGTCGTCTCTGTGCGGCTTTTCTTTAGCTTGAGCTTCATTCTTAAGGTAAGCAGATGGTGGTCTGAGGCGACATCTGCTCCCCTCCTCACTCGAACATCTTGAAGGGATCTTCTAAATTTCTTGCTAATGCAGATATGGTCTATTTGGTTCTCTGTTGTATGGTCAGGTGAGACCCAAGTTGCTTTGTGTATTCTTCTGTGTGGGAAGATGCTGCCTCCAATGACAAGTCGGTTTAGAGCACAAAAGTCTACAAACCTCTCCCCGTTCTCACTCATCTCCGAGCCTAGTCCCTGTCTCCCCATCACCTCTTCGTATCCGGTGTTGTCCTCCCCTATTTTGGCATTAAAATCGCCCATGACGATGGTGATGTCTCGCTCCGCACATTTGTCCACGGCACTCTGGAGTCGGTCGTAGAACTCTTGTTTCTCTTCCTCGTCACTGTCATTGGTGGGCGCATAACACTGGATGACGTTCAGCTTGAGCTTTTTCTTGGTTCTAAAGGCTGCTGTTATAATTCTTGGCCCAAGAGGTTCCCAGCCCATCAGCGCTCCCTGTGCCACTGGTGACAGCATGAGTGCTACTCCTTCTGTATGGGGGGCATTCTCCTCTTCATGACCTGAATACAGAACCATCTCCCCACTTAACAGCCTTTTCTGGCCAGACTGCGTCCATCTGGCTTCACTGATGCCTAGCAGGGAAAGGTTGTACTTTTGCATTTCCGCTGCTATCTGGGCGGCCTTGCCGCTCTGGTACATGGTCTTGACGTTCCATGTGCCCATGGTTGTATCCCTGGATAGAGAGAGGCGGCTCGGTCCTGTGGCTTCCGAAGACTTCCGGCTTTCACCACAGGACGTCATAAGTCTTCTAGTAGAAGAACCTTCCTCCTCCAGGAAAGGAATTACTGTTAGTCTTTTCGTCGGCGTTTTTGTAGCTATTTCCTTTTTTGCAAGGTGGGGAAGCTACCCCAACGCCCAACCCCCTTACTAGGAGGACCAGGGGTTTTCTGTCGGGGTCACCTTCCCTTAGACCATGTTGGTTCACGGCACCTTATTTCATTCAGTGCACCCCTCTCACGAGGGACCCCCTATCCACCACCCAGGGGACGCGCCTCAACGCCGTATGGTCCCAGCGCGAGGTCACCTCGCGGTTGGGTTCCGAGTATTTCTCATGTGCCCTTGCTTTGGTTGCTCTCTGCTCGACTGTTGTTGACAACTGCTTTCTTCTGCTTCCTCACTTCTATCTTCTTCAAGGTTTGTGGGCTCCACCCTCTCCGACTCCTTTGAACAGGAGATGGGTGTCCCACAGGGCAGCATTCTATCTCCTGTTTTATTTAGTATTAAAATTAATAACATTGTAAAGGCCGTCAAGGATGATTCTGAATGCTCTTTGTTTGTCGACGACTTTGCTTTGTGCGCATGTGGTCGAGGACTTGCGTCCCTTGAGAGGCGCTTGCAGCTGTGTGTTGATCGCATCCAGCGGTGGGTGTCTCTTGATGGATTCAAGTTCTCGCCCTCCAAGACTGTCTGTGTGCATTTTACTAACCAGACAAAAAAATTTTCCCGAACCTAGCCTGAGCATTGCTGGAGTGCCAATTAAGGTGGCCGAGGAGGCAAAGTTTCTGGGGGTCATTTTTGACAAAAGACTTACCTTCCGCAGCCATATTAATTACCTTAGAACCTCTTGTCAGAAGGCTCTCGACATTCTTCGTGTCGTCGGTCGTACTGACTGGGGTGCGGACTGTACTGTCTTACTTCGTCTGTACCGGGCTCTTGTTCGGTCCAAACTGGATTACGGCTCTGTGGTGTATGGCTCAGCTTCCAAGTCTGTGCTACACTGTCTGAACACAATTCACCATCAGGGTCTGCGGATATGTCTTGGGGCCTTTAGGACGTCTCCAGTTCCTAGTCTGTATGCCGAGGCAGGGGAGCCTTCTCTCAAGCTCCGCCGCATCCGCCTCGTGCTCAGCTACGTTCTGAAACTGAAGGCCCATCCAGACAATCCTGCCTATGATTGTGTTTTTAAACCATCGTTTGCAGAGATTTACGATACCCATCCTGGAGCTGTCCGTCCACTTTCTTTCCGTGTCCGACCTCATCTGCAGGCGGCCGGATTGGACCTGGACAGAGTTTCGGAAATCCCTGCAACACATCACTCCACCTTGGCTCTTACCAGTTCCTGACATCTTGCTGGACTTGACTGCCCACAAGAAAGACTCTACTCCACCAGCCATATACCAACAGAGCCTCAATGAACTGCTTTCAATTTTTCCTGGCTATTGTCGTATCTATACCGATGGGTCAAAGTCTGAGGATGGGAGAGTGGCTGCGGCCGCAGTGTCCTCTCGCCATCCTAGACGCCCATTTAAGCACCGCCTCCCAGACCACTCATCTGTATTTAGTGCGGAACTGCAGGCGGTTCTGCTGGCACTCAGGCATGCTTATCGATCTAGAGAAAGGAACTTCCTGATTCTGTCTGACTCTCTTTCTGCCCTGCAGGCCCTTCAGGGCACGGGAAATGACCACCCACTGCTGGTGCAGATCAGAGCTCCACGCGGACTTGATGAAGGAATATTATGACATCATTTTTATTTGGGTGCCAGGGCATGTGGGCATCGAAGGCAACAGGATCGCAGATTCTGCTGCCAACGATGCCCGCAATGACCCTGTCCCTGACACACAGACTGTTATATAGTGATTTTAGACATGTGGCTAGTGCGTACATAGCCCGTGAGTGGCAGTCCGAGTGGGACAAAGAGGAAGCTAACAAGCTGCATGAAGCCCTTCCTAAGTTGTCCGACGGTCTACCTTATCGCTGCGGCAGCCGCCGTGAGGAGACTGTCCTGGCTCGGCTCCACATCGGCCACACGTATGTTACGCACTCTTATTTACTTAAACAGGAGGAGCGTCCATGGTGTTATGCCTGCGACAAGCAGTACTCTGTTCAACACTTTTTGTTGTCTTGTGCTGATCTAATCGACACAAGGTATAAACATTTCACGGCAGACTCCTTGAAGGTTTTGTTCCGGGATGTGCCCCCGGACAAGATCTTCAGTTTTCTGAGGGAGTGCCATATTTTTAATAAGATTTGAGCGTTTATAGACTATGATATTTCTATTATTTTGACCTTTTTGAGAGTCTTTTGACGTTTTCTTTAAAGACCTGTGCGACATTTTAGCCTGATATATTTTTAAGGTATATTTACATCATGTCTTAAGACCTTTCTTTTAGTCTGGCTGACCAGATTTTTACCCTTCCCGCCGTGAGATGGCCTTAGTTGCCTGCTCGGCGTTAAACCCAAATAACTAACTAACTTCTTCAAGGTCTGTGCCGACAGCCAGTCCTTGTCATCTTTGTACAACAGAACCTGTTTTGTGCGACCACCCTTATGAAAGATCACCTGTCATTAGAGACCATCTGTAGCCACCTGAATGATGGTCTTAATGACAGGTGACCTCTTTGCCCCTCAAGACTTCTCTTAAAACGACTTTACTTTATTCTTGCCCCCAAAAGAAGGTGGTGGTTCACAAGAGGTTCCAGTGTCCACTGTAACTGCGTGCTTTATGCCAGGGTCCGCATGGTCTGTGAACATTTGTGAAAGTTAAAAAATGACAGGGCTTTTTCAGGGCCCTGGAAAGTGTCAATTTCAGTCCTTTTCCTTAAAGTCTGTGAAAGTTTGTAAAAAATGACAAAGTGATGGCAAACTTTTGTCTACTTCTTTTTTCTCCCCCAAATTGTGACTATCATGCTGACGCTTGTCAGTTGCAAGTGATCTTTATTTAGCTCTGATCATAAAGTGATTGCATGGCCTTTCTGCCAAATATTCTGATTGGTTGTTTACGCTTCTGCCGAGCTCCGCCATTCGCTAAGCTTTTTTTTGTTGTTGTTTTGGTATCTCTTCATGCATTAGGCACGAAAGCTTCAAATGAGCTGCTGATACAGAGTGATCTAATTAAAGTGTGTAAACCTTCAGGCTTCAGTTTGGGTTTGTGAAACGTTTATGAAAAGTTTGTGAACTTCGTCCCTGCTTTTCTGTACGGACCCTGTATGCCTTTGTGCAGCCAAACCACCTGGTTGGACTTAAGCGCGTGTACATCAAGCTGTCGTTCCACAGCGTGGAGGACCTGATGAAAGTGAAACGGGAGGTGCAGCCAGCTGTCAGAAAGAACAAGGAGAGAGAGAAGAACAATACCGCCTACACCACCATGCTGACCAGGTCGGTTAGCATCCATGCTTGACAGTCCTCAGTCCTCGAGGTTGATTCCTCGGGCCTACGTCAGCCTTAGCTGCCCCGCGCACATCCGTGCGCGGGCCAGCTAAGGCTGACGTTGACCCGAAGCTGAGTTTCAGATTTTGGCTCAGACAGCGCAGTCCTTCAGCCAGTCTGTTTGATTTGTGAGAGGTATAAATTCGCTTTACCCTCTGCAAATGCAGGGTCTCATGAGAATTTATGAGAGGTATAAATTCGCTTTACCCTCTGCAAATGCAGGGGCTCATGAGAATTTATGAGAGGTATAAATTCGCTTTACCCTCAGCAAATGCAGGGGCTCATGAGAATTTATGAGAGGTATAAATTCGCTTTACCCTCTGCAAATGCAGGGGCTCATGAGAATTTATGAGAGGTATAAATTCGCTTTACCCTCTGCAAATGCAGGGGCTCATGAGAATTTATGAGAGGTATAAATTCGCTTTACCCTCTGCAAATGCAGGGGCTCATGAGAATTGATGCCTCTTGCTGGCTATGGATCATGGGGTGCAGTTAGTCCATTGCCCGTTTTCAGTCATTTCCGTTTTTCACACTGTCACCCATGAGTGAGTTCGCACCTTTTCCATTTGTCATGCCAAAATGCAACCCTCACCCACAACACCCCCAAAAGATTTTATTTTTCAAGATTACGCATGATGCACAAATCCATTGTTTACTGCTTCTCTTTGATGTGGTCTGGTTCTAAACTTTTGTCATGAAATTGTTCTTTCAGTCACTTGATCGGAGAAGATGCAGCAGCAATGTCCAGGAAGATGGCTGATCAGATGGAGAACATCATTGACATCAGGTCTGGAATTTTAAAAACCGGCTAGTGATATTGTTTATTCAACTTGAACTGTCAGACTGCCCGTGCAAACACGCTCACAGTCCCGATGAGTCATTTCAGTCCTAGGCGTCGGCGCAAAAGCATACCACTGCTTTCTCATTGGCTAAACCAAAGGGTACTCCTTTGGGACCTGAACCTTTAACACATTTAGCCGCAGCGCATGACAGCCAGAGATGGATCGACCATGATAATTGAAGGGTAGTGCCAGATTAGCTTGGCGCCAACAGGCGCCAAGCTAATCTGGCACTACCCTTCAACTATCATGGTTGATTAATCTCCTGCAACTAATACATAGTTGTTTGGTGACGCCTCCAAAATTGACCTTTGAAATGTGACCTTGGGGTTATGGGTTACTATCCCCCTTTTTGTGTACTGTATTGAAAATACGGGAGACTTTGAAATGAGGCTGGTTGGAGCGCATTCCGGAGCATGCACATGACTTTTTTGGCGTGCGGGGCAAAAATTCTGGCAAAGAAGTAACAAGATAAAAATGACCTCATGTCTAGCTACGTAAACCTTGCTAGAGAACGTCTTATTGGGGCCAAAGCACTGTATGTGTGCGTGTGTATGTGTGACAGCGACTAGAGCACATGTTTGATGACGGACAAGCTTGAAATTGTATGATATTGTCCCTAAAAGAATAATCTTGAGACTTATTATTATATTTTTTTTTTGGATTAAGATGCTCATTGGTGAGAAAATGGCTGTTTTACAAAAAACTGGTTGATCCACACTTGAGTCCTTAAAATTTCTTATTTTGACTAGGTATTTTGCATATATATATAGCTAGATAAAAGAAAGGTATGCTTAGCTTACCAATTTCAGCTAATGCAATCGGTAAGTATTTTTCGAAAAAATACATTTTAGAGAAAAATACATTTTAGAGAAAAATACATTTTTCATTTACGAAAAAAAACTATCTTCTCATTAAGACCTGCTTGATTTTTCATAAACAGTGTTTGCATAAGCCTGCTGTTTGTCCTGGCTCTGGGTACGATTAGGTCAAATTGTGACCTGTAAGCCAGTGGTGTGAAAATCAGCAAGAAAATTGCAAATGTTAGTTCTGCGATGAGTGATGTATAACATTGAGTCGTCACTATGAACATGGCGTCTTGGGACTAATGATGCCATGACGTGAAGCTTGAAGTGGCGTCATTTCACTGATGGTGCTATTATTCTTCTTCAGAGTAGTTATGCTACGCCAAATCACAGAGCTTACGAATGGCTTAAATGGCCGCGTGTCTGTCTTTATTTCTGTGTGCCAGTGTGTGTGTGGATCAGAGGGTGGGTTAGAGTAGGAGATGGATTCCTTTCGCTACATGAGCCCACAGAGCATACTAATGGCGGGAAGCGCTGTGTGTCCGTCTTTATTTGTGTGCTCCGACGTGTGTGTTGATCAGAGGTTGGCTTTACCGCTTACAGCATAATAAGCCTAAAAATATGAACAACTCTGAATGTTCCTAAAAGATAAACACATGTGAGCTCCAAACAATACAGTAGACTTTGGGATGAAATCCTCATCTTGATTTGTTTTAGAACACGCAAGATAGACTTTGGATAAAACAAAAGGAAATATTTGGGTCTCTACTGTTTTGTTATTGTATCCAAAATTCCCAAAATATTTTTGTTCAGTTAAGCAAACTTTTAAGTATTGAAAGAAAAAATTTGCATTAAAATTTGTAAGATTTTTTCTTTGTGTGAATAGGGAGTACGATGTTCCCTACCATGTCCGCGTTTCCATCGACCTCAAGATTTTCGTCGGCCACTGGTACTCAGTCTGGGGTCATGGGACGGCCGCTCCAGAGATCAAACGAAGGGAAGACCTTGTGTCGTGGCCGGTGAGAGATTTTGTTAAACAAAATTGAAGAGCGTGGGCTGTAATGGACTGCCAAAGGGCCAAGCTAATCTGGCACTATCCTTGATTTAACATGGTGAAGCCATCATTTGTTGTGGTTTGTGAACATGTTATGGTTTGATTGTTCACACTAATTGGGGCGCTACTCTTGACCCATCGTGGTGGATAAGTGGCGCCCTACATGTGAATGTGCTGGGTGTCATAAGGGAGTTTTGTTGAGGCCATTCCTACAGGAATCACCTCAACTAAATGTGCTAACGACAGCCAGAGGCTTAACCCATTCAGCCCTGACGCACTACAGAAGGAGATGGGTTGACCATGATAATTCAAGGGTAGTTCCAGATTAGCTTGGCGCCTGTCGGTGCCAAGCTAATCTGGCACTACTCTTGAATTATGGTCAAGCCATCTCCTACAACTAATGCATAGTCATTAGATGATGCCTCCAAAATTTGGAAATACAGCCGTTGGGCTGAATGAGTTAAAGTTTGATTTTGAATGCAAATGACCCTGCAGGACTAGGAGTTGTGGAAAAGATCACCGTAACCCATTTAAACCCACAGCCACATTTCCCAGGTTTTGGAGGTGACAACTAACGACTGTACCAGTTGCATAAGATGGATCGACCATGATAATCAAGGGCAGTGCCAGATTAAGCGCAAAACTAATCAGGCACCACCCTTGAAATAACGTGGTCAATTCATATCCTGGTGTAGTGCATCAGGGCTAAATGCGTTAAGACAAATTCTGATAACAGTTTTAACACAAGATTCAAGTCGATGCAAACAGTGTTTGGTTTCTCTGGCATAATTTTTCCAGCGATCTGCAGAATACAAACTGTTGATGAGAAGTGATTTTTGTTAACTACTGGACTTCTTCTTATCAGGACCAGACCAGATTTCATTCCTTGTTTCTTACAGGAACCTGTGGTGTTGGCATTTGACATTGAGACGACCAAGCTGCCGCTGAAGTTTCCTGATGCCCAGACCGACCAGATCATGATGATCTCCTACATGATTGATGGACAGGTGAGTGATGCTAGGCTGTCAAACCTGCTGAGAGTATGTTACCTCAAAATCAGAAATGTCTTCCTAAAAGGAACCCCCTTGTGTATGCAGGCACTGGTACAGCTTGCAGTAATGGAGCACAAAGGGGTTAATTGAAGTACTTATCTTGAGTTGACTCTTTGACTGCTAGCAGGTCACATTCTGCAGTGATTTCTGGTGATTTAGCGGGACAGTCCATGAATACAGCTTTCCCTGCCCTTTCTGTCAGTGGGTGCTACCTTACTTTTGCCTGTATGATTTTTTTTTCAAATCGTAGTTTTGCTGCTGTCGTTGCCTTTGCCAATGATATTTTATATCCCCGCCTTCAACAGGGCTTTCTGATCTGCAACCGTGAAATCATCTCTCAGGATGTTGAGGACTTTGAGTACACCCCGCGACCTGAGTTTGAGGGACCATTTGTTGTCTACAATGTCCCTGATGAGGTAAAGTCTCCTACCCAAATCCTTACATCTGCACAAGGCATAGATTCTTATACCTTGAGAATCTATCCCATTTGCCAGTTTGAGGTAACATTCACTGGCTAAAAAAGTACAGTATTCCTGATGAGCTACAGTTTCCCAGCTATTCCTTGCCGTCTGCAAATCTCGGATTTCTCTTGAGCCCCTTCAGCTATAAAGGCTCATGAAATTCTATTTCTGCTGCTGATAAATTTCAGCCACTTTCAGCTTAGTGTGTCGGCATATTGTCTTCCCCGCAGTACACAATTTTCACTGAACAAATCTTAATCAGGAGCTTTCAGTTCTTTTGCTAGGTCGCCCTCTTGATTACGTTCCCTCACACAGGTAGTTGAATTTCCTCTGTAAGTGTAACTATTATACCCTACATGCGGGTGCATGCGTAAGTGTCCCATCAGTTTTTCTACGTTTGTTCTTTAATTTTTACAGGCAGCGCTGATCAATAAGTTCTTTGAACACATCCAGGATGTCAAACCTCACATTTTTGTCACCTACAACGGAGATTTCTTCGACTGGTAAGTCCTTGTACAATTTGTTAAATTAGACGTGCTTATATGAAATTACCGCCCAACAGTGGTCATGTATCAGTATGGTATGACTGCAGTTTTCTGGTCACATGACCACCTATCTGAATCAGGGTTGGCAATAATTACTGGTATTTTACTGTTTGTGAACAGAGAATACCAGAAATGTTTTAAGCTGCCGGTCCCAGGGACTGGTTTGTTTTGGCTGGACCGGTTAGAATTCTGCCGCTGAACGCTTATGTCCCTTTTGAACTGGAAAGCATTTCCTGGGGACCGGTTTTGATCTGAACTGGAAAAGAAACAGGAGGGGTGGAAGATCGGGGGACTGCTTTTGAACAATCCTAGCGCGAACCCTGCTGAATGTGATAAACTCGGCTCACAGGTTTTCTTGTTCTAGAAGTAGGAGAGCTGATGATTTGTTTCGATGTTTCATAATGTCGCTAAAGATTCTCTGTTAATTACGCGTGATTGCTGGTTCTTAATTAGCTAGTATCAGAATTCAGTATTCAAGATTTAAGAGTTTCCCACTGAGATACACAGTGCAGTTCATGTGCCAGCTCAATGATGATAGTTTAAGGGTGGTAACAGATTAGCGTGGTGCCTGATGGCACCACACTATTCTGGTACCACCCTTTAACTATTTTGGTTTGTTCAGTATCCTGGTGTAGCGTGTCATGGCAGAGTTGTTTTGATGAATTGTAATTTCAGGCCATTTGTGGAGACGCGAGCTGCCATTCATGGACTGGACATGGTGCGGGAAATCGGCTTCCAGAGAGACAACCAAGGAGAGTACAAGTCTCGGCCGGCTTCTCATCTTGACTGCTTCAGGTGGAGTACTTATCTGTTCGATCTGAGTTGGACTTGGATTGTGTTAACACATTAAGGAGGAGCCATCCTTTTAACACCTTCACTGCCAGTGGTTGCAGATTGTGAGTCTGAAGTCTCTGTTAATTGAATGTGAAAGGGCCCTGGCTGTCCAAGATCCACAAATCTGAACAAAATGATGACAACAAGAGGCAAAGATTCTCACAAGCCCCCACGATTGTGGGGGCTCATGAGATCTATATCTCTTGCAGTTGGATCGTGTTCAGGTTTCTTAATAAAAATATAATGTTTATGTCTGTGTACAGGTGGGTGAAGAGAGACAGTTACCTGCCGATGGGAAGTCAAAATCTGAAGGCAGTTGCTAAGGTAAGAAACTGATAGAACGGGCTTTGTAATTTCTATTATGACAAAGGCACACCTTCTGATATAGTCAGAGTTATTTGCATTTAGAATTAGTTTTTAACCCTTCTTATCATGATACACCTATTGTTTGACATAAATTTGACTTATAGTTCACAGGTGGTGCAAGAATAGCTTGGCGCCTGAGGCGCCAAGCTATTCTGGCACCACCCTTGAACTAAAACGGTTGATCTATCTCCTGATCTGTAGTATAGTCTTCATAGGACAATAATCAAATTAAAAAAATTCAGCATCAGGATGTGATAGGTTAAGAAACTGCCTCGACATATCAGAAAGGGTCCAGAAGAGAGCACCACAGGAAAAGGCAATATTGAAAGCAAGATAAACACCAGCATCTGACTGTCATCGTGTTTGTACTAAAATAGTAGAAACCAAATATTTTGGTTCCCTTTTTCCCGCATTCTGAACAATAAACACGGGTGACAGTCTTCAGTCCTGGAGATTGAGTCAGCTTTTTTGAAGTCCCAGAAAGCTTATTTACTAGATCAGAATTAGGTTAGTTAGTTAGTTATTTGGGTTTAACCCCTAGCAGGCAACTAAGGCCATCTCACGGTGGTCAGAATTAGGAGTGCAATCTAGCAACACAGGCTTGTGAGGTGACCGCCTGTTTAAACAGACCACCCAGTTTTGATCCCATGGTCTTTCTGTTACTTAGGTGCCCTTTTATAAGGAAAGACCACCTGTCTAAGGCAACCACTTTTTGATATTCCCATGGGTGGTCATTTTATAAAGATTTGCCTGTAAAAGGACAAAGCATGAAATGTTTTATCCTGTGGTCATGGCTCACAGAATCTTTTAATTATTGTTTGTCAACTGGTCCTTGCAGGCCAAACTGCGATACGATCCAGTGGAGTTGGACCCAGAAGAGATGTGTCGCATGGCCAGCGAACAACCCCAGGTGCTGGCAAACTACTCTGTGTCCGATGCTGTCGCAACGTTCTACCTCTATGAGAAATACGTCCATCCGTTCATCTTTGCGCTTTGCACCATCATTCCAATGGAACCAGACGAGGTATATTTGTAGTTTGGAAGACCGTGACAAAAATTAAATGCAAGAGTCATAGATTCTCATGAGCCCTGCATATGCGGGGGCTCATGAAGATGTATGTCTCTTGCTACAGTATTTATATCCCTATGCCTTGAGGCAGACACCATGGTTCGCGATAACCGGTAATTACTGGTATTTTACCATTTGTGAACAGAGAATACTGGAAATTTTTTTAAGCTGCCAGTCCCAGGGACGTTTTATTTTGGCTGGACTGGTTAGAATTTTGCTGGTGAACGCTTATGTCCCCTGTCTACTGGAAAGCATTTCCTGGAGACCAGTTTTGATCTGAACTGAAAAAGAAACAGGAGGGTTGGAAGATGGGGGGGACTGGTTTTGAAAAAATCCTAGCGCGAACCCTGAGACACGGTCGTAAGATGTGAGACTTGTGATGCAAAGAAATAACCACCAAAGAGGGAAACACGCTTTGGAAGGTGGAGCACAGAATAGTGAGTTTGTGATGGTTTCAGCAACAAAATTTTCAGTTGCTGGAAGGGTTGGGGTTAAGGTTCGGTTAGTCAGTTCCTCAGTTAAATTATGTTGTTACTTGATCTTTTTCTACAAGCACAGAAATGCATCTTCTGTTCATCTTTTGTTACGGTGCAACTTGAATTGAATGGAATGGGCAAAAAGATTTGCCTGCTCTATATAGCATGTTTATTGAAAGATCCTGGTAAATCGATGTGTCCTGGTAAATCAATGTGGCACAGTTGCAATGCGCCTGATCTGATCAGTGTTCAGATCATACTCCATAGTCAAAAAGCTGTCCGTGTCCCCTATAACCCGCCCCCTATAACCCGCCCAATAGGGCCCTCCATTATATCTTCAGTGCCGTGGACGTTAAACCCCCCAAGTAACCAGAACAGTTACAGGTTTGTGTGTTCTTTGTTGGGTTTCCCCAACTTAAAAAGTAAACTTTAGTTACATTCTGATTTTGTTTTATCAAAAGATTTTTTTTATTGTTTTTTTTTTAATTTATTTTTTGTCTTGTTTTTTTGTTGTTGTTTCTTTTATTTTATTTTTTTGTAGTATTTTTAATACTGTTTTTAAGTTTTTGGACTGCAAACATAGTTGTTGTTATCTTTTTTTTCTGTCAGGTGTTGCGTAAAGGTTCAGGAACTCTGTGTGAGGCACTGCTGATGGTACAGGCTTACCATGCCAACATCATCTTCCCAAACAAGCAGGAGTCCATTTTGAACAAACTGACAGAGGACGGGCACGTACTTGACTCCGAGACCTACGTGGGGGGTCACGTGGAGGCTCTGGAGTCAGGAGTCTTCCGTGCTGACCTTCCTTGCAGATTCAGAATGGTAAAATGGACTGGAAGATTAGAACTTTTCTTGAAAATTCATACACAGCTAACTCATTGTGCCCGAGGTATGAAATACCCACATTTTGGAGTTTTCCTCTGAGGACTGCATTACAATTCAGGAGACAGATCGACCATGATAGTTCAAGGGAGGTGGCAGAATAGCTTGGCGCCTATAGGCGCCAAGCTATTCTGCCACCTCCCTTGAACTATCATGGTCGAGCCGTATCTTGCTGTGGTGTGTCGCGGGCAGAATGAATTAACACTTTCTGTGTCAATGATCACAAATGAAATCTTTCAAAGCTTCTCGGACAGAAAAAGCCAGCAAACCAATCATGCGATTTGCGGAAGCGAGTCTGATCAGAAAGAGGCGTAGACTGTGCGGGGTGATGAGGGTCTACGCCTCTTGTAACTGGCATAGACCCTCATGAGCCCCCACAGTCAATGTGTTCTTTGTGCTCCAAGAGTTAAGGGATTAACCCCCCTTATACATGCACATAGGTCTTGTGAACAGCACTGGTGGCTGCATTTATAAGCAGGTTAAGGGGTTTGTACATGCTGCCATAGGTCTTGTGAACAGCACTGGTGGCTGCATTTATAAGCAGGTTAAGGGGTTTGTGCATGCAGCCATAGGTCTTGTGAACAGCACTGGTGGCTGCATTTATAAGCAGGTTAAGGGGTTTGTGCATGCAGCCATAGGTCTTGTGAACAGCACTGGTGGCTGCATTTATAAGCAGGTTAAAGGGGTTTGTGCATGCAGCCATAGGTCTTGTGAACAGCACTGGTGGCTGCATTTATAAGCAGGTTAAGGGGTTTGTGCATGCAGCCATAGGTCTTGTGAACAGCACTGATGGCTGCATTTATAAGCAGGTTAAGGGGTTTGTGCATGCAGCCATAGGTCTTGTGAACAGCACTGGTGGCTGCATTTATAAGCAGGTTAAGGGGTTTGTGCATGCAGCCATAGGTCTTGTGAACAGCACTGGTGGCTGCATTTATAATAATAATAATAATACCGTTATTATATAGGCGCTTTTTCTCAATTTTGGGGAAATCGACTCAAAGCGCCGCGCCTGAAACCCAACACACACACTCACGAAACAGACACGGATTTACGCCATTTAAGACAAACACAGTACAAGACAAACGAAGGGCCAGTCAGCTACTGAAGTTACAGAGATTTTTGATCGCTTGTATTTTGAAATTTTGTAAAGTGGCCTGAGACCGGTACCAAAGTGTGGGAGATGGGGGGTGCGGGGTGGAAGAACCGGAGTACCCGGAGAAAGAACCCCCGACGGTCCGCCCGAATTAACGGTGACACTTACCAGAGGAGAAAAGTCCAACGCCGGAACCCGGTATCGAACCGCGCACCTTTGGCATTGGTGGCAGGCGCCTTAACCACTGCGCCACGGACCGCAGGTTAAGGGGTTTGTGCATGCAGCCATAGGTCTTGTGAACAGCACTGGTGGCTGCATTTATAAGCAGGTTAAGGGGTTTGTGCATGCAGCCATAGGTCTTGTGAACAGCACTGGTGGCTGCATTTATAAGCAGGTTAAGGGGTTTGTGAAAAGTTGTAAAATTTGAACAGGAGAGTGAAGTGCGTATGCAGACGTGATTTAGGTATTTTCATTTTTGTTTGTGTTGTGAAATCGAACGGTTACGGGTTTGACTCCAACTGTGGCGAACATTTATTCAGACACCTTTTACTCGCGAAAGATGTTCAGCCTAAAACGCTAAATGTTTCTCTTTCGTGCTGACAGGTGCCAGAAGCGTTTGACACTTTGATTGAGAGTGTTGAGCGCACCATGAAACATGCCATTGAGGAGGAAGAGAAGGTGCCCATCGATCAGGTCACCAACTTCAAAGAGGTATGGCTGTCCTGATGTTAACCCCCTCATGCATGCGTCCACTGGTACTATTTACAAGGGGCTTGTACATTTTTTTTGATTTGTAGAAGATTAGTAGATTTTTTTTAAAACAAAAACTTTAATGAATCTAGCAACACTTTGGCATGTCTGAGGCATTATGGAGGCAGCGGTTGTTTTTTGTATTGTAATGCTTTGGCTGTTAGTAGCGGTTTTCATCGTGATGATTCCTGCTGGAATCATCATGACAAAAAGTATATCGACAGCCAGGTTAAGAAATACTGGGAAATTTACAGTGCTTTCTGGTCCACGCAGGTGTGCAGCGACATCAGAGAGAAACTGGCCATGCTGCGTGACACCCCAAATCGACTGGAAAACCCCATCATCTACCATCTGGATGTGGGAGCCATGTACCCCAATATCATCCTCACCAACAGACTGCAGGTACAGTCTGTTAACTGATTACAACCTGAGGCTGATTTTGTAAAATTTGCTTATTGTCCTATGAAGGCTACATTACAGATAGATCAACCATTTTAGTTCAAGGGTGGTGCCAGAATAGCTTGGCACCTTAGGCGCCAAGCTATTCTGGCACAACCCTTTAACTATCGGTCAAGTTTATTTCAAGCAGTGGGTGTATTAGGATGAAAAGGGTTAATAATAAAAAGATGTCAGTTCGAGATGACCTGTAATTACATAGAACAAGAGCATTAGATATATCTGGGGAAGACACTATAACCATTTCAACTGTGGCATCTTGTTGAGGAAAGTATCGGAATTGTAAAATAGTCACCCCTTTGGCTGTCGGTAACGTTTTTTGTCATGATGATTCCTGTAGGAATCATCATGACAAAAACTGCTACCAACAGCCAAAGGGTTAAACAATTACTATATGTGTGCACAAGAGATAAAGAAATAGGGAGGTACCCCACACTTTGGTACCGGTCTCAGGCCACTTTACAAATTTCAAATACAAGTGATCAAAAATCTCTGTAACTTCAGTAGCTGAACTGGCCCTTCGTCTGTCTTGTACTGTGCTTGTTTTCGGTGTAAATCCGTGTCTGTCACGTGAGTGTGGGTATTGGGTTTCAGTTCGCGGCGCTTTGAGTCGATTCACCCAAAAATTGAGAAAAAGCGCCTATATAATACCGGTATTAATATTATTATTATTATGAGAGGTTTGTCTTCAATTTGTTTTTCTCTCTATTCTGGGGCATGTGTTTCTGTCTACCCTTGGTCCATTCACCTGTATTTGCCTTTTTAAAACTCTCCCTACTGTCTGCGCTGCCTGTAGCTCTTGATATTGGATGTGTGTTGCTAAATGGTCTTAGCTTTATTTAGGCCCCATGTGTTAGGTTTATTTAATGTATTTGACCGGCTGGCGACATACATTCAATGTTCTGTTTATTTATTTTTTTTCACAAGCAGTGCAGGCACGTCCTGAGAAAGCCTTGTTGCTGTCGGGACGTTAAGCAATGTACAATCAATCAATCAATTATTTTTTAATTTTGCTTTTCCAGCCACCTGCGATTGTTGATGAGGAGACGTGTGCAGCATGCGATTTCAATAAACCAGGGTCGCGATGTCAGCGCCGTATGCCCTGGATGTGGAGAGGAGAATTCAGTGAGTAGTGTTTAAATAGAAAAGTAAATCCAGTTATTCGTTACGGATGTTTACCATGTAACTCTGGTAATGTGTATTGTGGAACAAATGAGCGGGTTGCCATTCCTTTGTAAAAGCTATTTTCATTAAAAGAAATTGTGGGATGAAGACTAGGATTAGGACTAGCACCTTCAGGGTACGATGTATCACCTGTGTTAGTTAAGACTTACTTACTTACGCCTGTCACCCCTACCCGGGTATAGGCCGTCGACGAGAGACCTCCAGCAACTCCTGTCCTGTGCTTCTCCTTCAATTCTACTCCAGGTGGTTCCCAGTCTCTTGATGTCTGCTTGGAGGTCTCGACGCCAGGAGTTTCTCGGCCTACCTCTTTTCCTCTTTCCCTGGGGGTTCCATGACAATGCCTGCCTAGTGATACTGGAAGCTGGCTTTCTCAGACTGTGACCGATCCATCCCCATCTTCTTCGCCCAATTTCATTCTCTGCTGTTATCTGCTCTGTTCTCTCCCAGAGTCTGACGTTGCTGATCTTCTCTGGCCAGTGGATTTTCAAAATTCTTCTAAGGCAACTGTTCATGAAGGTCTGTACTCTGTTGACTGTGGTTTTTGTCAATCTCCATGTCTCTGCTCCATATAGGAGAACTGCTTTTACATTGGAGTTGAAAATTCCGTCTTTGGTGTGTTGTGACAGCTCTCTGGAACTCCATACTTTTTTCAACTGGAGAAAGGCTGCTCTGGCTTTACCGATTCGTGCTCTGACATCTGCATCAGTGCCGCCTTTTTTGTCTATGATGCTCCCGAGATAGGTGAAGGACTCCACCTCCTCCAATGGGGTGCCAGCAAGCAAGACTGGTTCTTCCCTGGTTGCGTTCAGCCTCATTGTCTTTGTTTTCTGTTTGTGAATGGTGAGGCCCACTTGGGACGAGATGTCAGCAAGCCTCGTGGTCTTGTCCTGCATTTGTTGATGAGTGTGGGACAGTAATGCCAAGTCGTCTGCAAAATCGAGGTCGTCAAGCTGTGTCCACAGTGTCCACTGTATTCCACTTCGTCTGTGCTCTGTGGTCATCTTCATGACCCAGTCTATGGCCAGTAGGAAGAGGAACGGAGACAGCAGACACCCCTGCCTGACACCAGTTCTGACCTGGAGCTCTCTGGTGAACTGCCCTTCGTGGATCACGCGACATGTCATGCCATCATAGCTGCTCTTGATCAGGCGGACGAGCTTTGTGGGTACACCGTAGTGTCGTAGGAGTTTCCACAGAGTCTCTCGGTCCACGCTGTCAAATGCTTTCTCATAATCCACAAAGTTGACGTACAGCGGGGAGCTCCACTCCAGAGACTGTTCCACGATGATGCGGAGAGTGGCGATCTGGTCTGTACATGATCGGTTCTTCCTGAATCCTGCTTGCTGGTCTCTCAGCTGGGGGTCAACGGAGCTCTTCATTCTCTCTAGGATGATCCTGTTGAAGACCTTTCCTGGTACTGACAGCAAGGTGATTCCTCTGTAGTTGGAACACTTGCTGAGGTCGCCTTTCTTGGGAAGCTTGATTAGGTACCCCTCCTTCCAGTCAGCTGGCATCACCTCCTCTTCCCAGATCTTTCCAAACAGTGGGTACAGCATCTCAACTGTTGTCTCTAGGTCTGCTTTCAGAGACTCCGCTGGGATGCCATCTGGCCCTGCTGCTTTGCCATTCTTCAAAAATGCCACTGCTTTTCTGATCTCTTCCCGGCTGGGTCTGTCACAGCTGATGGGTAGGTCGGTCTCTGCCGGCTGGATGTCGGGGGGGTCGGGTGGGCTAGGTCTGTTCAGTAACTCTTCAAAATACTCGGCCCATCTGTCGAGTTGGTCTGCTCTGTCTGCAATAGGCTTGCCTTCTTTGTCTTTTACTGGTCTTTCTGTATGGCCATACTTACCCGACAATCTTCTGGTAATGTCGTAGAGCTGTTTCATGTTGCCGCTGCCTGCTGCCTTTTCTGCCTCTGCTGCCAGGCTGTCTGTGTAGGCCCTCTTGTCTGCCCTGATACTCCTCTTCACCTCGCGGTTGGCTTCCGAGTATTCCCCCTGTGCCCTTACTTTGGCTGCTCTCGTGCGACTGTTGTTGACCGCTGCTTTCTTCTGCTTCCTCGCTTCTATCTTCTTCAAGGTCTGTGCCGACAGCCAGTCCTTGTGGTGGTATTTCCTAAACCCTACAGTGTCTTTGCAGGTTGAGTTCAGCGCCTCTCTAACTGCCTTCCACTGCTGCTCTGTGGTGACTGCCTCCTCTTCATTTACTAGCTCCTGTAGCGCTTGAAACCGGTTGGACAGCACCAGTTTGAACTCTTCTCTAACTCCAGTTTCTCTCAGGAGGCCTACATTATAGCGCTGTCTTCTTGTTGTCTCTGTGCGGCTTTTCTTTAGCTTGAGCTTCATTCTTAAGGTAAGCAGATGGTGGTCTGAGGCGACATCTGCTCCCCTCCTCACTCGAACATCTTGAAGGGATCTTCTAAATTTCTTGCTAATGCAGATATGGTCTATTTGGTTCTCTGTTGTATGGTCAGGTGAGACCCAAGTTGCTTTGTGTATTCTTCTGTGTGGGAAGATGCTGCCTCCAATGACAAGTCGGTTTAGAGCACAAAAGTCTACAAACCTCTCCCCGTTCTCACTCATCTCCGAGCCTAGTCCCTGTCTCCCCATCACCTCTTCGTATCCGGTGTTGTCCTCCCCTATTTTGGCATTAAAATCGCCCATGACGATGGTGATGTCTCGCTCCGCACATTTGTCCACGGCACTCTGGAGTCGGTCGTAGAACTCTTGTTTCTCTTCCTCGTCACTGTCATTGGTGGGCGCATAACACTGGATGACGTTCAGCTTGAGCTTTTTCTTGGTTCTAAAGGCTGCTGTTATAATTCTTGGCCCAAGAGGTTCCCAGCCCATCAGCGCTCTCTGTGCCACTGGTGACAGCATGAGTGCTACTCCTTCTGTTTGGGGGGCATTCTCCTCTTCATGACCTGAATACAGAATCAGTGTTAGTTAAGAGATAGTGCCTAATTAGTTTCATGTTTGGCTCATGTGCGAAGCAAAAGTATGTGTTTTGGGCCAGTGGTCGTCTGTCTGCCGTTGTACAAAAGGTCAAGGTCCGCAAAAGATCAAGAAATAGGTGAAAAAATAGCCATATTTTGACAAAGATGTTTTTTTCTCAAATACTATTCACAGCTTCAAACCCAAACTTGGAACAGAGATATCTGATGGTAAGACCTATCTATTCATACTAATCTGGATGACCCCTCGGATAGGTCATGGGTGACAAGAGGTCAGCAGATGTGTGTAAAATGCCAATTTTTGATAGAATTGTAGGTATTATGTACATTTTTGCAAACTTTTCAATCACATTTGGCACAAAAGTAGCTGATGATAAGACCTTCCTATGCATACTGCTTTAGTCACTCATTGCAAAGGTCAAGGGTCACGGGGAGGGGGTTTGACATGTGTGAAAAATGCTTACATTTTGAGAAAACATGGATTTTGCGGTCACACATATAACTTGGTTAAACACGCGAGCCACAATTGCTTTACTTTCTTGTTTGAGAATGTTATCTGCAATATCATATACAAGAATGATCCTAGCACATTCCCGTACAGTGCATGCCATCCGGTAACATTCAGACTTTCTCAGAGAAAGAAATGTAATTAACCCCTCCACTGGCGAGAAGAAGTGAACACAAACTGTAAGAGACATAGATCCTCATGAGCCCCCACAGGGGGCTCATGAAGATCTATGCATCTTGCTGATACTTATATGTATTTGTATCTATAAGTTCCTTGAACGTCTTGGGCTCTTCGTCTTTGAATTAGCAAAGGCTTCATGAACACTGACAGTGAATGTGTCAAAAATTGAAATTGTGCATGTTTCTGTGTGTAGTGCCAGCCACACGGAACGAGTTTCAGCGTATACAACAGCAGCTTGAGAATGAAAAGTTTCCATCAGAGTATCCTGACGGAAAACCGCGGGCCTTCCACCAGCTGCCTCGAGAGGAGCAAGCTAACATTGAGAAGAAGCGACTGCAGGGTATGGAAAACTTTTGTCTGAACTTTGTTAATTAAATAGAAAAGGAAATCTATTAATGTTAGCGATATGCTTTTTCACAAAATTTTCCACCTCATTACCTAATGCTGTCATCTAGAATCTAAATTTGTTTTGTATTAGCTCTACACTTACACTTATTATTTGTAATGGGCAAAGTTTAGTTACCTTCTTTTTGGCTTATTCATCATATGTTGGTTCTCTGTTGTCTACAGTCCATGGTAAACTATAAGGGTGCCATTTTCATGGAGGCTGTTCAGGCCATAATTCCTAACTTTCCCCCAGAATACTTCATGTGACAAGGTCTGTGAGCCACTGAAAGACATAAACCATGATCAAAATAGCTAAGCCCTCATAGCTTATGTGCATGACATATCCACATAATTTCTCTGATGTTTTTTTCACAGAACGTCAAATTTTGTGGATCAGGCATGCACTTATACATGAGGGCTTAGCCCTTATGTCTAAGTGCATGACTGATCCACAAACGTTTTGAAAGAACATCAGAAAAATTATGTTCTTGCAGTGTTTCTTTCTGATGGGGTTTATGTCTTCAGAACACTG
Source organism: Semisulcospira habei (assembly GCA_036245525.1). Lineage (NCBI taxonomy): Eukaryota > Metazoa > Mollusca > Gastropoda > Semisulcospiridae > Semisulcospira > Semisulcospira habei. The sequence goes on from BTPG01000003.1 coordinate 86,781,645, forward strand.
CCTGACTTATTTGGTTTGTGGGTGCCTGCTATTTATTCTTTCAGAGTACTGCCGCAAAGCCTACAAGAAGGTTCACTCCACCCGCATGGAGGAGCGAACGGCCACCATCTGTCAACGAGAGAACTCTTTCTACGTGGACACCGTGCGAGCGTTTCGCGACCGACGCTATGAGTTCAAGGGGCTGTCGAAAGTTTGGAAAACGAAGCTGACAGAGGCGGAGAAAAAAAACGATGCAGCGGAGACGAAGCGTGCGAACGGTCTTTTGGTCTTGTACGACTCCTTACAGCTGGCACACAAGTGCATCCTCAACTCCTTCTACGGCTACGTCATGAGGAAAGGGTGGGTGGTCTCTGGTGTTTTTGTAAAACTCTTTCTTGACAAGGGTCCGTAGATTCCTTTTGAGTGCTTTTAAGTGCTTTCCAAATGATTTTCTCAGAAAAGGCCTTTTAAGTCCTTTTAAATGCCACTATTGTCCTTTCCGATCAGTCAGCAGTGCTTTTGCCCAGAAAATAGACCTTTTATGTGCTTTTATCGGCACAAAATATTATTTTCAAAATCAAAACTTGCTTGACCAACTATGAAAAACATGGTATTTGATTCTGAAGACGCGAGCAGATGAACTGGCCTCCATCTTGGCCTTACTGAGAATGTTTATCGCATCTCGAGCGTTCTCGCGAGGGGTGTGATTTTATACTTCCGGTGTAATCTTGCGAGCTGAGTTGCTTTCATTCATCACGTTGATGGTTGTGAGGATGTTTATGCATCCGTCAAGCAGTCTGCAAGCTCGGGATATGTCCTGTTGTTTGATGAGAGCCTCAACAACAACAACAAAATCAGGATGATGCCAGGCAGCTGGTGGTGGAAGCAGATCGTCTCAGTTTCTAGGCGCAAGAGCAGAGATCTTTCAACCTTGTGGATCGGTCTAACACACTGCGACTGACCTCAAAGTACAAGCTGGAGGAAGCATCTCACTGTGAAAAGGAACTGTGCAAACTGCAAGATGAGTTAAAGAAATGTGTTTAGGCAGGTTCTTTAACTGGTCCTACAGCTTGCTTTGTACCGATTCCCTGCATCTAGATTGTCACTCCTGCAAAAAATGGAAAACTGACCTTATGCAGAAGAAGAGTTGGGCTGTGCCTTGGAATTGGTGAGCACAGAGTTACAGCTGTCAATGTTGTTGCTTGAAAAGGATCAAGATTGACAGCTGGAGCTCTGAGCTGGTTGTGAATATGTACGTAATACAAGATGAATTTCAGAAAGCTGAACATGAACTGTGTATACCAATGCCTTCACTTCTTGTGAGCTTTGTCAAGCTTGTCCTTCTTTACATAACCTAAAAAGTTAATGACTGACCTGATGCAGAAGAAGAGTACAGAGTTACAGAGTGAAAAATGAAAAGCATCAAGATTGATACCTGGACCTCTGACTTGACTGAACTTGTTGAAATAATAGCTCAGAGCCATGGATGTCCATCATGATGCTTTTCAAGCACGATGGCTGATATTAAATCTCAGACTAAACATAACTGTCTTGATGTTTGAAAAGCATAACTATAGACAGCTGGAGCTTGGTCGCAGGTTGAGAGCCCACTAAGGGTCAAACGCTCTCCTCATTCAAATCACTTCTCAAAACCCACCTACTGTACAATGCTGCTTTTACTAGTTCATTTCCCCAGCCATGCACAATTCATCACCAGTGTCACGTGTGTGTGTATGTGTGTGTGTGTGTGCGCGCGCACGCGTATGCTGTGTGTGCGTGTTAGCTGTTAGCTTTTTCATTGTATCAGCGATTAGAGCTACTTTTAGAATAAGTGCTTAACAAATCGCCTTTATTATCATTATTAAGGGTATAGCAGTAGGCAACTGAGGCTCTGAGCAGGTTAAAGTAGAGATTTCCCTTGCCAGCTACAGGTTCACGGATCATAGGACCTGGAGTGTTTTCGCAAGAATAACTGAGAACTTATAAATTGCTACATTTGCTGACCAACTTGACTTCGTCGAGGTCCTTTTATTCTCAAGCTTGGTACTTTTAAAGGTTCTTATAAGGTCCTTTTTAGGCCCAATCCAACCTACCTGGGAATCCTGTTGACAGATATTGACATAGGTGACAGTCTTCGGTTCTGGAGACTGAGTCAGCTTTTTCAAACTTCTGGAAAGGTGAATTTCAGCTTTTTGTTTCAGACAGAACAGCCTTTTAGCTAGCTTGTTCCATTTGCAAGAGACATAAATTCTCATGAGCCCCTGCATCCGCAGGGGCTCATGAGAATTTATGTCTCTTGCTTATAGTGGATCGTGGGGCATAGAAAGGCCATTGACTGTTTTTCAGTTGATGACAGGTGATCTCTCATTAGGATGGTCGCTTGAAACGGGTTCTGCTGTTTAAGCTGCTGAAACTAAAACAGTCCATAAACAGTGCAATAAAAAATAAAAAAAAAGAAAGAAAAGAAAAAGGAAATCTGAAAATCTGTCAGATTACTTTCATTCAAGTCGATAGTTATTCATAAAGATGTTTGACATGTTTTTGTTACCTTATTGTTTTATTAAAAGAAGTACCCAACGGAGAAAGAAACACGCTTAGAAAAGACGGGTACAACACAATTGTACAGTATTGTATTGTTTTATTGATTTATTGTGTTAAATTTTTTAACTTGCAGTGCCCGTTGGTACAGTATGGAGATGGCGGGTATTGTGTGCTACACTGGTGCCAACATCATCACTAAAGCACGAGAAATTGTGGAGCAGATTGGGTACGTGCATATCTACTGTCGACAGTTTGTCTGTCCTGCTGTTTTGGAGTGGGGGGAGGGGGGGGGATGGGGGGTGGGGGGGGGGGGGCATATCCCAGATTTTGGAAGCGTCACCTAATGACTGTGTACCAGCTGCAGGAAGTAATGGCAATAATCTGTGTAAAGCAGCAAGTAAAGATTGCGTTGCAAGCAGAGCGAGTGCCTTGTCCTTGTCTTCAATTAAACACACCCCTTATTCTGAGTTACTAGAGTTGGAGTGCGATCGGATGATACGACTTGTCAAGGTGACCACCTGTCTAAGCCTGATGGCACCAAGCTAATCTGGCACTACCCTTGAATTATCATGTTCGATTCATCCCCTGCAATAGCGTGTTGGGTCTAAATGGGTTAATTTTATGATCCTGACAGTCAAGGGGGTAAAATGTGTTTGAGATTTTGGACTTTACGTCCTGTGGCCATAATGTCGAAAATCACACGTGTTATGATTTTAACAAATTTAAATCAGACGTCCCTTGGAGCTTGACACAGATGGCATCTGGTGCGTGTTGCCCGCCACCTTCCCAGAAAACTATGTCGTCAAGACAACCAACCCCAAGAAGGCCAAGGTCACCATCTCCTACCCTGGCGCCATGCTCAACATGATGGTCAAGGTAAGAGGTCACACTTTGAGGTCGCACAGTCTTGGTGCTGCTGTTGTTGTGATGATGGTAGTTGTGTTCTTTCATTTTCTGAGCAGCTTTGCAGCATCTCCTGTTATCAGACATCACATTTATAATAATACCATAATAATACCGTTATTATATAGGCGCTTTTTCTCAATTTTGGGGAAATCGACTCAAAGCGCCGCGCCTGAAACCCAACACACACACTCACGAAACAGACACGGATTTACGCCATTTAAGACAAACACAGTACAAACACAGTACAAGACAAACGAAGGGCCAGTCAGCTACTGAAGTTACAGAGATTTTTGATCGCTTGTATTTGAAATTTGTAAAGTGGCCTGAGACCGGTACCAAAGTGTGTTTTTTTTTTCTGTTTTGGGTACTTGTGTTGTACACAGTTGCACTTTTTAATCTATGGAAAGTCTTTGAGTTTGACCACTTTCACCTACGTCTTTGTCACAATAATTCAACAACAATCACAACATTAGCAGCATCAAGACTGGTACGCCTTGGGGGAACTCTCCTGCGCAGAAAAGAGAAATAGAACTGAAAAGTCGTTCATTTTGCGACATTTAAACCTCATAGTTTAAGTTCGTAACTATGTGCAGAATTATCTGAGCTGCCAAGTGCTACGATTTAGGCATAGCATGCTACGACTTGGACATACTTGCTACGATGCTACGATCGGTCCTGAAAACTACGATTTAAAAAAAAAAAAAGGTTGCCAGTCACTGACTGAACTAAAAATAACTTTTTACCTAGAATCGTGTCTAGTAAATGACCAATTGCGTTGTGTTTCGAACTCGGGGGGGGGGGGGGGGGGGGGGGGGGGGGGGGGAAATCTGTGCAAATAATGCTCCCTTTTTTTCTTGGCCGGTGGTGCGTTCAGTAAACGGCAGCAGTTTCTCTTCTCGCTGTGCCTTTTGAACGAAGCGCTTTCTCTCAGCCGTTGTCAGCGAGTCGGTTGCCAAAGCAGATGCAGATGACAGAGATTATTGACTAACCGCTGTAGTCCACGCATGCTACTCCTTTTTCTTAAATGCTACTCCAGATAGGTTAGGATGCTACTCTTTGACATGATGGTGGGTTAGCAGCCCTGAATTATTGTTGCCATGCTAAGAACATTTACAGAGTAAATATTGTGAACTGTTAGTCCTTAAGTGCCTGGAGCAATTTGCTTGTAAGGGTCGATGGCTTCAGAAAAAATCTTGAAATACAATTGTTAACCATTTATTGCCTGGAGCAATTTGCTTGTAAGGGTCGATGGCTTAAGAAAACAAATCTTGAAATCCAATTGTTAACCCTTTATTGCCTGGAGCAATTTGCTTGTAAGGGTCAATGGCTTCAGAAAAAATCTTGAAATACAATTGTTAACCCTTTATTGCCTGGAGTAAGTCACTTGTAAGGGTCAATGACTTAAGAAAACAAATCTTGAAATACAATTGTTAACCATTTATTGCCTGGAGCAATTTGCTTGTAAGGGTCGATGGCTTAAGAAAAAATCTTGAAATCCAATTGTTAACCCTTTATTGCCTGGAGCAAGTCGCTTTCAAGCGACTTACTCCAGGCAATAAAGGGTTAATGGCTGTGAAAAAAATCTTAAAATAAAATTTTCTATGATAATTTTTCCAGGACCATTTCACGAATGACCAGTACCAGGAGCTGGTGAGCCCTGACTCGCTCAGTTACACCGTGCGCAACGAGAACTCCATTTTCTTTGAGGTGGACGGCCCGTACCTGGCCATGATCCTGCCGGCCTCTAAGGAAGAGGGGAAGAAGCTCAAGAAACGCTACGCTGTCTTCAACTTTGATGGCTCCCTGGCTGAGCTGAAGGTAACTTGTTTTGTACATGGCCATGTGGGGTTGGGGGCTCGTGAGGTTCTATGCTTCTTGCTGGCCTCTTTTACATCAGTGTTCTTCATGCAGACATGCTGCTTGGACATGTTTTATAAAGCAGTGAATCATGACGGTTTCATTTTAGATGCTTAAACCATTTAACACAGTTGTTAGGTGTTGCTTCCAAATCAGGGATGTGCGGCCGCATATCTCAGATTTTGGAAGCAACACCTAACGACTGTGTACCAGGTGCAAGAGATAATAGCAATAGGGTCTGTGTAAAGCAGCAAATAAAGACTGCTAGAAGATCAAGTGTCTTGTCCTTGTTTTCATCTCATGAACGCACCCGTTATTCTGATTTACTAGATTTCTAGCTGAGCTGAAGGTAACTTGTTTTATACATGCTTTTCCCAACCACGTGTTATAAGGCTGTTTCAGTTCACATGTGGTGTTATGGGTTGTGCAGTCTCATCTGCAGTTTTGACTGTTTCATTGCAGTGCCGCATAATGATTAGCTGCTGAGGCAGGGTAAAGCAAGAGTGACCCAACACTGGCTCCGCATTATATGAATGAATATGATATATTCACAGGGTTTTGAAGTGAAGCGTCGAGGCGAGCTGGAACTGATCAAGATTTTCCAGTCGTCCGTGTTTGAGGCATTCCTGAAAGGCTCCACTCTGGACGAGTGCTACAAGGCAGTTGCCAAGGTCGCTGACTACTGGCTGGATGTCCTGTACAGCAAGGTCAGGGCACTGTGTTAGCCTGTGAAAGGTCACCTAAGAGCTCACAACTTTGCTTTCATGAAAGCGAAAAAGTTTACAAATTTACTTTGTTCTTTATTATCAGTGATGGTTTTCCTTTGGCCTATATTTGCTTAAAATACACACATTTATTTATCAATTCCATATCACATTGGCATGTCTGTAAGAGTATATGTCCCATGTTTTTCTTTTCAGGGTCCCCCACCCGGGTCTGCCCTGGGGGACTTGGGTGGGCCTAACTACTTTTTCGTTCCCAGGGTCACCCTGGTCAGCCCCACAGGGTGGGTTTTCCCTTCTATTCTGGGGCACGTGTTTCTGTCTACCTTTGGTCCATTCACATGTATTTTCCTTTTTTAAACTCTCCCTACTGTCTGCGCTGCCTGTAGCTCTTGATACTGGATGTGTGTTGCTAAATGGTCTTAGGTTTATTTAGCGTATTAGACTGGCTGGCGACATACATTCAATATTCTGTTTAGTTTATTTTCATAAGCAGTGCAGGCACGTCCTGAGAAAGTCTTGTTGCTGTCGGGACGTTAAGCAATGTACAATCAATCAATCATTCTTTTCAGGGGGGGGCCTGAAAAATCATTACCGATGACATTACTAATTGGAACCTTCGCTTAACTCATAATTTTAGCCAAAAAACTTACTGTGTGCCCCTCATACTAGGGGAGGGAACCACTGGGGAGCCGAAACCCGGATACCCCAAGTGGTCTCCCGTACTACCCTATCCGGTGGCGCACTCACCCTTTCCTGCCAGTGACTTCGCTAGCTCAGTTAGGATGGTCGTGTGCACCTCGTGCTTCGACCTTACACTGTGTGAACTCTACTTGGGATCTCGACTTGTGTGATTCTTGGTCCTTTAAGGAAGGAAAAAGATTATAAAAGAAAAGAAATAGGATTATTCTGTACTTGTGTGGGTTGTGCGATTCTGTATTCAAGATGGACAGGTAAAGCTTCGGTTACTGCCTCAGCTGACGTTTTGACCGGGCGACGGCATTTCCCGAATTTCACAATTTTCGAATTTGTATGTACGTGACCGGTTGGGAACTCGGACCCTCCTTCAGGCTCCGAGCACTCGCAAGGCCTATGTCTGTCTTATGTTACAGTGCTCAATTGAGGACTTGCACCCTGTGGCGAATTTCAATGGCCTAGTGACGTGCATGATGTTTGTCTTCCCTGTTCAGGCTGTTCCTCCAGTCGACCGTGCGCTCTATGCACTACTTGGAAGGAAGACCGTTGGTCATAACTTTGGGCCTTTTACAGGAGAGAAAGGCCGGCACGCAAAGGCGCTGCCGTACCTTTGAATGTGAAACATAGAAATGCAATTTCAGACATCGTTTGTGTGTCAGCGCAAAAACGGGTCATGCTGTCCCCACCGGTGCCTCGTGCAGTGCTGCCTCGTCCTGCGTGGACGATTGAGCCTAGTAGCAGCCGTAAAGAATTCACCATCCCGCACAGCACCAAGAGCTCTATTATACTCTTCAATCCACAGAGGGGGAGACAGGCCAGGCAGGGGTTCGCCACCCTACGATTTAGTGAGGCCTTTGAGAGCTCGGTCTCCCCGCAGAGAATATGTTGGGTCGAATACTAGCCCTCCTGGCAATAAGAGAACCCAGGCAGCAGAAACGGAGGACCCCCCCCCCTCGGAGTGGAGAGCGCCCTTCTGCCGTAGGCCGGACCAGCGCCTGGACAGGGTCACACCTTCGGGGACTCACTCCGAGGGCAGGGCTCGAAATTAGCGGGGGCCCGGGGCCAAAAACCTGCAAAGTTGATTTTGGGCTCGGAAAGTTGAAAAACGAAGGGCCCGCTTGGCCCGCAAAATAATTCGTCTGCTACAGCTAGCTCTACTCGGCAGTTTCGTATTTGGGCCAAGGGAAGCAACCCACACCGGTGCCCTAAATTTGGACAGAAAAAAAAAAAACTGAGAAAAGAAGCGAAAACCCTTTAATTTTGCACTCAAAAGTTTAATGTGGTGAATGATAGCATTTTCCCATTTAAAATTTGCCAAATTGGGAAACGTACGTCGTCTCCGATGCCCTCAGAATTTTTTTTTTTTTTTTTTAACTTTTGTGCATTGAGGTCAGATTTTTTGTTAGGTTACTCATATTAAAAATTTAATGATGTGTATTGTGCAATACTCAGTCACAAAACTGAAAAGTATTATACAAGAGACTCACTTGATTTTTTTCTATTTTGTTTAATGGCCATTTCAGGCTCACTAGTCACTGGAATTGTGTGTCACTGAATATGTGTGTATGTGTTTTTTCCCCTTTTTTGTTGGTAATGTTTGAAAGTGAAAGAAAAGGCAAATAAAAATGACATCACTCAGCAAAATTGGAAATTCAATTGTTTTTATTTTAGATTATCAGACAAATTGTACTTTTTACTTATTATATTGTCAATAATTCTTTTGTTTTTTGTTTGCATTATTTTTCAAAGTTGGGCCCCGAAAGTTGCTTGTGGGCCCTCAAATTTTTCAATCAAGGGGCCCGGTGGCCCCCAAAGAAAAAAGTTAATTTCTAGCCCTGGAGGGGGACAGGATGTCAAAGCGCAATGTTGATAGGTCTCAGGGTAAGGTAAGAGAAAGAGAAATTTTGGGGTCCAGAGATAGAGAGTGGCGCCACTGGCGTTCCACTGGCGATGTTAACCTCCTTCGGGAGAGGACCAGTGTGGTCAGTTCTATCATCCGTTGTAGAGAGAGTAAGGAGAGAGAAAGTATGAATAGATGGCGGACTCCCGAAATGCAGAAATACCAAAGAGTTCGATCTTCGCGTTCGGATGAACGGGCACAGCGTGTGGAGTCAACGCAGGACAGAGACTGCATTTGGGTGGACGTCTCGCCTTCTCGATCTTCATCATCAGATCGGAAGTCCAGTTCTTACGTCTCGCGCCAACGGACATCGTCGCGACAACGGGATGCGCAGTTTCCAGCCAGGCACAGCAGATCCTCGGACCGGTTGGACAGCCATCGCGCGCATAGGGAGGAACAGGTTCGTCGACAGCGGGGAGATCTCTCACGGGACAACCGGTGGACGGAGACGACTTCTCGGCGGGATTGGAGCAGTCTTCATCGTCTTTCCACAGGCCAGGATTACAGACGTCCGGCAGAGACTTCGTCCCGGTCGACACTTGGACCTACTACTACTGCTTCTATTTCTCGGGGCGCGGTGGAGGACGAGGAGGCACTTAGTCTTCATCCGGAGGATTCGGTGTCAGTGCTGGGAATCGACGATGAAGACGCACTGGCTTCACCGGGACGGCGTTCTCCTATCTCCAGCATCGCTGTGGACGCGACTTTGATGTCTTCTACTCGTCGGGATTTGCATGAAGTGGCTTGCCTCATTGCTGCGTTTCTTCCGACGGAACACTGTCCACCTTCACCTCTTTTGAAGAGGAAGGCGGTGGAGATGGTCGACACACCTCAACAGGCCAAGCACATCAAGACTCTACCTCAACCGGCAGGTTTGAGGGACCTCACGGAGGCGTTCTCAGCGCATCTTCGCACGGACAGAGTTGGAGAGCAGGGATTCTTCTCCGACAGGAGGTGGCCGGGGGGAATCAACGTGAATTTCCGTCAAGAATGGTATGCGGGACACTCCCAGGCATTCAGCTTACTCTTCTACGGTGGACAAAGAGGCCTTCGTCCAAGCAGGACTAACACAGCGTTCCCTGTCGGGTGGACTGGACAAAACGGCCGCACTGGTTCGGAATTCCCTGGCATGCACCGGTTTCCTGGAGATGGCGACACAGTTGGTGGTCATGAGGATGGAGAACACCTGGGATCTTGAGGCTTCAGCTCCCTTACGAGAGATCCACACGGTACTGATTGCGGCGAATAGAGCGGCCTTCCATGCTTCAGTCAGCACCATGGCAGCGGCTTCGAATTGCGATCTGTTACGACGGGATGAGCTTCTGAAACAATGCACTACCCTTCCAGCTTTGTTGAAGGCGCAACTGCGACAGGCACCCTTGGGCGGCAACCTGCTGTTCGGACCGACGTGGCAGGAGGTACGGGAGTCCAACAAGGATCTGTGGCCAGCCCCAGCTAGAGTAGTCTCAGCACGCTTTCAGTCTGCCCGCAGAGCCGTGGGTCGTGCCCTGCGGTTCTTCAGACCCTCCTCTTCCCGACAGTCCCGAGGTCGAGGCAGAGCCTTCTCTCTTCCGGCGCGTTCATGTCCCTGCACCCTCCACTTCCTGGTCCAGAGGCTCTCGGCAGCGAGGTTGCGGCCGGGCTCGCTGACCTGTCCCCGATTCTCCCACCGATACCTGCTGGGTCTCCGGTCGGTGGGAGGTTAGCTCTTCACAGCTGAGCATGGAAACAGCTGTTTTCGGACGACCCTTGGATCATCTCAACAGTGATGGAGGGCATGAGGATCTCCTTCCAGTCACCTCCCCCTCTGAGACACTCCCCCCTTTGGACGGGAGTACCTTTAGAACGAGACAGGGCGACAGCGTTACAGAGCAAAGTGGATGCACTTTTACAGAAGGAGGCCACGGAGGTGGTCCTGTGTTGTGACTCCCCCGCATTCTACAGTCGTCTCTTCCTCGTACCAAAACCAGAGGGGAAATGGAGGCCGATCATCGATCTTTCGGCTCTAAACAAATTCATTGTGGCACCACACTTCAAGATGGAGAGAGCGCTGAGAGCAGCGGTATGTCCTCAGGACTTTGCAGTAAGCCTCGACCTCGCGGATGCTTATCTGCACGTTCCCATCCATCCAGCTTCGGGACGTTACCTACGCTTCGCCTTTCAAGGGATTGTTTACCAGTTTCGGGCCCTGCCTTTCGGGCTGAACCTCAGCCCTTGGGTTTTTACCAGAATTGTGGATGGAGTGATGGCAAGGTTCCAACAGACAGCTTCCAGTCCGACATCCAACTACCTGGACGACTTGCTGTTACGAAACCAGGTGGCGTGCATTTTGGAGACCGACAGAGATGGCCTGCTCGCACTACTACTTCATCTGGGATTCCTAGTCAACGGAGGCAAGTCTTATTTGGTACCGTCTCGCTGTTTTGTCTACCTGGGCATGGAGTTTTTAACCGATCTAAATCGAGTAAGACTACCAGAGGGATGGATTCAGACTGTAATGGAAGCGGCGCTTGGAGCGATACACGCGGAAGCCCTACCGGCCAGATCCTGGCTTCGTCTGTTAGGCCTGCTAATCGCAGCAGCGGATCTCCTTACTCTAGACAGACTGTATGCGTGACCGATTCAGCTTCACCTACTCCTACATTGGCGCCCTTCCTCAGGCGATCTGGAGACTTTGGTCCCGACAACGGAGTTAGTACAGTCCCATCTGTGGCGTTGGACGGACAGTACTTGGCTAGCATCAGGGATTCCCCTCTTCTCCCCGCCGCCTCATCTATCTGCATGGATGCGAGCAACTCAGGTTGGGGAGCCCACCTGTTACCGCAGTTTACCATGGCCTCGGGCCGTGAGACAGAAGTAGAGGCAGGCAGACATATCAATTGGCTGGAGATGAAAGCTGTATGGCTAGCACTCATCGTTTGGGAAGATCGACTAACGCAAAACGAGGTGCTCGTGCTCTCCGACAACTCTACAGTCGTCGCATACATCCAGAACCAAGGGAGTACGCGCGCACCCTCCCTCTGCATACTCTTATATCAAGTCTTCCTGTGGTGCAGGGACCGGGGCATTACCCTTCGGGAGCGACACATTGCGGGACACCTAAACGTTCTGGCAGATGCTCTCTCTCGGCGGGATCAGATGCTTCACACGGAATGGTCTCTTCGGCCAGATATCTTCCAGCTACTCTGCGCGCATTGGGAGACACCGATAATCGATCTTTTTGCCACGAGATGGAACAACAAGCTTCCCCTGTTCGTCTTGCCCGTTCCGGATCCACTAGCCTGGGCCGTGGATGCGCCATCCATTTCTTGGGAAGGACTCCAGGCGTACACGTTTCCTCCCACAGTGCTGGTTCCGAAGATCATTCAGAAACTCAGGGAAAGCAGCACGATTATGATACTAGTGGTCCCTTTCAACTGGGCCAAGAGCTGGACCACCCATCTCTTGGCCCTTGCGACGGATCCGCCTATGATACTTCCCACTTAGAGTACAATGCTCAAGCAACCAAAGCAGCATCTATTCCACCCGTGCCCGGAACGGCTGATGCTACACGCGTGGAGATTGTCCGGCAAGCCCTCTCAGCTAGAGGCTTTTTGGGTCCTGCAGTGGAGGCTATCTCTACAGCCAGAAGGGTCTCAACTCGTAATGTCTACGAAGGGAAGTGGCGCGTGCTCCAGTCCTGGTGCGCTGCAGAGCGACTTTCCCATATGGATTTAACTACTCCCCAGTTGGCCGAGTTCTTCCTGTGGCTTTTCGTCAGACAGAAGTTGGCACCCATCACCATACGCGGTTACCTGGCAATGGTGGCAGACACATATAGACACTTAAGACGAGCCGAACCGGGAGCTTGCAAAGATTTGGCAGATCTGATGTCCCATTTTGATCTGCAACGCCCGGCCTCACGCTCGTTAGTTCCACGATGGGACCTGTCTTGGGTGCTCACTGGGATGAGATTCGAGCCACTAGAGTTAGCAAGGTTGGGAGATCTTACTAGGAAGACCTGTTTCCTACTTGCGCTTGCCACAGCCTCACGAGTTAGTGAAATACACGCCTTTTCGGTACGTCCCGTCTGTCTCCAACATAGGACTGATGGATCGGTTCAGCTGCTTACGGACCCTGCCTTTTGGGCTAAGAACCGAGTTCCTACTGTCGCCCCACAAGTCGTAACAATTCGACCGATCAGGGCAAGGGATCAGACACGGGACTCACGACTTCAGGACCCTGTTAAGGCTCTTAAAGTGTATCTGCGCAGAACTAAGCCACTAAGACAAGGGCGCTCATGCCTTTTCCTGCCCTTGGCTCCGGGCAGACGAGACATTTCGGCACAAACTTTCTCGTCCTGGATACGTTGGGTTATCTGTGAGGTGTATAAAGAGCTCGCCCCAGAACAAGCGAAAACGATGCGCATCCAGGCTCATGAAGTCTGAGCAGTGGCAGCGAGTATCGCTTTTGACAGAAACTGTGCAGTGAGAGACATTGTGGCTGCTGTGGGTTGGCGGGCTGAGTCTACCCTCGCCCGCTTTTACATAAGAGACTTATCCGGCCAGTGCACTAATCTTGACCTTGTGGGGGACATCTCGGCAGCGCAGCACTCCCTCCCGGCGCCGCAGGTGCCATAATTTCGCCTAGCTAAAATTTTCGGGAGTGGGCGCAATGGGAGGGGCCTTGATAGTCGGCTCGCTTCGCAAGTTTTGGGGGTGGGGTTCCATACTAGCGGCACCCTCCTCCTTTTCGTAATTCCGATTAGTAATGTCATCGGTAATGATTTTGAGAAAATAAATAAATTTTTCTTTAAAATGTATTTTACGTGTTGGAGTCGTAGTCGTAGTATGATAAGCACACCAAACGCACGCATGTAAGGTTCTTTTAAATAAACTTCATTCAGCTGCAACCCATCACACATGGCTTAAGGATGTAGGCTACACTGGAGTAACAGTTCCAACAATATTTTAATTCAGCGATGCGATCTCCACACAATGCATTCCCAAATGCACCAACACTGATACAATGTCTCTTCTGCAAATGTCAACAATGCCGACACAAAGTTCCTCACACAACGTACACCACCGTTACGCTGCGTCTCTCACAATGTACACCCTATACGGGCCACGTACCTACGATAAACTGTGTGTCCCTACAACTGACAATGCATGACAATGTACACACATGCTTCCTAGCACCAACTTTTATAATAAAACGACTTTCCAGAATAATCTAAGGAATTCACAACGCAACCAATCAGAACGGAACACGTAACTGAAACTCATAAATATTAATAAATAAAGAACTTTCTAGAATAACTACAATAGTCTACAAAAATTTGCTAAACTCAGCCCCAAATCCTAGTGTGTAATTACGTCACATAAAAGTATGGCAGACCGTTCACGACCTTCCATAACACACACTGAATGGCTGTTAATTTCAGGCGCACAGAAAACAACTATAATTAAAACATAGAGCTTGCACTTTGACGTCACATGTAAGGTCACTAGACAGCGCGACCTTGCTAGAACATTCTAATCTATTTTCAGCGAAACTACGCATTCCAAAAATCAACCGCTCTTCTCCGTGCGACTTTGCTAGAAGCTTCCGGACTAAACTTAGCATATCATAACAAAGCCAAATCCGCAATCTGCGGGAACAATAAAGAATCTTACTGAAAAGGTACGTGATTCGCAACCATGATAGCTCAGATAAAAATCGGATAGTTTCCTACGATTAACACATGCATGCTCTCACAGAACAACACGCCCACAATCGTAACAATGTATTTTTTTGAAAAATACTTACCGATGACATTACTCAGAGGTCCCTCCCTCCTACCCCGCTTGCCGCAGTGGTGCTAGGCTCAGTCACTGGCGGGAAAGGGTGAGTGCGCCACCGGATAGGGTAGTACGGGAGACCACTCGGGGTATCCAGGGTATGGCTCCCCAGTGGTTCCCTCCCCTAGTATGAGGGGCACACAGTAAGTTTTTTGGCTAAAATTATGAGTTAAGCGAAGGCTCCAATTAGTAATGTCATCGTTAAGTATTTTTCCAAAAAATACATTTTAAAGAAAAATTAATTTTATGCAAGTCTAGGAGATACTGTAGGGTCACAAAGGTCAGATTATCTGCGTGACCCGGCTGTGCATGTGAGCCACAAGGGCTTTACCTTTCTTGTGTTTGACCAGGCGGCCAACATGCCGGACTCGGAGCTGTTTGAGCTGATTGCGGAGAACCGCAGCATGTCGCGCAAACTGGAGGATTACGGAGGACAGAAGTCCACTTCCATCAGCACGGCTAAACGACTGGCGGAGGTTCGTACCGAGAACCTTATCATCGTTTAACTGGCTTGTCGGTTAAAAGACATAGTGGCATAGCTCAGACTGATGATGTAAATGAAGCTACTCTTCGCCAGAGATATGTTGGGTTGGCTAAATCCACTGCATGTGTGTGGGCTTTGTGCGTTTGTAAACTACTTGAAATGCAGGTTTAATAAGGTTTATTTTACCCGCGAGGGGCGGTTGTGTGCCTCTGATGGGCTTGACAATTCATACAATTTTAGACAAGAAATGAAGAACATATGTTATTGTTATACTGACATCTTATTTCTGAAATTTAAGTGACGAGAATAATAAATTTTGGTATCAGTTTCAGCCAACTTAATCAATTTTCAAATACAAACGATTTGAATTTTCAAAAACAACTTAAGTAGCTCGCTTAAGCTTGCTCTTAGCACCACGTGAATGTTCTGTGTTTACATACAGTGTGTGAGTGAATGCGCGTGATTCACATGAGCGTGCTTGTTGGGTTCAGTTCATGGGTACATTCTGCGCATTGAGTTATATTATAAATATGAGAAATGCGCTATATAAATACAATGTAATAATAATAAAATTCAGATTCACATTAAGGATCCGAACAAGAACGTGATTGTCAAGCCTGTAAAATGTGAAGAAATTCCCAACAAAGAAACACACTTAGAAAGGACAAGTACAACACAATTTATTTATAAATTGTATTGTATTTGTTCTTTTGAAGCATGTTTCTTTCTTTCTTGAGATTAACATATAGCTTCTGTTGGTTATTGCCTTTATGATGAATATGAGAAGAAACTGGTTTCTTTCGTGTAGTTTCTGGGAGATCAGATGGTAAAAGATGCCGGCCTGGCCTGCCGCTTTGTCATCTCCAAGAAACCGGAGGGGGCACCCGTAACGGAGAGGTATGCACAGTACAGAAGCACCTGTTTTTAGCAGCCGCCTTCTTCAAAATAAAAAGTCATATAAACAAATTGTCTGTCTTGTCATGCAAAATAAATCACTAGTGCTCAGTTCAAACGATAAAATGCTCGCTTTAGCGAGCACTTTATCAGTTGAATTGAGCACTCGTGATTTGTGTAACGGGAGGTCAGGTATATTTTAATCTCTATTTAAATCATTGTCAAAAAGCGTCACGGTAGATAAAGGATACCGCCAGATTAGCTTGGTGCTTTTGAAGATGCCGAACTGATTTGTCATTCCAAGATGCTATGCTAATCTGACACTACAAACCTTGAACTATCATAGCCAATTCGTCTGTCACAGTTTGTATGCAGTATGTGTAAGTGCTTCCCAACATTGCAAAAGTCGTTATTGGGTGCGAATGATTTTCATGTATTTGAAGTACGAGTACAAGAGACATGCAAATAGGTTGCTTCAGTCATTCATGTCTGTGCATCAGGGTTTGACAAATCAGAGCCATGCAATAGGATTTAAAAAAAACAACTCTGCATTGTTTTAACCCCGTCACTGCTGTGACAAAGCAAACAAAAACAAATGCAAGAGGCATTGATCCTGATGAGTCTCTGCAGGTGCAGGGGCTGATGAAGATATAGGTATTTTCCAGGGCTTATTTATAATACACGCGCACATCAGGCAGATAGGGTCCATCAAACAGGGAAAGAATAAGTGACATTGATTGTACTAAGGTGCCTGCAGTGAAGGGGTTTGACAGTGACTGATTTAACCCCTTGCTGAGAAAAAGTGAACAAGATCCAACTGCAAGAGCCCCCGCGGGTCTGCCCTGGGGGACTTGGGTGGGGGTTAACTACTTTTTAGTTCCCAGGGACACCCTGGTCAGCCCCACAGGGTGGGTTTTCCCCTCTATTCTGGGGCATGTGTTTCTGTCTACCCTTGGTCCATTTACCTGTATTTTCCTTTATTTTCTCAAAATCATTACCGATGACATTACTAATAGGAATACTTCGCTTAGCTTATCAAGCTTATAAGCTAAGCGAAGTATTCTTATTAGTAATGTCATCGGTAAGTATTTTTCGAAAAAATACATTTTAGAGAAAAATTCATTTTTTAAACTCTCCCTACTGTCTGCGCTGCCTGTAGCTCTTGATATTGGATGTGTGTTGCTAAATGGTCTTAGGTTTATTTAGCGTATTAGACCGGCTGGCAACATGCATTTAATATTCTGTTTTTTTTTTTTCACAAGCAGTGCAGGCTTGTCCTGAGAAAGTCTTGTTGCTGTCGGAATGTTAAGCAATGTACAACCAACCAACTGCAAGAGACGTAGATCCTCATGAGCCCGTGCAGTTGCGGGAGCTCGTGAGAGTCTGTCTCCTGCTGACCCCACTTCATACTATACATCCCTTGAGCGGATTTGGCATTGAATTAACAAAAAATTTCAAATCACAATCTGCAACCGCTGCTGGGAAAAAGTGAACAAGATCTAACTGCAAGAGACATAGATCCTCATGAGCCCCCGCAGTTGCGGGGGCTCATGAGGATCTATGTCTCTTGCTGACTCACTTCGTGTATATACTGCCTTCGTGTATATATGGCATTGAATTTACGAAGATTTCAGAAACACAATCTGCGACCTCTGGCAGTGAAAGTTACAGAAAAGTTCAGTGTTCCATAAAAAGTAAGAATGTTTTCTTAAAAAAAAAAAAAATAGCCTGTAGATTTTTTTTCTTTCAGAGCGATACCTTTGGACATATTTCAAGCAGAGCCAAGTGTGAGGAGACACTACCTGCGAAAATGGCTGAAGAGCCCAGAGAGCAGCGACTTTGACATCAGAGAGGTAACACAGTCCTATGATTCAGGAACTCTTATTGGCCATGTTCAGCCCCCGTGTTCATTCAGCTGCTGTTACTGTTTACAGTTCCCATGGCTGCATGCATAAATGAGTTGTCTTTGTCATGATGATTCGTGACTAAAAGCGCTACCGATGGCCAATGGGTTAAACGACCGGCACGTTTCTTTTTACAAGTGCACCAAGTGCAAGACAGATTGGTGTCCGCATGCAACCTCGTAAGCGGCATTTGTTTCCTCAAAAACATTACCGATGACATGACAATTGGAAGTGTCTACTACTTGCTCAATTTTAGCCTAAGAACCTGTTGTGTTACAACACAACCCAGGAGGCACTCGGGGAACCCCCAGAGGGGCCAAGAGTTGTCTCCTGTCCCTGCCCTACCGGTTCTGGGCCACGAGGTAGCCTAACCAGTCATCCTACTTAGCTCGCGCTGTGAAGACGTGTTCAGCGTTAGCCTTGCACTCTAACATGTTTGCTGCGACCAGTGCCCGGGATGCTTGCTTACGCCGACTTCTGACTTCGTGGTCTCCTCTCCTTGGGCTGCAGAGTTTCCTCTGCCGGTGCTTGCTGAGAAAACTCCGTTTCTTCGGCTACCTCTTCTGACGCTTACCTGCTGGGGCCCTCTCTTCCCACCCCGTGCCGGGCCGGTGTTATGGAGGCCCCCCCCCCCCCCCCCCCCCCCCCCCCCCCGTCCCCGCTTCCTCGGAGAGGTAAGGTAGCGGTAACAGCTCACGGCTGGTCCCCGAGCCGGGCACCAGCTGCGCCTGGGGCGCCGCATTTTTCTCTTTTGTGTGTTGTACATTTTGGACTCCCGCCGCTCAGCTTAGCTTGGCGGGGCCCCTCGTGCCCTCGCAGTTAGCGGGTGGCTAGTGCCAGATGTTTTGCGGCACTACGTTCACTTGTACTGGTTGTACCGTTGTGCACACAGCTTAGCTTGCCCTCACCATGTGGTTTTCGCCACCATTGATCAGCGGCGATCCATTTCATTGTACTTGTTGTAACATTGTACACCCGACGCTCGTCTTAGCTTGGCATGGCCTTTGTGCCGTATTGTGTCGGACATGTGTGCTCTCAGGGCCCACGCTCGGTCGCCTTGCACGCCTGTTATGTGTTGCAGCTCCCAGGTGCTTACTTGCACCCTGTGTGGCGACTTCCAGTGGCTGACGGATAACCATGCGGTCTGCCTCCCCTGTGCTGGCTGCTCCTTGGACCACCTCTGTGACGTCTGCTCGTCCTGGCCCGAGCTGCGGTGGTCCCACCTGTGGAGTTTCTACCGGCGCAAGCGCCCCATGCCAGCTAGTGACCGACTGGCTCCCTTGCCGACACCTTCCACTTCAGGAGAAGTGACCGCTCCTCCCAGTCCCGGCCGTTTGGAAAGGACGACAGGTCGGACACACGCCAAAGGTGCTTACCACAGGACTGCATCCACTGCCACGCCCGCTGACCCTTCCGAGGGGTCTGAATGCCGGCAGAGTGCCCGCCTCACTGAGCCCAGCCTGCAGCATCGTGCCTTGCGCCTCCCTTAGTATCTGGCAGTCCTCGTTCGTCTCTCCTCGAGAAGCCAGCTGACTCCTCTGAGGGGTCTAGATGCCGGCAGAGCGCCCGCCTCATTGAGCCCGGCCAGCAGAGACTTGCGCCCCGGCGCCCTAAGTCCAGCCACGGACCCAACACCTCCTGTTCCGCCACAAGCTCCAGGCACTCCCGCTCGCCAGACGAGCGCCGTCGGAAGGACAGGACCTCGCACCACGTTCGCGACCGCAGTCCCCTACCTTTCTCGTCCTCCTCGCAACCCCCCTTGTCCTGCGCCTCCTCCAGACGTTCCGTTCCCTCACCCCGGCGAGCCCGACGCCATTCGCCTTCCCCCTGGAGGCGCTACACCAGGAGTTCGCCGGTGAGGGATCGTCACCATCGCTCCCGGCATTGTAGTCGCTCCCCCCATGACAGACGCCCGCCGCGCGCCAGCCCCCTGTCGCCTCGCGCTCCTCGCTGCGTTCGTCGCCCCCTCGCCCTCGACACACCTTGCGCCTGGAAAAGCGTGCGCCGCGGGAGAGCTGTTTACCGTCCCGTCGGGCCCCGGCTACTGAAGGCTCCTCTCCCCCGCCCTCCCGCCCCGTGGACGATGAGGCCTTGAGTCTTCTTTCCGAGGACTCCGTCTCGGCCCTGTGCGATGTTGACAGCCCCTCCCCTCGCTCCCGCGACGACCCGGACTCCCCTAGGCTTCCTTCGGCTTCTCGGGTGGATACTCTCCTGCGCCTTGACGAGGCCGCTTGGATTATCGCCGCGGCTCTGCCGGCAGATGACTGTCCCGAGTTCCCCCCCCTTCCCCCTCAAGAGGAAGGTCTCCGCCTTCGTCGATGCGGGCCGTCAAGTGAACAGGTTCAAGTCCCTCTCTCAGCCACCCGGCTTCAAAGACCCCAACCTCCAGCAAGCCGCTGGCCACGATGCCAATTACTTCTCGGACCGTAGGTGGCCAGCCGGTCTTGACATCGTCTTCCGCCGTGACTGGTACACGGGCCATTCCCAGTTGTTCTCCGTCACTCTCCCCCCGCTGGATCCTCCGACCTTGGCGCAAGCGGGTGGCCCCACCCTGCTCAGACGTTCCTTCCCCCGCGGCTTGCATAGGACGGCGTCCCTCGTCCGTAACACCTTGGCCTGTTCTGGGTTTCTGGAGCTTCTCACTCAAGCTTTTTTGCATCGCATTGAGAACGCCTGGCATCCTTCGATCACGCCCCTTCTGGGAGACCTCCTCGCTCTCACAGAAGTGGCCAACCGGGTGGCATACCATTCCTCGGTCAACGCCATGGTAGCCGCCACCAATTGCGACTTGATGCTTCAGGATTCCTTGCTTCAAGCCTGCCGTGGGATGCCCACCGATCTGCGTGCTCAGCTGCGTTGCGCCCCCCTTGGTGGTACTCTGCTCTTCGGCGACTCGTGGCAATCGGTAAAGGAAGCCAACTCCGAGCTCTGGCCCCGCAGTGCTCCCCCCCCCCCCTCCCTCCCACGCTTTCCAGCTGCCCGCAAGGCTGTGGGTCGCACCTTGCAGACTTCTAGACCCTCCTCCACTTCCGCCCTCTCGCCCCCAGCGGACCCCCGCCTTCGGCCGTGCTAGACCTGTCCGGTCCCGTGCCACCGCCTGGCCCCGCCCTGCCCGTCGCCCTGGGCGCGGGCAGGCCCCCTGCCTTTATCTCGCCTCAGCCCCCGCCGACCTCTCTGGGGTCCCCTGTCGGTGGGAGGCTAGCCCTCTTCAGCGAGACGTGGCTCTCGCTGTTTCCCGACGACCCCTGGTTACGCTCCACCATTACCGACGGCCTCCAGATTGTCTTCTGTTCGCTGCCGCCGCTACGACACTCACCCATTTGGACCGAGGTTCCACGCGACCAGCTCAAGGCCGCAGCTCTGCGTGGAGATGTCTCCTCCCTTCTGCTGAAGGCCTCCACAGAGGTAGTGCAGCACGCCGACTCTCCAGCCTTCTACAGCCGCCTCTTTGTCGTGCCAAAGCCAGGCAGGAAGTGGCGACCCGTCATCGACCTATCGGCCCTGAACAAGCATATCTCGGCACCGACCTTTCCGAATGGAGGCCGCCAGAGCCCTGAGGGCTGTCGTGCAACCCGGAGGCTTCGCGGTCAGCTTGGACTTGTCCGACGCGTATCTCCACGTCCAGATGCACCTCGCCTCTAGGAGATACCTCCGTTTTGCAGTCGACGGGGTGGTCTATCAGTTTCGAGCCCTCCTGTTTGGTCTCAACCTCAGCCTTTGGGTGTTCACGCGCATCATGGACGCCGTAGTGGCAAAGGCCCGACAGTCGTCTTCCAGTCCGATGTCGAACTACCTAGACAACCTCCTCCTACGCAACCAGTCGGAGGCTGACCTGACGATGGACAGGAATGCACTGCTTCGCCTGTTTTCGCGCTTGGGCTTTCTGATCAACGCGGGCAAGTCGGACCTCGCCCCATCACGCCGTTTTGTACATCTCGGCATGGAATTTGCAACCGACCTCAACCGTGTGTGTCTACTGGAGCCGTGGATTCGGAAGATTGCCGCCCTAGCCGGCCAGTTAGCCCAGGAGGATGCAGGCCCCGCCAGAGTGTGGCTTTAGCTTCTCGGCTTAATGAATGCGGCAGCGGATCTCC
This sequence comes from Semisulcospira habei, assembly GCA_036245525.1. NCBI lineage: Eukaryota > Metazoa > Mollusca > Gastropoda > Semisulcospiridae > Semisulcospira > Semisulcospira habei. The sequence goes on from BTPG01000003.1 coordinate 86,803,444, forward strand.
TTCCCCTCGGTCGTCTTTACTCCCGGCCGCTACAGCTGCACCTCCTGCTCCATTGGCGTCCGTCCTCCGGCGACATAGCTGCCCTGGTACCAGTGACTCGGATGCTGCGTCCCCGCGTTGGGCGGACACTTCTTGGCTCGCCGCGGGAGTCCCCCTGGCCTCTCCGCCCCCGCAGCTCTCCCTTTGTGTCGATGCAAGTCTCACCGGTTGGGGTTCCCACCTACTGCCACGGTTCGCCTCGATGTCCGGCCCCTGGCCTCCGGAGCTGGCGGACACTCACATCAACTGGTTGGAGATGCAAGCAGTCTGGCAAGCCCTCATGGCGTGGGAAGCTCTCCTGCATCACCAGGAGCGTCCTCTCGGACAACACGACGGTGGTGTCCTACATTCAGAAACAGGGTGGTACGCGCTCCCCTGACCTGTGCATGCTCCTCTACCGTCTGTTGCGCTGGTGCGAGGACCGTGGCATCGCTCTCCGAGCCCGATACATCCCAGGACACCTGAACGTTTTGGCCGACTCCCTCTCCTGGCGCAGCCAGTTTCTGCACACGGAATGGACGCTCCGCAGGGACATCTTTCGGATGATCTGCGCTCATTGGGAGACCCCTATGATCGACCTATTCGCCACGAGGTGGAATCACCAGCTTCTCCTCTTCGTCTCCCCAATCCCCGACCCCCTTGCCTGGGCGGTCGATGCGCTCTCCATTCCCTGGGACGGTCTCATTGCATACGCGTACCCCCCGATGGTTCTCGTCCCCAAAGTCCTCTTCAAGCTTCGAGGTTGCAATGGGGTCGTCTTGTTGGTCGCCCCGTTCTCATGGAACCGTTCTTGGACCACCGACCTCCTCAGCCTCGCCATGGGCCCCCCCCCCTCCCCCCTCCCTGCTGCTACCTACGCCGAGCACCATGCTCAAGCAACCCCGCCAGCCGCTGTTCCACCCGTGCCCGGAGCGGCTCCTCCTTCACGCTTGGAGATTGTGCGGCAGGCCCTCACCTCTAGAGGCTTCTCAGTGCAGCAGTGGAGGCGATCACTACTGCCCGCAGACCCTCAACCAGACGCGTCTACGAGGAAAAGTGGCGAGTCCTGTGCTCCTGGTGCGACGACCAGCGCCTCGCCCCCACCGAACTGACGAATCCCCAGCTCGCGGACTTCTTCCTCTGGCTCTTTGGAGACCAAGGGCTGGCCCCTATCACCATCAGGTGGTACCTGTCCATGATTGCTGACACTTATCGGCACCTCGGCCGCCCGGATCCCGGCGACTGCAAAGACCTCGCGGATCTTATGACTCACTTTGGCCTGCAGCGGCCAGTTCCCCGCTCGCTCATTCTGCGATGGGACCTACCTTGGATGCTGACGTGGCTTAACTCTGCCAGGTTCGAACCGCTGCCCTTAGCCCGCTTCGCGGAGGTGACTCGTAAGACATGCTTCCTGTTGGCCCTTGCCACCACGGCCCGAGTTAGCGAGCTACACGCGCTATCAGCGTGCCCTGCCTGCCTGCCTGCAGTTCAGAGCGGATGGGCCCCAACTGGGTCTGCCCTGGGGGACTTGGTTGGGGTTAACTACTTTTTAGTTCCCAGGGTCACCCTGGTCAGCCCCACAGGGTGGGTTTTTCCCTCTATTCTGGGGCATGTGTTTCTGTCTACCCTTGGTCCATTCACCTGTATTTGTCTTTTTAAAACTCTCCCAACTGTCTGCACTGCCTGTAGCCCTTGATATTGGATGTGTGTTGCTAAATGGTCTTAGCTTTATTTAGGCCCCATGGCGTAGGTTTATTTAACGTATTGGACCGGCTGGCAACATACATTCAACATTCTGTTTAGTTTTTGTTTTCACAAGCAGTGCAGGCACGTCCTGAGAAAGTCTTGTTGCTGTCGGGACGTTAAGCAATGTACAATCAATCAATCATCAGAGCGGATGGTTCAGGTCAGCTCCTCACGGACCCTGCCTTCCTTGCCAAGACTAGGTCTCCGCTGTCCGCTCCACAGGTGATCACCTTGCGGCCGCTGAGAAACGTGAACCTTCCCCGGGAGACCAGGCAACAAGATCCGGTGCGTGCCCTTCGCATTTACCTGCGACGATCCAAGGCCGTCCGGAGAGGACGCCCACGCCTCTTCCTACCTTTGAAACCCGGCAGGTCTGACATAACAGCCCAGATGATATCTTCCTGGCTGCGCTGGGTCATACGGTCCGCCTACCAGGACCTCTCCCCGCAGGGAGCAAAGAGGCTTCACATACGCGCACACGAGATACGAGCCATGGCCACGAGCGTCGCGTTCGACCGGAACTGCGCTGTCAAAGACATCGTGGCGGCTGTGGGCTGGAAGACGGAATCGACCTTCGCCCGCTTCTACCTCAGGGATCTGGCAGGCCAGCGAGACAACCTCGCTCTGGTGGGGGACATCTCTGCATCGCAACACTCCCTCCAGGCGCCGTAGGTACGCACTTAGCTAAAATTGTCGGGAGGTTGCGACACGGGGGACGGCTCGGGGGGGGGGGGGGGGGTTGGAACGCGGCACCCGCCTCCTTATCGCATTCTTCTAATTGTCATGTCATCGGTAATGTTTTTGAGGAATCAAATTAATTTTTTTCTAAAATATATTTTTTCGAAAAATACTTACCTATGACACGACTCGGAGGACCCTCCCACCTGCGCCGCTTGCTGCTGGCGAGCTAAGTATTCCGACTGGTCTGTGTTTATGTACAGTGTGTGAGTGAATGCGTGTGATTCACGTGAGCGTGCTTGTTGGGTTCAGTTCGCGCGGCGCTTGAGCCGATTTCATTGGATAAGCGCCTATTTAATGCGCTTATTATTATTATTATTATTACCTCGTGGCCCGAAACCCGTAGGGCAGGGACGGGAGACAACTCTTGGCCCCTCTGGGGGTTCCCCGAGTGCCTCCCGGGTTGTGTTGTAACACAACGGGTTCTTAGGCTAAAATTGAGCAAGTAGTAGACACTTCCAATTGTCATGTCATCGGTAAGTATTTTTCGAAAAAATATATTTTAGAGAAAAATTAATTTTTGCATGAAATCAATATTTTGATGTGGTGGTCTTTGGAGATGGAAGGCGCAAGCAGTAATGGCCTACAGTGACTCATACCCATTTGCATTTATGGAGAGCTGAGGCATAGCTTCTTATGGGCCCCTGCAGGGGCTTATGAGAATCTTTTGGTTCTGCTGATCACGATCGACTGGCTCACTTAAAATAGCAAAGTGAGTCATTGTAATGGGCTAGTGGTTGTTTTCCCTTACTTACTTTACTTACGCCTGTCACCCCTACCCGGGTATAGGCCGTCGACGAGAGACCTCCAGCAACTCCTGTCCTGTGCTTCTCCTTCGATTCTACTCCAGGTGGTTCCCAGTCTCTTGATGTCTGCTTGGAGGTCTCGACGCCAGGAGTTTCTCGGCCTACCTCTTTTCCTCTTTCCCTGGGGGTTCCATGACAATGCCTGCCTAGTGATACTGGAAGCTGGCTTTCTCAGACTGTGACCGATCCATCCCCATCTTCTTCGCCCAATTTCATTCTCTGCTGTTATCTGCTCTGTTCTCTCCCAGAGTCTGACGTTGCTGATCTTCTCTGGCCAGTAGATTTTCAAAATTCTTCTAAGGCAACTGTTCATGAAGGTCTGTACTCTGTTGACTGTGGTTTTTGTCAATCTCCATGTCTCTGCTCCATATAGGAGAACTGCTTTTACATTGGAGTTGAAAATCCGGACTTTGGTGTGTTGTGACAGCTCTCTGGAACTCCATACTTTTTTCAACTGGAGAAAGGCTGCTCTGGCTTTACCGATTCGTGCTCTGACATCTGCATCAGTGCCGCCTTTTTTGTCTATGATGCTCCCGAGATAGGTGAAGGACTCCACCTCCTCCAACGGGGTGCCAGCAAGCAAGACTGGTTCTTCCCTGGTTGCGTTCAGCCTCATTGTCTTTGTTTTCTGTTTGTGAATGGTGAGGCCCACTTGGGACGAGATGTCAGCAAGCCTCGTGGTCTTGTCCTGCATTTGTTGATGAGTGTGGGACAGTAATGCCAAGTCGTCTGCAAAATCGAGGTCGTCAAGCTGTGTCCACAGTGTCCACTGTATTCCACTTCGTCTGTGCTCTGTGGTCATCTTCATGACCCAGTCTATGGCCAGTAGGAAGAGGAACGGAGACAGCAGACACCCCTGCCTGACACCAGTTCTGACCTGGAGCTCTCTGGTGAACTGCCCTTCGTGGATCACGCGACATGTCATGCCATCATAGCTGCTCTTGATCAGGCGGACGAGCTTTGTGGGTACACCGTAGTGTCGTAGGAGTTTCCACAGAGTCTCTCGGTCCACGCTGTCAAATGCTTTCTCATAATCCACAAAGTTGACGTACAGCGGGGAGCTCCACTCCAGAGACTGTTCCACGATGATGCGGAGAGTGGCGATCTGGTCTGTACATGATCGGTTCTTCCTGAATCCTGCTTGCTGGTCTCTCAGCTGGGGGTCAACGGAGCTCTTCATTCTTTCTAGGATGATCCTGTTGAAGACCTTTCCTGGTACTGACAGCAAGGTGATTCCTCTGTAGTTGGAACACTTGCTGAGGTCGCCTTTCTTGGGAAGCTTGATTAGGTACCCCTCCTTCCAGTCAGCCGGCATCACCTCCTCTTCCCAGATCTTTCCAAACAGTGGGTACAGCATCTCAACTGTTGTCTCTAGGTCTGCTTTCAGAGACTCCGCTGGGATGCCATCTGGCCCTGCTGCTTTGCCATTCTTCAAAAATGCCACTGCTTTTCTGATCTCTTCCCGGCTGGGTCTGTCACAGCTGATGGGTAGGTCGGTCTCTGCCGGCTGGATGTCGGGGGGGTCGGGTGGGCTAGGTCTGTTCAGTAACTCTTCAAAATACTCGGCCCATCTGTCGAGTTGGTCTGCTCTGTCTGCAATAGGCTTGCCTTCTTTGTCTTTTACTGGTCTTTCTGTATGGCCATACTTACCCGACAATCTTCTGGTAATGTCGTAGAGCTGTTTCATGTTGCCGCTGCCTGCTGCCTTTTCTGCCTCTGCTGCCAGGCTTTCTGTGTAGGCCCTCTTGTCTGCCCTGATACTCCTCTTCACCTCGCGGTTGGCTTCCGAGTATTCCCCCTGTGCCCTTACTTTGGCTGCTCTCGTGCGACTGTTGTTGACCGCTGCTTTCTTCTGCTTCCTCGCTTCTATCTTCTTCAAGGTCTGTGCCGACAGCCAGTCCTTGTGGTGGTGTTTCCTGAACCCTACAGTGTCTTTGCAGGTTGAGTTCAGCGCCTCTCTAACTGCCTTCCACTGCTGCTCTGTGGTGACCGCCTCCTCTTCATTTACTAGCTCCTGTAGCGCTTGAAACCGGTTGGACAGCACCAGTTTGAACTCTTCTCTAACTCCAGTTTCTCTCAGGAGGCCTACATTATAGCGCTGTCTTCTTGTTGTCTCTGTGCGGCTTTTCTTTAGCTTGAGCTTCATTCTTAAGGTAAGCAGATGGTGGTCTGAGGCGACATCTGCTCCCCTCCTCACTCGAACATCTTGAAGGGATCTTCTGAATTTCTTGCTAATGCAGATATGGTCTATTTGGTTCTCTGTTGTATGGTCAGGTGAGACCCAAGTTGCTTTGTGTATTCTTCTGTGTGGGAAGATGCTGCCTCCAATGACAAGTCGGTTTAGAGCACAAAAGTCTACAAACCTCTCCCCGTTCTCACTCATCTCCGAGCCTAGTCCCTGTCTCCCCATCACCTCTTCGTATCCGGTGTTGTCCTCCCCTATTTTGGCATTAAAATCGCCCATGACGATGGTGATGTCTCGCTCCGCACATTTGTCCACGGCACTCTGGAGTCGGTCGTAGAACTCTTGTTTCTCTTCCTCGTCACTGTCATTGGTGGGCGCATAACACTGGATGACGTTCAGCTTGAGCTTTTTCTTGGTTCTAAAGGCTGCTGTTATAATTCTTGGCCCAAGAGGTTCCCAGCCCATCAGCGCTCTCTGTGCCACTGGTGACAGCATGAGTGCTACTCCTTCTGTATGGGGGGCATTCTCCTCTTCATGACCTGAATACAGAATCATCTCCCCACTTAACAGCCTTTTCTGGCCAGACTGCGTCCATCTGGCTTCACTGATGCCTAGCAGGGAAAGGTTGTACTTTTGCATTTCCGCTGCTATCTGGGCGGCCTTGCCGCTCTGGTACATGGTCTTGACGTTCCATGTGCCCATGGTTGTATCCCTGGATAGAGAGAGGCGGCTCGGTCCTGTGGCTTCCGAAGACTTCCGGCTTTCACCACAGGACGTCATAAGTCTTCTAGTAGAAGAACCTTCCTCCTCCAGGAAAGGAATTACTGTTAGTCTTTTCGTCGGCGTTTTTGTAGCTATTTCCTTTTTTGCAGGGTGGGGAAGCTAACCCCACGCCCAACCCCCTTACTAGGAGGACCAGGGGTTTTCTGTTGGGGTCACCTTCCCTTAGACCATGTTGGTTCACGGCACCTTATTTCATTCGGTGCACCCCTCTCACGAGGGACCCCCTATCCACCACCCAGGGGACGCGCCTCAACGCCGTATGGTCCCAGCGCGAGGGGTTGTTTTCCCTCCTCCGTGGTAAAACTTTAACTCAATCAGCCCGGCACACGTATTTCCCAAATTTTGGAGGTGTCATCTAACGACTATGCACCTGTTGTAGGAGATGGATTGACCATGATAATTCAAGGGCAGTGCCAGATTAGGTTCCGGCGTCAGATTTTTCTCCTCTAGTAAGTGTCATCGTTCAGGCGGACTGTCGGGGGTTCTTTGTCTGGGTACTCAGGCTCTTCCTTCCCCACGACTTTGGTATCAATTCAGCCCTCTTAATCAAATTTCAAATATAAACGATTTGAATTTCCAAAACTCCAGTAGCTCGCTTGAGCTTGCCTTTAGCACCACATGAATGTTCTGTGTTTATGTACAGTGTGCAAGTGAATGCGCGCGATTCACCTGAGCGTGCTTGTTGGGTTCAGTTCGCTGCGGCGCTTTGAGGCGATTTTTAATTGGGATAAAGCGCCTACTTAATGCGTTGGTTTATTTATTATTGGCTTGGTGCCGACAAGCTATTCTGGCACCAACTTTAAACTAAAATGGTTGATCAATCGTGTAATTTGAAATGTAGCCTTCATAGGACAATAAGCAATTTTTTTTTACAAAATCAGCCTCAGGATGTAATGGGTTAAATTATAATGTGAACGTGCTGGATATCGTTAAAGTGGCCACCACCCATGGTCCAACACACCTGACAGCTGGCAAATACCACAGCTAGGCAAAAGTGGCCATCAAAAATTCCGGACACATGCCTCCCAGCGGGCCAGTGACCAGCAATTTCCAGTTAACGGGAATGCTGTAATGGTCTTTTCTAAGCATGTTTCTTTCTTCATTAAGATTTTCTCTACAATCTTTTGCCTTTACATGGCAGAAGAGTGCCTCAAAATGCACAAGAGGATTACATTCTCTCTGTCAAAACTGGTCTAATTTCCCCATGTTTAGTGTTTCCTGGCCCTCTTCTTGTAAGTACTCTAAATATTTTTTCTCCAGGCTGTCTACAATTTCTCTTTGCTTCTTGTTGCCGGAGGCCTTGATCTGAGTGCACATTGACCTTATATCCAGGATAGGGTTTGCACACATCACCTTGTGCCTGCGATGTAGTGTGTCCTTTGGTGCTTCAGGGTAAATTTTCTTCCACTGGCAGTCCGTAACCTTCCACTCCGGCAGGTACATATCAGTCGGATCCTTGGGTTTTCCAAGACAATTAGTCACCTCTAGAGATCTGTTAAGACAGAACTTGAACAGGAATTTGGTGGCGGAGAGGGCCTTTTGATCGTTTGTACTGCACACACTGCATTTGTAACTGATGCTCTTGTCAATCTGCTTCTTCATGCATTTACTTAACTCTGCCCTGTTTCGTTCAGTAAAGTTTCGCCAGGCATTGCTGACAGAAGTGCAATTGTACGTTGCGTCGTTGACAAAAAAGGCGACAATTTTTTTACGGTTTTCTTGCTGTTCTTTCACCACTGTAGTGCAGCACTCGGAGGCAGGAAGGTCCATGATGCAGTCATAGTATTTCTGTTGAAAAGGTGTATCATTCCCATCAACACTTATGGGAGGGTAGGTGAACACAGTTTGCTTGTACTTAGACTTTCTGACCATTCCGTTGGAAGGCAATTACTCCACCATTTCTCATGAAATCCAGAGAACTTTGGACGTCAGTCTTCTTCCAGAATGTGGTGTATCCTACCAGCATTGTAAACTCGTCCATCTTCCCTCTGGCATAGTTTCCAATCTCCTCTGCACACGAGTATCCCAAATCCTGTATTTTTGCACAGGGTATGTAGTGCGAATACATCACAACCAGTGGGTACTCATCGTTACCTTTGTCTGCCTTGAAGTTCTCCATCAAGCGTTGCAGAGGACCCAGGTCGATGGCATGCACCTCACCATGTAATTTTCGGACTGGGTTATAGAAGAGCAGGTCATGGCCCTCTTTATTCAGCAAGAACACAACCCTCCATTTATGGTCCCTGTCATCCTCGGTGAACGCGGCTGGGAATGCTATGTTCCAGTTTCTTGCGTCATGCATTTCGTTGCTTGAGATGACAGTTATGACAAGGTACTGCTTCACTCTCTGCTTATTTTCTTTATATTTCCTGTCTCTCTCTTTTTTGCCATATGCATGCATGATGTTGAAGATGGGTTTCACGTCTTTGGGGCTGATACTTTGTAGATCTAGAGGAGGAGGTTGACTTTGTCCCGCCTGGTTTTGCTTGGCCCCATTGTTTACATTGCTGCTGCAGCTGATGATCAGCATGAGATGGGCCAGAAGAAACAGAAGTGTAATCGCTGGCAGTGCTTTCATTTTGCTGGTGATAGTGTCTGTTGATGGAAACAGAAAAATGTTCCATTTAAAGGGGCACACCCGACCTTTTTTAAGGCTTTGGTTTGCAAAAAGCTTTTACTGGGCTTCATTTATACATACCCACTTAAAACAGTGACCACCCTATTGTCCCGCCAAATGCTTTCTTTCGTCCGTTCAAAGCGAAAAGAGGCCCACCGGAATCCTTTGACGGATGTGCAAAAGGATTGCTTCTGATAGGCGATGGTAGCTGACGTCATAACCATTCTATACGACCTTAGGTCATCTGCATAATTATAACCAATCAGAGACAAGATGGCGGACGAACCAGCGAAGAAAAATAGAAAATATCATCGAGTCATGCCGACATTGACAGACTCAGTAGTTGAAGAAAAGAAGAAATAGGAAGAGAGACAAGATACCCCTAAGTAGAATTGACATCAGACAAGGGAATATGGACATGTGGTCAACGTGTAAAGCAAGAGCTTGGCTTGACCACCCACCCGGAATTTGTCACTTTCCTGCTGAATCGGTAAGTAATCTACGGTCTTTGTCGATCTTCCTATAGTTCCGCGAACGCTAGTGATTTTCAGATTTTATGATAGAATTTATCCCTTACTGATTTCGCAAGATTTTAAACCTGTCTTTTCATATAGTTACGAGCTAGTTATCACATTTTATACTGCAGAGATCTGAAAACTACGATGTGTGTCAAAGTTGCACATCGCTGGTCGTAACATGTTTTTGTCTGTTCCGGCTCTCATTCACTCGATTCAGATAGGTAGTGTTTCTGCTAAAGTGTTTCCGATGATTCCAAAAATGTTGCATTTCTTTTGCTTGTCAAAGGTAAAGTATGGAATTTTTGCACTTTGGGGCTGAAGTGTTCAGTTAATGCAGTTTTCAAACGATGGAGAATATTTGTTAAAACTGAATTTTAGAATGTTCCGTACCTGTTAAGATTAATTCACAAAGTTGCATATTTCATGAATTAAGCACAATTTTGCATGGCACATGAAGAAGGTAGCTGTGTTGAACAATTCATGAGTAAGAAAGATGACTGCTAAATTCATATATTAACTCATTCAGCCTGGCGCACCTATTTCCCAAATTTGGAGGGTCATCTAAGTACTATGCACCTGTTGCAGGAGATGGGTCAACCATGACAATTCAAGGGCAGTGTCAGATTAGCTTGGCGCCTGTCAGCGCCAAGCTAATCTGTAACTAACCTTGAATTATAATGGTCCACCCATCTCCTGCTGTAGAGTGTCAGGGTTGAATTGGTTAACCCATTTATCCCTGATGCACTACAGCAGGAGATGGATCAACCAGGATAGTTCAAAGGTAGTGCCAGATTAGCTTGGCACCTGACTGCGCCATGTCTGGCAATACCCTTGAATTATCGTGGTTGACCCATCTGCAACTGGCACAAAGTCGTTAGGTCTCCAAAATGTGGCCTTGGGTTTAAATGGGTTAAATGAATTCATATTGCTTAATGCATGAATAAAGCAAATGATAAGATGCCAGTGCAACTTGCACATAAGCAGAGCAGTTTGCATAGATAGAGTGTTGCTGGTACCTCTGTAAATGAGCGTTTTCATATCCGAGTTTGTTATATATATGTGACCACTTTATAAACAATGGATCACTCAGTTACTGTATTTTGGTTTATTCTGTTACAAGTTACTTACCTGCTTCAGGTGTCTTTTTCTTTGGTGATGTTGCTGGCAAATGTCTGCAAATGGTCTGTAGAACTTGAACAGGACGTGTCTAGGCTGAATTGACCAGTGCACCAGTTATTATAGTCCTCACAGCCTTCAGTTGCTTAACCCTTTCAACTACCAGAACTAAATGACTTTCATTCTGTCAAATGTAAGTTCTGGGAGTTTAAGAGTTAATTAATGAATGAGGAAAATTGTCATAAGCAGTTTTTATTATGATGAGAACTTCCCATTAATTTTAGTTTCTGTTCTCCTTATACATCCTGCTCATATTACAATTTACAGTAATGGTCCCATTTAAAGCTGTGCAGTAAACATGACACAAGCTGAAATAAGTTTGTGTTAACGTGCATAGAAAAATGAAGTGTAGTAAGTAAGATTACATCATAAATCAGCGGCTGGAACAATAGATCACATGGTGGTCTGATCATATTGACCGCTGTGTATGACGAACCTTATTGTTCAGATTCAGACATGACGTCGTGTGGGTGCAAGGAAGTAATGCAAGTGGAAATAAAAATTCAGGTCTCATGGAAAGAGTTTGACCAGATTGCCCTGTAACACCCGACATAAGGGTGATAATAATGTCAGCAGACAGATTTTTCTCTCATTAACCCTTTGCATGTTGGTAGCAGTTTTAGTCGTGATTCCTGTAGGAATCATCGTGACTAAAACCGCTACTGACACACAAACGGTTAAGAATGTCAGCGGACATACTTTCCTCTCTTTGTGATTTTCATTCGTCAGATCAGAGAACTTGTTCAGAGTGGTATGGTGACAGATCAAGGTGTCGTTGACAGATCTCGCAAGGAAGTGCGTCTTAGTTGTTTCTAAACATCCCTGCTCTTCCTTATCAAACTGTGTAAGTAAATTGAGTCAAATTCCTTATTTTGAACCGTGACAGAATTATGGCTTCAAATTACATCTTGATGTTCACGAGTGCACTCTTGGCTAAGGCCACTCGTATAATTATATAAATATATGAACAATTATTATATTAATTATGTTCATGTATTTGGGGCATGATTATGGATGAGCTTCAGCTATAAGGAAAAAACATTCCAGTTCCTCATCCAATCCCTTCTGTCTGCAAGATGCATAGATTCACATGAGCCCCTGCAGCTGCAGGGGCTCATGTGAATCTGTGCATCTTGCTGAGATACAGATCTTAATTACTTCCTCTTATTCTCCTGCGTTCATGTCTGGGTTTATGTCGTGCGCTGGAGATTAACTCTTTGCCTACACCCCCACCAGGGTCTACCCTGGGGGACTTGGGTGGGGTTAACTACTTTTTAGTTCCCTGGGTCACCCTGGTCAGCCCCACAGGGTGGGTTTTCCCCTCTATTCTGGGGCATGTGTTTCTGTCTACCCTTGGTCCATTCACCTGTATTTTCCTTTTTTCAACTCTCCCTGCTGTCTGTGCTGCCTGTAGCTCTTGATATTGGATGTGTGTTGCTAAATGGTCTTGGGTTTATTTAGCGTATTAGACCGGCTGGCGACATACATTCAATATTCTGTTTAGTTGTTTTTTTCACAAGCAGTGCAGGCACGTCCTGAGAAAGTCTTGTTGCTGTCGGGACGTTAAGCAATGTTCAGCCAACCAACCAACCCGTTGCATGTCGGTAGTGGTTTTAGTCGCGATGATTCCTGTAGATACATCGTGACTAAAACCGCTACCGACATGCAAAGGGTTAACCCATTCAGCCCTGATGCACTACAGCAGATGGGTCGACCATGATAATTCAAGGGCAGTGCCAGATTAGCTTGGCGCCTGTCGGTGCCAAGCTAATCTGGCACTGCCCTTGAATTATCATGGTCGATTCATCTCCTGCAACTGGTGCATAGTCATTAGAAGATGCCTACAAAATTTGGGAAATATGGCCATTGGGCTGAATGAGTTAAGAATATTTGCAGACATACTTTCCTCTCTTTGTGATTTTCATTCGTCAGATCAGAGAACTTGTTCAGAGTGGTATGGTGACAGATCAAGGTGTCGTTGACAGATCTCGCAAGGAAGTGTGGCTTGGCTGTTTCTAAACACTCATGCTATTCTTTATCAAACTGTGGAAGTGAATTGAGACGAATTTCTTATTTTGATCCATGACAAAATTATGGCTTCAAATGTAATTACATCTTGATGGTCGCGAGCGCACTCACAGTTAAGGCCACTCATATATGAACAACTATTATATTAAACCATTCAGCCCTGACGCACTACATCAGGAGATCGACCATGGTAATTTAAGGGTAGTGCCAGATTAGCTTGGCACTGACAGGCGCCAAGCTAATCTGGCACTACCCTTGAATTATCATGGTCGATCCATCTCCTGCAACAGGTGCATAGTCGTTAGATGACACCTCCAACATTTGGGAAATATGTGCATGGGGATGAATGAGTTAATTATGTTCGTGTATTTGGGGCATGATTATGGATGAGCTTCAGCTATAAGGACAAAAACATTCCAGTTTGCAAGATGCATAGATTCACATGAGCCCTCGCAGCTGCAGGGGCGCATGTGAATCTATGCATCTTGCTGAGATACAGATCTTACTTACTTCCTCTCATTCTCCTGGGTTTAACTCTGGGTTTATGTCATGCGCTGGAGATTAACTCTTTGCCTACAGTTGGTGGCTCTAGCTGCCGCTGCGTGTGCTTGGCTGGTACTGGCCCAGAATGTGTCATTAAAAGCCGTTACTTGGCATGCGCATTAATTACAAGTGACCTGCTTCAAGAGAGGGCTTTGACTGTAAATTCTTGCTGATACAACTGGTTCTCAATGTTGTTTTGCCAAAGCTTTAGACCTATGCCAGCCAACCAGCAAGGTGCTCCGCTATAGCGGATCACCTTGCTCGTTGGCTGGCATATGACTAAGCTTAGCAGAGTCCCATGCTTATTGACTGACAGAACAAAGCTCACTTGTGCAACTGACCCCAGTTGTCTAATTTCCCTGTCTGTTTTGTGCTTCTGGCTGGTTATAAGAACTGTCTCTTCTGCAGAATGTTGACTGTCTCCCTTAGTTCCTTGCTGCCAGTGGCCTTGATCTGAGTGCACATTGCCGCCATGTCCAGAATTCGGTTTGCACACATCACCTTCCCTCTGCGGTGTAACGTGTCCTTTGGTGCTACAGGGTAAATTTCCTTCCACTGGCAGCGCGCAACCTCCCACTCTGGCAGGTACATATTGTTCCGGTCCTTGGGTTTTCCGAGAGAGTGGGTCACGAGTACGGATTTTTCTAGACAGAACTTGAACAGGAATTTGGTGGCTTTGAGGGCCTTTTGATTGTTTGTACTGCACTGGTTGCATTTGTGACTGATGCGCTCGTCAATCTGCTTCTCCATGCATATTGTTAATTCTGCCCTGTTTCTCTGTGTCAATCCTTGACTGGCATTGCTGACAGAAGTGCAGCTGTATGTTGCGTCGTTGACAAAAAAGGCGACGATTTTCTCGCGGTTTTCTTGCTGTTCTGTGGCCACTGTAGTGCAGCACTCGGAGGCAGGAAGGTGCATGACACAGTCAAAGTATTCTTGTTGAAAAGTTGTATTTTTCCCATCGACACTAGTGGGAGGGTACACTTGCAATTTCACAGTTTGTTTGTAGGATGTGTCGTACATTCGTTGGAAGGCAATTACTCCACCATCTCTCATGAAATTCAGAGCACTTTGGACATCTGTTTTATCATAGAATTTTGTGTATGCTACCAGCATTGCAAACTCGTCCATCTTTCCTTTGGCATAGTTTCCAATCTCCTCTGCACAGGAATACCCCAAATTTGGTATTTTTGCGCAGGGTATGTAGTGTGAATACATCATAACGAGTGGGTACACATCGTTACCTGTGTCCACCTTGAAGTTCTGCATCAAGCGTTGCAGTGGACCCAGGTCGATGGCATGCACCTCCCCATGTAGCTGTCGTTTTTTGTTATAGAAGAGCAGGTCATGGTCCTTTTTGTTCAGCAAAAACACAACCCTCCATTTGTGGTCCCCGTCATCCTTTGTGAACGAGGCTGGGAACACCCTGTTCCAGTTTTTTGCATCAAGCATCTCGTTGCTTGAGATGACAGTTATGACAAGATACTGATTCACTTTTGTTTTTGTATTTTGATTTATTTGGTCTCTTTCTGCCTCACCGTATCTGCACATGGTGTCAAAGATTGGTTTCACGTCGCTTGGGAGGATACTTGTGAGGTCCGGTTTGCTTGTTGCCTGCTTTTTTTCCTCATCACCATTGTTCGTCTTCATGCACGTGCCCATCAGCATGAGCGCCAGAAGTAAAAGAAGCGTGAAAGCTGGCAGTATTCTCATTTTGCTGGTGATAGACTCTGTTGATGTAAACAGAAAATATGACATTGAATCACCCATCCAGCAAGCAAAGGCCCTCGAACTGACGTCGGCTGTGGCCAACGAAAACCTGAGGGCCTTTGCCTTTGGGTTTTTTTGGCCACAGTCGATGTCAGTTCTAGGGCCTTTGCTTGCTAGACAGCCTCTTACAGTTACAAAAGACAGAGGTTCTCATCAACACTGGCAGGAGAGGGGATCATGAGAATCAATGCCTTTTCATGAATCACAAAAAAAGCTTTTTATTTCCTCTCTCTCTCTCATAATTATGCTTTTGGCAGACAATTTTTCTGTGCACTTTGTGTACAAAAACGCATAATTTCCATTGTGTTCACCTTGTTGCAGATGCTTTGCAAGAAAGTGATGCAAAATGTTGATGATAGGCAGTGCGATCCCTTCTGTGCTAACAGAGTGGGGTAGGAAAAATTTACACACTCAGATTGAGGGAGTCATCATGATATTGTTTTTAAAACTAAATAAAAATACATGCCAGGTCACACAAACAGGCAAAGTGAGTCCTGTACTAGGCCTTCTGTTGTCAGTCAGTGTTTTTGTCTATCGTATCGTAAAATATGATAGACTATTCAGATAGGTCATGGTTGGGCATGCTCAGTAACAAGTGTCTGCAAACCTGTGACATCCACTGAGACCTGGAGGCAAACTCTAGTAAAAAAAGTAAATAAGATGGGATGAACCATAACCCACAAAGTCTCTTCTATAGGAGAGCTGTCCTCGCTGTCAGTGGTCTCTACCTTTTGTTTTTGACATGATTCTGATGTTGAATTATCTCCTAGTGAAAAAGTCTTGCAATTCTGCCAATGCGTCAGTGAGTTCTATAAGGGGCGCAGGACATATGTGTCATTGATTTGTCATGACGTATATTTTAGTTTTTATGTAATTTTATATTTTACGTGATATGCGTTTGACTTTCACTTCACAGGCTTGAGAAAATGGTGACAAAACTAAAACTTCATGGTACAATTTTAGTCTTGCTATAATTTGTGTGGAAGCAGGTTGACTTTACCTAGCTACATGATATACTAAGTACACAGGTCACCTGCATGCTCTTCTAAAAGCACGTCGATGTATGTGTGCGTGTTAGTGTGTGCGTGCACGCGTGCTCCAAACATCTCCAAGAGGTATAGATCCTCATGTGCCTGGAAGGTGCATGAGGATCTATTCCTCCTGGAGATGCGCGCATGTTTGTGTGAGAGAGTGAAAGAGCCGCGCAAGAGAGAATGACGTTATATTTAGAGTATCATGTCAGTGTCTGTGTGGTGACGGGAGTTGCCTCTTTTACGTCAATGCCACTGTCAGATTTTCTCTAGCAGTGAAGTTTTTTTTTTAGTGTTTTAATTCTTTTCTGAAAAGAATTAATTTTACTAAAGAAGTTTAAAGAATACAAAGCTGGCTAACGAACTCATCCAATGTCTTTCTCCAAACTAGCTATATGCAAAAGTTCAAGTAAATATGACAAATATTACGGACTCTAATCTGGGTTACAATATGCTCGGAGGCTCTCTTAGCCACCCACTTAAAAAAGTATTTCGCCAAGTTTCAAGCTTGTGTGTACAGAAATATCGGAGATTCTGTTGTTTACATACATACGCACAAACATACATATACATACATACATACTCACATACATACTCACATACATACATACATACATACACACATACATATATACATACGCACATATGGCGCTTTGCACCAAATGTACGTTCAGCAGGGAGGTTAGTGTACCTAGACATGACATAAACATTTTTATCTTGTTGCTTCATTTGTTAGAGGTTTAGCCTGCCCGCCTTTGACATCATGGACATGCTATTAAATTCGTCCCACCACGAATCGCCCTAAGGGACTTGAAAACAAAAAAAGACACTATGTCTGGCTACACTGACCGCACACTTCTGGCATCAAATGTGTATGTGCTTGTAGTTGTATGTGTTTGTATGTATCTATCGATATCTCTGGCATTTGTGCATGTACATTTATGTACATGTACAAACTTTAAAAATGTTGGGATGCTTTCTTAATCTAGATGTTAGGAGACAACCTCAAAGGAAATAAAAATTGTAGTGCTCATTGAAGAGAAATGGCTACTTTGCAGAAAATAAGTTGATCCACATTTGAGTCCATAAATTCTATTATATTCACTTGAAATTTATATTTAGTTTTGTTGGAATGTGCATTAAATCAGTACATTGACTATTTTTGTACCTCTTCAATTTTTTAATTCAACAAAATTTAGAATGTAAGCGAGTACTTAAGATGAAGTAGAAATATACATGTCAAGGAAGTTTTACAGAGAATGACATAAAATCAGCAAGTACATCATCATAGAGCCATGATGGAGAACTCCTAACCCTAATCCATGCAATCTGAGATTTGTGTTAACCCCTTAACCCCTACCCATCTGCAAGAGACATAAATCCTCATGAGCCCCCGCAGTCGCGGGGGCTCATGAGGGTTTATGTCTCTTGTTAGTTCTGTTTTCTTTATGCCCATTTTCTGGTGACATGCCATCTGTGTTCTTCAGGCGAATGTTGCTCAGTGTGGAGTTGTTTCAGACACAAAATCTGTGATCACCGGCAGCGAAGTGGTTAGTGCGGCCCTGAACTGAGTGCACGAGAGCTCATATATTCTAGACTTTGGGATTAAATCCTCATCTTTGGTATCAGTTTCAGCCAACTTAATAAAATTTCAAATACAAAACGATTTCCAAATACCGTCAGCAGCTCGCTTGAGCTTGCCCTTAGCACCACGTGAATGTTCTGTGTTTACGTACAGTGTGTGAGTGAATGCGTGTGATTCACGTGAGCGTGCTTGTTGGGTTCAGTTCGCGGCTACATTCTGCGCATTGAGTTATATTATAAATATGAGAAATGCGCCATATAAATGCTATGCATTATTATTATCTTGTCCTGTTGTTGGGGTCTCCCAAGCTATTGTCTGCTTTATTGTCTGACCCTATGACAAAATGTCTTATTTGTTGACAAGACATAGGATTTCTCAGGTGCTGTGGTCAACTCTATAGTTATGTCACGATACATAACTCGCGCAGTTGAGTGACTTTTTGGAACAGTCAAGGTCACGAAAGGTCAAAGAAATTATGCAAGGGACCCAAATTTGTTTGTTTTAATAGCCAAAGTTTGTTGTAAGAAAAGTACCTGTAGTTTACACAGAAACAAATGCGCAGTTGTCATATCTGACTTTTCCTCCACAAATTTCTTCGCTTATACTGTTATAGCAAACTTAAGATATAACTATGAGAACATCTGGGTCTCCAGGTGATTTGTTATATCCACAGTTTACTGTACATGTGTGTGTGTATGTATGTGTATGTATATATATTGTTAAAAGCAAATTAAAAAAAAAAATCAGTAGTGACTTACCACCTTAAGGCGTCTTGCCCTGTCGATATTGTCGCTGGCAAATGTCAGCAGTTATGTAGTTTGGAAACTTGGCAGGTGTCTTACTTGTAGCTGAAGTGACTCGTGCACCAAGTTGAGTCCTTACAGCCAGCAATTGTGTAATTAATGTGAGGAAAATTGTCACAAGTGAAATCCTGCTAAGGTGAAGCCTAGTAATTCTGGTTTCAGATCCTGTTTATGAAGGCTATTTTACTCAGCTGTTCAGTTAGAGGAGGCTTCCTAAGTTGCACCCAGCCCTCTCACAACTGTGACATGCGCTCTTATTTTGATATAGGAAAGCGATACCCGTTGTTCATGCATAGCAGGACGTATTTGGGATATGGATAAGGATATTTAAAGTGTTGGGTGGCACTATGCTTTCATACTGATTCAAATGACACGCCAGCACTGCATGAATTTATATGTACGCCAGTCAACGATTTAGACATGGGCTTCATCAGCAAGGGAAAACTACACTTATTTCTCTCAATCAGTTACCTCTGTCTAAAGCAGACATAGAGTCACATGAGTTTGCAGCTGCAGGGTCTCACGAGAATCTGTAACTCTGGCCAACTGAGATATAGGTCCCATGTACTTCCTCTCATTCAATGGGTTTGAGTCTGTTACCGAATCGTGCTTGAGAGTAACACTTTTAGCCCCAAGATCCTGTTTCTCAAATTTTGGAGGTGTTGCCTAACAACTGTGTACCAGTTGTAGGAGATGGATTGATCAAGGGTAGTGCCTGATGAGCTTGGCGCCTGAAGGCGCCAAGCTCTTCTGGCACTACCCTTGAATTATCATGATCAATACATCTCCTGCTGCAGGGTCCCAGGGCTAAAAGGGATAAAGTATGCATTGTTAAAGTACCATTTTACATAAATCTAAATACGCATTTCAGCACCACTTGTGTTCATTATGCCTTGTTGACACACCCAATAAAGTTTAAAAGCAGGTTGGACATGCAGCAAACATATGCGTAGTCGCGCTTATTTATTATGCGCACCCGTCAGCGTGTCAATCTATTTTTAGCGGTTTCTCTTACTGATACCGTTGTATTTATAGAACAGAGTGGAGTCTTTGTCAGGTTACTTGATATTAAGATGACCTGTGCTGAACTGGATTGTCCTGTGTCTAAATGAACCATAACTATATCTGTGTGTGATGTGTTTCCTAATCATCTGTTACAAAAGTGTATATTTGAACAGTTACGAAGGTAGTGTGCCTTTAAAATTCCCAGATATAATAATAATAATAAAGGTAATTTGTATAGCGCCTAATCACCAAGGTGCTCTAGGCGCTTTACAATCACAGTAATGAAACAGTGAAGCAAAATACAAAAACAAGCACATACATTACAACAACAACAAAAAAACAAAAAAACAAAAAAACAAAAAACAAAAAACCTGATATGACTGGTTCTGAATGTTTGTCTTGCCTCAGCAAAGGTTTTGTTTACCTTTCTTTCACAATCCATGTGAGTAGGTCCATGCAGCAGAGGTTTTCTATTGTCCCTTGAGAGAGAGAGAGATATAATGCCGGTTGATAGAGAGCGGGGTGCTTTAACGAGGTAAAAACTATCAAAATGGACCTAAATTCACCCAAAATTGCTGTTTTTTCAATATAAAACAAAACTTAACCTAATATCCGGGGTGGGGGTTGGGGGGGGAGTGATAAAAATACCATTCACAAAACTGCAAGAAAGGGGCAAGCTACATTATAGTACTTACAGATAAGATACAGACCAATGGCTTCAGTTCAAGGGTAGTGCCAGAATAGATTGGCGCCTAGAGGCGCCAAGCTATTCTGGCACTACCCTTGAACTACTTTAGTCAAACTTATTTCACACACTGGTGTATTCCGAATGATAAGGGTTAAATAGGTTAGATAGACAGGTTTGACGGTAACACAGACTGCAGATAATTATGCATGTATGAACAGACTGAAAACTGACTTCTTGCAGTTAATTAACCTCTTAAGTTTATGCTGAAAGTAGCCTCACCCACCTGTGGCTGTGTAGCGGATACTGTTTTCAACCACCTTAACTCTTTTAACCCCGCAGGTGCATTTCCACAATTTTGGAAGTGTTACTTTATGACTGTACCAGTTGCAGGAGGTGGATTGACCATGATAATTCAAGGGTAGTGCCAGATTAGCTTGGCGCCAAGCTGATCTGGCACTACCCTTGAATTAACATGGTTAATCAATCTCCTGCTGTAAGGACTCAGGGTTAAATGGGTTAAGGAGAGATCACCTGTCATTAGAGACTGTTTGGTGGTATACCCCTGGTTCTGTTTGGTATACCCTTGGCTCTGTTCGTATACCCTTGGCTCTGTTTGGTATACCCTTGGCTCTTCCTGGAAATGCTTTTTCAGGTTTCTCCCTCGTCTGAACTGCCCATCCGCAGCCTCTGTGTGACCTCTGCCATGCCAGCAAGGGTGTTGCCTCAGTCATTGCCCTGGACTCCAGCATATCCTGGGCAGTACACCCACAAAAGTCTTTTGAGTAAATTGCCTGTGTTAGTCAGGTGTCCCATTCCTGCATCAACTTTTTTGCATCAGGCCATGAAAAGACATGCTTGCAATTCACATAGGTGTGCCAGAAAGCGTCTGCCAGTGTCAAAAGGCATGACTACAGAAAGGAAAGAATTTGTTGCGACCCATGGTAATTCAGTTCAGTTCAAAAAAATTTATTTATCCCTTAAAAAAAACCTGGACAAACAGCAAAACTAATGCATATATATATATAATATATATATATATAACTATATATAATATATTATATATATTATATATATATATATATATATATATATATATATATATATATATATATATATATATATATATATATATATATATATATATATATATATATATATATATATATATGTACTCCAGCATGTCCTGGGCAATAGTTTTAATAATTTATGTTTCAGATTCTGGACTGGGGGTACTACATCGAGAGACTGGGCGGCTGTATACAGAAGATCATCACCATCCCAGCTGCACTGCAGAGTGTGAGTCTTGCCTTGTAGGCTACAAAAAAAAACTTAACCCTTTGGCTGTGGATAGCAGTTTTAGTCATGATGATTCCTGCAAAAATCATGGCTACAGAAATGGCTACTAACAGCCTGGCATTAACATTCATTCTAATTTTACGTTCATGTGGGTAGAAGTTCTCAGAATTTCGTAAATTCCAAATCTCGCATATGGAAGTTTTCATAAGTTGAACCCTTTCACTGATAGCTCACTGGAATAGAAATTTCACATGCAGGTTTTAACTCATTTGAGACTTGCCGCCTCCGGATATGCGGCTTAAGCCGGGTATCCGGAGGCGGCACATCTCAAATGAGTTAAGTGTACTCCCTAGACAGACCTACTTGGGGAATACACCCAAGCACATTTGTATTTCACTGAGATTCTAGCCATTTGCATGAGTACTCGCCTAATATGTCCACTGTAGGAGAAGGTCTCTCTTTTTATTTTTTTGTTTTTTAATTTTTTTTGGGGGGGACAATCTTCCAAACTTTCTCAGATAAACTTACTCAGGGAGTATACCAAAAGCATCTCATTTGAATAGAAGTGTGCTTTTGGTGTACTCCCAGAGTGGGTCTATCTGGGGAGTATTGGGTACTCCTGCAAACGGAACTGTAAGTCATAAAGTTGTTCAGAAAATACAGAAAAGTATTGTCACCCCATGGGTGCCTTGTTGGCTCCTGCACTGCCTGTTCCTCAAAATCTCTTTTTTTCTTTTTAAAATTTTTACAAACTTCCAAACTTTGAGCCATATAAATACATATGGGTGAAAGTTCAGAATTTTTATCTGAAAAAATAACCCCGCTTGTTTGTGGACTGCAGGTGTCGAACCCGGTGCCGCGGATCCCCCATCCTGACTGGCTGCGCAAGAAGATGCTGGAAAGGAATGACGTGTTTAAGCAGAAAAAGATCAGCGACATTTTCAGCGCCGGCGCACGACGTGCCACAAATGTAAGCGTTGTATGACATGTGGAAAATGGCTTTTATGCGAGGCTTATGAGAATTTCTGCCATGAATCGGCAATAGTTACATCGACAGTTTGAGTTACTCCATGGTTAAAGTACCATTACCTGTAAATTGAAGATAAATTTCAACACCAGTTGTGTTTATTACGCCCGGTCAACAGACCTAATGAACTTTTACAGCACTGTGGACACGTAGCAGATAAACATGCGTAATCACATTTAATCTGAGCAGCCGAATCAATCTGTTTTCAGCTGTTGCTCATTCAGATAGTGTTGTATTTATAGAACGGAGTGGAGTCATTGTCATTTATTTTACCCCATTTAGCCCTGACACACTGCAGCTGAGATGGATTGACCGTGAAACTTCAAAGGTAGTGCCAGATTAGCTTGGTGCCATCAGGAGATGCCAAACAACCAAACAGGCAGTCTTAAAGACAGGTGCTTTCTCTTGAAGAGTACAGTGGGTCCCCTGTCATTAAGGACCATCATTTAGGTGGCTGTAGCCACCTAAATGATGGTCTTTAATGACAGGTGACCACAGCCACCTAAATGATGGTCTTTAATGACAGGTGGCCACAGCCAGGTGATCTCTTATCAGGGTGGTCACTCAAAACAGGTTCTGTTGACGTGTAATGAATAGATGGTGGTGATGATCCCCACAGGTGGCTGCTGTCTGCAACGAAGAAGATGGCGAGAATGCCGATACGTCAGCCCCACCTGTGCCAGACATGGAGGATATGGCAGGAACCTCCAAGCGGCCGACAGGCATGGCCATAGCTCACAAGCGGAAACGCGACCAGTCAGGTCATGACAGCCAGGCGGACTCTCAGAACTCTGAAGTGTCGCAGAACTGGCGAGACGTGCTGGGCCCGCCCCCGCCAATGGGGGACACAAAGGTACTGCATGGCAGCATTATGTTTGTGTTAATTCTTCTTTTTTTTTCCATTCAAACCTTGACAGCTACTGAGGATACCATTCAACGGAAAAGACGGATGTTATTTCTGAATATTTTTTTATATTAACACTTTGCCTCATAACGCTGAGCAAGACGCGTAACTGTTTTTTCAGGCAAGTGCTATTGTCAGTAGCATCAAGGGTTAACCCATTTAGTCTGGTGCCTTACAGCAGGAGAAGGATTGACCATGATTATTCAAAGGTAGTGCCACATTAACTTGGCACCATCAGGCACCAAGCTAATCTGGCACTACCTTTGAATTATCATGGTTGATTCATCTCCTGCAAGTGGTACATAAACGTTAGGTGACACCTCCACAATTTGGAAATGCAGCCGTGGGGTTAAATGAGTTAAATTATTCATCCCCTTTTCCCTTACAGCCTCCGGTAGTGTAAACGGTACCAGTGGCTGCATGCAGAAGGGGGTTAACGTAACCCGTCCGACATACAGCACTTGATAGTTGTCAGTTTGGACGCCTAATATAATTATTTGAATTATAGTTGCGTGCTTGATTAACTAATGCAGTCATGTGGAGGTGTTGATGCTGTCAGATTCTCGCTGTAAACGCAGATTCCAGATAAGGAATGGTGCGGCTGAGGCAGGTTTGCCCCAGTGCCAAAGGCCCTTGGGTGGATGTTGGCCATGACTGGCCTGCATACAGCCGTACACGGTGGCAACAGCGGCCATTGTTGACCTCATTAACTTGGGATATACTCAAACTGTCCTGGTTTGCCACTTCAGACTTCCGGACTCTAGGTCACCTGTTTAACATAATGTTAACTCCTTGAGTACCAGTGGACACAGATTGTGTGTTTGAAATCATGGTAAATTCAACATAAAAGATCCCGAACCGAGAAAGGAACATGGATATGATCAGGTTTCAGCAAGAGGCATAGATCCTCATGAGCCCCCGCAACTGCGGGGGCTCATGAGGATCTATGCCTCTTGCAGTTGGGTGGCATTGATGTTTTTTTTTCAGCAGTGAAAGGGCTGAATCTGTACCTGGTGTTTTGTTGTGGTCAGGAAGCGAGGAAGGCGTGGATCTTGTACCACAAGAAGAAGTGGGAGCTGCAGGCCAAGAGTCGACAGGAGCGTAAACGTCGCCGCATAGACGCCAGTGACCTGCCCGTGTCGGGGGCGGTGATGCCGGTGAGAGGTCTGGGAGGGTTCCTGAGGCGCACTGCACGCAGCATGATGGACATGCCCTGGCAGATCGTGCAGGTGAGAGGATTCGATATTAACCCCATTGTGCCTGCAGCCATCGGTACTCTGAACAGTACGGGTGGCTGCATGCGCGAGGGGTTCAAACAAAGGGTCACCTACAGACGTGTAAAATGCAAGATAATAAGCAACAAGAAGTGTCAGAGGAGATTGGTATTTCAGGGTTTAACGTCCATGACACCGAAGTGATAATGGACAGCCCTAATGGACAGTTGAGGAGGGGGGGGGGGGGGGGGACTGCTATTGCCTGTGGAGTATGACCTGAACAATGATCAATTCAGGCACATTGCAACTGTGCCACTTTGATTTACCAGGAGCTACCAATGCACATGCTGTTGAAACAGTATGTCTTTTTTCCCTGGTTTGGGAGTCCAAACCCATGACCCAGTTGTTCTCTTCACTCTCTTTCCCTCTTGGCACTTAGCTGCCTGAGCTATTTTGGATTCTGAGTAGAGGAGAGGGGTGGAGGAGGGCAGAATTCTTTTGCAAGTATTGTAGATTGTACATTTTTTTTAATATATATATTTTTTTGTTGGGGTGGTGGGGGGGTTGGTAAAATAAAAGTAAGATAAATCGGGGCTCAGATCTGAAATAATGTCTTTCTTGACATGCAAACTGAGCAAACACTTGTACCCACTTTCATGTCATAAAGTTTTTTTCTGTTTGTTAGGCTTTATTTTCTCTTTCTCTCTCAGGTGATGGAGACGGGACATCCTGGTACTTTCCGACTGTGGGCCCTGATTGGCTCTGACCTGCACGCCATGAAGCTGCAAGTGCCACGCATCTTCTATGTCAACCAGAAAACACCGAAGGAGGGAGAGGGAGCAAGTAAGGATATCCAGATTGGAGTTAACCCCAAAAGCCACCGGTACCATTTACAAGAGTGTTAACACATTTAGCCCAAACACATGATAGCAGGAGATGGATCGACCATGATAATTCAAGGGTAGCGCCAGCTTAGCTTGGCGCCTGATGGCGCCAAGCTAATCTGGCGCTACCCTTGAATTATCATCATCAATCCATCACCTGCAACTGGTACATGGTCGCTATGTGATGCTTCCGAAACTTTGGAAATGTGGCCATTTGGGGTTAATAGGGTTAATTGAGGTCAAGGAAGTCAGGGAGTGCCCTGTGAAAGCGAGGACAACGAAGCAGCGTGGTGTAATCGTCGAGCTTGATCACCGCAATGGCAGTGTTGTGTGCTGTGCTCATCGACAGTGGTGCAGTTAACCTTGGATGGACACCTTAACCCATTTAACCCCATGACTGCCTTGCCCAAATTCTGAAGGTATCGCAGAACGACTGTGCACCAGGTGCAGGAGATGGAATCGATCATGATAATCCAAGGGTAGTGCTGGATCAGCTTGGCGCCTGACGGCGCCAAGCTGATCTGGCACTACCCTTGAATTATGGTTGATCCATCCCCTGCTGTAGTGCCTCGGGGCTGAATGGGGATGTAGAGAATGCTACTCAATGATGGCATGCCAGGACGGATCCTTGTGTGCAGGCCTTTGTGTTAACACGAGTGACTTGGCTTTAAACACCCCTCCCCCACCCCCCCCATGTATGCAGTCACTAGCACTGTAAACGGTACAGTAGAACATGTAGAACTGTGCTGGTCATAGCCCATTACATCCTGCGGCTGATTTTGTAAAATTTGCTTAGTGTCCTAAGAAGGCTACATCACAGATTAGGAGATAGATCCAATTGTTTTAGTCCCCCACCCGGGTCTGCCCTGGGGGACTCGGGTGGGGTTAACTACTTTTTAGTTCCCAGGGTCACCCTGGTCAGACCCAAAAGGGTGGGTTTTGCCTCTCTATTGGTCACATTTATTTCAAGCAATGGGTGTATCAGAATGAAAAGGGTTAACAGACAGGTGCTACTCTGAAGAGAGAGGTCTGGAAGGGCAGGAGGGTCTTTAACCTGTTACATGCTGAGGCCGATTATTTTAGAATTTGCTTATTGTCCTATGAAGGCTACATTACAGATTAGGAGATAGATCAAGCATTTTAGTTCAAGGGTGATGCCAGAATAGCTTGGCGCCTCAGGCGCCAAGCTATTCTGGCACCACCCTTGAACTATCAGTATAATTTAGTTCAAGCAATGGGTGTACCAGGATCAAAAGGGTTATTGTCAGGTGATCTCTCATGTCATGGTTGCTCCAAACAGGTTCTGCGGTATCGTTGGTTGCATGAACGCAAGGGGTTAACCAATTGCAGCCTGAGGCTGAAATTAGATTAGGAGATATATCAACCGTTTCAGTTCAAGGGTGGTGCCAGAATAGCTTGGCACCTCTGGTACCAAGCTATTCTGGCACCACCCTTGAATTATCATAGGCAAATTAATTTCAAGCAGGAGTGTATCAGGATGAAAAGGGTTAATTGGCTGAACACTAGTATCCAGGCTGAAATAGGTCAAGGTCTAGCGCACTTTTTCTATTGTCCCTCTGCCTAAGGAGAGGCAGAGAGTGGCTCATGTTAACACTAAAGCCTGCATAGAATGATGGCAATTTGAGAAGAGTTTCTAATCTCGCGAGTTTTGTGTTTCAGTGTGGCGTAAAGTTCAGAAGATACTACCTCGCTCACACCCCGTTCTCAACCTGTATGAATACTCCGTGCCAGAAAACGTCTACCTCGAACACATCAAGTGAGTGTTTTTCTTTTATCCATTGTGATTTTTGCAGCCCATCATGAAATACGAAAAGATTTCCTGTCAGGTGAATCAAAATTCATTTTTCTCTAAAAGGTATTTTTTCGAAAAATACTTACCGATGACATGACTTTATGGAAATGTCTACTTCTAGCTCAATTTTAGCCTACTTACCCGTTGTGTGCCCACACAACCCGGGAGGCACTCGGGGAACCCCCCTAGAGGGGCCGAGAGTTGTCTCCCGTTTCCCGCCTTACCGGCTCCGGTCACGAGACCGGCCAGTTTTTTTCTGATACTTCGCTCGAAAGCGGCAAGCGGGGCAGGAGGGAGGGTCCTCCGAGTCATGTCATCGGTAAGTATTTTTCGAAAAAATACCTTTTAGAGAAAAATGAATTTGTTTCCTCAAAAACATTACCGATGACATGACTTTATGGAAGAATTGCGATGAGGAGGAGGGTGCCGCGCAACTAATGGTAAACAGCGCCGTCCTCCCAGTCGCAACCTCCCGACAATTTTAGCGAAGTGCATAGATAGGCGCCGGTGGCGCCGGGAGGGAGTGTTGCGCCGCGGCGATGTCCCTCACTAGTGCGAGATTCTCTCTTTGGCCTGCCAGGTCCCTGAGGTAGAAGCGGGCGAATACAGATTCAGTCTGAGCCCACGACTGCCACGATGTCCTTGACAGCGCAGTTTCGGTCAAATGCGAGGCTCGTGGCCATGGCTCGTACCTCATGTGCGCGAACGAATGTGCAGCCTCTTCGCTCCCTGCGGGGAGATATCTTGATACGCGGAGCGTATAACCCAGCGGAGCCAGGACGAGATCGTCTGGGCTGTTATGTCATTCCTGCTGGGTCTCAGAGGTAGGAAGAGGCGCGAACGCCCTCTGCGGAAGGCTTTAGATCGTCGCAGATAAACTCTAAGGGCGCGCACGGGATCCTGTTGCCTGGTCTCCTGAGACAGAGGGTTGGTTCTTAGCGGCCGTAAGGTGATAACCTGAGGTGCCGTCAGAGGAGACCTGTTCTTGGCCAGGAAGGCAGGGTCAGTGAGGAGTTGAACAGACCCATCCGCTCGGAACTGTAGGCAGGTAGGCCGCGCCGAGAGTGCATGTAGCTCACTCACCCGAGAGGCGGTAGCAAGGGCCAGCAGGAAGCACGTCTTCGTGTCACATCTGCGAAACGGGCCAAGGTAAGGGTTCAAATCTGTCAGAATTTAACCACGTTAGCACCCAGGGCAGGTCCCAGCGGGGAAGGAGTGAGCGGTGTGTTGGGCGCTGGATGCCGAAGTGACCCATAAGGTCGGCTAAGTCTTTGCAGGCGCCCGGGTCTGGGTGTCCAAGGTGTCGATAAGTGTCAGCGATCATGGACAGGTAACCCCTCACGGTGATGGGGGCCAGGCCTAAGTCTCGAAAGAGCCAGAGGAAGAAGTCCGCCCGCTGAGGATTAGTCAGTTCCGTGGGTGACAGGCCGTGCTCAGAGCACCAGGAACACAGGACTCGCCACTTTCCCTCGTAGACTCGGATGGTGGAAGGTCTGCGGGCCGAAGCGATCGCCTCCACTGCTGCACCCGAGTAGCCTCTAGCTCCGAGGGCTTGCCGCACAACCTCCAGGCGTGAAGGAGGAGCCGCTCCGGGCAGGGGTGGAACAGCGGCTGACGCGGTTGCTTGAGCATGGTGCGTGGGGCGGGAAGCAGCAGGGGCGGGTCCGTGGCGAGGCTGAGAAGGTCAGTGGTCCAGGAGCGGTTCCAGGCGAACGGTGCAACTAACAGCAGGACCGCCGAGCAGCCCCGCAGCTTGAGAAGGACTTTGGGTACGAGAACCGTCGGGGGGAAGGCGTAAGCCACCAGGCCGTCCCAGGGAATGGAGAGTGCATCGACCGCCCAGGCAAGTGGATCGGGAATCGGGGAGACGAAGAGCGGCAGCTGATGGTTCCACCTCGTGGCGAACAAGTCGACCTGGGGAGTCTCCCACCGGGAACAGATCATCCGAAAGATGTCCTGCCGAAGGGTCCATTCTGTGTGCAGGAGCTGGCCGCGGCGAGACAGCGAGTCGGCTAAGACATTCAGGTGTCCGGGGATGTGTCGGGCTCGAATGGTAATACCCCGGTCCTCGCACCAACGCAACATCCGGTAGAGGGGCCTACAAAGATCGGGAGCGAGTGCCACCTTGTTTCTGGATGTAAGCCACCATAGTCGTGTTGTCCGAGAGGACGAGTAGCTCCTGGTGTCTGAGGAGATCCTCCCAGAACTGCAGGGCTTGCCACACAGCCTGCATCTCCAGCCAATTGATGTGAGTGTGCGCTAAGTCCGCGGGCCAGGGCCCCGAAGTCGAGAGGAACCGAGGAAGGAGATGGGCGCCCCACCCAGTGAGGCTGGCGTCGACACAAAGCGAGGTCTGGGGTGGAGGGGCGGCCAGGGGAACTCCCGACGCTAGCCACGAGTGGTCGGTCCACCGACGAAGATGAGGCAGCAGCATCTGGGGCACCGGAACCAACGTCGTTAAGTCGCCTGACGACGGGCGCCAATGGAGTAGGAGATGCAGCTGGATCGGCCGGGAGTAGAGACGACCTAGGGGGATAAGGTCCGCTGCGGCGTTCAGCAGGCCCAAGCTGGAGCCAGATTCTGGCGGGGGCCACGTCCTGTCGTGCTAACTGACCGGCTAGGTCCGCAATCTTCTGGATCCGGGGGGCTGGGAGGCGCACCCTGTTGAGGTCGGTCGCAAATTCCATGCCCAGGTGCACGAAGCGGCGGGACAGCGAGAGATCCGACTTGCCGTCGTTCACTAGGAAGCCCAAGTGTGCCAGAAGCAGTAGCAGCGCATCCCTGTCCGACGCGAGCAAGGTCTCTGACTGGTTGCGTAGGAGGAGGTCGTCTAGGTAATTTGACGTCGGACTGGAGGAGGACTGTCGGGCCTTGGCGACTACGGCGTCCATCAGCCGGGTGAACACCCAGGGGCTGAGGTTGAGACCGAACGGGAGCGCGCGAAACTGGTATACCACGCCGTCGATCGCAAAGCGGAGGAACTTCCTGGAGGCCTGGTGCATCGGGACATGCAGGTACGCATCTGAAAGGTCCAGGCTGACTGCGAAGTCCAGAGGCTGGACCGCGGCTTTCAGGGCTCGTGCAGTCTCCATCCGGAAGGAGGGGGCCGTAATGTACTTGTTCAGGGCCGAGAGATCGATCACCGGTCGCCATCTCCCTCCAGGCTTCGGAACGATGAACAAGCGGCTGTAGAAGGCTGGGGAGTAGGGGACGCGTACCACCTCCGTGGCGGCTTTCCTCAGGAGGGAGGAGACCTCTCCCCGAAGAGCGGAGGCCTTCAACGGGTCGCTGGGGATCTCGGTCCAAAGGGGGGAGCGACGCAAAGGAGGCGGGCTGCGAAAGGCGATCCGGAGGTCGGCCGAGACGGTGTCGCAAATCCAGGGGTCGTCGGGAAAGAGTGTCAGCCAATTTCCGCTGAAAAAGGCTAGCCTCCCACCGACCGGAGACCCCGAAGTGGTCGGTGGGGCCAAGGCTGGGGGGCAGTCAGGTAGCCCGCCCGCGACCCGGTCGCCGGGCGGGACGGGGCCAGGCAGGGACACAGGCCCTGGAGGGTCTAGGACGGCCAAGGCGGGGGCCTGCTCAGGGCCGAAGCAGGGCTGACGCAGCAGCGGGTCTAACCGACCGCGAGGCGCGACCCCTAGCCTGTCGGGAGGACGGAAAGCGGCGGGGAGGAGGAGCACTCACAGGCCAGCGGTCGGGGTTGGAGGCTCGAACGGATGACCAGGTGTCGCCGAAAAGCAGGGGGCCACCCAGCGGAGCACGACGAAGCTGCGCACGCAGGTCAGGTGGTATCCCTCGGCAGGCAAGCAGAAGTGCGTCTCGACGCATCAGGGCACAGTTGGCGGAGGCAGCCATAGCATTAACGGATGAGTGGTAGGCGGCTCGGTTGGTGACTTCCGCTGAGACGAGTAAATCCCCAAGGAGAGGCGTGATAGAAGGCTGCCAAGCGTCTTCCACACGACGAACCAGGGCTTGAGTGAGCAGCTCCAGGAACCCAGCGCAGGCTAAGGTGTTCCGCACCAGAGACGCAGTCAATCCAGGCCACGAGGGAAGGAACGGCGAAGGAGGGCGGAGCCGCCAGCTTGCGACACGGCCGGGGGGGTCGATCGCAGGAAGAGGGATGGAGAAAGCCTGGGAATGACCGGCATACCAATCCCGCCGGAAGGCGATGTCCAGGCCAGCCGGCCAGCGACGATCGGAGAAGAACACCGGCTCTCGAGACGCGGGAAGTTGCAGGAGCGCTGAGAAGACATCTCGCAGCTCCTTAAATCCAGGCGGCTGGGGAAGCGACTTGAACCTCTTCACCTGACGCTCGGCATCCACAAAGGCCGAGACCTTCCTCTTCAGGGGGGGGAGAGGCTGGGCAGGAGTCCGCTGGCAGAGTGGCCACGATGATCCTGGCGGTTTCATCCAAGGCTAGGAGGGTCTCCGCCCGGGACGACGACAGAAGGGACGAGGGGACATCATCACCGACGTCGGAGGGCGAAAGGGAGCGAGCATCCTCCTCCAACAGGGCTGAGACGGAGTCTTCGGGCAGCACGCTGAGGGCTTCTTCGTCCAGGGGGTGGCGAGAAGGCGGGTGAGGCACCAAGGAAGGTCGAAGCTTGGGCAGGGGCGCATCTCGAACCTCACGGGAAGCCCGGGCACGAGCCGGCAGCGACGACGGAGGCGGGGATCGCCGAGGCGACCGCGGGAAGGAGCGAGGAGGGGTCCTGTCCGGTGCGTGGCTTCTTCTGGGTGAAGTACGGCGGACAACCGAAGAGGAGTGCCGATCACGGGAAGAAGGTCGACGATGGCGGTGACGCGGCGAACGCATCGAACTGCGAAGGCGAGCGCGACCGAGCGCGCGACGAGGAGTGGCGGGGGGAGCAATCGGCGGGGGGAACAATCCTTCCGGCGGCGCTCGCCCCGCGAGCGCGAGTGTCTAGCACTGACGGTGGAACGGGAAAGGTCGGGGGCGCGACTGTGTCGCGTAGGTTGAGGCTGACGTCTCTCCTGGCCGGACTCAGTGAGAAGGGCTCTATGCCGGTGTACAGATCCTCCGGAAGGATCAGCGGGCTTATCGTGGAGAGAGAGAGGAGCAAGGCCAGTCAACGTGGGACGGCTCGTGGCGAACTGCTGCAGGCCGGGCTCAGTGAGGCGGGCGCTTTGCCGGCAAACAGACCCTCCGGAAGGGTCAGCGGGCGTGACAGCAGTGGCAGTCCTCTGGTCAGCGAACAACGCAGAGTCCCGACGATCAATCCGTTCCGAGAGGCCGAGGCGAGGAAGAGCGGTCGTTACCACAGGGCGACGTCAACAGGAGTGGGACGAGAGATAGCAGACGGAGGTCGCTCTCGCCGGTAAAAAACTCCAGAGGTCAGACCAACGGAACTCCGGCCAGGTCGCACAGACATCGCAGAGATGGTCGAGGCGCAGCCCGAGCAGGGGAGGCAGACCGCATGGTCGTCCGTCGGCCACTTGAAGTCGCCGCATTGAGCGCAGGTAAGCATTTGGTTCCTGCAACAGACAAAGAGCACAAGGTCGCAAAGGCGGACAAGGGAGCCTAGCCCCACACCAAGGTACTCCAAGCGCCGTGACCACCGGCGCGTAAATAGTGGCTACAGTCTCCCAGAGCTAAAGGGCCTTTAAGGTAGACGAACGGCGTGTGGGTGCCCGAAGGCCCTACGAGAACAGAAACCCTAGTCTACAAGGCAACGTCTTCTCGTAACAGTGAAATACCAAAGGAGAGAAGGCGACGTCCCTCGAGGAGACTCGTAAAAAAGGTCGTGCAAGGCGCCGAAGCGTAAGCTCAACAACTGGCGCCCACGTAGTAGCAAAGCCGAAAGGAAAGCCCAACGGTAGCCGGCTCTCGCCCGAGGGCCGGCTGTGGGAAACTACCGCTACCTTACCTCCGAGACGAATCGGGAACAGGGGGAAGGGTAGTCATACACCTCCACAGCGTAGAGGAGAGCAGCAGAACGACGCCAGCAGAGGCAGGGCACATGAAGAGGCAACGAGCGTAGGCAAGAGAAGGACCGGTCGAAGCGGCGCGAGCGCAAGGCCAGACACGTCTTCTCTGTACGAGCGAAGTAGCAAAACTGGCCGGTCTCGTGACCGGAGCCGGTAAGGCGGGAAACGGGAGACAACTCTCGGCCCCTCTAGGGGGGTTCCCCGAGTGCCTCCCGGGTTGTGTGGGCACACAACGGGTAAGTAGGCTAAAATTGAGCTAGAAGTAGACATTTCCATAAAGTCATGTCATCGGTAATGTTTTTGAGGAAACAAATCATGTTTCTCGTATCCCAAATGACAGATGCAAATTTTATGCCACAGAGCAAACACACGCTCGCAAAATTGCTTGTGCTAGCAGAAAAAGTATGTGGTGTGAGATTTCACTTGGATGGCAGTGTGAATGTTAGAACATTTGGTCCCTCCTGTTCACAGCATTATTTACTACTACACAATCAAATATTCACGCTAGCACTTTTTGTCAAATTTGGCTTGATATCACCTTTTCAGCGACATCACGGCTGACCTGTCCTCCCCTGACATTGAGGGCGTGTACGAGACGCAGGTTCCTCTGGAGTTCAGGGCCCTTGTCAACCTAGGTTGTGTCGTGACGGTCGACCGAGGCTTTGCCAAGATGATGGCTGGACGGGTATGTTTGTTGGCTAGTTTGTTTTGACCTAATGGAAATTCGTATTATTAACCTGTTCACAGTTGAGAAAAATTGAACATCACCCAACAGCAAGAGGTATAGATTCTCATGAGCCCCCGCAGTTGCGGGGGCTCATGAGGATCTATGCCTCTTGTGGAGATCAGTTTGTATTCATGTTCCTCGCAAGATTGTAGCGTTTAATAGTAAAATTATCAAAGATTTCAGAAACAAAATGTGACTAGTGACACAGAAGGGGTTAAAAAATACATTCTGCAACATATTCATTCTGAATTGCC
The DNA here is from genome assembly GCA_036245525.1 of Semisulcospira habei. Lineage (NCBI taxonomy): Eukaryota > Metazoa > Mollusca > Gastropoda > Semisulcospiridae > Semisulcospira > Semisulcospira habei. The sequence continues at coordinate 86,837,552 of BTPG01000003.1, forward strand.
TTGTGCATGCAGCCACTGTTACTGTTCACAATATGCTTGTCTGCGTGCACAAAGGGGTTAATTATTCCGTTACCGGCACGGGCGAGAGTGTCAATTATTTTGGTGTTAATGAAAATGCTTCAGGAAACAGACACATTTGAGCTGGACAACTTGGAGTTCCGGACGCTGGCTCAGTTCCCGTACCTGGACTCTGGCTCTATCAAGTATATCTACCTGTACCACCATGTCTGGTCAGTGGTCTGTTCTGATTTGGAAAAAATAAAGGAAAATGGGAGGGGACAAAGTGTGTGTGTGTGCGTCTGTGTGCAGTGCGTAGCTTTGCATACCAAGCTCCTGTCTTATGGAACACCCTCCCCTTTGAAATCAGACACAGTGCATCTGCCTCTGCTTTCAAATGGGCCCTGAAAACCCACCTGTTTTGCCTGTCTTTTGCCACTGAACAGTAGTGCAGTGGTAAAAGACAGTATTCTGGCTATGCTGTTTCTAATTTGTCATTATAACTGTTTACCTTGTATGAATGTGTTTTTTTCCCCCACCTGGGTCTGCCCTGGGGGACTTGGGTGGGGTTAACTACTTTTTAGTTCCCAGGGTCACCCTGGTCAGCCCCACAAGGTGGGTTTTCTCCTCTACTCTGGGGCATGTGTTTCTGTCTACCCTTGGTCCATTCAACTGTATTTTCCTTTTTTAAACTCTCCCTACTGTCTGTGCTGCCTGTAGCTCTTGATATTGGATGTGTGTTGCTAAATGGTCTTAGCTTTATTTAGGTCCCATGTCGTAGGTTTATTTAACGTGTTGGACCGGCTGGCGACATACATTCAATATTCTGTTTAGGTATTTTTTTCACACGCAGTGCAGGCACATCCTGAGAAAGTCTTGTTGCTGTCGGGACGTTAAGCAATGCACAATCAATGAATGTGTTTTTTAATTGTGGATTATGTGATGTGATGTGTTGATATCTAAGTTTGTACAGCCCAATGTATATAGTTGTAAACTTTGTTTTTATTTATATATGTTTACGGTATATGTTGAAATTTTAAAGCGCGTAGAGCCAATTGGAATAAGCACCATGTAAATACACATTATTATTATTATTATTATTATTTGTTTGTGTGTTTGGGTTAGCTGGCGTTCCTTCCCATCCGAGATTTGCAAATGTTAAATGCTGATTTGCACCAGAAGATGAAACTAGCCATCATTAGAATTGTTTTGAATCAAGGTCTGTGCTGCCGCCCTGTATTTGTGATACTTGTCATTGATGCCAGTTTACAAGATGCCAGACATAAGATCCTCAACTTTAGTGCAAATCCTCTTTAACGTCCCTATTTCACCAAAATGGGGTACAGGAGAACCTGTTTTCAGCAACCATCTTTGTTGCCAGAAAATATGTAGTCTAAAATTTAAGTCTTGAAGGCAAAAGTGACACCTGTCGTTAAAGACCATCAGCCACCTAAATGATGGTCTTTAATGACAGGTGATCTTGTTTGTGGGTGGTCGCCCGAAAGGGGCTCTGCTGTAGTTAGGCCAGGGGCTCAGAGAGCAGTGAGTTTACGGTGGGTCTGTTTGATTGCAGCGGCAACAAGATGATGATGGGCCTGTTTTTCCCCGTGTCGAAGCGTGGGACTGTGTTCATCGTGGATACGGTCAGAAGCGATCAGATGCCCAATCTACAAGCTCTTTTCAATGGAGAGAGAAACACAAAGTATGTCTCACTGTCTGTAACCTCTTTACTCCATGGTGGGCATTGATTGTTAAATTTGCCAGTACAACTGGTTCTCAATGCTGTCTTGCCTTTAGCTTAAGTGCTTCTAACCTTCTTTTCACAATCTGTGTGAGAAGGTACATGTAAGCGAGTTTTTTGCTACTGCTTGTTTGAGAAAGCTTTTGCAAATAGCGGAGAGTAAGAGCAGAAGCCTTTTATTTTTGAACAGTCAAACCTATAAGAACCCACTTATCCCTAACACTCTACAGCAGAAAACTGATTGACCATGATAATTCAAGGGTAGTGCCAGATTAGCTTGGCGCCTGACGGCACCAAGCTAATCTGGCACTACCCTTGAATTATCATGGTCAATCCACCTCCTGCAACTGGTACATAGTCGTTAAGTAATGCTTCCAAAATTTGGGAAATGCACCCGTGGGACTGAAAGGGTTAACTAAAGTGTTTCTACCCTTCTTTTCACAATCTGTGCGAGTAGGTATGTGTAGCAAAGGTTTTCCGCTGCCCCTTGTGTATAACGGCAAAACTCTCTTACATACAATGGAGAAGAACAGAAGTCTTTCATGCTATGACATTCAGACTACTTTAGCCGTTTTCTGCAGCATTATTGTAAGAAATGACTTTGTCGTCTGCAGGGGTACTCTGTAGGAGGCTGCGCAGGTTAGTGTAAAACTTGTCCTTTTCAGCAGGCTCTGCCAGGAGGGTTGGGGAGTACACACTGAGAAGGGTGACGTGTTGCTGGTGTCTCAGTGGGAGGCGCATGGACATGATGCGGTCTGAGTGGCCCGTTGGTAGGTTTTCCAGCTTAGTCGCAATGGATGTCTTGACCATGAAACCCACGCCTGAGAGCCGTCTTTCTGATGCAGGCCTGCCTGACCAGTACAGGGTGTACCCAGCACCAAGTTCTTGGAGGCTGCCTTCGTCCGGAAGGCGTACTTCGCTGAGCGCGGCGATGTCGATGTTTAACCTCCGCAATTCATGGGCAATGAGGGCGGAGCGACGTTCAGGGCGTCCGCTGTCTGCTTTGTCGAGCATGGTTCGGACGTTCCAGCATGCTACGTTGAGTCCGGTCGTGGTCGTCATGAGAGTGGATCCGTTATTGTTTCTTGTTTTTTGACCGCAGGAGAAGATGCCCGTTGACCGCAGCTAGCCAACTGGGGTTGCGAGGGGACGAGCTTTGGTTAGGCCACCTTTTCTAGGCCCCTCTCCGTGTGGAGCAAGCAGTGCTGTCCCTAGAGAAGGCTGCTTGGTCGTTCAGGGTGTGCCGAGTGATGTTGTCATCCCCAGGTCAACATCAGGCGACCAATATCCTGAACCGCCTGCATGCAGGTTTGAGACTGCGGCTTCCAGTGACATCTTTCACCTGCCGTTTCGCCCCTCGCCCGTCGCTACAGGACTTGGAATGGTCAGTGTCATGGTCCGTGGACGTTTCCTAAAGCCTGCGCGGTGGAGCTTTTTGGTGGAGTGCAGTGTGCGCAGTACTGGCCCCACCCTTTAAACCCTTGGTTCATCTGCCATGGCCTAGCAAGCTGGGACGGTGGCATCGAGGTCCTCGGGTCGTAGGTTTTATATCAGACTGTCCTTGTCCTAGTCTCTGGCTCAACAGCCTTCCCCGGAGACACAGGGGCTTTGATGTCAGGGGTTTCCTCCCTTAGCCTTTCCGCAGCCAAGCAGCCAGGCCTGCAAGGCAGCAGGCGACTCGTGGAGGGCGGGGTCGTCTATGTCCCGTGCAGATGTGAACATCCTTGGCGACTTCAACGCCAGAGTGGGCCAGGACTCTGAAGCCTGGAAAGGAGTCCTCGGCAAGCATGGCGTGGGGAACTGCAATGACAATGGCCGCCTACTGTTGGAGTTCTGTGCGGAGCAGCAACTGGTCATCACCAACACTACTTTTCAGCAAAAGGACAGTCGAAAGACCACCTGGATGCATCCTCGCTCCAAACACTGGCACCTTATCGACTATGTCCTAGTGCGTCAGAGGGACCGCAGTGACGTCCTCCTCACCAGAGTGATGCCCAGCGCAGAGTGCCACACTGACCACCGCCTTGTCCGCTGCAAACTCAGGCTCCACTTCAAGCCAAAACCCAAGAAATGGGGGCCCCCCAAGAAAAAGCTTGATGTTGCCAGCCTTCAGCGTGACGATGTGAAAGCTGCCTTTCAGACAGATTTACAGCGCAGGCTCAAAGACACAGCGGACCCAGGAGACTCCTCCCCTGAAACACTTTGGGAACAACTGAAAACTGCTATTGCAAAATCCTCTGCAGAAGTCCTGGGTTTCGCCAGAAAGAAGAACAAAGACTGGTTTGACGAAAACGATGTAGAGATCCAGGAACACCTAGCAGAAAAAAGAGCCGCCCATCAGGCCCACCTAGCCCAGCCTTTCTGCCCTGTGAAGAAGTCTGCCTTCCGCCTCGTCTGCAGCAGTCTCCAGCGCAAGCTCAGAGATCTCCAGAATGAGTGGTGGACCAGACTTGCACAGAGGACCCAGCTTTGCGCTGACAATGGTGACTACAGGGGCTTCTACGAAGCACTGAAAGCAGTGTATGGCCCCAGGCACCTGGTACAAAGTCCCCTGCGAAGCGCGAATGGCCAGGCACTCCTCACAGATAATACCTCCATCTTGAACCGCTGGTCGGAATACTTTCAGAGCCTCTTCAGCGCTGAGCGCACTGTTCAAGAAGCAGTCGTCCTACAAATCCCACACCTCCCAGTAAAGGTTGAATTGGACGAACCGCCCACCGCTGAAGAGACCCTCACAGCCATCCACCAGCTCAAGAGTGGCAAAGCAGCAGGCATTGATGGAATACCGCCAGAGATCTGGAAACATGGAGGCACAGCACTGCACAACAAGCTCCATGACCTCTTTCTCTGCTGCTGGGAGGAAGGAACACTACCAAAAGATCTCCGTGATGCAGTCGTTATCACCCTGTACAAGAACAAAGGCGAGAAGTCTGACTGTTCCAACTATCGGGGAATTACCCTGCTGTCCATTGCTGGGAAAATCCTTGCAAGGCTGCTCCTGAATCGGCTGGTATCTGCCATCGCTGAAGACCCAACTCCCAGAGGGCCAGTGTGGCTTCAGAGCAAACAGGAGCACCACCGATATGGTCTTTGTGCTGAGACAGCTACAGGAGAAGTGCCGCGAGCAGAACAAAGGGCTGTACGTAACATTTGTCGACCTAACAAAAGCGTTCGATACTGTGAGCAGGCAAGGCATGTGGCAGATCCTGGAGCGACTTGGCTGTCCCCCAAAGTTCCTCAACATGATTGTCCAGCTACACGAGGACCAGCAAGGCCAGGTCAGACTCAACAATGACCTCTCAGAACCATTCCCTATTCTCAACGGCGTAAAGCAGGGCTGCGTGCTGGCACCGACCCTCTTCACCATCCTTTTTAGCATGATGTTGAAGCAGGCCACAGTGGACCTCGATGATGACGATGCAGTGTACATCAGGTATCGTCTCGATGGCAGCCTGTTCAACCTCAGACGACTGCAGGCCCACACGAAAACCCTAGACCAACTGATTCGTGAGCTGCTTTTTGCTGATGATGCTGCCCTCGTTGCACACACAGAAAGAGCCCTGCAGCGCATCACGTCTTGCTTCGCAGATGCTGCCCAGCTCTTTGGACTCGAGGTCAGTCTGAAAAAGACAGAGGTCCTTCATCAGCCGGCACCCAAGACAGTGTATCGCCCTCCTCACATCACCATTGGCGAGTCTGAACTAAAGTCAGTGCACCAGTTTACTTACCTTGGCTGCATTATCACGTCGGACGCCAAGCTGGACAAGGAGCTTGACAGCAGGCTGGCAAAAGCGAACAGCGCTTTTGGGCGACTTTTCAAGCGGGTGTGGCACAATCAACCATATCTGCATTAGCAAGAAATTCAGAAGATCCCTTCAAGATGTTCGAGTGAGGAGGGGAGCAGATGTCGCCTCAGACCACCATCTGCTTACCTTAAGAATGAAGCTCAAGCTAAAGAAAAGCCGCACAGAGACAACAAGAAGACAGCGCTATAATGTAGGCCTCCTGAGAGAAACTGGAGTTAGAGAAGAGTTCAAACTGGTGCTGTCCAACCGGTTTCAAGCGCTACAGGAGCTAGTAAATGAAGAGGAGGCGGTCACCACAGAGCAGCAGTGGAAGGCAGTTAGAGAGGCGCTGAACTCAACCTGCAAAGACACTGTAGGGTTCAGGAAACACCACCACAAGGACTGGCTGTCGGCACAGACCTTGAAGAAGATAGAAGCGAGGAAGCAGAAGAAAGCAGCGGTCAACAACAGTCGCACGAGAGCAGCCAAAGTAAGGGCACAGGGGGAATACTGGGAAGCCAACCGCGAGGTGAAGAGGAGTATCAGGGCAGACAAGAGGGCCTACACAGACAGCCTGGCAGCAGAGGCAGAAAAGGCAGCAGGCAGCGGCAACATGAAACAGCTCTACGACATTACCAGAAGATTGTCGGGTAAGTATGGCCATACAGAAAGACCAGTAAAAGACAAAGAAGGCAAGCCTATTGCAGACAGAGCAGACCAACTCGACAGATGGGCCGAGTATTTTGAAGAGTTACTGAACAGACCTAGCCCACCCGACCCCCCCGACATCCAGCCGGCAGAGACCGACCTACCCATCAGCTGTGACAGACCCAGCCGGGAAGAGATCAGAAAAGCAGTGGCATTTTTGAAGAATGGCAAAGCAGCAGGGCCAGATGGCATCCCAGCGGAGTCTCTGAAAGCAGACCTAGAGACAACAGTTGAGATGCTGTACCCACTGTTTGGAAAGATCTGGGAAGAGGAGGTGATGCCGGCTGACTGGAAGGAGGGGTACCTAATCAAGCTTCCCAAGAAAGGCGACCTCAGCAAGTGTTCCAACTACAGAGGAATCACCTTGCTGTCAGTACCAGGAAAGGTCTTCAACAGGATCATCCTAGAAAGAATGAAGAGCTCCGTTGACCCCCAGCTGAGAGACCAGCAAGCAGGATTCAGGAAGAACCGATCATGTACAGACCAGATCGCCACTCTCCGCATCATCGTGGAACAGTCTCTGGAGTGGAGCTCCCCGCTGTACGTCAACTTTGTGGATTATGAGAAAGCATTTGACAGCGTGGACCGAGAGACTCTGTGGAAACTCCTACGACACTACGGTGTACCCACAAAGCTCGTCCGCCTGATCAAGAGCAGCTATGATGGCATGACATGTCGCGTGATCCACGAAGGGCAGTTCACCAGAGAGCTCCAGGTCAGAACTGGTGTCAGGCAGAGGTGTCTGCTGTCTCCGTTCCTCTTCCTACTGGCCATAGACTGGGTCATGAAGATGACCACAGAGCACAGACGAAGTGGAATACAGTGGACACTGTGGACACAGCTTGACAACCTCGATTTTGCAGACGACTTGGCATTACTGTCCCACACTCATCAACAAATGCAGGACAAGACCACGAGGCTTGCTGACATCTCGTCCCAAGTGGGCCTCACCATTCACAAACAGAAAACAAAGTCAATGAGGCTGAACGCAACCAGGGAAGAACCAGTCTTGCTTGCTGGCACCCCGTTGGAGGAGGTGGAGTCCTTCACCTATCTCGGGAGCATCATAGACAAAAAAGGCGGCACTGATGCAGATGTCAGAGCACGAATCGGTAAAGCCAGAGCAGCCTTTCTCCAGTTGAAAAAAGTATGGAGTTCCAGAGAGCTGTCACAACACACCAAAGTCCGGATTTTCAACTCCAATGTAAAAGCAGTTCTCCTATATGGAGCAGAGACATGGAGATTGACAAAAACCACAGTCAACAGAGTACAGACCTTCATGAACAGTTGCCTTAGAAGAATTTTGAAAATCCACTGGCCAGAGAAGATCAGCAACGTCAGACTCTGGGAGAGAACAGAGCAGATAACAGCAGAGAATGAAATTGGGCGAAGAAGATGGGGATGGATCGGTCACAGTCTGAGAAAGCCAGCTTCCAGTATCACTAGGCAGGCATTGTCATGGAACCCCCAGGGAAAGAGGAAAAGAGGTAGGCCGAGAAACTCCTGGCGTCGAGACCTCCAAGCAGACATCAAGAGACTGGGAACCACCTGGAGTAGAATCGAAGGAGAAGCACAGGACAGGAGTTGCTGGAGGTCTCTCGTCGACGGCCTATACCCGGGTAGGGGTGACAGGCGTAAGTAAAGTAAGTAAGTGGCACAATCAACAGCTGAAAACAGGCACCAAGATCAGCGTGTACAGAGCTGTGGTCCTCACCACCCTGCTGTATGGTTCCGAGTCCTGGGCCCTCTACCGCAGCCAACTACGACTCCTCGAACGCTTCCACCAGCGCTGCCTGCGTACCATCCTGGGCATTCACTGGAGTGACTATGTCACCAACGTCGAGGTCCTTGAACAGGCTGAAACTGTGAGCATCGAGGCTTTGCTGCTGCGGACACAGCTCCGCTGGGCGGGGCATGTCTCCAGGTTGGAGGATCATCGCCTACCAAAGATCACCCTGTTCGGCGAGCTTGCTACTGGACACCGTGACAGAGGGGCACCAAAGAAGAGATACAAAGACTGTCTCAAGAAGTCACTTAGTGCCTGCCAAATCGACCACCACCAGTGGTCTTCGCTTGCTGCGGACCGTGACACCTGGTGCTCCACCATTTACAAGGCAGCTGTCTCCTTTGAGGACTCTCACAGAGCTAGCCTTAAGGACAAGCGGCTCAGGAGAAAAAACAGAGATGCCACAGCTCAGAACCCTGGCCATACCTTCCCCTGCAGCCACTGCGGTCGAACCTGCCTGTCTCGGATTGGCCTCCGCAGCCACGAACAAGCCTGCAGACGTCGTGGGCAACTCCTATAAAATCTTCGTTCGCGAAGTCAAGCCAAGAGAGATTGTAAGAAATACTAAGAACATTTATGAAGGAGAAAATAGAAGCAATTATTCCATTTCGCCCCAACGCACTACAGCAGAAGATCGATCGACCATGATAATTCAAGGGTAGTGCCAGATCAGCTTACCAAGCGAATCAGGTACTACCTTTGAATAATCATGGTTGATTCATCTCCTGCAAAGGGTACATACTTGTTGTGTGACACTAATAATCATGGTTGATTCATCTCCTGCAAAGGGTACACACTTGTTGTGTGACACTAATAATCATGGTTGATTCATCTCCTGCAAAGGGTATATACTTGTGTGACACTAATAATCATGGTGGGATTCATCTCCTGCAAAGGGTACACACTTGTTGTGTGACACTAATAATCATGGTGGGATTCATCTCCTGCAAAGGGTACATACTTTTTGTGTGACACTTTCAGAATTTAGGAAATGCTGCTTGGTGTTAACCCATTACATCCTGAGGCTGATTTTGTAAAATTTGTTTATTGTTCTATGAAGGCTACATTACAGATTAGGAGATTGATCAACTGTTTTAGTTCAAGGGTGGTGCCAGAATAGCCTGCCTGTCGGTGCCAAGCTATTCTGGCACCACCCTTGAACTGTCAGTCAAATTGACTTCAAGAAATTGGTGTATCAGAATACTTTACTTATGCCTGTCACCCGTCCCAGGGTATAGACCGTTGACAAGAGACTTCCAGCGACTCCTGTCCTGTGCTTCTCCTTCGATTTTACTCCAGGTGGTTCCCAGTCTCTTGATGTCTGCTTGGAGGTCTTGACGCCAGGTGTTTCTCGGCCTGCCTCTTTTCCTCTTTCCCTGGGGGTTCCATGACAATGCCTGCCTAGTGATACTGGAAACTGGCTTTCTCAGACTGACCAATCCATCCCCATCTTCTTCGTCCAATTTCATTCTCTGCGTTATCTGCTCTGTTCTCTCCCAGAGTCTGACGTTGCTGATCTTCTATCTGTGTATCAAAATGATAAGGGTTAAATGAGTTAACCCTCTTGTGTATGCAAACGTTCGTACTGTTAACAGCATCAGCTCATCAACGCACAAGAGAGTTAACAGTAGGCAAAGATGTTTTAATCAGGTGGTGTTTTCATGGACAAAACTTTAGCTGTTTAGGCTGATGTTCTCTTATTTTGACTCAATCCACCCACATTGCATATTTCACAGACTATCAAAGGGTGCAGACGAGGCCACCCTCCCCGGTGCAGGTCACACCTTTGACACCAAACTAGAGAAGGACGTGAGACAGGTGTATCGCACAGTTCAACGACTTTTGTCTGTGTACAAGGATGAGAAACGAGGACCTACCTTCATCGCTGTTCAGTCCTCCAAAGGTAATACATTTTTGGAGATGTTGAAGTAAATATCTGGAATAGTTTCTGAGATACAAGCAATCAAAGAGACCCACCCCAAGCGTTTCTGTATAAATTTGGTGGTGAAAGAGTCAACCCTTTGGTCTGTCGGTAGCAGTTTTAGTCGCAATGATTTCTGCAGGAATCATCGCAACTAAAACCGCTGCTGACAGACACAGGGGTAACACATTCTGCCCCAGGACCGAAATCCCTAAATGTTGAAGTTGCCCTCTGAAGGACTGTATTACAATTCTACAGACAGATCGAGCTTGATGGTTCAAGGGTGGTGCCAGAATAGCTTGGCGCCTATGGGCGCCAAGCTATTCTGGCACCACCCTTGAACTATCATGCTCGATCCATATCTCGCTGTGGTGTGTCAGGGCTGAATGAGTTAATGGATAGTGTTTGTTTGAAAAAGTGTGATGACATTTGGAGTGATTTGTTTTCAGACTTCCAGCACCTGACCTCAGCCATGCCGGGTCTGAGTGACTTTCCCTTGGTTCCAGTACACATCGCAGACAGGTGCGACCATTGTTCACATGTTTTTCAGACTTTGGGACATTTGTTGAAAAGACTTTTGGAGTGGGAATGTTTGAAATAATTTTACGTCTTTTGTAGTTCCTCACAATGTTATACACACTTCAGAGCTGTACTTGTTACCTTTTTTGCTCACAAATTGTTGTAACAATTTGTATAATAAATTTTTTCCTCGTCCCCCCCCCCCCCCCCCCCCCCCCCCCCCCCCCCATCTCCCCTGCCCTGCGAAAAAGAAAAAGAATGTGCGCTTCAAGTGTGGGTGACTATATTTCAGTGAGACTCTGTACAATGTGCTGGACTGGCAGCGAGTGGGTAGTCGCCGCATGCTTCAGCACTACCTTAACATCGACATTGTGCTGCAGGTGAGTCCTACATGCATACCTTCACCTTTTGAAGTCACAGATTGCCTGTCAGCAATACAAGGGCTATACCGCTGGGAGAAGTGCCCACGGCAGTTTAGCCTATGCTCTTTAGTTTTCAGCTCTATGCCCGCCGGCGCGCGCCAGCCCACTTAGAGATCGGCTTCGCAAGTGCACTGAGATAGCGAGGCAGCCTCCATCCCCTTACTATCAGCACGCTAAATACCATCACTGATAAGGAACCAGCTATGCGGTCTCGCTTCCGCTGGGGATACGAATAGCGCAGCAGCCGTCTTTGTTTACAGTACTACTGTGCTTGACCCCGATTAGCTCTTAGCCTCTGCTGCATACATCGGCGAATAAGCTGTAAATTACAGATGTTGTCTGTAAACCGGAATTTAATTAACCTGCAGTTGTGAGTAATTATTTGAACATACATCGTCTTGTAGAGGAGAAATTGTACTATCTTTGGACACCAAACATGCTGGGGTAATCTGCGTGGATGTTTATCATGCACTGGCTCAAAGTATCACTAGGAGACAGATTAGATGCAGCCTTCCGTTAGTTTATCATACTTTTCATCGCATCACAGTTCAAAAACTGAAGTTTTTGGAAAGTTCAGACAAAGTCAGTGCTGTCAACAGATGTCTTAACTGGCATATCCCATGCTAAAATCTTCAACAACCACATACCTGAGTCCTGCTAAAGCCGGTTTGGTGGGCCAAGTGAAAATGGTAATCCATTCAGAGCACGCCGACATGAAGTATGCAAATTTCACCGATACAGTCAATGTTTTAACAATCTCACAATTTTAACACAGATTAAAAACAATACACAAAGCAGAGGTTTACTGTTTGCGTTAAGAGATTCAGTTCTGGTTTAGTGTCACATTAAAATGGCTTAAAACGAGTGTGTCTACAGGGTCACTATGATGCTGTGTCTAAACTTGATAGGCCGATCAGTTTCATTTTTTGGACGAGTGACAGTCTGTGAATACCTGATGAAAATGTGGAGATACCAAAGCCAAATGCTCTGTCACATGCAACAAATTGATTTAGAATGCTTCCCTTCCTGGTCGTTGAGCACATCAATGTTGTAACACGAAAATATATCACTGGTGTATTTAGTACACAAAAACATTGGTTTGTTTTTGTCTTTGACTGCTCGCTTAGACCTTCTACCACAAAGTCTACACAAAGAATTCACGGCTTCCAAATGTCTTGGAAAGGAATGTTCATTCTCCATGGCTTAACAAGCTATACTTTACATATATGCATCAGATAAGGGTACACATTGGAGTGATACATCCGGCACAGAAAACACGTTTTTTACACACAAGCCGCACTGCTGTCTACAGCGTGCGGAAGAAAAGTTCCTCGAACTACACACGTTGTCAATCAAGTAATAAGCACAGAATTCAAAGAGGTATTCAACCCAAACTTATATGAGCTTGAAGAGGACAATTTCAAGCATAGTGTTACATAATCATATTGACGATTCGAACTTTGTAGCCACGGTAATAATAAGTTATAAACAGGCTAAACTTATCACATGTCTGACAGACTTCAACAGGGAACAAAGAGCGCAACGCTTCCCGCCAGCAGCTAGGCTGGAGCCTGCTATGACCCGCGCGCACTTATCAGTGAAGTGGGTCACGGCTGGCACAGAGCCCAACTAAACAGAGCAATTCAGACAAGGGTGAACTGCCGTGTGCCGGTTGATTGCGTGGGGGATCATTGTATTTTACTCACGCTTTAGTGTATACAGAAATGTGAAAATTAATTTGGGGGCTTAGGGTTGACTGTTATTGCAGGGCTCAACACGAAAAATTTTTGGCAAAAGATGTGGTCAGTAACAGCCACCATCCCATACAGATGATAATTCAAGGGTAGTGCCAGATTAGCTTGGCGCCTGATGGTGCCAAGCTAATTTGGCACTACCCTTGAAGTATCATGGTTGATCCATCTCCTGCCGTAGGGTGTCGGGGGGCTAAATAGGTTAAAGCGGTGTGAAATTTTCTTTCTTTTTGGTGCGTGATCTCATACTTTTTCACTCCCTAGGCCATGATGGAGCAGTGTCGATATTTCCACATACCAATCGGCAACATGCCTAGGGACATCACCATGTTCGGCTGCGACCTTTTCTTCGCGCGACACCTCCGCAAGCACAACCACATTTTATGGACGTCCACCTCCGAGCGACCTGACCTGGGAGGAAAAGAAGCTGACGATAACAGGTTGGTTGTCCATTTAACTCTTAAACTCCCAGAACTAAATGACTTCCATTCTGTAGTTTGGAAGTCATTTAGTTGTGGGAGTTCCAGAGATAAATTTCAAGGCTATATAGCTCATAGCGTAAATTTGCATGTTTTGCATAGTGCGCAAATAATGGGAGATGGATTGACTTTTAAAAAGTCAATCTTTAAAAATCTGGAGCAAGAGGGTGACAGCCGAGTTTGTGAAATGCAAAGAAAATCCTAAGAAAGAAAGAGGTACATTTAGAAAGACGACACAATTTATTAAATTGTTCAACATGGGCATGCAGACAAGAAAATAATGCCCTAGTTGTCTTGTTCAAACTCAAAGGTCAGTCTGTTTCTCGTGATTAACCCTTTGGCTGTCAGTAGCGGTTTTTGTCACGATGATCATCACAACAAAAACCACTACTGACAGGCTAATGGTTTATATTATATTTAGTTCACCCTGTTTTTTTCGTAATTTTTTGTGCCAGTATTTTATTAACTGTAGTAGCTTCAAAGTGACTTTCTGGCATGGTTCTTCAGACCAAAGTACTTCAAGGACTAATCTGGCACCACCCTTGTACTGACAAATTTGATTCACCTTCTGAAGTGGGTGTTTGGAGGTGTAACCCCTTCTTTGCCAGTGGTTGCAAATTGTGTTTCAGAATCTTTGTTAAATTCACTGCCAAAGTGCCCCAGTTGTCCATTGAAAGTGGTTACAAGGTGGTGTCAGCAACAGGCATATATTCTCATGAGGCCCTGCAACTGCAGGGGCTCATGAAGATCCATGTCTCTTGTGGTTGGGATCATGTTTACCTTTTCCTGGCGCTGATAGGGTTAATGAGTTAAAATGCTTTTTTTTTTTTTTTAAATGGAAGACACTGTCTCAAATCCTGAACTGTGTGCAGGCTGTGCATGGAGATGGAGGAGAGCAGTACCATTGTCATCAACAACACTGGCGCGTACCTCACTGTGTGCGTCGAGCTGGAAATCACCTCGCTGGCCGTCAACACCATCATTGAGGTCAGTCAGTAAGCACTTCAACCCTGTTTACCCCATGCCCGCATTTATCATTTTGGAGGTGCTGTCTAGCGACTACCAGTTGCAGGAGATAGCTTGACCATGATAATTCAAGGGTAATGTCAGATTAGCTTGGCGCCATCAGGCGCCAAGCTAATCTGGCACTACCCTTGAATTATCATGGCCAATTTCTCTCCTGCTGTAGGGTGCCGGGGTTAAATTGGTTATGTTAGTGATTGAGGTTAGTAAATTTATCGTTGATAAAATGAGCAAGTCAGTTGGTCAGCTGTTGAATCGGTCAGACTCGAAGTTGCGAATGTCATTGTTCAGGCATGGTATTTTTCAGACCGTTGGTGGAATTCTGGCTTTTTGAAGCTCCTTGGGGTCATAAGACAGTCCAAAAATAACAGATTCAAGTTGATGAGAAGTGTTTATACAAACAATAGGCATGCATTTTCATGAGCCCCTACAGGTGCAGGGCCTCATGAGAATATATGCCTGTTGCAGATGGAGGAAAGAGATAGATTCAAATGTATTTTAAGTTTCAGCTTTTTCAGATTTCAGGATGTCATGCTTAGATGATAAGGTATCTTATTAGCCCATTACATCCTGAGGCTGAATTTATTTTTACAATTGTCTTGTCCTATGAAGGCCACATACAATTAGATCAACCATTTTAGTTCAAGGTTGGTGCCAGAATAGCTTGGCGCCTGAGGTGCCAAGATATACTGGCACCAACTTGAACTACCAAAGTCAAATTTATTTCAAGCAATAGTGTATCAGGATGTAAAGGGTTAAATTGTTGCTGACGTGTCTTTTGTTTCCTTTCAGTCTGGTCATGTGAATGACCAGGAAGGGGCGAGCGCGGTCAGTTTTGACCTGCCCACTACGTCCCTGGAAGAGATCGCGCGTGGTCAGGGGGCGGCCACCATGGGACTGGCCAGTTACGACGAAACTGCGCTGTGTTCTACAACTTTCAGGTCAGTGAGAGTTCCAAAAGAATCAGTCAGATCGGCTTTCTTTTTGTTGCTATTCCTAGACCGACATCTACCGTTGAGCAATTTGATTGGTGTTACTGTTGGATCATAAAACTTTATTTTGTCTATATTCTGCTGCACTGGAAATAGACGTTCGGAAATCAGTAGTAGGTCAAAATTGCACGTGTTTCAATGAAAACAGTGGATTAAAAACCTGGACAAACATGATACCGGACGTTCAGACGGTCTATTGCGCTTAACATTTTCTGCAAGAAATAAAACCTGACCAAAACATCTCCCATCATCAAAAGCTGTCTGAGTCGGAAAGTCAGGCATCAAGGAGGTGGCATAGGGTGAGATAAGCAAACAGCTCGGGGAACATACAAAAGCCATTGTTAATTCCTGATTTTCTTCATATTTTTATTTTCTGTATCCTTGCTTCCGTAGTAGGTATTTCTCAATTCTAACTATATTGCCTGCTGACTGCTGCTTTTCTTTCTGGTATTTGCCTTTAAAAAAAAAAAAAACATGCCGATAATTACAGCTTAACGTGAACACTGACTAGTACAGTCGAAATCCCTGTGGAGTCAGAAAGAAGAGATCAGCTGCCATGAGCCCATTTGCATGTAGTGGTAATTTTTAAACCCTTCATCGCAAGTCATCAAAGATTGTGTTTGTGAAGTTTTTGTTAATTCAACACCAGAGCACCTCAAGCAGTCCGAGAAACCTAGTAGCAAAGTGGTGTTGGCAAGAGGCATAGATCTTCATGAGCCCCCGCAAGTGCAGGGGCTCATGAGGATCTATACCTCTTGCAGTTGGGTGGTCTGCACGGATTCTTTGCAGTGAAGGGGTTAAGTTGATGCTGTTCTCATGCAGGATTCTGAAGAATATGGTACAGGGCTGGGTGCGCGACGTGACGGCCTACAACAATGTCTTTGCGGACAACCAGATCGTGCACTTCTACAGGTTAGTACCTCTTGTCTGGTGTGGTGGTGGTAGTGGTGTGTGTATATGAGAGCAAGAGAAAGAGCATACACAAAATGCGGTGAGAAATGTGACATTTTAAACATTTTGTTTTCTAACCCTGTAACCACAGGAGTCTTAACTGGTTTTGCATTTACCTTTTGGCTGTTGGTAGCGGTTTTTGTCGCTATGATTCCTATTGGAATTATTGTGACAAAATTTGTTACCAAAAGCCAAAGGGTTAAACCGTTGGCCAGCCTATATCAACAAATGTGCTTGCATTCCTGAGGAATCATGTGAATCCTAGCCATCAGGGACCTGACCCTGTAAGCATTGTGCATTCAACTAGCGATACTGTTCTCAGTACCTGTGGCTACATGCACAAGGGCGTCAAAATCTAGTATTTTGACTGACAGTACTGAGGTCGCAAGTTCCCCCAAACTAGCCTGCTCTTCAGTGTAAGAGGCGAGAAAGCGCAGTAGGCTGTGGGCAAGACAGCGTGTCAAGGATGATCGGCAGTGCAAGAAGAAAAACTTTACAGAAACAAATTATTTCCATGAAATCGCCTAATATTAGCAGAGGTCACACGAATAAAATGCATCTACTGTTGGTATAACAAAGTTAATTGATACTAGCAACTGAAACGACAGACCATTTTCCGAAGGAACCATGACTGGCTTCATTGCCATATGCAGTTTCTTCAGTATTATTTCCACAAAAATTGACAAAAGGTTGTATTGTAACAACTGTATTCTATTCTTCTCTTGGCTTGACTTCGCGAACGAAGATTCTATAGGGCTTGCCCACGTCGGCTGCAGGCATTTTCGTGGCTGCGGAGGCCAATCCGGGACAGGCAGGTTCGACCGCAGTGGCTGCAGGGGAAGGTCTGGTCAGGGTTCTGAGTTACGACAACTCTGTTTTTTCTTCTAAGCCGCTTGTCCTTAAGGTTAGCTCTGCGAGAGTCCTCAAAGGAGACGGCTGCGTTGTGAATGGTGGAGCGCCAGGTGTCACGGTCCGCAGCAAGCGAAGACCACTGGCAGTGGTCGATTTGGCAGGCACTAAGCGACTTCTTGAGACCGTCTTTGTATCTCTTCTTTGGTGCCCCTCTGTCTCGGTGTCCAGTGGCGAGCTCGCCGAACAGAGTGATCTTGGGTAGGCGATGATCCTCCATCCTGGAGACGTGCCCCGCCCAGCGAAGCTGTGTCCGCAGCAGCAAAGCCTCGATGCTCACAGTTTCCGCCTGTTCAAGGACCTCGACGTTGGTGACATAGTCACTCCAGTGAATGCTGAGGATGGTACGCAGGCAGCGCTGGTGAAAGCGTTCGAGGAGTCGTAGTTGGCTGCGGTAGAGGGCCCAGGACTCGGAACCGTACAGCAGGGTGGTGAGGACGACAGCTCTGTACACGCTGATCTTGGTGCCTTTTTTCAGCTGTTGATTGTGCCACACCCGCTTGAATAGTCGCCCGAAAGCACTGTTCGCTTTTGCCAGCCTTTGTCCAGCTCCTTGTCCGGCTTGGCGTCTGACGTGATGATGCAGCCAAGGTAGGTAAACTGGTGTACAGACTTCAGTTCGGACTCGCCGATGGTGATGTGGGGAGGGCGATGCTCTTCCTTGGGTGCCGGCTGATGAAGGACCTCTGTCTTTGTTTTCTCAAAACACATTACCGATGGTATTACACTTAGGAATGGCTCTTAGCTGGCCTAATTTTAGCCAAATTTTGGTTGTGTCCGTATAAGGGGGTGTTGGCAGGAGTGGGGCGCCATAGACCATGCCAAACCCGAATAGCCTCCCCTTACTCACATCCGGTACAAGGTTACCCAGCATACCCCAGTTTTAGTTCTTAGCTGGCAGAAGTAGGTTGTGTCTGTTCGAGCTCCGCTTTGGTTCTTGGCCGGTCGTTTTCGACCTTGACTGTTAGTTCGTTGGGACTTGAACTGTGGAGATGGTGGCGTGACTGGGGGTAGTAGTGCTCACGCTGTGCCGCCTCGTCGACCTGTGTGTTCTACGGGCCTACGGCTTGTACCATGGAGACTGTGACTGGCGGCTTCCGGACGCTGCTTCGGCCTGCGCTCCGAACCGGTCGGGCTGTGTGGCGTGCTGTTACGATATGGTGATACGTGGGTTTGCTCCTTTTTTTTCCGCCATGGCCAGGTAAGATCTCGGTGAATGCCCTCGACCGGCGCCCTTGGGTGGGAAGGAGCGCCGAGCGTCGGCACGCGCTGTACACTCGTTTGATTCGACTACATATTCAATTATGTCCGATTCGCCAGCGCGCGCGCGCGTTGTTATTGCGTGACCTTAGAGGCCACGCTCGCCCTTTCATCTTGTACCCTCTTGTTGCAGTAACTAGGTTCGGATCTGCACGATGTGTGGCGACTTTCAGGGCCCCTCGGACGAGCATGCGGAGGGCCTTCCCTGAGCAGGAGGCGAGTCGACCCGCACTGGTGAGGTGTCCGCCTCATGACTGGAAGAGAGATGGTTAACGCTGGGGGGGCTTACCTCCGTTTGCGTCCTACTCTATCAGAGGTCGGCCGACAGTGATGTCCAAGCTAACAAGGAGGGACCCACGTCAGGAACAGGGACTTCGTTGTCCCGCACAGAGATAGGGACTTCGTTGTCCCGCAGAGAACGTTCGACGTCTCAAGTCAGAAACAGGGACTTCGTTGTCCCGCACAGAGATAGGGACTTCGTTGTCCCGCAGAGAACGTACGACGCCTCAAGTCAGAAACAGGGACTTCGTTGACCCGCACAGAGATAGGGACTTCGTTGTCCCGCAGAGAGCGTACGACGCCTCAAGGCAGGAACAGGGACTTCGTGGTCACGCACAGATATAGGGACTTCGTTGTCCCGCAAAGAGCGTACGACGCCTCAAGTCAGGAACAGGGGCTTCGTTGTCCCGCACAGAGATAGGGACTTCGTTGTCCCGCAGAGAGCGTACGACGCCTATCCGAGATCGCCGGGCATTGATGTCCGAGTTTACAAGGTGCGACCCAAGTCAGCAGCAGGGACTTCGTTGTCCCGCAGAGAGCGTACGACGCCTATCAGAGACCACCGGGCATTGATGTCCGAGATGAACAAGGTGGGTCCCAAGTCAGAGGCAGGGACTTCGTTGTCCCGCAGAGAGCGTACGTTGCCTATCAGAGATCGCCGGACACTGATATCAGAGTGTAACAAGGCGAAACCCAAGTCCGAAGCAGGGACTTCGTGGTCCCACAGAGAGCGTACCACGCCTATCAGATCGCCGGGCAGTGACACCTGGCAGGGACAAGCTGGGACCCAAGTCAGAGCAGTGGCTTTGTTTCCCCACAGAGAGCGTACCACGCCTATCAGATACCGGGCAGAGACGCCTGACAGCCACAAGGTCGGACCCAGGGCACAAGCAGTGGCCTTGCTGTCCCACAGAGAGCGTGCGACGCCTATCGGAGATCGTGGCCACGGAAGCAGTGGCTTGGTTGCCACTTCCCTCATACGAAAGTAATAAGTCGTGGCTGATTCTCTGTTTGTCTATTGACAAGGGGTATTTACCTAAATATTACTAAATTGCGTTGCTCCCTTAGTGGCTTGGTGGCCCAGACCTGTTTACCATACACATTCGGCGTATTGAAGTACACTATTTTGCCTGGGGTACACATACATGTGCACGTTATACACAAATACACATTTTGGAGAAACTGACAACTCACTGGCTTGTGAATAATACACATGTGAGTCCAAAGTACACTTTTAGTCAGTTGAAAGTACACTGACTGCACCCAGGGGGTAACAAGGTCGGCAAGTTGTCACTCAGAGAGCGGTCGGCGTCTTTCAGAGCTCGCCTGTCCCAAGAGTAACAAAGGGGGACCCCAATCAGAAGCAGTGCCTTGCTGTCCCACAGAGAGAGTATGTCGTCTGTCAGATCGCCGGACAGAGACGCCCAAGGGTTTTAAGGTGGGACCCAAGGTGGTCCCGGACCTGTAAAGCACAAGATACCTTGTTCTGGGCTCTAGTCAGCAGGAGAGGTAGCTGACAACCTCTACTTGCATGGCTAAACCAATGATTCTTCCACCGGCCCGGGACCCGGCCTCAAGAGTGACCCGCTCCACTGTCCTTCCGCAGGCCAGAGTGGACAAACAGCAGGTGGACAGAGCATCAAGGTGGGGCCCATGTCAACGGCAGTGACCTAGGCGCCCCGGCCCAGTAAGCTTGTAGTCACTGACTGCGGAGGGCTGGCGTCGGCTACCGTACCTACGATGCTTCCAGTCCCGGGCCAGACGACAAGTCATAAACGGACATGCAGAAGCGACTGCTCGGCTTCTCAGGCGCTGGACAGTGTCTAGTGTCTGTGAGAGCATGTGGGCGCGGTAGCAAACGCGTATGAGTATGTACGTTTATCGTGGTGCGCGACACAGGGGTTAAAAGGTTGCTTTCCCAGCGGCTCAGCGGTTCGCCAGGCCGCTGGGGCGCGACACCTCTTATCCTTCCAAGGTTAGGTTCCTGGAACCTCTAATCCGATTTCTTTGCTTGGGGCAATAGAGATGAGAAAACAGAGGGGTATTCTGCCTCCCATATTTTAATCTAATTCAATAACTTGATTATCCCTTAAGGGCTATTACAATCAAATTGTGCTCATGCATTAAGCATTGATTAATTTAATTTTTCTTATTATTAGGTTGGGCGCCCTCGCCCGGGCTGCTCACCAGTTTTTTATGGCTTGTGGCGACCGCAAGGGCTACAGGACCACTGCACTTCGCACTGCAGGATCCCGGCTCGGTGATGTTGGGCCACGCCTCGCGCCGACCATGCAGACGAGAGCCGCTCTAGATGCAGTGCAGAAGAGACGATCTCACGATGGGATCCGGGTTCCGGCGTTCGCTCATGATCTTCAGTTCCCCTTCGGAAGCAGGGACTCGCCTCACAGAAGCCAGGGGTACGAGAGGAACAGGAGACGCCGTCCCAGTTCCATGGCTCGCTACGCAAGGGAAAGACGGGCTCTCCGAGTTTTCGCCACCGTTCGGGGGAGCGGCCCCCTGAGACTACGTTGTTCCTTCCAAGTGCGGGGTCCGCCTTCGTTGGATCGCCGCCGGCCGGAGTTCCCCGGACTTCGGAGGGGTTGGACATCCCTTCGCCTGCGGGCGGAACATACGGTTCCCGCTGGACGCCAGAGGACGTCATTCGCCGTGGCTGGACGAGGTTAGCTTCTCTACGTCGCTACGCTCGCAGTTCCGAGAGGTCTTGCGTTCGCCGGCTACTGCGAAGATTACAGGAGAGTCTACTCGGGCCGGGGACTACGCAGGTCCCCTCATCGCGTCCAAGCATTCAAGTCCCTGCCCCTTCTGGTCGGCTTCTGTCTCCGCTTCAGGGCGCCGGGGGAGGCGCTGGTGGCTTCAGCTGGATCCTACTTTCTTCCGCTGCCAACGGTTGCTGCGTCCGTCCTGATCGATTACGCGCGGCTGAGTGGAGAGTCGGCCACGCAGGGCACCGCGCAGTGGAGAACTTCTTGGCCCCCTGGGCAGACCGACAAGGAGGCTTTCAAGGCCTGTCACTCAGCTGATTCACGCTGCGGGCGCCGCTGGATGTAGCAGCCTTCTTAAAACACTGTGGACCGTCAGACAGGATTGGCAGGGACCACTCTTCCGCGGAGGCGCGGTTCGTCCGATGCACCGGATTGGGCGACTTACATCCGAGAGACGGAGGCGGCGACGGGACGCCAACGGCACACTCCTGTGAACGTCAGGGACAGCATACTCCAGGCGCGCGAGGGATAGAGGTCAGCGCGGGTGGAGGACTGGTCCGACAAACTTCACTGCGGACGCCGTCTTCATCGGGGGTATGCACACAGTTCAGATTAGCTCCGCCTGAGATGACTTGCGGCTAGTCGCTTCATTTCCCCGACGGGGTGCTACTCTTCGCTTGGGCCTGGCCGTAGTCAGCGGTGACCAGGCACGCTTGTCGCCTCCTTAGACGACAGCTTCGGGACCTAGCGGAAGCGTTCGCTTCCCTGGGTGGCGGCGACTTGGAGTTCCGGCAGGCTGCAGCGCCGGACCGGAGCGGATGGACTTACCCTCGGTAGCGCCTTCAGGAAGTTACCCATTCGGCACTGTGGATCCTGCGGCCGGGGGCGCAAGTACAGGGAGTTAGACGGGACAACTTGGCAGGAATTAGTTCCTGAGAGGTCGTTGCGCTCGGGCCTGTGGCAGTAGGGTCGACGCAGCTCTTCCACTAGACGGTAGATTGGAGCACGATCTTCGTCCTTCGACTCGACACAAGTGCCTCGTCATCTCGGCAGATACCAGACAAAGACCTGAGAGCAGCGGTGCGTCTCCGGGACCTGGGACAACTCGAGTTTCGGAGTCGTAACCAGTTGGCAAGCCGGGCGGTAGGCTGGGATCATGCCCACTTCGCCGTCGACTAGAGGGCCGACGCTACGGGACAGGTACTACGTGTTTTCTTCGCCGGGATTCCGTCGAGGATGGAGTGCGTGGTCGTCCTGTTCGAGTGGGACTCCCAGTAGACGGGAGCAGGGCAGTGTAGGAGGGACTCTCAGTCCCTTCTTCAGCTCTCTTAGGACGGATGACTTACTAGGGGATCACCGTTCAACCTGACACCTCCCCTGCTTGGAGAAGGAAGGCGTAATTGGGAGAGGCTAGTGCGCTGGAGGCCTGCCGCGCGGGGAGGCGTCGCTGTGGCCAGATCTTCCAGCTCCACTGCTCGCCATCGAGATTGAATGCCGAATTATACGCTTGGTTGTCCGCCATTACTTGTGTTGCAGGTTGGTGGATGTAGGTGCGCACCCGGAGATTGGGCAGCAAGCCCTCTTCCACAGAGGCTTCCTACGGCGGCCATGGGTGCTACCGAGACAACCCGCAGACCCTCAACCAGTCGAGTTGCGAGGGTAGATGACGAGCGCTGTGGGACGGGAATGACAACCTTCTTCCTTCCGAACTGGACGAAGCCCCAGCTGGCAGGGTGCTTCCTCGGGGTTTTTCATCTCCAAAGGACGGCCCCCCTTTTCACCGTTCAGGACTATCTCACCATGATCGCCGACTCCTACAGGCGATTTCGCTCATCAGACCCGGGTAGCTGCAAACCTCATTTTCAGAGGCTCCCTTCGCTTGGAATGCCCCGCTGTGCTGCGCAGGGACCAAGTTCTACCTTGGGGGCTTACGGGATCTCAACCTCGTCTGTTGGAACCCGGCACATGACGCGCCTGACGGATGTTTCAAGGAGGAGAGCTTCAGGGCAGTCCTTGACTCAACCTCCAGGCTCAGTACTATGCACGCTGTCCACACACCCGGGTGGCTGGCAGTGCCAGTCGACCGGTTCATGCTACAGCTACCTGACACATCTGCCTGGACGAGACGCGGCCTACATGACGGCGACAGTTGTTTCGCCCTGCGCGTGTTGGGTGCCACCCGGGAGAACAGACTTCAAAACCCGGTGACAGCCTTACCTCTTCCAGGGTCAGTATCCGTACGCGCTGTCGTCACACACACACAGATGGCTGGCTGTTACGGACGGAAGGCGCCGTGCAACTACTACGGTACCAGCCTTCAGGGCCAAGTCGTGGTCGCCTTGGCTGCCCTACAGTCTATGTCTGTCTGCCCGTACGAGTGTCAGATTCCACTCAGTAGCCCAGACAATAGGAACCGGTGAGAGTCTTCCGTGTGTACCTGCGCCGGACCAAGCTGGCGCAGGGGGACGCACACACCTGTTTTCTCCCTCTGTCCACAGGTAGACGTGGTATCTCAGCCCAGACCTGCTCCGCCTGGTTCCGGGGAGTTATCCGCCCGGCCTTCCAGGACGTTGACCTGTTGATGCCACATGTTGCACATCGCGGCGCACGAGGTCAGAGCCAGGGCCGCAAGTTCCGCTGCGACAGCACCGGTGCAGTCAAAGTCTTGGGGCGGCTATGAGATGGCGAGCGGAGTCCACTTTCGCCCGCTGCTACCTGAGGGACCTCTCCTCCCAGCGACAGATCCTCTCGCTGGTGGGAGACACCGCAGCAGCGCAACACTCCCTCCCGGCGCCCTAGGCGCCGCAGGTATCTTAGCTAAAATTATCGGGAGTGTGCTGCAGGAGGGCGAGTTTGTGGGCAATGTGGTTGGCAGTAGGGGCGCTATAGCGGCACCCACCTCCTCTTTGTGATTCTTCCTAAGTGTAATACCATCGGTAATGTGTTTTGAGAAAACAAATGAATTTTTCAATTAAAATGCATTTTTTTGAAAAATACTTACCAATGGTATTACTCGAAGGTCCCTCCCTCCGGCCCCGCTTGCCGCAGTTCGCTAAGAACTAAACTGGGGTATGCTGGGTAACCTTGTACCGGATGTGAGTAAGGGGAGGCTATTCGGGTTTGGCATGGTCTATGGCGCCCCACTCCTGCCAACACCCCCTTATACGGACACAACCAAAATTTGGCTAAAATTAGGCCAGCTAAGAGCCATTCCTAAGTGTAATACCATCGGTAAGTATTTTTCAAAAAAATGCATTTTAATTGAAAAATTCATTTTTCAGACTGACCTCAAGTCCAAAGAGCTGGGCAGCATCTGCGAAGCAGGACGTAATGCGCTGCAAGGCTCTCTCTGTGTGTGCAACGAGGGCAGCGTCATCAGCGAAGAGCAGCTCACGAATCAGTTGGTCTAGGGTTTTCGTGTGGGCCTGCAGTCGTCTGAGGTTGAACAGGCTGCCATCGAGACGATACCTGATGTACACTGCGTCGTCATCGTCGAGGTCCACTGTGGCCTGCTTCAACATCATGCTGAAGAAGATGGTGAAGAGGGTCGGTGCCAGCACGCAGCCTTGCTTCACGCCGTTGCGAATGGGGAATGGTTCTGAGAGGTCACTGTTTAGTCTGACCTGGCCTTGCTGGTCCTCGTGGAGCTGGACGATCATGTTGAGGAACTTCGGGGGACAACCTAGTCGCTCCAGGATCTGCCACATACCTTGCCTGCTCACAGTGTCAAACGCTTTTGTTAGGTCGACAAACGTTACGTACAGCCCTTTGTTCTGCTCGCGGCACTTTTCCTGAAGCTGTCTCAGCACAAAGACCATGTCGGTGGTACTCCTGTTGGCTCTGAAGCCACACTGGCCCTCTGGGAGGTGGTCTTCAGCGATGGCAGGTACCAGCCGATTCAGGAGCAACCTTGCGAGAAATTTCCCGGCAATGGACAGCAGGGTAATTCCACGATAATTAGAGCAGGTAGACTTCTCTCCTTTGTTCTTGTACAGGGTGATGATGACTGCATCACGGAGATCCTTTGGTAGTGTTCCTTTTTCCCAGCAGCAGAGAAAGAGGTCGTGGAGCTTGTTGTGCAGTGCTGGGCCTCCATGTTTCCAGATCTCTGGCGGGATTCCGTCAATGCCTGCTGCTTTGCCACTCTTGAGCTGGTGGATGGCTGTGAGGGTCTCTTCGGCGGTGGGCGGTTCGTCCAATTCAACCTTTAGTGGAAGGTGTGGGATTTGGAGGATGACTGTTTCTTGAACAGTGCGTTCAGCGCCAAAGAGGTCCTGAAAGTATTCCGACCAGCGGTTCAAGATGGAGGTATTATCAGTGAGGAGTGCCTGTCCATCAGCGCTTCGCAGGGGACTTTGTACCAGGTGCCTAGGGCCATACACTGCTTTCAGTGCTTCGTAGAAGCCCCTGTAGTCACCGTTGTCAGCGCAGAGCTGGGTCCTCTGTGCGAGTCTGGACCACCACTCATTCTGGAGCTCTCTAAGCTTGAGCTGGAGACTGCTGCAGATGAGGCGGAAGGCAGACTTCTTCACAGGGCAGGAAGGCTGGGCTAGGTGGGCCTGATGGGCGGCTCTTTTTTTTGCTAGAAGTTCCTGGATCTCTACGTCGTTTTCGTCAAACCAGTCTTTGTTCCTCTTTCTAGCAAAGCCCAAGACTTCCACAGAGGATTTTACAATAGCAGTTTTCAGTTGTTCCCAGAGTGTTTCAGGAGAGGAGTCTGCTGGATCAACTGTGTCTTTGAGCATGCGCTGTAAATCGGCCTGAAGGGCAGCTTTCTTGTCGTCACGCTGAAGGCTGGCAACATCAAGCTTTTTCTTGGGAGGGCCCCCTTTCTTGGGTTTCATCTTGAGGCGGAGCCTGAGTTTGCAGCGAACAAGGCGGTGGTCAGTGTGGCACTCTGCGCTGGGCATCACTCTGGTGAGGAGGACGTCACTGCGGTCCCTCTGACGCACTAGGACATAGTCGATAAGGTGCCAGTGCTTGGAGCGAGGATGCATCCAGGTGGTCTTTCGACTGTCCTTTTGCTGGAAAGTAGTGTTGGTGATGACAAGTTGCTGCTCTGCACAGAGCTCCAACAGTAGGCGACCATTGTCATTGCAGTTCCCAACGCCATGCTTGCCGAGGACTCCTTTCCAGGCTTCAGAGTCTTGGCCCACTCTGGCGTTGAAGTCGCCAAGGATGATGACTTTGTCGTCTGCAGGGGTGCTCTGCAAGAGGCTGCGCAGGTCAGAGTAGAACTTGTCTTTTTCTGCAGGCTCTGCCAGGAGGGTTGGGGAGTACACACTGAGAAGGGTGACGTATTGCTGGTGTCGCAGTGGGAGGCGCATGGACATGATGCGGTCGGAGTGACCCGTTGGTAGGTTTTCCAACTTAGTCGCAATGGGGGTCTTCACCATGAAGCCCACGCCTGAGAGCCGTCTTTCTGATGCAGGCCTGCCTGACCAGTAGAGGGTGTAGCCAGCGCCAAGTTCTTGGAGGCTGCCTTCCTCCGGAAGGCGTACTTCGCTGAGCGCGGCGATGTCGATGTTTAACCTCCGCAATTCATGGGCAATGAGGGCAGAGCGACGTTCAGGGCGTCCGCTGTCTGCTGTGTCGAGCATGGTTCGGATGTTCCAGCATGCTACGTTGAGTCCGGTCGTGGTCGTCATGAGAGTGGATCCATTGTTTTTTCTTGTTTTCTGACCGCATGAGAAGATGCCCGTTGACCGCGGCTAGCCAACTGGGGTTACGAGGGGATGAGCTTTGGTTAGGCCACCCTTTCTAGGCCCCTCTCCGTGTGGAGCAAGCAGTGCTGTCCCTAGAGAAGGCTGCTTGGTCGTTCAGGGTGTGCCGAGTGACGTCATCCCCAGGTCAACATCAGGCGACCAATATCCTGAACCGCCTGCATGCAGGTTTGAGACTGCGGCTTCCAGTAACATCTTTCACCTGCCGTTTTGCCCCTTGCCCATCGCTACAGGACTTGGAAAGTTCAGTGTCATAGTCCGTGGGCGTTTCCTAAAGCCTGCGCGGTGGAGCTTTTTGGTGGAGTGCAGTGTGCGCAGTACTGGCCCCACCCTTTAAACCCTTGGTTCGTTTGCCATGGCCTAGCAAGCTGGGACGGTGGCATCGAGGTCCTCGGGTCGTAGGTTTTATATCAGACTGTCCTTGTCTTAGTCTCTGGCTCAAAAGCCTTCCCCGGAGACACGGGAGCTTTGATGTCAGGGGTTTCCTCCCTTAGCCTTTCCGCAGCCAAGCGGCCAGGCCTGCAAGGCAACAGGGGACTCGTGGGGGCCAGGGTCGTCTATGTCCTGTGCAGATGTGAACATCTGCCCACTGCCCAGACGGTGACACCAGAGGAGAAAAATCCAACGCCGGAACCCGGTATCGAACCTCGCACCTTTGGCATTGGAGGCAGACGAACAACTGTATGATCAGGAAGCAACCGTCAACGGTTTTTGGTCATTCAGAGCTTAAATTTCCCCCACATTTTACCTGTGGTTCACAGCAAAACAGTATCAGCTAAGCGTAACAGCTTGCCAAGTTGCCCAGATTTCATGTGATGTAGCAAGTGTTCTTGCGCTACTCAGGATCTCGCAATGGACCTATTATCAGTTCACTGGAATATTGATGCCTGTGTTGATGTGGTTGTGTTGTGTTCAGGTGGCTGCGATCGCCGTCTGCCCTGTTGTATGACCCAGCCCTGCGACGTACGCTTCACAACATGATGAAGAAGGTCTTCATGCAGGTACTCTATCAACTTCTGTCCGATTAAATTTGTCTGTGTTTAAGTTCATCTATGTCTAAATGAACCATAGCTTGTAGCGTGTTGTAGCCATTTGTTCCAGAGGAGATTCTTTGTACAGTTATGGCAGTAGTGGGCTTTTACAGGTAGTTCTACTTCTGATGACATATATGAATCAGCATAAGCAGCTAGTTATGACTGGTGAAATTATGTTTTACTGCTTCCAGCTGGTTGCGGAATTCCAGCGTCTGGGCTCAGTGATCGTCTACGGCAACTTTAACCGTCTGATCCTGTGCACAAAGAAACGTCGGTTGATGGACGCCCTCTCATACGTGGAATACATCTCCAACTCGATCCGCTCCCGACAGCTGTTCCACCTGATTGACCTGTGCTACGATCAGTGCTGGGAGATCTTGCTCTGGTTAGACCCAGTAAGTGAACTTACCCCAGTAGCAAAAGGCCTTCGGTCCGACGATGGCTGCAGCTGGCCCACGCACTGCCATGCCTGGGCTAGCTGCGGCCGTCGTCGGCCCAGAGACCTTTGCGCACTGGGTACTTCTATAGGGAAACACTAATTAAAACGATTGTGTCATATGTAGGGTCAGTATTCACACGTGTTTGTCTGGTTGGTTGGTTGGTTTTGGTGTGTGTGTGCATTCAGTACTTTCTTGCATTATCGAAAATGGCTCAATGTAGAAAATCGGCTCTACCGCAAGACAGTTGGTTTCTGATTAGGCCTTACAAAATCAAGCAATGTTTCATTCACATCTTGGAAATTTTTTTTTTAATTTTTTTTTTTTTTTTTTTTTTTTGGGGGGGGGGGGGGGGGGGGGATGTTTCAGTGGTGGTTATTTTCTTTTCTTTCTTTCTTTCTTTCATTAGCAGCTGGCTGAAACAGCACCTAGCATCAAAAAATCGACCCTGTTGAAACACAATCGGTTGTTAGTGATGGTCACTAAATAAGACCTCATTACATTATTTTACAAAAAGTTTTGATTTTTGAACTACAAAGCCAAACTTGATACAGAAATACCTGATTAATTTTTCATTTCAGATTGAAGATATTTAACAAGATTCATGTTCTGTTTTCAGGCAAACCACGGCGGCGTGAAGGGCAAACTGCCGAACAAAACCAGCAAAACTGACGCTGCAGAGCAGGACAACAGTGACAATGAACAAAACGAAGAAGCCGAGGAGGAGGAAGAAGAACTCAACAAATCCGACAATGAAGATGAGGTAAGGGGCTTGATGTAATGATGATTTGAAATAAAATGGTTGCTGATCTGTTATTTTGGAACTTGCGGCTCAGATATGTTAGGTTCAAAGGCATACACCATCACACATATAAAAAGAACTTCAGATATAAAATGCTAGAAGGTTGAAGTCTGATGCCCAAATGTTGATTTCTTTTTTATTATTGAAAAATGATTTGCTGATGTATTTGTGTCAGTAATCTTTACTGTCATGTGCTTTGCTTTTTTTATTTTTATTTTTTAATCATTAGAGATTTAACCTCTTCACATCTGAGAAACAAAAACGAGCAAGAGGCATAGATCCACATGAGCCCCTGCAGTTGCGAGGGCTCATGAGAATTTATACCTCTTGCTGACCTCTCTATTCATGTTCCATAGACAGGTGGGACTCTTTGGCGTTAAATTTGCAAAAATTTCAACTCAACTTGGACCACTGGCAGAGAAAGGGTTAATTTTAAATGCATTTCAAGGCTCACCATCGTGCTGTTTCTGTGGTTTACAGCCAGAGATAGAAATGAACTGGAATCTGATGCACTTCCTGCCTGAAGCCGGTGCCTGTCAAACGAACTTCAGCGTAAGTATTTACCTGTTGCCCTGACTTCCTGTCCACTTCGATGGGAAAATTATTGTGCGACTTAGGTCACACTTTGTCCCCAGTCTCTGCTTAACTACATTTGGAGGTTGATGTTTAGAATTGTGTATGGCAAAATGGAATTTGCTTTGTGATGTACAATTTGCGTAGCTAAGTAGAATTTCAAGATTCAAATTGTCTTGTCTCTTTACCATTCATGTGACGTAAACTTTGCTTTGCTTATCAGGGATATACGGTCAACTTCTGCTAAGGCAGATGAAATTGTGCTCAAATCTGTTTGTTGTTATATCCGAAGTTTGCTGTAAGCGAAATATTATTATATCTAGAGAAAGTGTAGTTAGGGCAGCTGTAAAAGTGTTGTTTTATCCAACTTCTGTCTTATTCAACATTGATATGACAAAGCTTACAGTACTTCATTTTCTGTTTCTTTCTGTGTGTCCAAATCTCTGTGTGTGTGCTTGTGTTCGTTTTTTAATTCATTTAATGCCATGGCCAAATTGGAAGTGTTGCCTAATAACTATGTACCAGTTGCTGGAGATGGATCGACCCTGATAACGCAAGGGTAGCGCCAGATTAGCTTGGCGCCTGATGGCACCAAGCTAATCTGGCACTACCCTTGAATTATCAAGGTTGATCCGTCTCCTGCTGCAGTGCGTCAGGGCTAAATCGGTTAATAATTGTATTTTGTAATATTTTTGTGTCATAGATGATCGTTGCAGGCTACATTCTGTCCGTCCACACACGCATGCAAGAGGAGCAACGTCACGGGACACCTGGGAACACGCCTGTCAAACGTCGCCACACCAGTCAAACACAGGTACCACACAACCTGTCACGAGCAACCACCCTTCGTTAAAGATCATGGGTCTTTAACCCGTTAACTGCTGGGGCCAGGTGACCACTACCCAGCTGCAAGAGACATAAACCCTCATGGGCCCCCGCATGTCTCTTGTTAGTCCTGTGTTCTTAATGTGTAATTTTTGTCCCATTTGCATCTTTGTTCTTCGCACGAATGTTGGTGAGTGTGCTGTCATTACAGATGCGGAATTCGTGATCTCTGGCAGGGAAGGCGAACGCTACCCATCTGCAAGAGACATAACCCTCATGAGCTCCCCCCCCCCCCCCCCACCCCCGCAGATGAGGGGGCTCGTGAGGATTTTATGTCTCTCGTTTGTCCTATGTTCTTGAACCCATTCAGCCCTGACGCACTACAGCAGGAGATGGGTCGACCATGATAATTCAAGGGCAGTGCCAGATTAGCTTGGCGCCTGTCGGCGCCACGCTAATCTGGCACTGCCCTTGAATTATCAGGGTTGATCCATCTCATGCAACTGGTGCATAGTCATTAGATGACACCTCCAAAATTTGGAAAATATGGCCGTTGTCTGAATGAGTTAATGACTAAATTTTCTCCCATTTGCATGTGTTCTTTGCACAAATTTTGGTCAGTGCGCTGTCACTACACTTTACGGATGCGAAATTCGTGATCTCTGGCAGGGAAAGGGATGATGGCAGGTGACACTTTCTGCGGCTGATAGGGATCTTGAGACACTACGCCTCTTGCAGGGTGGATGAATCCACGCAACGTTTAAAGTCTGTGCAATCTTGGCCATCATGCCAGATCTTTATCCCGCCGTGATATATGTAGGCGACTTAATAGTTATCAGATTCCTGCAGCTATCATTGCGGCAAGAACCACTGCCAACAGACAGAGGGTTTAGAAATAAAAACAAGTGTCACCACAAAGCATTACACTAAACGTTTCTGTTTGCAGAGGGTGCTGGATGCGACTGTCACACCGTCTGTGGTTTCTTTTTCACAAGAGCTTGTGGAGGGAGAGTTGTGTCAGCAGATGTTCTCGTAAGTCAATATTTTTTTTTATCCCCTTTCAGTTGTTGGTGTTGAACAAAAATTGAAAGTGAAAACTTAGCCCTTTTACTTTTAGCCCCAAGGTCCCATTTCTCAAATTTTGGAGGTGTTGTCCAACGACTATGTAACAGTTGCAGTAGATGGATTGACCATGATAATTCAAGGGTAGTGCCCGATTAGCTTGGCGCCTTCAGACTCGGGGCTAAATGGCTTAAGTCATCTTAGCACCTCACCGTCCAGTGCACAAAAGGGCAGTTGTGGGTCAACTGTGGCTGACCTGATAACCTGTTGCACACTGGGTGGCACCAAGGTGACTCCTTGACCCATGCCGGCCATTCTGTATTTNATTCTGTATTTTTCACAATAAACCGCTGCAGAGTTTTGCTGATTGATGGTTTTTGTGCATGCACAGCGTGCTACTCCATAATTTGGGGGTAAACAAATGACTACATGATGTGCGACCTAGTTGCGTTGTCGATCTCCACACTACGCCTATGGAGCCTAGAAGTTTTACTGAAAACCCACACCATGCCGTGCTAGCAGCCTTGACCATTACTTGGAAACAATACTAGGCAAAATTATATTCAAGACCTTGGAATACCATTTGCCTAGTATTGTTTTCAAGTAATGGTCGAGGCTGCTAGCATGGGGTGGCGCTCCTTCATTGTCCAAGTATAGCAAGGAACTCTGCAGCAGTCTATTGCAAGCTTTTACCCATGTGTCTCCACAGTATTACCCAACAGTTTCATACAAAGAAACTGAGACACCGACAGCAATACCAAGGTGTTGTGTATCATTTGTGATATTATCAACTGTTGTGCTTGCAGTCTGACACAGAAAATTCAGAAGAAACTGTCGGGTAACCGCAGCGACAGTGCACACCTGTCGGCCGAGTTTCCACGGTTGCCGGGGTCCCACCTACCTCTCAACAACCCAGCTCTCGAATTTGTGAAGTCTGTCTGCCAGGTATGATTTGTGACTCGTGTGTGGCAGCGAAAGTGAAGCTGTGCACAGGTGGTTGCCAGTCTATTGCCAGTCTGTCAACACCTTTGTTGCTCAAATTTCGCATCTGAAACTACTGCACACCAACTTATTTGTGTGAAGAAACAGATGTAAATGGAGCAGAAACATGCATGAAGATTGTAGATCTAGCAAGAGACATAAATCTTCATGAGCCCCCGCAGTTGCGGGGGCTCATGAGGATTTATGTCTCTTGCTAGACTTACAGTCGCAGTCGCGGGGGCTCATGAGGATTTATGTCTCTTGCTAGACTTACAGTCGCAGTTGCGGGGGCTCATGAGGATTTATGTCTCTTGCTAGACTTACAGTCGCAGTTGCGGGGGCTCATGAGGATTTATGTCTCTTGCTAGACTTACAGTCGCAGTTGCGGGGGCTCATGAGGATTTATGTCTCTTGCTAGACTTACAGTCGCAGTTGCGGGGGCTCATGAGGATTTATGTCTCTTGCTAGACTTACAGTCGCAGTCGCGGGGGCTCATGAGGATTTATGTCTCTTGCTAGACTTACAGTCGCAGTTGCGGGGGCTCATGAGGATTTATGTCTCTTGCTAGACTTACAGTCGCAGTTGCGGGGGCTCATGAGGATTTATGTCTCTTGCTAGACTTACAGTCGCAGTTGCGGGGGCTCATGAGGATTTATGTCTCTTGCTAGACTTACAGTCGCAGTCGCGGGGGCTCATGAGGATTTATGTCTCTTGCTAGACTTACAGTCGCAGTCGCGGGGGCTCATGAGGATTTATGTCTCTTGCTAGACTTACAGTCGCAGTCGCGGGGGCTCATGAGGATTTATGTCTCTTGCTAGACTTACAGTCGCAGTCGCGGGGGCTCATGAGGATTTATGTCTCTTGCTAGACTTACAGTCGCAGTCGCGGGGGCTCATGAGGATTTATGTCTCTTGCTAGACTTACAGTCGCAGTCGCGGGGGCTCATAAGAGTTTGACTCTCTTGCAGCTGGCAAGTTAACATCTTGCTATCGCAGTTAAGGGGTTAATGTGTTCAAGCCACAGTTGTGCCAAAATAGCTTATTGGTGTCTAGAGGTGCTATGCTGATCTTGCACCATACGTGAAAAACTGGCCTCTGTATCTTGATGTGTTATCAGTGCTTAGTGGATCAACACTTTTCAATCGATTCACTCATTCATTGAATGATCCATGGATGGATCAACGTGTTTTCTGATGGATGAAACAATCAGTTGATCAGTCTACTTATTCATTTGTTCACTAGGTGTTGGCGCTGGACAGCAACATCAGTATCCAGGTGAGCAAGCTGCGACGAGATCTACTGAAGCTGATCGGAGTTGGAGAGTTTTCCTCCGAGGCCCTCTTCAAGGATCCGTGCCTGTCCTACGTTTTGCCGGAGGTGAACATTTTTTTCAGTTTGAGTTTTGAGCAATCACCCTTGAGAGAGATTGCCTGTCATTAAAGACCATCACTTAGTTGGCTGTAGGTGGTTATCTGTAGCTCTTTGCCTATGATGGGCGGCTGTAGGTGGTGGTCTGTAGCTCTTTGCCTATGATTTGCGGCTGTAGGTGGTTATCTGTAGCTCTTTGCCTATGATGGGCGGCTGTAGGTGGTTATCTGTAGCTCTTTGCCTATGATGGGTGGCTGTAGGTGGTGGTCGGTAGCTCTTTGCCTATGATGGGCGGCTGTAAGCGGTGGTCTGTAGCTCTTTGACTGTGATGGGCGGCTGTAGGCGGTGGTCTGTAGCTCTTTGACTGTTATGGGTGGCTGTAGGTGCTCTTTGCCTATGATGGGCGGCTGCAGGTGCCACAAGACAACTTTCTGTAGCACACTATGGGCATCGAGATCCGTCCAGCCAAGGTTTGCTTGCGTGGCGTGTGCTTGGATATTTGTTTCCTCAAAAACATTACCGATGACATGACTTTATGGAAATGTCTACTTCTAGCTCAATTTTAGCCTACTTACCCGTTGTGTGCCCACACAACCCGGGAGGCACTCGGGGAACCCCCCTAGAGGGGCTGAGAGTTGTCTCCCGTTTCCCGCCTTACCGGCTCCGGTCACGAGACCGGCCAGTTTTGCTACTTCGCTCGTACAGAGAAGACGTGTCTGGCCTTGCGCTCGCGCCGCTTCGACCGGTCCTTCTCTTGCCTACGCTCGTTGCCTCTTCATGTGCCCTGCCTCTACTGGCTTCGTTCTGCTGCTCTCCTCTACGCTGTGGAGGTGTATGACTACCCTTCCCCCTGTTCCCGATTCGTCTCGGAGGTAAGGTAGCGGTAGTTTCCCACAGCCGGCCCTCGGGCCGAGAGCCGGCTACCGTTGGGCTTTCCTTTCGGCTTTGCTACTACGTGGGCGCCAGTTGTTGAGCTTACGCTTCGGCGCCTTGCACGACCTTTTTTACGAACCTCCTCGAGGGACGTCGCCTCCTCTCCTTTGGTATTTCACTGTTACGAGAAGACGTTGCCTTGTAGACTAGGGTTTCTGTTCTCGTAGGGCCTTCGGGCACCCACACGCCGTTCGTCTACCTTAAAGGCCCTTTAGCTCTGGGAGACTAGCCACTATTTACGCGCCGGTGGTCACGGCGCTTGGAGTACCTTGGTGTGGGGCTAGGCTCCCTTGTCCGCCTTTGCGACCTTGTGCTCTTTGTCTGTTGCAGGAACCAAATGCTTACCTGCGCTCAAGGCGGCGACTTCAAGTGGCCGACAGACGACCATGCGGTCTGCCTCCCCTGCTCGGGCTGCGCCTCGACCATCTCTGCGATGTCTGTGCGACCTGGCCGGAGTTCCGTTGGTCTGACCTCTGGAGTTTTTTACCGGCGAGAGCGACCTCCGTCTGCTATCTCTCGTCCCACTCCTGTTGACGTCGCCCCTGTGGTAACGACCGCTCTTCCTCGCCTCGGCCTCTCGGAACGGATTGATCGTCGGGACTCTGCGTTGTTCGCTGACCAGAGGACTGCCACTGCTGCCACGCCCGCTGACCCTTCCGGAGGGTCTGTTTGCCGGCAAAGCGCCCGCCTCACTGAGCCCGGCCTGCAGCAGTTCGCCACGAGCCGTCCCACGTTGACTGGCCTTGCTCCTCTCTCTCTCCACGATAAGCCCGCTGATCCTTCCGGAGGATCTGTACACCGGCATAGAGCCCTTCTCACTGAGTCCGGCCAGGAGAGACGTCAGCCTCAACCTACGCGACACAGTCGCGCCCCCGACCTTTCCCGTTCCACCGTCAGTGCTAGACACTCGCGCTCGCCCGCGAGCGCCGCCGGAAGGATCGTTCCCCCCGCCGGGAGCGTCGCCGCTCCCCCCGCCACTCCTCGTTGCGCGCTCGGTCGCGCTCGCCTTCGCAGTTCGATGAGTTCGCCGCGTCTCCGCCGTCGTCGACCTTCTTCCCGTGATCGGCACTCCTCTTCGGTTGTCCGCCGTACTTCACCCAGAAGAAGCCACGCACCGGACAGGACCCCTCCTCGCTCCTTCCCGCGGTCGCCTCGGCGATCCCCGCCTCCGTCGTCGCTGCCGGCTCGTGCCCGGGCTTCCCGTGAGGTTCGAGATGCGCCCCCGCCCAAGCTTCGACCTTCCTTGGTGCCTCACCCGCCTTCTCGCCACCCCCTGGACGAAGAAGCCCTCAGCGTGCTGCCCGAAGACTCCGTCTCAGCCCTGTTGGAGGAGGATGCTCGCTCCCTTTCGCCCTCCGACGTCGGTGATGATGTCCCCTCGTCCCTTCCGTCGTCGTCCCGGGCGGAGACCCTCCTAGCCTTGGATGAAACCGCCAGGATCATCGCGGCCACTCTGCCAGCGGACTCCTGCCCAGCCTCTCCCCCCCCCCTGAAGAGGAAGGTCTCGGCCTTTGTGGATGCCGAGCGTCAGGTGAAGAGGTTCAAGTCGCTTCCCCAGCCGCCTGGATTTAAGGAGCTGCGAGATGTCTTCTCAGCGCTCCTGCAACTTCCCGCGTCTCGAGAGCCGGTGTTCTTCTCCGATTGTCGCTGGCCGGCTGGCCTGGACATCGCCTTCCGGCGGGATTGGTATGCCGGTCATTCCCAGGCTTTCTCCATCCCTCTTCCTGCGATCGACCCCCCGGCCGTGTCGCAAGCTGGCGGCTCCGCCCTCCTTCGCCGTTCCTTCCCTCGTGGCCTGGATTGACTGCGTCTCTGGTGCGGAACACCTTAGCCTGCGCTGGGTTCCTGGAGCTGCTCACTCAAGCCCTGGTTCGTCGTGTGGAAGACGCTTGGCAGCCTTCTATCACGCCTCTCCTTGGGGATTTACTCGTCTCAGCGGAAGTCGCCAACCGAGCCGCCCACCACTCATCCGTTAATGCTATGGCTGCCTCCGCCAACTGTGACCTGATGCGTCGAGACACACTTCTGCTTGCCTGCCGAGGGATACCACCTGACCTGCGTGCGCAGCTTCGTCGTGCTCCGCTGGGTGGCCCCCTGCTTTTCGGCGACACCTGGTCATCCGTTCGAGCCTCCAACCCCGACCGCTGGCCTGTGAGTGCTCCTCCTCCCCGCCGCTTTCCGTCCTCCCGACAGGCTAGGGGTCGCGCCTCGCGGTCGGTTAGACCCGCTGCTGCGTCAGCCCTGCTTCGGCCCTGAGCAGGCCCCCGCCTTGGCCGTCCTAGACCCTCCGGGGCCTGTGTCCCTGCCTGGCCCCGTCCCGCCCGGCGACCGGGTCGCGGGCGGGCTACCTGACTGCCCCCCAGCCTTGGCCCCACCGACCACTTCGGGGTCTCCGGTCGGTGGGAGGCTAGCCTTTTTCAGCGGAAATTGGCTCACACTCTTCCCGACGACCCCTGGATTTGCGACACCGTCTCGGCCGACCTCCGGATCGCCTTTCGCAGCCCGCCTCCTTTGCGTCGCTCCCCCCTTTGGACCGAGATCCCCAGCGACCCGTTGAAGGCCTCCGCTCTTCGGGGAGAGGTCTCCTCCCTCCTGAGGAAAGCCGCCACGGAGGTGGTATGCGTCCCCTACTCCCCAGCCTTCTACAGCCGCTTGTTCGTCGTTCCGAAGCCTGGAGGGAGAGGGCGACCGGTATCGATCTCTCGGCCCTGAACAAGTACATTACAGCCCCCTCCTTCCGGATGGAGACTGCACGAGCCCTGTAAGCCGCGGTCCAGCCTCTGGACTTCGCAGTCAGCCTGGACCTTTCAGATGCGTACCTGCATGTCCCGATGCACCAGGCCTCCAGGAGGTTCCTCCGCTTTGCGATCGACGGCGTGGTATACCAGTTTCGCGCGCTCCCGTTCGGTCTCAACCTCAGCCCCTGGGTGTTCACCCGGCTGATGGACGCCGTAGTCGCCAAGGCCCGACAGTCCTCCTCCAGTCCGACGTCGAATTACCTAGACGACCTCCTCCGACGCAACCAGTCAGAGACCTCGCTAGCGTCGGACAGGGATGCGCTGCTACTGCTTCTGGCACACTTGGGCTTCCTAGTGAACGACGGCAAGTCGGATCTCTCGCTGTCCCGCCGCTTCGTGCACCTGGGCATGGAATTTGCGACCGACCTCAACATGGTGCGCCTCCCAGCCCCCCGGATCCAGAAGATTGCGGACCTAGCCGGTCAGTTAGCACGACAGGACGTGGCCCCCGCCAGAGTCTGGCTCCAGCTTGGGCCTGCTGAACGCCACAGCGGACCTTATCCCCCTAGGTCGTCTCTACTCCCGGCCGATCCAGCTGCATCTCCTACTCCATTGGCGCCCGTCGTCAGGCGACTTAACGACGTTGGTTCCGGTGCCCCAGATGCTGATGCCTCATCTTCGTCGGTGGACCGACCACTCGTGGCTAGCGTCGGGAGTTCCCCTGGCCGCCCCTCCACCCCAGACCTCGCTTTGTGTCGACGCCAGCCTCACGGGGTGGGGCGCCCTTTTCCTTCCTCGGTTCCTCTCGACTTCGGGGCCCTGGCCCGCGGACTTAGCGCACACTCACATCAATTGGCTGGAGATGCAGGCTGTGTGGCAAGCCCTGCAGTTCTGGGAGGATCTCCTCAGACACCAGGAGCTACTCGTCCTCTCGGACAACACGACTATGGTGGCTTACATCCAGAAACAAGGTGGCACACGCTCCCGACCTTTGTAGGCCCCTCTACCGGATGTTGCGTTGGTGCGAGGACCGGGGTATTACCATTCGAGCCCGACACATCCCCGGACACCGGATTGTCTTAGCCGACTCGCTGTCTCGCCGCGGCCAGCTCCTGCACACGGAATGGACCCTTCGGCAGGACATCTTTCGGATGATCTGTTCCCGGTGGGAGACTCCCCAGGTCGACTTGTTCGCCACGAGGTGGAACCATCAGCTGCCGCTCTTCGTCTCCCCGATTCCCGATCCACTTGCCTGGGCGGTCGATGCACTCTCCATTCCCTGGGACGGCCTGGTGGCTTACGCCTTCCCCCCGACGGTTCTCGTACCCAAAGTCCTTCTCCAGCTTCGGGGATGCTCGGCGGTCCTGCTGTTAGTTGCGCCGTTCGCCTGGAACCGCTCCTGGACCACCGACCTTCTCAGCCTCGCCACGGACCCGCCCCTGCTGCTTCCCGCCCCACGCACCATGCTCAAGCAACTGCGTCAGCCGCTGTTCTACCCCTGCCCGGAGCGGCTCCTCCTTCACGCCTGGAGGTTGTGCGGCAAGCCCTCGGAGCTAGAGGCTACTCGGGTGCAGCAGTGGAGGCGATCGCTTCGGCCCGCAGACCTTCCACCATCCGAGGCTACGAGGGAAAGTGGCGAGTCCTGTGTTCCTGGTGCTCTGAGCACGGCCTGTCACCCACGGAACTGACTAATCCTCAGCGGGCGGTCTTCTTCCTCTGGCTCTTTCGAGACTTAGGCCTGGCCCCCATCACCGTGAGGGGTTACCTGTCCATGATCGCTGACACTTATCGACACCTTGGACACCCAGACCCGGGCGCCTGCAAAGACTTAGCCGACCTTATGGGTCACTTCGGCATCCAGCGCCCAACACACCGCTCACTCCTTCCCCGCTGGGACCTGCCCTGGGTGCTAACGTGGTTAAATTCTGGCAGATTTGAACCCTTACCTTGGCCCGTTTCGCAGATGTGACACGAAGACGTGCTTCCTGCTGGCCCTTGCTACCGCCTCTCGGGTGAGTGAGCTACACGCACTCTCGGCGCGGCCTACCTGCCTACAGTTCCGAGCGGATGGGGCTGTTCAACTCCTCACTGACCCTGCCTTCCTGGCCAAGAACAGGTCTCCTCTGACGGCACCTCAGGTTATCACCTTACGGCTGCTAAGAACCAACTCTCTGTCTCAGGAGACCAGGCAACAGGATCCCGTGCGCGCCCTTAGAGTTTATCTGCGACGATCTAAAGCCTTCCGCAGAGGGCGTTCGCGCCTCTTCCTACCTCTGAGACCCAGCAGGAATGACATAACAGCCCAGACGATCTCGTCCTGGCTCCGCTGGGTTATACGCTCCGCGTATCAAGATATCTCCCCGCAGGGAGCGAAGAGGCTGCACATTCGTTCGCGCACATGAGGTACGAGCCATGGCCACGAGCCTCGCATTTGCTCGAAACTGCGCTGTCAAGGACATCGTGGCAGCCGTGGGCTGGCAGACTGAATCTGTATTCGCCCGCTTCTACCTCAGGGACCTGGCAGGCCAAAGAGAGAATCTCGCACTAGTGAGGGACATCGCCGCGGCGCAACACTCCCTCCCGGCGCCACCGGCGCCTATCTATGCACTTCGCTAAAATTGTCGGGAGGTTGCGACTGGGAGGACGGCGCTGTTTACCATTAAGAGTTGCGCGGCACCCTCCTCCTCATCGCAATTCTTCCATAAAGTCATGTCATCGGTAATGTTTTTGAGGAAACAAATTCATTTTTCTCTAAAAGGTATTTTTTCGAAAAATACTTACCGATGACATGACTCGGAGGACCCTCCCTCCTGCCCCGCTTGCCGCTTTCGAGCGAAGTATCACAAAAAACTGGCCGGTCTCGTGACCGGAGCCGGTAAGGCGGGAAACGGGAGACAACTCTCGGCCCCTCTAGGGGGGTTCCCCGAGTGCCTCCCGGGTTGTGTGGGCACACAACGGGTAAGTAGGCTAAAATTGAGCTAGAAGTAGACATTTCCATAAAGTCATGTCATCGGTAAGTATTTTTCGAAAAAATACCTTTTAGAGAAAAATGAATTTTTAATGCTGAATCAGTGAATGTGTTTACTGCTACTGACGATGCTGTTCGTCGAGCAGTATGGTCATTATCTGTCAGAGGGTTAAAAGGTGCATACCAGCACATAAACATTGTAATTGCATTTGTACAGAGCCATTTCCTGATGTCCTTTTTGTTGCACTTCATTTTCATTTTCAGGTCATCTGCAAGTCATGCAACCACATACGTGACCTTGACCTGTGTCGTGACCCCTACCTC
Source organism: Semisulcospira habei (assembly GCA_036245525.1). Classification (NCBI taxonomy): domain Eukaryota; kingdom Metazoa; phylum Mollusca; class Gastropoda; family Semisulcospiridae; genus Semisulcospira; species Semisulcospira habei. Next base: position 86,878,565 of record BTPG01000003.1, read on the forward strand.
AGTGAAGATGGATCAGGGTAAGTTGTAAAACATTTTCTCACAGTTTTTCATTTACCTGCTTTAATTGCTATTTAATATACATAATGATAAGAATAATAATTTTAAAACTGGTTCTTATATGGTGCAGTATCACCACAAAAAGGCTCAAAGCGATTAAAAAAAAATAAAGCTTTGACACTTCCAGTGTTATGTTTTCAGGACGTGGGCATGCACACAGTGTCATACAGAATACGACGTGTTGGAGATAGAGCAGACACTGGTGGCCGCCGTACATCGTAAATCCATGGCCTTTGTGCTGCAGGACCTCCGATGCACCAAGTGCAAAATGGTGAGGGCAGACAACTTTGCTTTCTTTTTCTCTACTAAATTTGACCCATTTTGATATTGTTCCATTCAGTTCGTTCAATATGTGATATCAGCACTCGGAAAAGCTCATGAAGGTCCACCTCTCACCCACACCCCACCCTCAAGAGGCATAGGTCTCCAAGTGCTTCACTACCGAGAAAATGGGCATAAGATCCAACTACAAGAGACATAGACCCTCATGTGCCTCTGCAGGTGCGGGGGCGCATGAGGATCTATGTCTCTTGTAGTTGGATCGTGCTGCGAGGGCGCATGAGGATCTATGTCTTGGATCATGCTGCGGCGGTGCATGCATGAGGATCTGTGTCTTGTAGTTGGATCGTGTGCCCATTTTCTCCCTAGTGAAGGGGCCGACAGTCTGTACTGGGTTTTTTTCCTGACAGGTAAAGGAGAACAATATGCGTCGATACTGCAACTGTGCTGGCAACTACGCCAACACCATCTCACCTGCTGACCTGGGCTCACAACTCAACACCTTTCTCAGCATCGCCAGGTAAGCTATGGACAATGCAGTAGTACGTACATGTATACATGTTGTGGTCATTTTGGGCTTTAGGGACCTAGGCTCTTAGTCAAACACCATTCTCAGCATAGCCAAGCAGTTTGAACATTTTTTTTCTGGTCTGTGATTTTGGACCCGACGGAAGGCAGGCGCAAGATCCAGACTCGCAGACCCGCACACAGTTGTTGCAACAGTCGTATTGTTCCTTTGCATTGCTTGTCTGGTTTCCCGTGTCAATTGCAGGCATAATTTCCTATCAAGTATGTGTGCTGGTCTGTGATTTTGTTTGTGATTGTAAGGTACAAAAACAGTCCAACGCACATGATCATTAATGCTGTTAGCCCTGACTACACTACTGGTGGTTGCATTACTGAAATCATTAATGCAACATCGTTGCATAATGTATTACTGAAATAATTAATTCAACGCTGCATAATGCATTACTGAAATCATTAATTCAACGTCGTTGCACAATGCACTACTGAAATCATTAACCCTAATCATTCGGAATACACCAGTGTGTGAAATATGTTTGACTAAAATAGTTCAAGGGTGGTGCCAGAATAGCTTGGCGCCTGTAGGCGCCAAGCTATTCTGGCACCACCCTTGAACTAAAGCCATTGGTCTCTATTCTTATCTGTAAGTACTATAATGTAGCTTGCATATGGCAGTGTACAGATTTGAAGCTTTTAGCCTCAGTATGATATGGGTTAATTCAACGACAGGGATCCCCGACCATCCTAGGGACATGGATGATACAAAATGGCGTTCGCATGAGCCTTCACAACTGTTTCTTGCAGTTCGGTCGTGTTGATTTACTTTCGGCAGTGCAAGAGTTTTTAAAAAAAATGTATCGACTTGTTTCATATTTTCAGGCACTACCACATGACTATGCTGGAGGAGACGGTGGGTTGGATCGTCCAGATGAACCCAGGCATGGCTCAGGACAGCTGAGCAGTAGACGAAACCTCTAGTGACTGTTGGGACCGGTTTATCAAAAGTTCAGTCGGCTGGACGAGTGTAATGAAGCCAGTTGCCCTGATCATGGTCGCTGCTCGCCTGGCATAGAACTCTTAAATCACTCTGCCCGCAACACACCACAGCAAGATATGGCTCGACCATGATAGTTCAAGGGTGGTGGCAGAATAGCTTGGCGCCTATGGGCGCCAAGCTATTCTGCCACCACCCTTGAACTATCATGATCGATCTGTCTATTGTATTGTAGTGCAGTCCTCAGAGGATAACTCCAAGAGGTGGGTATTTTGTACCTCGGGCACAATTGCATGCCAACAGACTGTGCAATGGCTCTAAACTGAAAAACACTGTACTTTTTGGACTGATGCAACCGTGCGTGTTCTTTATTTTAATGACATTTCATGCATGCTTAGACCATGCAGCCCGACGCACAAGAGATGGATCAGTCTTGATCAAGTGAGTTGTCAGAGTAACTTTACAATGCGCAAAGGCCAACATCGGGCCCAACATCACCCAATGTCGGCCTGATGGCCTTTAGCGCATTAGGTTGCCACCTCAACGGCGTGATACAGCAGAAACTGTCTCTAGGATCCACCCTAATGACAGACCACATATTGAAGACCCTTGAGGAAACTCCTTCACCCCTACTGTCAGTGTATGTTTCTGAAATATTTGTGAATTCAGTGTCAAAGAGCCCCAGTCATGGTGTCTGCAAGAGGGAGAGATCCTCATGAGGCCCTGCAACTGTGGGGGCTCATGAGGATCTGTGTCTTGTGCAGGAATATTGTGTTCACCTTTCTCGGCAGTGAAGGGACTAATGACAGACTGTTTTCACAATCCAAGATTTCAAGCGAGCAAGCACCTGTATTTGCGACCACTGTTTGTTGCAAAAGAAAACCTGGCCTATATCTCCTAAGAGCGAACCCCGTTTGAGGAACATTTGATGCCAATCGTTAATAAGCGATAGGTTTCACATGAACCCCTGCAACTGCATGGATGAATCTACGTCGTTTGCAGACGAGGCTTGCTGAGGAATGGGTATTCACCATGCAACACTGTCCATGATTGTAGAACTGTTATTTATGAGGATACTACTAAATCTGTACACTTCTTCAGATTTGTATTTGTATTGATGTTGCCTTATTCAATGTGACGGTCTGTGATTTTGGACCTTATAGCCAACTATGCCAAGGTTCGAAATCACAGACCAGCACGCAGATTATTATGCTGCCCATCATTTGCTTGTAGATAAATACTTTGCTGTACAAATTTAATTTTCATACATTGTATACCTGTATTTGGATGTGAATGTTTAAAACCTGTTAGCTGTCAGTAGCTCTTTTTGCTGTGACGATTCCTGCTGGAATCGGTGCAGCTGAAACTGCCATCGACAGCCAAAGGGTTAAACCCTCGTGCATGCAGCCACTGGTACTCTTTACAAAAGCAAGTGCACACTGCTTACAGTACCAAAAACACGCTGCTTACAGTACCAATGGCTGCATGCAAAAGCAAGCCATTGTATGACGCGTCAACACAAACAAGAATGACATGAACACGAATAAAAAATAATTTATCAGATTGATACTTTGTAAGTCTCCAAGAGTATTTTCTAACACAGTTTTGTAAAACTGTATCCTCTATGGCAAATATGAACCTAGCACATTGTCCTTGTCATGCATGCTGTGAGACTAGTCCCAAGACAAATCTATACATCAATAATTGCCATTAACCCATTTAATCCCAATGCACTACAGCTGGAGATGGATCGACTGTGATAGTCCAAGGGTAGTGCCAGATTAGCTTGGCGCCATCTGGCGCCAAGCTAATCTGGCACTACCCTTGAATTATGACAGTCGATCCATCTCCTGCAACTCCTCCAACATTTTTGAAAAGTGACCGTGGGGTTATATGGGTTAATTAACCCCGCTGTGCATGCAGCCACTGGTACTGTGTACATTCCTGGTGGCTGCATGCTAAGGGGGTTAATGCAAAGAAAAATGGCTCTGATCACAAGGTCGATTCGTGTGAGCGACCTACCGATTTAGACCCAGCCTAAAACCGTAGGCCCGGATTCATGAAGCCGAACGAACGCCGTAGCCCAGCCTAAACCAAACAAAGATGGCGTCCATGTTTTTTTTCAAAATAGACAAAGACATGCAATCCGAAAACAGAGTTTTTAGGGACCGTACACAACTGTTACAGGTGTACAACGATGACAAGATATTTAAGAAGTTCCGCTTCCACAGACAATCGATACTTGACCTGACAGACTCGGTCAGTAATGACCTCGAGTATGTGCTTCCAGGGCAGGGGTCAGTGTCACCTGTGTTACAGGTGCTGTTAGCACTTCACTTTTACGCTACAGGTGCATTTCAGGATGTTACTGCAGATCTCATCAGTGTTTCTCAGCCAACAGTTTGTCGGATTTTGTCACAAGTCACTGATGTGCTGCTGCGACAAACAGGCCAGTGGATATGTATGCCGGCAAATGAGAATCTTACACGTGAATGTATGAAGAGCCACACTAACAATAGACAAAAAAATAAAAATAATGATACAACGCCCTTATCCCAAACACATAAAACAACAGTCTTCGAAGAAGGATCCTTTCAGATAAAAAAGGACACGAGAGATCTTACACTACCCATCGCGAATCCAAATGTATACTGTTTCTGTTCAGACGACGGAAGGGACAGGACTTGCACTGCAACAAGAATCCACGACCCTACACAGCCAGCCTCGGGACTACAGACCACGTGACCTCTTAAGTTCAGTCGTTTTTTCAAGCGGCCAAGGTCTTCTCTTCACTTCGTTGCCACGGCGTGAAAGATTGCACACACAACCTTCCTCGTCACAACACTGGCACTGACCAGCTCTGCATGGCTAGAGCACAAAACGACAAATAAAAACGCAATGAACCATACCAGTTCACCTCAGAACCAACGAACTTAGAAAGTTCCGTAAATCCACAGAATTTCACGATAGGAGTGAAAACGGGGCAAATACAACCTATCCCCATACTTTGTTCACTCTGCCGGCACCCAAAACCTGGGACTGCAAACACAATGAACCATACGAGTTCACCCCTAAAAACACGTGAACTGATTAGTTCAATAAATCCACAGAAAACCTTATACCTACTCATAGTGTTGAAAAAAGGACACGGAGGACAAATTTCTACACTCTTTTGATGTGCCTGATCAAAGGGGTATCTAAACTACACCCCGAAAACAGGAGGAGAAGGAGAGTGGAGAAATAGTGGAGGGGAAGGAAGAAAAAAAATAAAAAGGGGGATGGTGCAATGAAGTAAAATTGTCCAACATGAAAGTTGAACCTCACAAACGCACGCTGGATACAACTCTATGTGAGCATCCTTCCGAAATTGAGCCAACGACCTACAGTGAGTAGGAAAGCCCTAGAGCTATCAATCCTAATCCCTAGCCAATATGGGGGATAGGGTTTAAAATTAAATTAAACGGAGATCGAGATACGTGCAGCAGAATGCTACACTAAATTTTCATCTACACGGTTTGGCCTGCCGACGAGTAGACATAAAAATTCAGACTGACTTGTGTCACTCAAGTGTGTACTGCCTGCCGATAAACAGGCCATTGCATCATAATAGTGTGTGATGTCAAACACATCTTTACACAAATCTTGACCGGGAGGTTGTCCATTGTGCAGCCTTGTACTGTCGCTGTGTCCGGAAACACATATCAAAAGCATGTGCGTGACTTTGGGAATCCCCATTCTAAATTTACCTCTGATGCCATAGTGCCGTACGCCCAGACTTTGTTGTCCCACATGTTGGCTTGGCTCGTGAATACCGACTTGTCGGCTAATTTAGGCTTGGACAACGAAGTCCGGGCCTACCACGTTGGTTGGGCCTATGGTAGGTCACTCACAAGAATGAAACCCCACATCACAAATGCTGCCACTCTAAATGTCAAATGGTACTGGGAGTCCTACACTCAGACTTTGTCTATTCAGACTCACAAATCTGTGCGTGCAGCCTGAAACCACTCAGTAAGCAAAAGACCCACAGGTCCACACATGGCTGCATACTCTGAGGCCAAGGCAGCCTGACATTGGACTATGGTCCTTTTGCTTACCGAGTTTCCATTTGGGAACCAGTTTTGTACTGAGTGTTCCCACAGTAACCAGTGCACATTACTCAGAGGCTGACATGCCATGGTAGACGATTTACATGAATCAAAAGTAGGTATAAAACAAAAAACTGCGGGTCTTGGTATGCAAACAGTGGATAACGTGTGTGTGTCTGTGCTTTTAATCCATTGTTTGCATCAAAATCTGTGCAGTTTTTACTTACCTCTTAATTGCAAACATTGTCTATCCAAAAAACAAACAAAACTTCAAACAAAAATCACAATTCTGTACAAAATTACCAACCCCCCCCCCCCCCCCCCCCCCCCCAAAAAAAAAAAAAAAAAAAAAAATTAAAAAAAAAAAAAGTCTGTTGTACTAGAGGCAGTGACTGGAAATGGAAACATAAATGATGTGAGGTACATTTGCATCTTTCAGCGCAACCTGTTTTGAGCAACCATCGTTTTGAGAGACCACCTGACACTGAAGACCACCCGACACTGAAGACCACCCGACACTGAAGACCACCTGACACTGAAGACCACCCGACACTGAAGACCACCTGACAACCTGACACTGAAGACCACCACTGAAAACCACCTGACACTGAAAACCACTGACACTAAAGACCACCCGATACTGAAGACCACCTGACACTGAAGACCACCTAAATGATGGTCTTTAACCCTTATCATTTTGGAATACACCAGTGTGTGAAATAAGTGTGACTAAAATAGTTCAAGGGTAGTGCCAGAATAGCTTGGCGCCTCTAGGCGCCAAGCTATTCTGGCACCACCCTTGAACTAAAGCCACTGGTCTATATCCTTATCTGTATGTACTATAATGTAGCTTGCATATGGCAGTGTACATATTTTAAGCTTTTAGCCTCAGTATGATATGGGTTAATGACAGGTGGCACTTTTGCATTTTAAGACCTCTCTCGAGACAGTACCCTTTTCTTGACCCTTTTCATCCTGATAACACTACTGCTTGAAATAAATTTATGACAGTTCAAGAATGGTGCCAGAATAGCTTGGCGCCTCTGGCACCACCCTTGAGTTAAAATGGTTGATCTATCTTGTGATCGGTAATGTAGTCTTCATAGGACAATAATCACATTTTTTTTTGTTAAAGGCAGCCTCAGGATGTAATGGGTTATTGGCAAATGCAGTACACATGCGCAGCCCGTAGCGGCAGCTGTCCAAAGCATTGAAACTGGTTTGAGTCACACAAAAGTGGAAGCAGAGTGACAGATGAACATGACATGCAGAATGGTTGTCAGAACACTATTACCAAATACGTCATGCAAGACACATGCTTTTCGTGCTCATTTGTTTAGTACTGACAAAATATTGGCCAGCTGGAAAGGACCATTCACTCTAGCAAAGCAAACCTTACCAGGCTTCATAGTCTTTGCAACAGAAACATGGACAAAACGAAGCAATACAACGTTCCCCTGCCTGTTCCTTCGGGGCCTACCTCGGAAGCATCAAAGTGGAAGGTGGGCCGGCATAAGTTAATTTTGCTGCTGGCCGAACAACTGAGTCGATGCACCAACTGCAGACAACATTTGGGCCAACATGATGGTCAGAGAGTGTCGCTATTGGTATGCTAGTCTATTATATACTGATGAGCAACAGAAATGCAACATTTTTGGAATCTAAAAATGTTGCATTTCCATTGCCCATCTGTTTATGTATGTATGTGTGTGTGTGTCTGTCTGTATGTATGTATGTATGTATGTCAAATGTCCCTGCAGCATGATCAAACCTGACGTGACGGGTAAGCATTATCGGCCTGCTGGTGCAGCGGCTAGTGTCGTTTACAATATCAATACGAAGGAGGCTTTACGACTGTGTGTGTGTGTGCGTTTTATTAAAAGATCAGGACCACATAAAGGCTTACTGATGACAAGCATGTAAACTAAATGTAAACTTTAACCCTTTTCATCGTCCGCTGTGAGATGGCCTTAGTCGCCTGTTCGGCGCTAAACCCAAATAACTAACCTTTTCATCATCATACACTCACATAAAATTAATTTGACTATTATAGTTCAAGGGTGGTGCCAGAATAGCTTGGCGCCTCAAGCTATTCTGGCACCACCCTTGAACTAAAATGGTTGATCTATGTCCTTGTCTGTAATGTAGCCTTCATAGAGCAACAAGCAAATTTTGTGCATGCAGACGTGATTTATTTTTGTTTTTGTTGTGAAATCGGTCACGGGTTTGACCCCAACTGTGGCGAATATTTATTCAGACACCTTTAGGTGGCAAAAAGATGTTCAGCCTAAAACGCTAAATGTTTCTCTTTCGTGTTGACAGGTGCCATAAGCGTTTGACACTTTGATTGAGAGTGTTGAGTGCACTATGAAACATGCCATTGAGGAGGAAGAGAAGGTGCCCATCGATCAGGTCACCAACTTCAAAGAGGTATGGCTGTCCTGATGTTAACCCCCTCATGCATGCATCCACGGGTACTATTTACAAGGGGCTTAAACATTTTTTTTTAATATGTAAACATTAGAGGATTATGGAATTTAAAAGATTAGTAGATTTTTGTTAAAAACAAAAACTTTTTGCTGCCAACAGCAAACAATTTTAATGAATCTAGCATTATGGAGGCAGCGGTTGTTTTTTGTATTGTAATGCTTTGGCTGTTGGTAGCGGTTTTCATCGTGATGATTCCTGCTGGAATCATCACGACAAAAAGCATATCGACAGCCAGGTTAAGAAATACTGGGAAATTTACAGTGCTTTCTGGTCCAGGCAGGTGTGCAGCGACATCAGAGAGAAACTGGCCATCCTGCGTGACACCCCAAATCGACTGGAAAACCCCATCATCTACCATCTGGATGTGGGAGCCATGTACCCCAATATCATCCTCACCAACAGACTGCAGGTACAGTCTGTTAACTGATTACAACCTGAGGCTGAACCATTAGAGATATCTGGGGAAGACACTATAACCATTTCAACTGTGGCATCTTGTTGAGGAAAGTATCAGCATTGTAAAATGTTCACCCCTTTGGCTGTCGGTAGCGTTTTTGTCGTGATGATTAAAACCGCTACCAACAGCCAAAGGGTTTTAAAAACAATTACTATATGTGTGCACAAGAGATAAAGAAATAGGGAGGTGATGAGAGGTTTGTCTTCAATTTATTTTTTATGTTGCTTTTCCAGCCACCTGCTATTGTTGATGAGGAGACGTGCAGCGTGCGATTTCAATAAACCAGGGTCGCGATGTCAGCGCTGTATGCCCTGGATGTGGAGAGGAAAATTCAGTGAGTAGTGTTTAAATAGAAAAGTAAATCCACTTATTCGTTACGGATGTTTAGCTTGTAATTTTGGTAATGTGTATTGTGGAACAAATGAATGGGTTGTCATTCCTTTATGAAAGCTATTTTCATTTAAAGAAATTGTGGGATCAAGACTAGGATTAGGACTAGCACCTTCAGGGTATGATGTATCACCTGTGTTAGTTAAGAGATAATGCCTGATTAGTTTCATGTTTGGCTCATGTGCTAAGCAAACGTATGTGTTTTGGGCCAGTGGTCGTCCGTCTGCCGTCGTCCAAAAGGTCAAGGGCCACAGGAAAAAGATCAGGAAATAGGTGAAAAATAGCCATATTTTGACAAAGATGTTTTTAAAAAAAAAAAAATACTACATGTATTCACAGCTTCAAACCCAAACTTGGAACAGAGATATCTGATGGTAAGACCTATGCATACTAATCTGGATGACCCCTCGGATAGGTCATGGGTGACAAGAAGTCAGCAGATATGTGTAAAATGCCAATTTTTGATAGAATTGTAGTTATTATGTACATATTTGCAAACTTTTCAATCACATTTGGCACAAAAGTAGCTGAAGATAAGACCTTCCTATGCATACTGCTTTAGTCACTCATTGCAAGGGTCGTGGGGGGTGGGGGGGGGGTGAGGGGGGGTGGCATATGTGTAAAAAATGCTTACATTTTTGAGAAAACATGGATTTTGCAGTAACATATAAATTGGTCAAACACGTAAGCCACAATTGCTTTACTTTCTTGTTTGAGAATGTTATCTGCAATATCATATACAAGAATGATCCTAGCACATTCCCGTACAGTGCATGTCATGATGGGTGGTGGTCTGTAGCTCTGCCTATGATGGGTGGCTGTAGGTGCTCTTTGCCTATGATGGGCGGCTGTAGGTGGTGGTCTGTAGCTCTTTGCCTATGATGGGCGGCTGCAGGTGGTCAGTAGCTCTTTGCCAGTTAAAAGACACAGTGGCATATCTCAGACTGTGGATGTAAATGAAGCTACTTTTCGCCAGCACGAGGTATATATTCTCATGAGCCCCTGCTGCTGCAGGGGCTCATGAGAATATAATATACCAATTGCAGACGTGTTGTGTTGGTTGAATCCAATGTGTGTGTAGGCTTTGTGTGTTCGTAAACTACTTGAAATGCAGATTTAATAAGGTTTATTTTGCCCGTGAGGGGCAGTTGTGTACCTCTGACATGCTTGACAATTTATACAATTTTATTTTAGACAAGAAATTAAGAATATGTGTTATTGTAATACTGACATCTTATTTCTGAAATTGAAGTGACGAGAATAATAAATTCAGATTCACATTAAGGATTGAACACGAATGTGATTGCCAAGCGTGTAAAATGTGAAGAATTTCCCAGCAAAGAAACACACTTAGATTGTTAGAAAGGGCAAGTACAACACTATTTATAAATTGTGTTGTATTTGTTTTTTTCTAAGCGCGTTTCTTTCTTTCTTGAGATTACCATATAGCTTGTGTTGGTTATTGCCTGTATGATGAATATAAGAAGAAACTGGTTTTCTTTCATGTAGTTTCTGGGAGATCAGATTTTAAAAGATGCCAGCCTGGCCTGCCGCTTTGTCATCTCCAAGAAACCGGAGGGGGCACCCGTCACGGAGAGGTATGCACAGTACAGTAGCACCGGTTTTTAGCAGCCACCTTCTTCAAAATAAAAAGTCGTATAAACAAATTATATCTGTCTTGTCATGCAAAATAAATCACTAGTGCTCAGTTCAAACCATAAAATGCTCGCTTTAGCGAGCATTTTATCGGTTGAATTGAGCACTCATGATTTATTTTGTGTAACGGGAGGTCAGATATATTTTAATCTCTATTTAAATCATTGTCAAAAAGCGTCACGGTAGATAAAGGATAGCGCCAGATTAGCTTGGTGCTTTTGAAGATGCCGAACTGATTTGTCATTCCAAGATGCTATGCTAATCTGACACTACAAACCTTGAACTATCATAGCCAATTCGTCTGTCACAGTTTGTATGCAGTATGTGTAAGCGCTTCCCAAAATTGCAAAAGTCGTTATTGGGTGCGAATGATTTACATGTATTTGAAGTACGAGTACAAGAGACATGCAAATAGGTTGCTTCAGTAATTCATGTCTGTGCATCAGGGTTTGACAAATCAGAGCCATGCAATAGGATTAAAAAAAAACCAACTCTTCGTTGTTTTAACCCCGTCACTGCTGTGACAAAGCAAACAAAAACAAATGCAAGAGGCATTGATCATGACGAGTCTCTGCAGATGCAGGGGCTGATGAAGATATAGGTATTTTCCAGGGCTTATTTATAATACACGTACACATCAGGCAGATGGGGGTCCATCAAACAGGGAAAGAATAAGTGACGTACTAAGATGCCCGCAGTGAAGGGGTTTGACAGTGACTGATTTAACCCCTTGCTGAGAAAAAGTGAACAAGATCCAACTGCAAGAGCCCTCACCCAGGTCTGCCCAGGGGGACTTGGGTGGGGTTAACTACTTTTTAGTTCCCAGGGTCACCCTGGTCAGCCCCACAGGGTGGATTTTCCCCTCTATTCTGGGGCATGTTTCTGTCTACCCTTGGTCCATTTACCTGTATTTTCCTTTATTTTCTCAAAATCATTACCGATGACATTACTAATAGGAATACTTCGCTTAAGTATTCTTATTAGTAATGTCATCGGTAAGTATTTTTCGAAAAAAATACATTTTAGAGAAAAATTCATTTTTTAAACTCTCCCTACTGTCTGCGCTGCCTGTAGCTCTTGATATTGGATGTGTGTTGCTAAATGGTCTTAGGTTTATTTAGCGTATTAGACCAGCTGGCAACATGTATTTAATATTCTGTTGTTTTTTTTTCACAAGCAGTGCAGGCACGTCCTGAGAAAGTCTTGTTGCTGACGGGATGTTAAGCAATGTACAACCAACCAATTGCAAGAGACGTAGATCCTCATGAGCCCGTGCAGTTGCGGGAGCTCGTGAGAGTCTGTCTCCTGCTGACCCCACTTCATACTATACATCCCTTGAGCGGATTTGGCATTGAATTAACAAAAAATTTCGAATCACAATCTGCGACCGCTGCTGAGAAAAAGTGAACAAGATCTAACTGCAAGAGACATAGATCCTTATGAGCCCCCGCAGTTGCAGGGGCTCTTGAGGTCAAGGTCACATGAGGTCCAGAAACGTGGCAAATAAAGCAATATTTTGACAATTTATTTTCTTCTCCAATACTGTTTTCAACTTCAGACCGAAACTTGGTACAGAGATACCTGATGGAAAGAGTCCAAAGACCCAAATAACTAACTTTTGTTGTATACTAATTTGACTGATCCCTTATTATTTTCAAGGGTAACAGGACCTCCAGAAGTACCGGTAGGTATAAAATAGGGATATTTTCACCTTTTTTTTTTATTTTTTATTTTTTTTTTACAAATACTATTTTCAACTTCAGACCTAAACTTAGTACAGAGAAACCTGATGTTAAAACCTTTCCATGCATCTAATTTGGTGACCCCTCGGAAAGGCCAAAGGTCACAGGTCACAAGAGGTTGAAAAATGTTAAAAATGCCAATCTTTTGGACAGAATTTTTTTTTCAAAGTTTCGGGTCATACACGTGAGCCATAAGGGCTTTGCCACTGTTGTTTATTCTTGCTAGTGGAAAATCGTCCTGGTTAACCCTTTTCATCCTGATATGCTATTGCCTAAAATAAATTTGGCTATGAGAGTTCAGGGTGGTGCCAGAATAGCTTGGCGCCTGAGGTGCCAAGCTATTCTGGCACCAACCTTAAACTAAAATGGTTGATCAATCGTGTAATTTGTAATGTAGCCTTCATAGGACAATAAGCAATTTTTTTTTTACAAAATCAGCCTCAGGATGTAATGGGTTAAATTATAATGTGAACGTGCCGGGTATCGTTAAAGTGGCATGTTGCATACCCACCACCCATGGTCCAACACACCTGACAGCTGGCAAAGTGGCCGTCAAAAATTCCGGACACATGCCTCCCAGCGGGCCAGTAACCAGCAATTTCCAGTTAACGGGAATGCTGTGATGGTCTTTTCTAAGCGTGTTTCTTTCTTCATTAAGATTTTCTCTACAGTCTTTTGCCTTTACATGGCAGAAGGGTGCCTCAAAATGCACAAGAGGATTACATTTTCTCTGTCAAAAACTGGTCTAATTTCCCCATGTTTAGTATTTCCTGGCCCTCTTGTTGTAAAGGCGGCCCCGCCACACATGCCGATTGTGCCCCGAATTTGAAGCCAATTCTGATCCTATTGCGATCGGATGACTGACGTCATATATCGATCCGATCCGAATCGGCTGGGAATCGGGTGTTATAAACCTGCTCTATTTTTTCGATCCGAATCGGCCCCGATTGTAAGTTTCAACCAATCAGAGCGCGTCTCGCAAGCACGTCGTTTCAGTTTGAAAATGGCGGAAGATCAGTATCACCGTCGTTGCCGATTTCGCCCGCCTCAGTCTTCCCGAATATGATGCAAAACTGCTGATAATGCAAGCACGTCATCATCACTGTCCAAACTAGCAGCCATTTCGCTGAACAGGTACGACTTTGATCTTCGATTCAAACCGGTCGGCTAAAAAAATGTCGGGGAATGTGTGGCAGTGCACACGTTTTTGTTGTCCGGTCCGATCAGACACTCCGATTCGAAACTGCTCAAGAATCGGCCTCAAAATCGGGCATGTGTGGCGGGGCCTTAAATACTGTAAATATTAATTTTTCTCTAAAATGTATTTTTTCGAAAAATACTTACCAATGCCATTACTACAATGGAACAATCTATAGCTAGCGTAATTTTAGCCCCAAAACTTACGCTGTGTACCTTTTGGGCCAGGGGAGGCCACCAGGGGTGCCGTGACCTGGTACCCGGGTAGCCTCCCTTCCCACCCGTGTAGGGTAACAGCCCGAGCAGCCAAGCCACACCAGTTCTTTCGTTTAGCTGGCGAGCGACAGGTGGGAGGGCCGTCCGAGTAATGGCATCGGTAAGTATTTGTCGAAAAAATACATTTTAGAGAAAAATTAATTTGTTTCCTCAAAAACATTACCGATGCCATTACTACAATGGAGAATCGCGAAGAGGAGGAGGGTGCCGCGTAACCCAGTGCTTGACTGAGCCAGCCAGCCCCGTCCTCCCAGGCGCCACCTCCCGATAATTTTAGCTAAAGGGTTACCAACGGCACCGAAGGTGCCGGGAGGGAGTGTTGCGCCGCTGCGATGTCCCCCACCAGGGCCAGGTTGTGTCGCTGGCCTACCAAGTTAGGGAGGTAGAACCGGGTGAATGTCGACTCGGTCCGCCAGCCTACGGCAGCCAGACTGTCTCGGACAGCGCAGTTGCGGTCGAATGTGACGCTAGCAGCCATGGCTCTGTCCTCGTGGGCCCGGAAGTGTAGTCGCTTGGCAGCGTCGGGGCATAGGTCCTGGTCCTGGTAGGCGGAGCGCATCACCCATCTAGCCAGGAAGATCGTCTGGGCTGAGATGTCTTGTCCACCTGGGGACAGAGAAAAAAGAGGCGGGTGCGTCCTTTGGTGCGGCGTAGGTACACGCGTAAGGCTCTCACCGGGTCCAGTTGTCTGACTTCCTAGTAGGAGTCGATCGGCGTGAGCGATCGTACAGTGATCACCTGTGGGTCTGTCAGCGGGGACTGGTTCAGGGCCCAGAAGACCGGGTCCGTTAGTAGCTGCACGGGGTCATCCGACCTGCACTACAGGCAGGCGGGGGCGCGGAAGGCGCGGGCAGCTCACTCATTCTGGAGGCTGTGGCTACGGCGAGCAGAAGCAAGTCCTCGTGTAGCGTCGGCTAGGCTTGCTAGGGAAGCGGCTCGAAACGCTAGTGTTCATCCAGAAGAGTACCCAGGGTAAGTCCCAGCGCGGGATCAAGGAGCGGAGGGCAGGTCGTTGTGTGCCGAAGTGGGCCACAAGGTCAGCGAGGACCTTACACTGTTGGGTTCCGCTCGGCCCGGGTACCGGAAGTGTCGGCGATCATAGCGAGGTAGCCCCTGAGGTGATCGGTGCCAAGTGCTGTTCGGCGAAAGGCCAGGAAGGACTCAGCCAGCGGTGGGGAAGTCAGATCGGTAGTGGAGGGGCGACGGAGGTGGCTCCAAGCTCCAAGTACTCTCCACCTTCCCTCGTAGACACGCAGGGTCGAGGGTCCACGGCCTGAAGTGATAGCTGTCACTGCCTCACTCGAGAACTCCAGCGGCGAGGGCTTGCCATCCAAACTCCAAGCGTGAAGCAGGAGTCTCTCAGAGCACGGAAGGTAGAGTGCCTGGCGCGGAAGCTAGAGCATCGTGCGAGAAGAGGGAAGCCGCAGTGAGGTGTTTGTGGCCAGGTTGGAGGTCGGTGGCGCAGGATCTGGTCCAGCAGAACGGCGCCCCCAGCAACAGGATCGCGTAGCATCCCTTGCGCTAGAGAAGTACCTTGGGGAGAAGGACTGAGGAAGGGAAGCGGAAGCGCAGGGGCCGTCCCAGGAAGGGGGGGGGGGGGACCGAACGGCCGCCCAGGCTAGGGTTCCGGGACGGGTGAGATAAGGAAGGCGAGCTGAAGGTACCACCTTGTCGCGAAGAACGAAGGGGGGGGGGGGTGTCCCACGTGGCGCAGAACATCCGGAAGACGTCCGTGCGAAGCGCCTCTTCCTCTTCTCTTCTCACTTGGCGTGGAGATGCTGACCACGCCGGGAGAGGGAATCCGCAAGGTCAGGCAGGTGGCCGTTGAAGTATCTCGCTCGGGGGGAGACGCGGCGATCCTTGCCCACGGAGGCGCTGGTAGGAAGAAGGCAGAGGAGGGGGAGCAGGTCCCGTCCCGCTTCAGTACGTAGGACACGCCAGCGGAAGCGTCGGAACGACGATCAGGACCTGACGTCCGAGAGTCGATGCCCCAGCGAGGGGAGCTGCCGTAGCGCCTGCAATTCCAACCAGTAGAAGGCTTGACCGCAAGGACCGGTGGCCAGCTGCCGGAAGCTGTGGCACGTCGGCAGCAGGTGTGCACCCCAGCCGGAACAGTTGACGTCGACGCAAGGGACAACCGGGGGGGGGGGGGGGGGGGGGGGAGAAGGCGAAGGAGGAGGACACCAGGCGCCAGCCAGGCAGGGAGCTACCGGAACGGGATCCTCGATGTCTCCGGTAGAGGGCGCCAGGAAGTAGAAGAGGGGAAGCCGAGCATACCAAAGAGAAGGGGATCCGCAGCGGAGCTCACCAAGCCTGAGGGCTGCAACCAGAGTCTGGCGGAGACCGTCTTCTCCTGCGCACCAAGACGAGTCAGGTAGCCAGCTCCTGGATCCTCGGCTCCGGGAGCCACACCCGACGAGGTCCGAAAGACTCCGACCACGGTGAGCGAAGTGGCGGGACGGTGCGAGATCCGGCTTGCCCAAGTTGCCAACACGGCCGCGGGAGTCGAGGGGCCGGGAAGGCGTCTTGTTGCAGATCCCGGGAGGGTGCGGACCGGAGGCGCCGGAGCAGAGCGTCGACGTAGTACGAGGAGGGGCTCAACGAAGTCCGCACGGCCGTGGTGAAGAAGCCGACCAAGAGACGGGTGAACCCAGTGGAGGTTGCGGGGACGGGGAAGGCGCGGAACAGTAACGCCACCGTCAAAGCCGGATGCACGGGAATGGGAGTGTAGGCATCCGCTAGATCCAGGCTGACAGAGAGGCCCCAAGGGAGGAACCGCGGCGCGAAGGCTCAGACGATACCCAAGGGAAGGAAGGCGCTGCGAAGAACCCGTGCCAAGCTGCAGGTCGATGATCGGACGCCGCCTGAAGCCGAGCAAGGCCAGGCAGAGGCGGGGTCGGGGGGGGGGGCGGGCGCGGTGGGCAGCGGGGAAGCGCGGGGGAAGTGGCGGCGCCGGGAGGGCGGGCGCGGGCAAGACAGAGGTCTCCACGCATCCGTCATCGACTGCCAGGACCGAAGAGGAGGGGATCGCCGAGCGGAGCCTGTCGTAGCAGTTTCCCGCGGGAGGCAGGGGCCGACGACGAGCACAGCAGGGCGCGGCAGCGGCGAAACTAGGACCAAAGCGTTGACACGCCGCCCAGGAGGCGGGACTTCTTCCCCACAGCCAGAGCGAGGAGGGACCGCAACAGCGGCGAGAAGGAGAAGCGCCAGCTCCACAAGGAAGACAAGCGCTGCTATAACACCTATAACCCATGTCTTTCTCCGGAACTTAGGAAGTAGGCAGGAGAAACATACATACACAAACATGAATATGTGGTCGGGTAAATACCCTGATTTCCCACAGTAGATGCACAGAACATTACACAACAATGTAACGATACAAATTTGCCTCGAGTTATAGATACTCACAAACCAGATAGGTGAGGCTAGCGCTGGCAGAATTGTACTCAAACCAAGGGGAATCACAGCGCTGGACAGACAAAACAGTTAGATCCCCTGCCCCCGCCTATCAGGCACCCAATCGCCAGCCCACAGAGAAATACGCAGGTATAGAACAAGACGATCATTTCCATCCTCAAAAAAGAATTTACAGTAATGGTCCCATTTAAAGCTGTGCAGTAAACGTGACACAAGCTGAAATAATTCTGTGTTAACGTGCATAGTAAAATAAAGTGTAGTAAGTAATATTACGTCATAAATTAGTGACTGGAACAATAGATCACATGGTGGTCTGATCATATTGATCACTGTGTATGACGAACCTTATTGTTCAGATTCAGACATGACGTCGTGTGGGTGCAAGGAAGTAATGCAAGTGGAAATAAAAATTCAGGTCTCATGGAAAGAGTTTGACCAGACTGCCCTGTGACACCCAACATTAGGGTGATAATGTCTGCTGACAGACTTTTCTCTTTAACCCTCTGCCTGTCGGTAGCAGTTTTAGTTGTGATTCCTGTAGGAATCATCGTGACTAAAACCCTTACTGACACACAAAGGGTTAAGAATGTCAGCAGATCTCTTTGTGATTTTCATTTGTCAGATCAGAGAACTTGTTCAGAGTGGTATGGTGACAGATCAAGGTGTCGTTGACAGATCTCTTTGTGATTTTCATTTGTCAGATCAGAGAACTTGTTCAGAGTGGTATGGTGACAGATCAAGGTGTCGTTGACAGATCTCTTTGTGATTTTCATTTGTCAGATCAGAGAACTTGTTCAGAGTGGTATGGTGACAGATCAAGGTGTCGTTGACAGATCTCTTTGTGATTTTCATTTGTCAGATCAGAGAACTTGTTCAGAGTGGTATGGTGACAGATCAAGGTGTCGTTGACAGATCTCTTTGTGATTTTCATTTGTCAGATCAGAGAACTTGTTCAGAGTGGTATGGTGACAGATCAAGGTGTCGTTGACAGATCTCTTTGTGATTTTCATTTGTCAGATCAGAGAACTTGTTCAGAGTGGTATGGTGACAGATCAAGGTGTCGTTGACAGATCTCTTTGTGATTTTCATTTGTCAGATCAGAGAACTTGTTCAGAGTGGTATGGTGACAGATCAAGGTGTCGTTGACAGATCTCTTTGTGATTTTCATTTGTCAGATCAGAGAACTTGTTCAGAGTGGTATGGTGACAGATCAAGGTGTCGTTGACAGATCTCTTTGTGATTTTCATTTGTCAGATCAGAGAACTTGTTCAGAGTGGTATGGTGACAGATCAAGGTGTCGTTGACAGATCTCTTTGTGATTTTCATTTGTCAGATCAGAGAACTTGTTCAGAGTGGTATGGTGACAGATCAAGGTGTCGTTGACAGATCTCGCATGGAAGTGCGGCTTAGCTGTTTCTAAACATCCTTGCTCTTCCTTATCAAACTGTGGAAGTTAATTGAGTCAAATTCCTTGTTTTTAACCATGACAGAATTATGGCTTCAAATTACATCTTGATGGTCACGAGTGCACTCTTGGCTAAGGCCTCTCGTATAATTATATAAATTTATGAACAACTATTATATTAATTATGTTCATGTATTTGGGGCATGATTATGGATGAGCTTAAGCTATAAGGAAAAAACATTCCAGTTCCTCATCCAATACCTTCTGTCTGCAAGATGCATAGATTCACATGAACCTCTGCAGCTGCAGGGGCTCACCTGAATCTGTGCATCTTGCTGAGATACAGATCTTAATTACTTCCTCTTATTCTCCTGCGTTCATGTCTGGGTTTATGTCATGCGCTGGATATTAACTCTTTGCCTACACCCCCACATGGGTCTGCCCTGGGGGACTTGGGTGGGGTTAACTACTTTTTAGTTCCCAGGGTCACATTGGTCAGCTCCACAGAGTGGGTTTTCCCCTCTATTCTGGGGCATGTGTTTCTGTATACCCTTGGTCCATTCACCTGTATTTTCCTTTTTTAAACCCTCCCTACTGTCTGCGCTGCCCGTAGCTCTTGATATTAGATGTCTGTTGCTAAATGGTCTTAGGTTTATGTAGCGTATTAGACCGGGTGGCGACATACATTCAATGTTCTGTTTAGTTTTTTTGTTTTCTCAAACACATTACCGATGGTATTACTTTATGGAAATAGTTCTTAGCTAGTCTAATTTTAGCCCAAAATTCGATGTGTACGATTATGGTCGTTATGGCAGGAGAGGGGCGCCATAGACTGGGCGGAAACCCGGTTAGCCTCCCTTCCTGTTCAACCACGCACGCGCTCCGCGCTTCCCACTTCAGTCAGTTTCTTTGCTAGTTACTGAGCGGTTGTGTATGTCTAGTTCTCCTGAACCCGTTGACCGGTCGTTGGACTGTTGTTTTGCCTTCGCCTTGTGGCTTAGGCTTAGACGCTTTCGTGTGGGACTGCCTCTGCAGTTTGTGTTTGTGACTTAGGGCTAGCCTTCAGTGGCGGCGCCGGTGAACTGTTTTCACGTGTTGTGGCCGCTCGGACTTGTAGCTTCGCCCTTGTGGCCCGGTTCTGGCCTGCGCCTGCTTGCGCCGGTTCAGGCTTGGGTGTGTGTGATTGAGATCTGTGGCTGGTGTGTTCGCTCGTCTTTTCGACCCTTGGCTTACGCAGGACGAGCCCTGGAGTGTTGGTTCGTGGCTGGCGTCTTCCTGGCGTCTTCCGTCGACCCTTCCGTTCCTGCGTGGACTGGTGTCTCGACCGGCGACAGTTCGAGCCGCCTCTACGCCTGGTCGTCTACCCTCCACGTGGCTGGTTCGTCTTGGCCGGGTGGCTGGTCCCTCTTCTTCGAATGACGAGGTATAGATTCGGTTTGAGCCTACGCCAGGCGCACAGGGGTGCGGGTAGAGCGCCGTGCCTCGGCATAAGCCGTTTTTGTTTCGAGTGTTTGCTCAAACGCGGTTCGTTTGCGTGCCCACGGGGGCACGCTCGCTCGATTGTCATTGTACCCTTTGTGTTGCAGTTGGCAAGTCCGCACCTGCACGCGATGTAGGCGGTTCAGTGGCCAAGTGACGAATTTCTTGCCCGACCTGTTCCGAATGTGCCTCATCTAACCCGTGCCCGGTCTGCGCCCCATGGCCGGAAGAGTAGTGGACAGAACTACAGAGCTTCTTCGGCCGAGAATGACCGACCCCAGCACGGAGTTCTGATCCTTCCCCGGTAGGCGCCACAGACCCGCCGAGTGGCCCTTACCGTGTGGTAGCGCCTCCGACGCTGCAGCCTCGACTGCGAGCTAGAGCGCTAAAACCGGCAGCCATCACAGTCCCGTCGAGTGGTCGTTGTGCGGTGCAGGATCGGCGAGGCCCGCCAGCTAAGCCTCTTGTGAAGACACCGGTATTGATCCTTCCCCGGTAGGCGCCACAGACCCGCCGAGTGGCCCTTACCGTGTGGTAGCGCCTCCGACGCAGCTGCCTAAAGAAGCGACTGCGAGCTAGAGCGCTAAAACCGGCAGCCACCACAGTCCCGTCGAGTGGTCGTTGTGCGGTTCCGGATCGACGAGGCCCCCAGCTAAGCCTCTAGTGATTTCACCGGTATCCACCACAGTCCCGTTGAGTGGGCGCTACACGGTGGTGGCTTCCAAACAGTCACATGCCGCGGCTCCAGTAGACGTCCGGGTAGAGACACCGAAGGTTGCGGCCTACCAGGTCAGCGATCGGCACGCTCCGCTTCATGGACCTTTTGTGCCCCCTCCTCGTCCGCCACTGGTGAACAACTCGTCGCCTCGGCGACCCAACCTAAGACTGGCGACACGGCGCCTAGATCGGACAGGCTTACTCGGCGTTCGCACTCCCGCTCCCGGACACGCTGCCTGAGGCGCGGCCCAGCTTTGCCCCGAGACTGCCCGCCCCGTGTTCGCCGTGAGCGCTCCCTCCTTCGTCGTTGGTCGCGCTCCAGGGACAAGTCGACGCGCCAGAGAGTTTCTTCCGCCACTTAGCTTCTAGCCGACCCCCTCAGGCGTGGTCTAGGTACGACTCGGCCACAGTTCAGCGTCCCGACGGTCGGTGGTTCTCGTCGCCGCTACCGCGCCAGACAGCGCAGCGCTTCCACACCACGACCGCGTGCAGCGACACCGCAGATCTTGATGTGAGTCTTCTCGTCTCGGAGCTCTTGCGAGACTGTTCTCCCGTGCGGCTCCCTCGACTCCACCCTTCTGTGAGAAGCTCGTCGCCTAGGGCTTCGGCCCTCTCCTGGGACGACATGGTGACGATTATTGCTTCTCGTCAGGTAAGTTGCACTGTGCCGGCAGAGGACGACGCTCTCAGCCTGTACCTTGCGGGTCAATTCGTCACTCCTTTGAGAGACCAGCCCTGACCTGCCCATCCTTGTGCCTGAAGTGGAGGAGCTGCAGTCGTCTTCCTTGGGACCCGTGGAGACTCTTCGAGCCCTGGATGCAGCGGCGCGCGTCGTGCTGACTGCCTCCCCGCGGATCCCGTCCCCGTTTAAGAGGAAGGCCTCTGCTTGTCGGTGCTGATCATCAGGGCAGGTGGTTCAAGTCGTTACCCCAGCCGCCGGGCTTCAAGGACCTTGTTCGCTGCGGTTCCGCCGGTTCTTCTCGGACTCAGGAAGAGGAAGAAGAAGCAGGTGACCGGCAGGTGTGTGCTCCTTCGGCATCGTGGTACGCGAGGCGCTCGCAGTGTTTCTTCTGCCCCCTGCCTCAGTGACTCCCCGGCGGTGCCTTCACAGGTTTTGCTTACTGCAATCTTCTTCCCGGCGTGGAACAGACAGCTACACTCTTCGGATCGCCCTGGTTGCAGCGGGTCCCTTGTTCTGGACCCACTAGCCTTCGTTCTTCGGATAGAAGCCTGGCACCCTTCCCTTGTCTTCTCGGCTGGGACCTGCTAGCGCTGGCGGTACTTGGGAACCGCGTGGCCTACAACACCTTCGTCAACGCGTTGGCAGCTGCGGTCCACGGTGTCTTGTGGCGACGCGATGTGGCTCTTCGCCTCTGTTCCATCCCCGCGGATCGTAAGACTCTTCTTCGCCAAGTTCCCCTCGGAGGAGAGCTCCGGTTCGAGCCCGCCTGGCTCGATGTCTAGGAAGCGATTAGGACTCCTGGCCCAGCGGCGCCGTCTCAGCTCCCTTCGGGTCCTCCGCAAGTTCTGGGTCGCGCCCTGCGGACTTCCAGTCCCAGCCCCGCCCCCTATCAGAGGTGGACGTCTTCCCCCCAGACCTCCAGCCTTCCCCTGCGCCCGTCCTTCTTCAGGCTAGCGCCCCTCAGCTACGTGTGGCGAGCGCTTCTACCGGACGGCCCGTGGATTCTTTCAACGATCACCGTTGGACTCCTGATCTCCTTCGGTCTCAGTCCCCCTGCGCCGCTCTCCTTGTGGACGGCGGTGCCGTCAGACCAGCCCTGAGACGAGGCCCTCAGCGCCGAAGTAGCCGCCTTGCTGCTGTGGCGACCGCGGAGGTGGTTATGCGACACGACTCCCTGCGTTCTACAGCCGGCTCGTCGTGGCTCCCGATCCTGGCGGCAGGTGGCGCCCAGTCATAGACCTCTTGGCGCTCATCAAGTTCTTCGTTGCTCCATCCGTCCGCTTGGAGACCGCCCGGGCCCTTCGCTCCGCCATGCAGCCGATGGACTTTGCTGTCAGCGCGGACCTCGGATGCGTGACTTCACGTTGCCTTACACCCAGCCTCCAGGCATTACTACGTTCGCCTTCCGGAGAGGGGTCTACCAGTTGCGCGCTCTTCCCTTCGGCCTCGACTTCAGCCCTTGGGTGTTTCTCGGATTGGATGCTGCTGTAGCCAGAGCCCGTCGTACGTCCACGAGTCTCTCCTTGGACTACTTAGACGTCCTGCGCTTGAGGAGCCTTGAGGAGCCAGTCCGAGTCGGCCCTGATGGAGGACCGGGATGCCCTTCTCCGCCTCCTCGAAGTTCGGGGCTCCTTGGCCAACTTCGGCAAGTCCGATCCCGTCCCAGCGCGTCACTTCGTGCACCCGGGTATGGAGTTCCGCACCGACCTCTACATCGGCCGGCTCCCGGAGAAACGCTTCCAGTACTTAGAGCGGCAGGTTCTCAGACGAAGACGCTTCCGGCCAGGCATTAGCTGCAGCTTCTGGGACTGATGTACGCAGCGGCGGATCTAGTTCCATTGAGACGTCTCTACGCCCGGCCCCCTGCAACTGCGCCTCCTACGGCTCTGGCGTCCGTCGACGGCTGACCTCGACGCTCCGGTCCCGGTCTCAGCCTTGACCCGTCATCACCTACTGCGCTGCGCAGATCCTACCTGGCTTGTGACATGAGTGCCGCGGTTCTTGCCGCCCCTCCCTCTCCCTGTGCGTCGACGCGAGCCTCTGGTTGGGGAGCTCACCTCCTGCCGTCATTCGAGACTACCTCCGGCCTGTGGTCCTGAGAGTCGCCGCCCCGACACATCAACTGGTGGGAACTAAAGACGGTCGGGCAAGCCCTCCTTCTGTGGGAACTTCGCCTCCGACCTTAGGAGCCTCTAGTACGGTCAGACAACTCCACGGTCGTCGCCTACTTCCAGAAGCAAGACGGAACCCGTTCTCCCCCCCCCCCCCACCCGGGTCTGCCCTGGGGGACTTGGGTGGGGTTAACTACTTTTTAGTTCCCAGGGTCACCCTGGTCAGCCCCACAGGGTGGATGCGATCGCTTCAGCTCGCAGATCCTCGGCCAGACGAGTTACGAAGGCAAGTGGTCCTCTGCTCCTGTGCGACGACAGACGCCTCTCCCCCACCGAATTGACAGATCCACAGCTGGCGGAGTTCTTCCTGTGGCTGCTCTCCGACCAGCACCTAGCGCCCTTCACCATTGAGACTACTTGGCCATGTTCGCGGACGCGTACAGACATCTGGGACGGCCCGACCCCGGTGCCTGCAAGACCTTGCCGACCTGATGGACCAGTTCGGCTACAATGTCCCACTCTACGTTCCTTGGTGCCTAGAGGGGACGTGCTTACTCGGCTCAACACGCTTGCTTCGAGCCCATCCAGTCGGCAACACTACCAGATGTGATGCGGAAGACTTGCTTCCTCTCGGCCCTCGCCTCTGCTTCCAGGGTCAGCAAGCTGCACGCCTCTCGGCACGCCCCGACTGTCTGCAGTTCAGATCGGACGGCTCTCTTCAGCTGCTGCCCGACCCGGCCTTCCTAGCCAAGGCCAGATCTCCGTTGGCTGCTCCTCAACTGGTTACGATCTAGCCATTAAGAGAATCAGGTTCCACCCGTGAGTCCAGATAACAGACCCGGTGCGAACCTTACATCCATTAAGAGACCCAGGCTCCACCGTGAGTCCAGACAACAGGACCCAGTGCGGGCCTTGCGTGTGTACCCGCGCCGGACCAAGCCGCTACGCAGGACACACACCCGGCTCTCCTCGCTCTGTCCCCAGGTAGAATGACATCTCAGCCCAGACGATATCCTCCTGGCTTCGGGGGATATTACGTTCAGCTTACCAGGACCTGGATTCTCACACGGCCACACCCTTGCACACCAGGGCGCACGAGATTTAGACATGGCCGAAAGCCTAGCGTTCGACCGCTACTATGTTGTCAAAGACTTCCTGGCGGCTGTGCACGGGCGAGCGGTGACCGCCTTCGCACGCTTCTACCTGAGGGGCCTCTCCAGCCAGCGCCAGAACCTTCGCTGGGGAGAGACATCGTGGCGCAACACTCCCTCCAGGCGCCTTAGGGCGCCGTAAGTATCTTTGCTAAAATTAGAGGGAGGTTGCTTGGGGAGGGCCACTAGAAGTAGTGCGATGGCAGGGGTAGGGGCGTTATAGCGGCACCCGCCTCCTGTTCGGAATTCTTCCATAAAGTAATACCATCGGTAATGTGTTTTGAGAAAACAAATGTATTTTTCTTTAAAATGATTTAAAAAAAAAAAAACTTTCCGATGGTATTACTCGAAGGTCCCTCCCACCAGCCCCGCTTGCCGCTAGTCTGCTAAGAAACTGACTGAAAGTGGGAAGCGCGGAGCGCATACGGTGTTGAACAGGAAGGGAGGCTAACCGGGCTTCCGCCCAGTCTTTGGCGCCCCTCTCCTGCCATAACGACCATAATCGTACACAACGAATTTTGGGCTAAAATTAGACTAGCTAAGAACTATTTCCATAAAGTAATACCATCGGTAAGTATTTTTCAAAAAAATTCATTTTAAAGAAAAATACATTTTTCACAAGCAGTGCAGGCACGTCCTGAGAAAGTCTTGTTGCTGTCGGGATGTTAAGCAATGTTCAACCAATCAACCAACCAACCCTTTGCATGTCGCTAGCGGGTTTAGTTGCGATGATTCCTGTAGATACATTGTGACTAAAACCGCTACCGGCACGCAAAAGGTTTAACCCATTCAGCCCTGACGCACTACAGCAGGAGATGGGTCGACCATGATAATTCAAGGGTAGTGCCATATTCGCCTGTCGCCGCCAAGCTAATCTGGCACTTCCCTTGAATTATCATGGTCGATCCCTCTCTTGCAAATGGTGCAGTCATTAGAAGACGCCTCCAAAATTTGGGAAATACGGCCATCGGGCTGAGTGAGTTAAGAATGTCAGCAGACATACTTTCCTCTCTTTGTGATTTTCATTCGTCAGATCAGAGAACTCGTTCAGAGTGGTTATGGTGACAGATCAAGGTGTCGTTGACAGATCTCGCAAGGAAGTGCGGCTTAGCTGTTTTTAAACATCCCTGCTCTTCCTTAGGAAACTGGAAGCGAATTGAGACAGATTCCTTGTTTTGATCTGTGATAAAATTATGGCTTCAAATTACATCTACATGGGTGGGACTTTTCCCGCTACAGCTGGAATTCCTTTTTTTTTTTAATGGTTGTTAAATTGCCTTTTTTTTTTTTTTTTTTTTTTTTTTTTTTTTTTTTTTTTTTTTTGCTGTTCCCAGACCCCCGCTTCAGGATTCAACTTTTTTTTTCTGTCCCACCCATGCATCTAGATAGGCCACTTGTATATGAACAACTATTGTGTTAACCTATTCAGCCCTGACGCACTACAGCAGGAGATGGATCGACCATGATAATTCAAGGGTAGTGCCAGATTAGCCTGGCGCCTTGAATTATCATGGTCGATCCATCTCCTGCAACAGGTGCATAGTCGTTAGATGACGCTTCCAACATTTGGGAAATACGTGCTTGGGGCTGCCGGAATGAGTTAATTATGTTCGTGTATTTGGGGCATGAATATGGATGAGCTTCAGCTGTAAGGGAAAAAGACATTGCAGTTCCTCATCCAATACCTTCTGTCTGCAAGTGGCATAGAATCACATGAGCCCTCGCAGCTGCAGTGGCTCATGTGAATTTATGCATACTTGCTGAGATATACTATACAGATCTTAATTACTTCCTCTCATTCTCCTGGGTTTATGTTATGCGCTGGAGACTAACTCTTTGCCTACAGCGGGTGGCTCTAGCTGCCGCTGCGTGTGCTTGGCTGTTATTGGTGCAGAATGTGTCTTTAAAAGTCGTTACTTGGCATGCGCATTTGATCCAGAAATGAACTCTTTAACACAATTAATTAGTGGCAGGGTACATTTATACTGAAAAGTTACTTCACAGGCATAGAGTTACAAGTGACCTGCTTCAAGAGGGGGCTTTGACTGTAAAATCTCGCTGATACAACTGGTTCTCAACGTTGTTTTGCCAAAGCTGAGCTTAGACCTATGCCACCTAACGAGCAAGGTGCTCCGCTATAGCAGGGTATCTTGTTTTTTGGCTGGCATAGGACTAAGCTCATCAGAGTCCCATGCTTATTGACCAACGCAGAACAAAGCTCACTGATGCAATTAATTTATGTTGTCTAATTTCCTTTCCTGTTTTGCGCTTCCTGGTTGTGAGACCTCTGAGTATTTCTCCTGCAGAATGTTGGCTGTCTCCCAGGGTCTCTTACTGCCAGTGGCAGTGCACATTGTCGCCTTGTCCAGAATTCGGTTTGCACACATCACCTTCTCTCTAAGGTGTAAGGTGTCCTTTGGTGCTTTAGGGTAAATTTTCTTCCACTGGCAGTTACTGACCTCCCACTCGGGCAGGTACATATTGTTCGGGTCCTTGGGTTTTCCGAGAACGTGGGTCACGATTAGGGAGATTTCTAGATAGAACTTGTACAGGGCTTTGGTGGCTGAGAGTTCCTTTTGATTGTTTGTACTGCACACGCTGCATTTGTAACTGATGCGCTTGTCAATCTGCTCCTTCATGCATTTTGTTAATTCTGCCTTGTTTCTCTCTGTGAATCCATGCCAGGCGTTGCTGACAGAAGTGCAGCTGTACGTTGCGTCATTGACAAAAAAGGCGACGATTTGCTCACGGTTTTCTTGCTGTTCTGTGGCCACTGTAGGACTAGTGCAGCACTTTGAAGCAGGAATGTCCATGATGTTGTCAAAGTATTCTTGTTGAAAAGTTTTATCTTTCCCATCGACACTAGTGGGAGGGTACAATTCCAATTCCACAGTTTTCTTGTAATTAGACTTTCTGACCATTCGTTCAAAGGCAGTTACTCCACCATCTCTCATGAAATTCAGAGCACCTTGGATATCTGTCTTATGAAAGAATGTGGTGTATCCTACTAGCATCCTAAACTCGTCCATCTTTCCTTTGGCGTAGTTTCCAATCTCCTCTGCACACGAGTACCCCAGATCTGGTAGTTGTGCGCAGGGTATGTAGTGCGAATACATCACGACCAGTGGGTACACATTGTTACCTTTGTCTGTCTTGAAATTCTCCATCAAGCGTTCCAGAGGACCCAGGTCGATGGCATGCACCTCACTGTGTAGCGGTTGGTCTTTGTTATACAAGGGCAGGCCATGGTACTTTTCATTCAGCAAGAACACAACCCTCCATTTGTGGTCCCCGTCATCCTTTGTGAACGAGGCTGGGAACACCTTGTTCCAGTTTTTTGCGTCATGCATCTCATCGCGTGAGATGACAGTTACGACAAGATACTGATACACTTTGTGTTTTGCATTTTGAGTTCTTTGGTCTCTCTCTGCCTCACCGTATCTGCGCATGGTGTCAAAGATTGGTTTCACTTCTTTTGGGTGGATACTTGTGAGGTCTGGTTTGCTTGTTGCCTGCTTTTTTTCCTCGTCACCGTTGTTCGTCTTCATGCACGTGACCATCAGCATGAGCGCCAGAAGTAAAAGAAGCGTGAAAGCTGGCAGTATTCTCATTTTGCTGGTGATAGACTCTGTTGATGTAAACAGAAAATGTGACATTGAATCACCCATCCAGCAAGCAAAAACTTTTGAACTGACGTCGGCTGTGGCCAACAAAAACCCGAGGGCCTTTGCAAGGAAAGGCCCTCTGGTTTTCTTTGGCCACAGTCGACGTCAGTTCGAGGACCTTTGCTTGCTAGGCAGCCTCTTACAATTACAAAAGACAGAGGTTCTCATCAACTCTGGTAGGCGAGGGGATCACGAGAATCAATGCCTTTTCATGAATCACAAAAAAAACTTTTTTCCCTCTCTCTCATAATTATGCTTTTGGCAGACACTTTCTGTGCACTTTGTGTACAAAAACGCATAATTTCCATTGTGTTCACCTTGTTGCAGATGCTTTGCAAGAAGGTGATGCAAAATGTTCATAGGCAGTGCGACCCCTTCTGTGCTAACAGAGTGGGGTAGGAAACATTTACATACTCAGATTGAGAGAGTCATATAAAATCCTCACCTTGTCCTGTTGTTGTTGGGGTCTCCCAAGCTATTGTCTGCTTTATTGTCTGACCCTATGAAAAATGTCTATTGACAAGACAGGTTTTCTCAGGTACTATGGCCAACTCTGTAATTATGTCACGACACAAAACTCGCGCATTTGAGTGACTTTTTGGAACAGTCAAGGTCCTTAAAGATGAAAGAAAGTATGCAAGGGACCCAAATTTGTTTGTTGTAATAGCCAAAGTTTGTTATAAGAAAAGTACCAGCAGTTTACACAGAAATCTGACTTTTCCTCTACAAATTTGTTTATAGCAAACTTAAGATGTAACTTCGAGAACATTTGGGTCCCCAGGTGATTTGTTAAATATCCACAGTTTATTACTGTACATGTGTGTGTATATATATATATATATATATATATATATATATATATATATATATATATATATATATATATATATATATATATATATATATATATATATATATATATATATATATATATATATTCTTTACTTTTAAATTTTTTTAACAAAGGCATCGCCCAAAGCCAAAAATGCACTGCAATCTGCTGGAGAATATCCAGTCCTCCCCCCAAGAGGGGAGACTAGTGCATGAATATTCCCAAACAGATATTGGACCTGCTGGATAGATTTAGTTTTTGCCTCCTACGGCCGTTTGGTATTCTCCAGCGGATTGCGGGGCGCCTGGGGTAGTCCCTATTGCTATATGCAGTAGGTGTTCAGTGGAAGGCTAAAAACGATAGGTTTGTCATTCCTTCTCTCCCACTACCCTTTCTTTCTAGATCTCGCGAGTGATGCAGTCACAAAAAGGGCACTGATGTCCTGTTGACACAATGCAAGCTTACCAGCCTGGAATTCCATGGCATTAGCACAGCTAGAGCATTCTCAGAATTGAATGAAAAATTACATCCCTTGGAGCTAATCTGATTGAGTGCATTTTTGGCTTTGGGCGACGCCTTTCTTAAAAGCAAAGAATATATATAGTTTTAAAGGCGAATTTATTTTTAAAAAATCAGTAGTGACTTACTGTCGTAAGGTGTCTTTTAGTGTCGATATGGTCGCTGGCAAATGTCAGCAGTTATGTAGTTTGAAAATTTGGCAGTTGTCTTACTCGTAGCTGAAGTGACCAGTGCATAAAGTTGAGTTGTAATTAATGTGGGAGGAAAATTGTCACAAGTGAAAAATCCTGCTAAGGTGGAGCCTTCCTAGTAATTTTGGTTTTAGATCCTGTTTGTGAAGGCTATTGTATTGTTGGCTTCCTGAGTTGCATCCGGCCCTCTCACAACTGTGACATGCGCTCTTATTAGAAAGTGATGCCCATTCTTCATGCATAGCAGGGTGTATTTGGGTCATGGATAAGGATGTTTAAAGTGTTGGGTAGCACTATGCTTTCATACTGATTCAAATGACACGCCAGCACTACATGAATTTATATATACGCCAGTCAACGATTTAGACCTGGGCTTCATCAGCAAGGGAAAACTACACTTATTTCTCTCACTCAGTTACACTGTCTAAATGAGGCATAGTGAGTCACATGAGTCTGCAGCTGCAGGGGCTGATGAGAATCTGTAACTCTGGCCAACTGAGATATAGGTCCCATTTACTTCCTCTCATTCAATAGGTTTGAGTCTGTTACCGAAGCGTGCTTGAGATGAACCTTTTTAACCCCAAGGTCCCGTTTCTCACAAAGTTTGGAGATGTTGCCTACTTAGTAACAACTGTGTACCAGTTGTAGGAGATGGATTGATCATGATAATTCAAGGGTAGTGCCAGATGAGCTTGGCGCCTGAAGGCGCCAAGCTAATCTGGCACTACCCTTAAATTATCATGATCAATACGTCTTCTGCTGCAGGGTCCGAGGGCTAAAAGGGTAAAAGCTATGATTGTTAAAATTTGCCGATATGACTGGTTCTGAATGTTTGTCTTGCATCAGCAAATATTTTCTACCTTTCTTTCCCAATCCGTGTGAGTAGGCACACGCAGCAGAGGTTTTCTCTAGTCCCTTGAGAGAGAGAGATATATATATATATATATAATGCCGGGTGGTAGAGAAGTGGGTTCTCGCTGGCGATGAGTGGCCTCATGCATTTACATCCCCAGTCGGCCGTGAGGTCCCTTCCCGAAACCGCCCACTCGGCGTTCACTCATTCAATGCATCCCGCATCAATAGCTGCGGAAGTGTCGTATAGCGTTGCCACTGCACTGGCAACGCTCTATCACATTTTTGCAGCTATTGATGCGGAGCGTCTTGAATGAGTTAAACCCTAATAACTAACTTATTAACTCCTTCTCTGAGAAGTGTGCGTGTCCGGATGCCCCGACATGAAGAGGAGACTCCAGGTTAAAGTGTGAACATCCGCTCCCCCTACGTCAGAAATACCAGTCAGCAGACAATGGCGTGTGCAGTGGATTCAACCAGCGCCGCACAGTGCACCAGACACATAGATTGTCATCAGCCCCGGCAGCTACAGGAGCTCGCTGGCGATGAGTGGCCCTCACTTACATCCCGAGTTACCCATCCTGGATTAACTGTATGCCTGTGTCGGCGCAATCGCGAGACGGTCCCTGTGAACTGTTTGCATTGTCCTGTGCTTCAAAGGTCACCGTCCACCTGAACTGACTCTACTTTAGGAATAATTGTTATTCCGCCCGTCCAAGTTTTGAATTTCGTGGTCTTAACCCTTTGACTGTAGGAAGTGCTTTTGGGCGAGGTGATTCCTGCAGGAATAACAACATCCTGACATCCTGCAGGAATAACAACATCCTGACATCCAGCAGGAATAACAACATCCTGACATCCTGCAGGAATAACAACATCCTGACATCCTGCAGGAATAACAACATCCTGCAGGAATAACATCCTGACATCCTGCAGGAATAACAACATCCTGACATCCTGCAGGAATAACAACATCCTGACATCCAGCAGGAATAACAAAATCCTGACATCCTGCAGGAATAACATCCTGACATCCTGCAGGAATAACACATCCTGCAGAAATAACAACATCATGAAATCCTGCAGGAATGACAACATCCTGACATCCTGCAGGAATAACAACATCCTGACATCCTGCAGGAATAACAACATCCTGACATCCTGCAGGAATCACCTCGCCAAAAAGTACTTCCGACAGTCAAAGGGTTAAGTAGCTATACGAGAACAAGCCACGCCGGTTTAACCCTTATCATTCGAAATACACCAGTGCGTGAAATAAGTTTGACTAAAATAGTTCAAAGGTTGTGCCAGAATAGCTTGGCGTAGAGGCGCCAAGCTATTCTGGCACCACCCTTGAACTAAGACACTGGTCTATATCCTTATCTGTAAGTACTATAATGTAGCTTGCATATGGCAGTGTGCAAATTTGAAGCTTTTAGCCTCAGTATGATATCGGTTAAGCGTCCTGGTCCCGAGTGTTTTCGAGAAGTAGGGGTTTCACGCGCCTAACTTAAAAGAGGTGGAGGGGGGGGGGCGGAGAGGGTAGGGGGGGGGGGGGGCGGAGGGGTGGTCAAGGGGGTGGTGGCGATGTGGGGTGGGGGGGGTGGGGGGTGGATGACCTAAAATTGGAATGCGTTATTGCGTTCCTTCCAATTCACTTGACTTCTGAACTCCTGAATGTCTTGCTCACTTTGCTGAAGCTTTTCTATTGGTAACATCAGACTTTTTGTAGCTGCACTCAGAATTCAACTGGCCAAAACAAATCGTCTGTCAAATACTTTGATTTCATATAGTGACCTGGATGTTTCTGTTAGTTTTACATTCATACTCACTGAGTGCCGTCACACGAGCGAGTTGGACCGGGTTAGCAGGTGGTTTAAACTGATCACACGGGGGCTAAAAAGTGACACAGGCCAGAAACGAGCGTGTTTGCTAATCTGAACTAAGTAGCAGGTCACCCGCAAATTCGGGTGGCCAGAAAACTCGGGATAGGTTGGATGACTATAGCATATTCAGTACCCATAACATTGACATAACTCTGAAATTGACAGCGAGGCTCAGACTAATTAAGTAGTGTGTCATTAGGTGTTTGAAAAAAAACAAGATGAGGATTTCATCCCAAAGTCAGTCTATCGTATTGTTTGGAGCTCAGGTGTGTTTATCTTTTAGGAACATTCAGGGTTGTTCATATTTTAGGCTTAATATGCTGATCCATTTCCCTCCTCTCTAAGCCAAACTCTGATGAACACACACATCGGCACACACAAATAAAGACAGACACAGCGCTTCCCGCCATTAGAATTTAGAACGCTCTGTGGGCTCGTGTAGCGACAAGAATCCATCTCCTACTCTAACCCACACTCTGATCCATGCACACTGGCACAAAAAAATAAAAACAGACACACGGCGATTCCCACCATTCGTAAGCCCCGTGGTCTGGCGTAGCAGACTCTTCAGTGAAGAAGATTAATAGCACGAGCAGCGAAATGACTTCATTTCAAGCGTCATTAGTCCCACGACGCCGTGTTCATAGTGACGATTCGATGGTATATGTCACTTACCGCAGTACTAACATTTGACGTATCAGAGAATCAACTTTGCAATTTTCTTGCTGATTTTCAAGCCTAGGGCTTACAGGTCACAATTTGACCTAATCCTACCCCAGGGCTGGGACAAACAGCAGGATTATGCAAACACTGTTGATGAAAAATCATGTGGGTATTAATGAGAATATAGTGGGGGGGGGGGGGGGGGGGGGTGTTTCGTAAAAGAAAAACTAAAGTTATGTTAGCTTTTTTTTTTACAAATGACTTCTAAAACGTGGTGCAGAACATTGATTTTCACACCTAGGGAATACAGGTCGCAATTGACCTAATCGTACCCGACTGCCAAGACAAACTGTAGGCTCATGTAAATACCATATACGAAAAATCATGCGATTATTAATGAGAAGATTGTTTTTTTTCGTAAAAAAAGATTCAATTGTTTTAATATTAACCTATATCATTCGTGAAATTAATCCCAAAAATGTGAAAATATGTTTTTTAAAAAAAATATTTAATTATCACTCAAAAAGTTCTACAGGAACAAAGCTGGTTAACAAACTCATTCAATATGTCCCTTTTATCTAGCTATACGCAAAATATATAGCAAAAATAAGAAAAATTACGGACTCCAGTGTGGATCAACCTTTTGTTTTTTAAATGGCCATTTTCTTGCCCAAAAATAAAAAAAATTGAAAAAAAAAGGTCCCGAGATAACTTCTTTTAGGGACAATATCCTGAAATTTCAAGTTTGTTTGTCCTCAAATGCGGGCTCATGTCGCTGTCATATCCTCACATACACACATACGGCGCATGGCGCCAAAAAGACGTTCTCTAGCAAGGTTTGCCTAGCTAGACGTGACGTCATTTTTATCGTGTCACTTCTTTGCCAAAATTTCTGCGCCGCACGCCAAAAACGTCATGTGCATGCTCCAAAATGAGCTCCGACCCAGCCCCATTTCAAAGTCTACCGTATTTCGAAAACGTTAGACAATAAAATTTGTGTATGATATTAGTAAACTGAATCTGTAGGATGTCTAATTCTAAGATTAAGACATTAAAACTCTGTACACCAAAACATTAATAAATATTATTCAATACTAAAACATTCTAAACTCTATAAAGACCATACATACTTAACTAATGCATATACATGTACTCCAGCATGTCCTGGGCAGTAGTTTTGATAATTGTTTCAGATTCTGGACTGGGGGTACTACATCGAGCGACTGGGTGGCTGTATTCATCACCATCACAGCTGCATTGCAGAGTGTGGGTGTTACTTTATAGGCTACAGAAAAAGTTAACCCTTTGGCTGTAGTTTTAGTCACGATGATTCCAGCAGGAATCATGCCGACAGAAATGGCTACCAACAGCCTGGAGTTAGCATTCATCATTCAAATTTTATTCGTTCATTTGGGTAGACATTGGCAGAATTTTGTAAATTCCAAATCTTGCATACGGAAGTTTTCATAAGTTGAACCCTTTCACTGATAGCTAGAATACAAATTTCTCCCCAGACAGACCTACTTAGGAAATACGCCACAAGCACATTTCTATTTCAGTGAGATTCTAGAGAAATCTTGCAGCTGTGAGCACAGATCGCTAAATAGAATGTTGTAGTTTCGTATCCTGATAATGCTTGCCTCCATATGGGTTCAATGGAACCTGACTGGAGCAGCCAGACAAGCAAGCAGGTAGTCTTAAAAGACAGGCGCTTTCTCTTGAAGAGTACAGTGGGTCCCCTGTCATTAAGGACCATCATTTAGGTCTTTAATGACAGATGATCTCTCATGAGGGTTGTTGCTCAAAACAAGTTCTTCTGACATGTAATGCATAGATGGTGTTGATGATTCCCACAGGTTGCTGATATCTGCAATAAAGACGTCAGTGAGAACGCCATATCCTCCATGTACCAGACATGGAGGATATGGCAGGAACCTCCAAGCGGCCGACAGGCATGGCCATATCTCACAAGCGGAAACGCGACCAATCAGGCCACGACAGCCAGGCGAACTCGCAGAACTCGGAACTGTCGCAGAACTGGCGAGACGTGTTGGGCCCACCCCCTCCCATGGGAGACACAAAGGTACTGCACTGCAGCATGAAGTTTGTGTTAATTCTGATTTTATTTTTCATTGGGACCTTGACTGCTACGGATGATACCGTTTAGTGGAAAAGACGTGTTATTTCTGATTTTTTTATATTAACACTTTTCTTGATACCGCTTGGTGGAAAAGATGCATAACTATTTTTTGTCATTTCAGGAAAGTGCTATTGTCAGTAGCATGAAGGGTTAACCCATTTTGTCCGACTTACAGCAGGAGATGGATCGAGCATGATCATTTATGGGTAGTGCCAGATTAGCTTGGCGCCGTCACTGTCACTACCTTTGAATTGTCATGGTAGATCCATCTCCTATGACTGGTACATAGACGTTAGGTGACACCTCCCAAATTTGGAAATGCAGCTTTGGGGTTAATTGGGTTAAATTATTAATCTGCGTTTCACATGCACCCACTGGTAAACGGTACCAGAGGTTGCATGCAGAAGGGGGTTAACATTGTAACCCTTCAAACTTTCAGCACTTGATATTGGTCAGTTTCGGGACGCTAATATAATTATTTGAATTATAGTTGTGGCTTGATTAACTAATGCAGTCATGTGGAGGTGTTGATGCTGACTGTCAGATTCTCGCTGTAAACGCAGATTCCAGAAAAGGAATGGTGCGGCTGAGGCAGGTTCGTCCCAGTGCCAAAGGCCCTTGGGTGGATGTTGGCCATGACTGGCCTGCATACAGCCATACACGGTGGCAACAGCGGCCATTGTTGACCTCATTTTCTTGGGATATACTTGAACTGTCCTGGTTTGCTATTTCAGACCTCCGGGCTCTAGGTCACCTATACAACATAATGTTTATCGCTTCAGTGGACACAGATTGTGTTTTGGAAATCATGGTAATTTCAACATCAAAGTTCCCGTACCGTGCAAGAAACATGGATACGATGTTCAGCAAGAGGTATAGATCCTCATGAGCCCCCGCAACTGCGGGGGCTCATGAGGATCTATGCCTCTTGCAGCTGGGTGGTGTTCGTGTTTTTACAGCAGTGAAGGGGCTGAATCTGTGCCTGGTGTTTTGTTGTGGTCAGGAAGCGAGGAAGGCGTGGATCTTGTACAACAAGAAGAAGTGGGAGCTGCAAGCCAAGAGTCGACAGGAGCTCAAACGTCGCCGCATAGACGCCAGCGGTGACCTGCCCGTGTCGGGGGCGGTGATAGGTCTGGGAGGGTTCCTGAGGCGCACCGCGCGCAGTATGATGGACATGCCCTGGCAGATCGTGCACGTGAGAGGACTCGATATTAACCCCATTGTGCCTGCAACCATCGGTACTGTAAACAGTACGGGTGGCTGCATGCACGAGAGTTGGTAATGTCGGGGTTTAAGTGATAATGGACGGCCCTAATGGGCGGGTTGGAGGGGGGGGGGGAACTGCTATTGCCTGTGGAGTATGACCTAAACATTGATCAATTCAGGCTCACTGCAACTGTGCCACTTTGATTTACCAGGAGCTACCAATGAACATGCTGTTGAAAAAGTCTGTCTTTTTTTCCCTGGATTGCGAGTCCAAACCCACGACCCAGTTGTTCCCTTCACTCTCTTTCACTCCCGACACTTTGCTGCCTGAGCTATTTTGGATTCTGAGTAGAGGAGAGGGGTGGAGAAGGACAGATTTTCTTTACAAGAATTGTGGATTGTGCATTTAAAAAAAAAATGTATATATATATATATATATATATAGTCACAAAAGGACAGCTGATGTCCTGATGACACAATGCAAGCTTACCAGCCTGGAATTCCATGGCATTAGCACAGCATTCTCAGAATTTATTGAAAAATTATGTCCCTTGGAGCTAATCTGATTGAGTGCATTTTTTGGCTTTGGGCGACGCCTTTGTTAAAAGTAAAGAATATATATATATATATATATATATATATATATATATATATATATATATATATATATATATATATATATATATATATATATATATATATATATATATATATATATTTATTTATTTTTTTTTTGGGGGGGGGGCGGGGGGGGAGGGGAGGGGGGTAAAATAAAGATAAATCGGGGTTCAGATCTGAAATAATGTCTTTCTTGACTAGCAAACTGAACAAACACTTGTACCCACTTTCATGTCATAAAGTTTTGTTCTGCTTGTTAGACTTCATTTTCTCTTTCTCTCTCAGGTGATGGAGACGGGACATCCTGGTACTTTCCGACTGTGGGCCCTGATTGGCTCTGACCTGCACGCCATGAAGCTGCAAGTACTGCGCATCTTCTATGTCAACCAGAAAACGCCGAAGGAGGGAGAGGGAGCAAGTAAGGCTATCCAGATTGGAGTTAACCCCGGCAGGCACTTTCCGACTGTGGGCCCTGATTGGCTCTGACCTGCACGCCATGAAGCTGCAAGTACTGCGCATCTTCTACGTCAACCAGAAAACGCCGAAGGAGGGAGAGGGAGCAAGTAAGGCTATCCAGATTGGAGTTAACCCCGGCAGGCAGAGTGTTAACCCATTAACCCATTTAGCCCAAACACATGATAGCAGGAGGGTAGCGCCAGCCGATTAGCACCGGACGGCGCCAAGCTAATCTGGCGCTACCCTTAAATTATCATCATCAATCCATCTCCTGCAACTGGTACATGGTCGTTATGTGATGCCTCCAAAACTTGGGGAATGTGGCCATTGGGGTTAATTCAGGTCAAGGAAGTCAGGGAGTGTTCTGTGAAAGCGAGGACAATGAAGCAGCATGGTGTAATCGTCTGGCTTCATCACCGCCTTTCCCAAATTCTGAAGGTGGCACAGAACGACTGTGTACCAGGTGCAGGAGATAGATCGACCATGATAATCCAGGGTAGTGCCGGATCAGCTTGGCGCCTGACAGCGCCAAGCTGATCTGGCACTACCCTTGAATTATGGTTGATCCATCTCCTGCTGTAGTGCCTCAGGACTGAATGGGGATGTACAGAATGATACTCAATGACAGCATGCCAGGATGGATCCTTGTGTGCTGTTGCATGTGCAGGCCTTTGTGTTAACAAGAGTGACTTGGGTTTAACCCCCCCCCCCTCCCCCTGTGTATCCAGCCACTAGCACTGTAAACGGTACAGTAGAACCTGTAGAACTGCGCTGGTCATAGCCCATTACATCCTGCGGCTGATTTTGTAAAATGTGCTTAGTGTCCTACAAAGGCTATACATTACAGATTAGGAGATAGATCCAATTGTTTAGTTCCCCACCCGGGTCTGCCCTGGGGGACTTGGGTGGGGTTAACCACTTTTTAGTTCTCAGCATCATCCTGGTCAGCCCCACAAGGTGGGTTTTGCCCTCAATTCTGGGAATTGTGTTGCTGTCTACCCTTGGTCCATTCACCTGTATTTTTCTTTTTTAAACTCTCCCTACTGTCTGCGCTGCCTGTAGCTCTTGATATTGGATGTGTGTTGCTAAATGGACAGGTTTATTAGCGTATTAGACCGGCTGGCGACATACAGTCAATATTCTGTTTAGGTTTTTTTTTTCACAAGCAGTGCAGGCACGTCCTGAGAAAGTCTTCTTGCTGTCGGGACGTTAAGCAATGTACAACCAACCAACCAATTGTTTTAGATCAAGGGTGGTGCCAGAATAGCTTGGCACCTCAGGCACCAAGTTATTCTGGCACCACCCATGAACTATCGGTCACATTTATTTCAAGCAATGGGTGTATCAGGATGAAAAGGGTTAACAGACAGGTGCTACTCTGAAGAGAGGTCTGGAAGGGCAGGAGGGTCTTTAACCTGTTACACGCTGAGGCCGATTATTTTAGAATTTGCTTATTGTCCTATGAAGGCTACATTACAGATTAGGAGATAGATCAAGCATTTTAGTTGAAGGGTGGTGCCAGAATAGCTTGGCGCCTCAGGCGCCAAGCTATTCTGGCACCACCCTTGAACTATCAGTATAATTTAGTTCAAGCAGTGGGTGTACCAGGATGAAAAGGGTTATTGACAGGTGATCTCTCATGTCGTGGTCGCTCAAAACAGGTTCTGCGGTATCGTTGGTTGCATGAAAGCAAGGGGGTTAACCAATTACAGCCTGAGGCTGAAATTAGATTAGGAGATATATCAACCGTTTCAGTTCAAGGGTGGTGCCAAAATAGCTTGGGACCTCTGGTGCGAAGCTATTCTGGCACCACCCTTGAATTATCATAGGCAAATTAATTTCAAGCAGGACTGTATCAGGATGAAAAGGGTTAACTGGCTGAACATTAGCATCCAGGCTCAAATAGGTCAAGGTCTAGCGCACTTTTTCTATTGTCCCGCCGTCTACGAGAGGCAGAGAGTGGCTCATGTTAACACTAAAGCCTGCATAGAATGATGGCAATATGAGAAGTGTTTCTAATCTCGCGAGTTTTGTGTTTCTCGTATCCCAAATGGCAGATGCAAATTTTATGCCACAGAGCACACACACGCACGCAAGAAAAAGTCTGTGCTCTGAGATTTCACTTAAGACTTTTTCTGCTAGCACAAGCAATTTTGCGAGCGTGTGGCATAAAATTTGCATCTGCCATTTGGGATACGAAAAACACAAAACTCGCAAAATTAGAAACTCTTCTCAAATTGCCATCATTCTATGTAGGCTTTAGTGTTAACATGAGCCACTCTCTGCCTTTCAATCGTAGACGGCGGGACTGGCCAATAGAAAAAGTGCGCTAGACCTTGACCTACTTGAGCCTGGACGCGGTGTTCAGCCAATTAACCCTTTTCATCCTGATACACTCCCGCTTGAAATTAATTTGCCTGTGATAATTCAAGGGTGGTGCCAGAATAGCTTCGCACCAGAGGTGCCAAGCTATTCGTGCACCACCCATGGAACTAAAACGGTTGATATATCTCCTAATCTAAATTCAGCCTCAGCCTTGCATTGACGCAGCCAATGATACCGCAGAACCTGTTTTGAGCGTCCACGAAATGAGAGATCACCTGTCATTAGCCCTTTTCATCCTGGTACACCCACTACTTGAACTAAATTATACTGATAGTTCAAGGGTGGTGCCAGAATAGCTTGGCGCCTGAGGCGCCAAGCTATTCTGGCACCACCCTTGAACTAAAATGCTTGATCTATCTCCTAAAGATTTAATGACAGGTGATCTTGTTTGTGAAAGGGTTCTGGTGTAATTAGGTCAGGGGCTCAGAAAGCAATGAGTTTACGGTGTGTCTATTTGATTGCAGCGGCAACAAGATGATGATGGGCCTGTTTTTCCCATGTCGAAGGTGGGACTGTGTTCGTTGTGGATACATTCAGAAGCGATCAGATGCCCAATCTACAGGCTCTCTTCAACGGCGAGAGAAACACAAAGTATGTTTCACTGTCTGTAACCTCTTTGAGTTTAAAGTGCTCTACTCCTGGGTGGGCTTTAATTCCTGAAATGTGTGAGTACAGTGGATTCTCAATGCTGTCTTGCCTTAACTAAAGTGTTTCTACCCATCTTTTCAAGATCTGTGTGAGTAGGTACATGTAACAGAGGATTTTTGCTACCGCTTGTGCATAACAGGAGAAACCATTTGCAAACAGCGTAGAGAAAAAGCAGAAGCCTTTTATTTCATAAAGGTAAAACCTATAAGTTAAGTTGGCTGTTTTGTGAAGCATTATTGTAAGACATACTAAGAACATTTATAACGGATAAATTTAAACTACTAACCCATTTAGCTCAGTGCACTGCAGCAGGAGATGGATTGACTATGGTAATGCAAGAGTGGTGCCAGATTAGATTGGCGCCAGGCTAAATTGGCGCTACCCTTGAATTATCATGCTTGATTTCATCTCCTGGAAGTGGCACATAGTCATGGCATGGGATTTAGGACTGATGACCGTTCAGCTGGATCACAGTCCTTGGAGATGCGCGGCGAACCCCTGGCAGACGATTGCAACCCTGGCAGCAACTGTTTGTACAGACAAAGAGCAGTTGGCACGGGCACGCTGGGAGATGGACAGTCAGGACTCACGCCAAGAGGCTTCTCGGGTGCGACAGTGGATGCGATTGCAGCGACTCGAGGAGTCTCTGACAGTACGGATACAAGGGAGAGTGGACAGTACGGCAGGCCTGATGTGCAACGGAGCAACTCACCCCACAGACCGGACTACCCCCTTTTGGCCGAGTTCGTCTAAGGGTTCCCAAGCAGAATCGGACCCCTCAGCATCATTCGAATTTACCGGGTGGCAGGCACTTATTGACACCTACCACAGACCAGTGCCGGTACAGACCTCTCAGACCCTCATCGGCAAGACGGACGGCTCGGTACAGCTCTTCACAGACCTTATGTTTCTGGCAAAGAAAGCCTCCCAGCATCGGCGCTCCAAGTATTGTCCATCCGTCCTCTCAGGACAACGGAATAGGATGGGGAATCCCGCATACAGGACCCCGTCAGGGCGCTTAAAGTTACCTGCGCAGAACTAAGCCACTATTACAAGGGCGCTTGCGCCTATTCCTGCCCTTGGCTCCGGGCAGACGAAACATATCTGCGCAGACGATCTGATCCTGGCTCCGCTGGGTGATACGGGAGGCATACAAAGAGCTCGCCCCTGCACAAACCAAGACCTTGCGTATCCGCAGGGCACATGAGGTCAGAGCAGTGGCAACGAGCATCGCCTTTGACCGCAGCTGCGCGGTCCCAGCGACATTGTGGCAGCTGTGGCTTGGCGGGCCGAATCTACCTTCGCCCGCTTCTACCTGTGAGATCTATCCGGTCAGCGTGACAACCTGGCCTCACTGGGGGACATATCAGCAGCGCAGCACTCCCTCCAGGCGCCATAGGTAAAATTGTCGGGAGTGGGCACATAGGGTGGGACCATCAATTTACGCGGCGCAGAGGCGCTTGGGCGTGGGACATGTGGTCCAGGCCGAACTGCGGCACCCTCCTCCTATTCGCCATTCTTCCTAGTAGTAATGCCGTCAGTAATGATTTTGAGAAAATAAATATTTTTTTTTCTAAAATGTATTTTGGGGAAAAATACTTACCGATGGCATTACTCAGAGGTCCCTCCCACCTTCCCGCAGTCGAGCTAAGACTCAGAGACTGTCGGGAAACGGTGAGCGCGCCACCTAATAGGGTAACGACACCCTTAGTGATTGCCTCCCCTGTGGTAATGTACACGAGTTTTTTGGGCTAAAATTGTTAAGCTAAGCGAAGTATTCCTAGTAGTAATGCCGTCGGTAAGTATTTTTCAAAAAAAAATACATTTTAGTGAATTTGTTGTTTGTTTGTTGCACTTTATTTTCAGGTCATCTGCAAGTCATGCAACCACATACGTGACCTTGACCTGTGTCGTGACCCCTACATCAGAGAAGATGGATCAGGGTAAGTTGTAAAACATTTTCTCTCAGTTTTTCATTTACCTGCTTTAATTGATATTTAATATACATAATGATAAGAATAATAATTTTAAAACTGGTTGTTATATGGTGCAGTATCGCCACAAAAGGCTCAAAGCGATTAAAGAAAAATAAAGCTAATGACACTGCCAGTGTTATGTTTTTAGGACGTGGGCATGCACACAGTT
Organism: Semisulcospira habei; assembly: GCA_036245525.1. NCBI lineage: Eukaryota > Metazoa > Mollusca > Gastropoda > Semisulcospiridae > Semisulcospira > Semisulcospira habei. The sequence continues at coordinate 86,921,884 of BTPG01000003.1, forward strand.
CATACAGAATACGCCGTGTTGGAGATAGAGCAGACGCTGGTGGCCGCCATACATCGTAAATCTTCTGGCACCACCCTTGAACTAAAGCCACTGGTCTATATCCTTATCTGTAAGTACTATAATGTAGCTTGCATATGGCAGTGTACAGATTTGAAGCTTTTAGTCTCAGTATGATATGGGTTAATTCAACGTCAGTGATCCCCAGCTGTCCTAGGGACATGGATAATACAAAATGGCGTTAGCATGAGCCTTCACAACTGTTTCTTGCACTTCGGTCGTGTTGACTTACTCTCGGCAGTGCAAGTGTTAAACAAAATGTATTGTCTTGTCTCATATTTTCAGGCACTACCACATGACTATGCTGGAGGAGACAGTGGTTTGGATCGTCCAGATGAACCCAGGCATGGCTCAGGACAGCTGAGCAGCAGACAATACCTCTATTGACTGCTGGATCGGTTTATCAAAGTTCAGACGGCTGGACGAGTGTAATGAAGCCAGTTGCCCTGAGATCATAGTCGCTGCTCGCCTGGCATTGAACTCTTAACTCACTCTGTCTGCAACACACCACAGCAAGATATGGCTCGACCATGATAGTTCAAGGGTGGTGGCAGAATAGCTTGGCGCCTAGAGGCGCCAAGCTATTCTGCCACCACCCTTGAACAATCATGGTCGATTTGTCACCTGTATTGTACTGCAGTCCTCAGAGGATAACTCCAAGATGTGGGTATTTCGTACCTGGGGCACAAATGAGTTAATGATCGAGTGCCAACAGACCGTGCAATGGCTCTAAACTTTAAAACACTGTATTTTTTGGACTGATGCAACCGTGCGTGTTCTTTATTTTAATGGCATTTCATACATGCTTAGACGATGCAGCCCGACACGCAACAGGAGATGGATCAGTCTTGATCGAGTGAGTTGTCAGAGTAACTTCCCAGTGCACAAAGGCCAACAGGCCGACGTCGGGCACCGTTGACCCGCGCCAATGGCACCCAAAGTCGGCCCGAGGGCCTTTTGCGCATTAGGTGGCCACCTCAACCGTGATACAGCCGAAACTGTCTCTAGGAACCACCCTAATGACAGACCACATATTGAAGACCCTTGAGGAAACTCTTTCACCCCTACTGTCAGTGGACACAGTAAGCTTCTGAAATATTTGTGAATTCAGTGTCAAAGAGCCCCAGTCGTCCAAAGAACATGGCGTCTGCAAAAGGGATAGATCCTCATGAGCCCCCGCAACTGTGGGGGCTCATGAGGAACTATGTCTCATGCAGGAGTATTGTGTTCACCTTTCTCGGCAGTGAAGGGGCTAATAATGACAGACTGTTCTCGCACTCCTGGATTTCGAGCGAGCAAGCACCTGAATTTGCGACCACTGTTTGTTGCGAAAGAAAACCTGGCCTGTATCTTGTAACAGTGAACCCCGTATAAGGAACATTTGATGCCAATCGTTCTGAGCGATAGGCATAGATTCACATGAACCCCCGCAACTGCATGGATTCATGTGAATCTACATCATTTGCAGACGAGGCTTGATGAGGAATGGGTATTCATCATGCAACACTGTCCATGATTGTAGAACTGTTATTTACGAGGATACAACTAAATCCGTACATGTCTTTAGATTTGTATTTGATTCGATGCTGCCTTATTCAGTGTCACGGTCTGTGATTTTGGACCTTATGGTCAACTGTGGTAAGGTCCGAAATCACAGACCAGCCCACAGGTTATGATGCTGTCCATCATTTGCATGAATATATAGATTTAATGTACAAATTTAATTTTCAAACATTGTATACCTGTATTCGGATGTGAATGTTTTAAACCTGTTATCTGTCGGTAGCTCTTTTTGCTGTGATGATTCCTGTTGGAATCGGTGCAACTGAAACTGCTATCGACAGCCAAAGGGTTAAACCCTCATGTGCATGCAGCCACTGGTATTCTTTACAAAAGCAAGTGCACACGGTTTACAGCACCAAACACACGCTGCTTACAGTACCAATGGCTGCATGCTAAAGCAAGCTACTGTATGACACATCAACACAAACAAGAATGACGTGAAGACAAATAAAAAATAATTTAATTCATCAGATTGTCTATGGCAAATATGAACCTAGCACATTGTCCTTGTCATGCATGCTGTGAGACTAGTCCCAAGACAAATCTATACATCAATAATTGCCATTAACCCATTTAACCCCGATGCACTACAGCCGGAGATGGATCGACCGTGATAATTCAAGGGTAGTGCCAGATTAGCTTGGCGCCAAGTTAATGTGACACTACCCTTGAATTATCAGTCGATCCATCTCCTGCAACTCCTCCAACATTTTTGAAAAGTGACCGTGGGGTTATATGGGTTAATTAACCCCGCTGTGCATGCAGCCATTGGTACGGTGTACATTGCTGGTGGCTGCATGCTAAGGGCGTTAATACAAAGAAAAATAGCTGTGATCACAAGGTTGATTCATGTGAGCGACCTACCGATTTAAACCCGGCCTAAAACCGTAGGCCCAGCCTAAACCAAACAAAGATGGCGTCCATGTTTTTTTCAATGTAGACAAAGACGTGCAATCTGAAAACAGAGTTTTTAGGGACCGTACACAACCATTACAGGTGTACAACGACGACAAGATATTTAAGAAGTTCCGCTTCCACAGACAGGCGATACTTGACCTGACAGACTCGGTCAGTAATGACCTCGAGTATGTGCTTCCACGGCAGGGGTCACGGTGTCACCTGTGATACAGGTGCTGTTAGCACTTCGCTTTTATGCTACAGGTGCATTTCAGGATGTTATCGCAGATCTCATTGGTGTTTCTCAGCCAACAGTTTGTCGGATTTTGTCACAAGTCACTGATGTGCTGCTGCGACAAACGGGCCAGTGGTTACGTATGCCGGCAAATGAGAATCTTACACGTGAATGTATGAAGAGCCACACTAACAATAGACAAAAGAATAAACGATATAACGCCCTTATCCCAAACATGTAAAACAGAACAATGTTCGAAGAAGGATTCTTTCAGATCAAAAAGGACACGAGAGATCTTACACTACCCATCGTGACTCCAAATGTATAACTTTTTCTGTTCATACGACAGAAGGGACAGGACTTGCACTGCAACGAGAATCCACGACTCTACACAGCCAGCCTCGGGACTACAGACCACGTGACCTCTCAAGTTCAGTCGTTTTTTTCAAGCGGCCAAGGTCTTCTCCTCACTTCGTTGCCACGGCGTGCAAGATTGCACACACAACCTTCCTCATCACAGCACTGGCAATGACCAGCTTTGCGTGGCTAGAGCACAAAACCACAAATAAAAACGCAATGAACCATACCAGTTCACCTCAGAACCAACGAACTTAGAAAGTTTCATAAATCCACAGAATTTCACGATAGGGGGTAAACGGAGCCAATACAACCTGCCCCCATACTCTATTGACACCTTTGGCACCCAAAACCAGGACTGCAAACGCAATGAACCGTACGAGTTCACACTTAAAAACACGAACTGATAAAGTTCAATAAATCCACAGAAAACCTGTGATACCTACTCATAGTGTTAAAAAAATGGACACGGACAACAAATTTCTACACTCCTTTGGTGTGATCAAAGGGGCATCTAAACGACACTCCGAAACAGGGGGGGAAGGAGAGTGGAGAAAATAAAAAGGAGGAGGGGAAGGAAAAAGAAAAAAAAAGGGGGGGGGGGGGGGTGGGGTGGCACAATGAAGTAAAATCGTCCAACACAACAGTTAAACCTCACAAATGCTAGGGTACAACAATATGCAAGCATCCTTCCGAAAGTGAGCCAACGACCTACTAACACAAGTCGGTAGGAAAGCCCTAGAGCTATCAATCCTAATCCCTAGCCAATACAGGGGATAGGATTTAAACAGAGATCAAGATACGTGCAGCAGAATGCTCATCTCCACTGTTTGGTCCGCCGACGATGAGTACCGGCAATTTAAAGCAAAACGTTCTCCAAACACACATGAACTAGACATAAGCAAAACGTCTTCCAAACACACATGAACTAGACATAAGCAAAACGTCCTCCAAACACACATGAACTAGACATAAGCAAAACGTCCTCCAAACACACATGAACTAGACAGAAAAATTCAGACCGACTTGTGTCGCTCAAGTGTGTACTGCCTGCCGATAAACAGGCCATTGCATCATAACACATCTTTACACACAATTTTTTTTTTTTTTTCACTTTCTTGGCCAGGAGGTTGTACATTGTGCAGCCTTGGAAAACTAATTGCACCGTCGCTGTGTCCAGAAACGCATACCAAAAGCATGTGCATGACCGTGGGAATTCCCATTCTAAATTTACCTCCGATGCCAGCTAGTGCCAGCTTTGTTGTCCCACATGTTGGCATGGCTCGTGAATACCGACTTGTCGGCTGATTTAGGCTTGGACAACGCAGTCCGGGCCTACCACGTCGGTGGGGCCTACGGTAGGTCACTCACAAGAATGGAACCCCACATCACAAACGCTGGCCACTTTAAATGTCAAATGGTACTGGGAGTCCTACAGTCAGACTTTGTCTATTCAGATTCACAAATCTGTGCGTACAGCCTGAAACCACTCGGTAAGCAAACGATCCACAGGTCCACACATGGCTGCATACCCTGAGGCCACGTCAGCCTGACATTGGATTATGGTCCTTTTGCTTACCGTTTCCATTTGGGAACCAGTTATGTACGGAGTGTTCCCACAGTAACCAGTGCACATTACTCAGAGGCCGACATGCCATGGTAGACTATTTACATGAATCAAAAGTAGGTATGATGCGGGTCATGGTATGTAAACAGTGGATAACGCATGTGTGTCTGGGCTTTTAATCCATTGTTTGCATCAAAATTTGTGCAGTTTTTACTTACCTCTTAATTTTTACTTACCTCTTAATTGCAAACATTGTCTATCCCAAAAACAAACAAAACTTCAAACAAAAATCACAATTTTGTACAAAATGACCAAACCAAAACAAAACAAAAAATGTCTGTTACACTAGGGGCAGTGACTGGAAATGGAAAAATAAATGTGTGAGGTACATGCATCTTGCAGCGCAACCTGTTTTGAGCAACCATCGTTTTGAGAGACCACCTGACACTGAAGACCACCTAAATGATGGTCTTTAACCCTTATCATTCGGAATACACCAGTGTGTGAAATAAGTGTAATAATAATAATAATAAGCGCATTAAATAGGCGCTTTATCCCAATTGAAAATCGGCTCAAAGCGCCGCCGCGAACTGAACCCAACAAGCACACTCACGTGAATCACGTGCATTCACCCACACACAGTACATAAACACAGAACATTCACGTGGTGCTAAGGGCAAGCTCAAGCGAGCTACTGTAGTTTTTGGAAATTCAAAATCGTTTGTATTTGAAATTTTATTAAGTGAGCTGAAGCTGATACCAAAGTGGAGGGGGAGGAAGAACCGGAGTACCCGGAGAAAGAACCCCCGACAGTCCGCCCGAATTAACAGTGACACTTACTAGAGGAGAAAAATCCGACGCCGGAACCCGTAATCGAACCTCGCACCTTTAGCATTGGTGGCAGGCGCCTTAACCACTGCGCCACGGACCGCCCCGTGCGTGTGACTAAAATAGTTCAAGGGTAGTGCCAGAATAGCTCGGCGCCTCTATCAGCCAAGCTATTCTGGCACCACCCTTGAACTAAAGCCACTGGTCTATAGCCTCGGTATGATATGGGTTAAGGACAGGTGGCACTTTTGTATTTCAAGACCTCTCTCCGTCTCGAGACAGTACCCTTCTCTTGACCCTTTTCATCCTGATAACACTACTGCTTGAAATAATGCTATGACAGATCAAGAGTGGTGCCAGAATAGCTTGGCGCCTGAGTTAAAATGGTTGATCTATCTTGTGATCGGTAATGTAGTCTTCATAGGGCAATAAGCACTGTTTTTTTAAAAAAATCAGCCTTGGGATGTAATGGGTCACGGGCAAATGCAGTACACATGCGCAGCCCGTAGCAGCAGCTGTCCAAAGCATTGAAACTGGTTTGAGTCACAAAAAACTGGAAGCAGAGTGACATGAACATGATATGCAGAATGGCTGTCAGGACACTATTACCAAATACGTCGTACAAGACATGCTTTTCGTGTTCGTTTGTTTAGCACTGACAAAATAGTTCTTTCTCCGGGTACTTCGGTTACACTTTGGTACCGGTTTCAGGCCACTTTACAAATTTCTAATACAAGCGATCAAAAATCTCTGTAACTTCAGTAGCTGAACTGGCCCTTCGTCTTGTCTTGTACTGTGTTTGTCTTAAATGGCGTAAATCCGTGTCTGTTACCTGAGTGTGCGTGTTGGGTTTCAGTTTGCGGCGATTCGGCCAAAAATTGAGAAAAAGCGCCTATATAAATAACGGTATTATTATTATTATTATTATTGGCCAGATGGAAAGGACTATTCACTCGCAAAGCAAACCTTCATAGTCTTTGCAACAGAAACATGGACAAAACGAAGCAATACAACGTTCCCCTGCCTGTTCCTAGAGAGCCTACCTTAGAAGCATCAAAGTGGAAGGTGGGCCTGCACATAGATAAAAACTTAAGTTTGCTGCTGGCCGAACAACTGAGTCGATGCACCAACTGCATACAACATTTGGGCCAACATGATTGTCAGAGAGTGCCTCTATGGGTATGCTAGTCTACTATACTCATGAGGAACAGAAATGCGACATTTTTGGATTTGATTTGATTTGATTGTACATTGCTTAACGTCCCGACAGCAACAAGGCTTTCTCAGGACGTGCCTGCACTGCTTGTGAAAAAAAAAAAACTAAACAGAACATTGAATGTATGTCGCCAGCCGGTCAAATACGTTAAATAAACCTAAAACATGGGGCCTAAATAAAGCTAAGACCATTTAACAACACACATCCAATATCAAGAGCTACAGGCAGTGCAGACAGTAGGGAGAGTTTTAAAAAGGCAAATACAGGTGAATGGATCTCGGGTAGACAGAAACACATGCCCCAGAATAGAGAGGAAAACTCACCCTGTGGGGCTGACCAGGGTGACCCTGGGAACTAAAAAGTACCTAACCCCACCCAAGTCCCCCAGGGCAGACCCGGGTGGGGCGACATTTTTGGAATCATCGGAAACACTAAAGTGTTTCCGATGATTCCAAAAATGTTGCATTTCCTTTGCCCGTCTGTATATATATCAAGTGTCCCTGCAGCATGATCAAACCTGACGTGACGGGTAAGCATTATCGGCCTGTTGGTGCAGCCGCTATTGTCGTTTACAATATCAATACAAAGGAGGCTTTACGACTGTGTGTGTGTGTGCGTTTCATTAAAAGATCAGGACCACACATAAAGGCTTACTGATGACAAGCATGTAAACTAAATGTAAACTTTAACCCTTTTCAACCTCCGCCGTGAGATGGCCTTAGTCGCCTGCTCGGCATCAAACCCAAATAACTAACCTTTTCATCATCATACACTCACACTTAAAATTAATTTGACTATTATAGTTCAAGGGTGATGCCAGAATAGCTTGGTGCCTCAGGCGCCAAGCTATTCTGGCACCACCCTTGAACTAAAATGGTTGATCTATGTCCTTGTCTGTATTGTAGCCTTCATAGGGCAATAAGCAAATTTTACAAAATCAGCCTAAGGATGTCATGGGTTAAGCAGCCAGTTTAAAATATAATTCCACATAGCAAGATCATATTGCTTACTTCCAGCTATTTGTCATACTGGAATCACAAATCAGCAAAAGATGTGCCTGATGACCTCCCTGGAAGTGCCAGCACTATGCGACTCCACATGGAAGAAGAGGTTGGAGGAAGTATATGAACATATCGAGACTCCGGCACTTGAGTTGTGCTAGGTTGCTCGCCAGCAGGAATGTGCACCTCGGCCTGTGTCTGAAAGGTCGGCATCTAGTGAAAGTCTCTTGCTCTCTCTCTCTGCCTGTGCACATGTGTGTGTGGTATTTTTCTATGGGACCATGAAGATGCCACGTGGGTAAGACTAAGCTGACTAGAGAAGATAAAATTGGCGGGGGAGTCGTAAGATTGGCCGACCGAGGTGATTGAATGCATGTACTATCACACACACATTGACTCGAGTGCCAGTCTTGGTATATTCATGCACTTCCTCCAAGCTAAATGGGTTAACCCTTATCATTTGGAATACACCAGTGTGTGAAATAAGTTTGACTAAAATAGTTCAAGGGTAGTGCCAGAACAGCTTGGCACCTGTAGGCGCCAAGCTATTCTGGCACCACCCTTGAACTAAAGCCAGTGGTCTATATCCTTATCTGCAAGTACTATAATGTAGCTTGCATATGGCAGTGTACAAATTTGAAGCTTTTAGCCTCAGTATGATATGGGTTAATGATGGGTTACTCTTTGCCTTTCAAGACCTCTCTTGAGAGTTAGGTGTCTTCTAAGACACAGTTTCGTGCAAAAAGGCAGTCGCTCAACACAGGCTCCACTGTATCTCACAATGCACGCAGGCACAAATAAGTTTACCCACAGTACAAGTCAAAAGTTCTGTGCTGTGATTTTTGGGGGGAATCGGCCCAAAATCACAGACCAGACATCAGCTTCACGCAATGTTAATGTGCCACAAAAAACAAAAGCGTGGCATAACGAAATGCTGAGCTTTACGACTGATATAAATAAAATGATCAAATAAAGAAAACAAGTAAAGGAAAATTCAAACAACTTGAAAATTATGACGTATATACATAAATGCCAAGTACAAATGCCATCAGCTGTCGAAAAGGGTTGTGCAGAATCCCGTAACTTTGGCCAACAGCTGTCAAACTTGTCATCTAACAACAGCTGTCAAAATGTGTCATGCTCTACAAGTTCATAGAAAAATAAGGAAAATTATGGAAATATACTGTTTTGTACAAAAATAAACATACCTATTTTTAACCCTTTGCATGTCGGAAGAAGTTTTTCTCGTGATGCTTCCTGCAGGAATCATTGTGACAAAAAACTGCTACTGACACACAAAGGGTTAATTAACCCATTTAGCCCTGCGTCCCTACAGCAGGAGATGGATTGACCATGATAATTCAAGGGTACTGCCAGAATAGCTTGGTGCCTGAATTATCATGATTAATCCATCTCCTGCAACTGGTACAGTCATTAGGCAACACCTCCAAAATTTGATAAATGGGACCTTTGGGTTAAAAGGGTTAAATAGTACAACATGTTTGGCTTGTACATCAGTTCACAAGACATTTTTTTTTTTTTTTGGGGGGGGGGGGGGGGGGAGCGGCAGAAACATTACACACAAGCAGCAACAAATTTGTTTCCAGTTAAATAGTACAGTAGAACCTGTTTGAGTGACCACCCTCATGAATAAAAATATTCATAAAAGACAGGTGCTTGATCAAGAGAAGTCTTGAAGGGCAAACACTTGCCCCCACCTGTTATTAAAGACCATCATTTAGGTGGCTGAAGCCACCTAAATGATGGTCTTTAATTACAGACGATCTCTCATCGGGGTGGTCGCTCAAGAGGCAAACAAGGTATGTTGCTGTACAAGACAATTAGAAAATAACAGCTGCAGATAAATAATCATAAATACAGACAGAGCTTGATAATAGCTTGCATACACCATGTATGGGGCAACGTGACGCATGCTTTGTTAGCACGTGCTGTGTTAGCATGTGCTGCCATTTGAATTCAAACACTTCTCAAATGACAGCACAATAAGACAGGAATTTAACCTATCAGGAATTCAAACCTATCAGGAATTCAACCCATTTCTTAAAACTTCTATTTACCCCCTAGTGAAAGCAGCTTCCCCGTACCATTTAAAACACAGGCAGATCATGCATAAGGGGGTTAACATGAATAAATACTACGGAAGTAATACAACGTAGGAATTGTTTCTTGCACATGCGCAAGCGACAACAGCTGAGATTCTTGCCTCATTTCTGAACATTTTTAATTCTTTTCATCCTGATACACGCTCGGCTTGAAATACATTTGACTGATAGTTCAAAGGTGGTGCCAGAATAGCTTGGCGCCTGAGGCGCCAAGCTATTCTGGCACCACTTTTGAACTAGAACAGTTGATCAATCTCCTAATGCAGCCTTCATAGGACAAGCACATTCAGCCTCAGGATGTAACGGGTTAACCCCTTCATTGCTGATGATATTCGCTTGGCACAAACAAAGCGTAACTGCAAGGTTTTTCTGCCGAGTTTACCATCCGTAGCATTGACAGGGTTGGACCACACTGAATGTGTGTTGACTTTTTCTGAACTGAACTCTCAATGAACCCAACCCTCCTTTTTTTCAGAGGGAACAAAGTGCGTTCCTGCTAATATCCACATCACTTAGTTGCCGCAAAGACTCTTGCTTATATCACATGCAGCAAACTTATATTACAAGCTGTGGGGAAAAAAAAGAGTCGGGGTCACTGAAAGTTCAGTTTTGACGGTTAAAATTCAAAGTGTATTTGGCACACTTTAAGAAACAGCATATTAACCCGATTATGGCCAAAGCTGCATTTCACAAATTTTGGAGGTGTCACCTAACGACTATGTACTTGTCACAGGGGATGGATCAACTATGATAATTCAAGGGTAGTGCCAGATTAGCTTGGCCCCAAGCTAATCTGACACTACTGTTGAATGATCATGGTCGATCCATTTCCTTCTGCCGTGCATCGAGGCAAATTGGGTTAAGACGAGTATATTATCTGCAGCAGAAAGGAAAGGTTGGGGTAACTGAAACATCAGTTCAGTACAATGCACAGTATATTCAGCATGCTTCTAGTGTGCCGTTCTGTGATTTTGGACCTTACTGGTGTAAGGCCCAAAATCAGAGAACAGCACACATTTGGCATACTTCTGTATACTCGGCAACACATCTTTTGGCATGATAAAACTGTTAACCAAAGGACGGACATCAAAGACTACATGTAATGGTACAGACTTGTCAACGAGTTGGACACGGGCACCCATTAACCCTTACCATTCGGAATACACCAGTGTGTGAAATAAGTGTGACTAAAATAGTTCAAGGGTAGTGCCAGAATAGCTTGGCGCCTCTAGGCGCCAAGCTATTCTGGCACCACCCTTGAACTAAAGCTGTTGGTCTATATCCTTACCAGTAAGTACTATAATGTAGCTTGCATATGGCAGTGTACAAATTTGAAGCTTTTAGCCTCAGTATGATATGGATTAAAACATGACAGCGGAAGGTTACTGGCCATGATAGTTTGGGGGATACGGCATATACAAGAACTAACTATAATCATTATTATTCTCATTACTATTATTATCGTCATAGCTGAGTATTCCTGAGAAAAAAAAAATCCTCATGTGAAAAAACGAGTATCTAGTCCTGCATTTATAGCTTGCACACTTGTACATTATTTTCTGACAGCGTATCGGCTGCAGTCCGGCGTAAAGTAACACTCCACAAAGTACACAATGCACTACCACAGGGAATATTATTTCCTCAAAAACATTACCGATGACATGACTACATGGGAATATCTACTTCTAGGCTCAATTTTAGCCTACTTGCCCGTTGTGTGCCCACACAACCCGAGAGGCACTCGGGGAACCCCCCAGAGGGGCCGAGAGTTATCTCCCCATACCTGCCTTACCAGATCCGGTCACGAGACCATTCAGTCTTTCTACTTCGCTCGTGGAGAGAAGACGTGTCTGGCCCGCGCTCTCGCTGCCTCGACCGGTCTTCTGCCTACTGACGCTCGTTGCCGACTCTGTGTGCTCTGCGCCCGCTTCTACCCTGCCTTCTACCTGGCCTTCTCTTCCTGCTTCGTTGGGCTCCTTGCGGGGATTCTTCTGCGTCTGTGGACGGCGGTTTGACTGCCCTTTCCCCCCCTTCCCTTCGTTGCAGAGGTAAGGTAGCGGTAGTTCCCTCGGCCGTCCCTCGGGCTGAGGGCCGGCTGTCTATGGGTGTTTCCCTGCTTTTTGCTGGTGGTTTGGTTTCAGTGCGTAGTGCCTGATTAGCTCACGGTCGGCTGTTGCCGTGTCGCGCCCGTTTGCACATGGGCCTTGGGCTCCGTGTGTGTTAGCCCGTTTAAAGCCCTGTTAGCCCTCCGAGAGTGCCCCATTACGCTTTCACCGGGAGCCCGCCTACGCTTCGATAATGTTGTGCTCCCGGTGCGATGACTTTAGGTGGCCGACGGACACTCACTCGGTCTCCCTACCGCGTTCGGTGGTTCCTCGGACCACAGGTTTAATAATAATAATAATAATAATAATAAGCACATTAAATAGGCGCTTTATCCCAATGGAAAATCGGCTCAAAGCGCCGCCCCGAACTGGGCCCAACAAGCGCGCTCACGTGAGTCACGCGCATTCACTCACACACGGAACGTAAACACAGAACTTTCACGTGGTGCTAAGGGCAAGCTCAAGCGAGCTGCTGTAGTTTGGAAGTTCAAAATCGTTTGTATTTGAAATTGGTTGGGTGGACTGAATCTGATACCAGAGTTAAGCGGTGTGCGGCCTGGCCTGAGGTTATGTGGGCGGACCTTGGTCCTTTTACCGCCGAGAGCGGGCCCGTCCGGCTTACGAGCGTTCAGCGCCCTTTGACACGTTGGCCGCCCTGGCTGTTTCCTCGGCCACTCCCGCACGGAACGGTCCCCTCGTCGGGGTTCGCGGTTTTTGTCTGACCACAGGACCGCCACTGCTGCCACGCCCGCTGACCCTTCCGGAGGGTCTGTTTGCCGGCTTAGCGCACGTCTCACTGAGAGTGACCAGCAGCAGTCGGCCTTGAGCCGTCCGTCGTTGACGAGCCGTCCTCACCACTCTCCCCGCACCAGGCCCGCTGATCCTTCCGGAGGATCGCCTTGCTGGCATAGTGGCCTACTTCCGGAGTAGGGCCCGGAGAGACGTCAGCACCGCCCGTCGCGACGCAGCCGCGACTCTGATCCGCACCGTTCCTCCTCCAGACGCCTGCAGGACGATGCGCTCAGCCTGCTATCAGAAGTCTGTCTCGGCTCTGTTGGACGAGGAGGATCGCTCGACCTCGCACGCGGCCCTCGAGGATGTTTCCCCCTCGGCGCTCCCGTCTTCTTCCCAGTCAGAGACGCTTCTAGCTCCGGTGGAAGCCGCCAGGATCGTGGCCGTGACGCTGCCGGCGGACGCCTGCCCAGCTTCCCCACCGCTGAAGAGGAAGGTCGCCGCCTTTGTTGACGCGGAGAGGCAGGTCAAGAGGTTTAAGTCGCTTCCCCAACCGCCCGGCTTTAAGGGTCTTCGAGACGTCTTTTCGTCGCACCTACAGCTCGCCACGTCAAGCAGGAGCCGGTCTTCTTCTCCGACCGTCGCTGGCCCGCGGATTAGACATCTTGTTTCGGCGGGACTGGTGTGTTGGACTCTCCTAGCCTTCTCCATCCCTCTGCCTACGCTGGACCCTTCGGCGGTGTCGCTAGCCGGCGGTCTGACTGCTGCGGCGGTCCCCGCCGCGGGGCCTGGACAAGACAGCGACCTTGGTCCGAAACACCTTACCCTGCTCGGGTGTTATGGAGCTCCTCACTCAAGCCTTGGGTCGTCGGGTGGAGGTATCCTGGCATCTTTCCATCTCTCCCCTCCTAGGAGACCTGCTGGTCCTCGCGGAGACCGCCAACTGCGCCGCCTACCATTCCTCGGTCAACGCGATGGTGGCTTCGGCCAATTGCGACCTCATGCGTCGAGATGCCCTGCTCCGCCCCTGCAGTACGTTGCCGCCGGACCTGCGAGCGCAACTTCACCGTGCCCCCTTGGGTGGACCCTTGCTGTTCGGCGACTCAGTCTCTACGGGTCGGCGGTTCGTTCCTCGTGATGTCTGTGCGACTTGGCCGGAGACGTTTGGTCGGACCTCTGGAGTTTTATCGGCGAGAGCGACCTCCGTCTACTATCTCTCGTCCGGCTCCTGTGGACACTTCCGCCGCCCCTTCGGTAACGACCGCCCTTCCTCGCATCGGCCCCTCGGAACGGTCTGCTCGTCGGGACCCGGCGTTGCGCGCTGACCAGAGGATCGCCACTGCTGCCACGCCCGCTGACCCTTCCGGAGGGTCTGTTTGCCGGCACAGCGCCCGCCTCACTGAGCCTGGCCTGCAGCAGTCCGCCATGAGCCGTCCCACGTTGACTGGCCTTCATCCTCTCTCTCTCCCCGAGAAGCCCGCTGATCCTTCCGGAGGATCTAAACGCCGGCATAGAGCCCTTCTCACTGAGTCCGGCCAGGAGAGACGTCAGCCTCAACCTGCGCGACACGGTCGCGCCCCCGACTCATCCCGTTCCACCGTCAGTTCTAGACACTCACGCTCGCCCCTCGAGCGCCGCTGGAGGGATCATTCGCCTCGCCGGGATCGTCGCCGCTCCCCCCGGAGGATCTGAACGCCGGCGTAGCGCCATGCTCTCGGAGTCTGGCCAAGAGAGGCTTCAGCCTTAGCTTGCGCGACACGGTCGCGCCCCGACTCCCGCCGTTCCACTTTCAGGTCACTTGATGGCTGATCAGAGGACTGCCACTGCTGCCACGCCCGCTGACCCTTCCGGAGGGTCTGTTTGCCGGCACAGCGCCCGCCTCACTGAGCCCGGCCTGCAGCAGTCCGCCATGTGCCGTCCCACGTGACTGGCCTTCCTCTCCCGTCTCTCCCCGTTAAGCCCGCTGATCCTTCCGGAGGATCTGTACGCCGGCGTAGCGCCCTACTCACTGAGTCTGGCCAGGAGAGACGTCAGCCCTAGCTTGCGCGACTCGGTCGCGCCCCCGACTCCTTCCGTTCCACTTTCTGTTCAGGACACTAGTGCGCACCGCTCGAGCGCCTTCGGTAGGATTGCCGTTCGGACTCAACCTCCGCCCCTGGGTCTTCACTTGGCGGATGGACGCCTTAGTCGCCTTAGCCCGACAGTCCTCCTCCAGTCCACATCGAACTACCTGGACGGCCTCCGTTGTGCAACCAATCGGAGACCGCGCTAGCCACGGACAGAGAATGCTCTCTTGCACCTCCTGGCACACCTGGGCTTCCTAGTAGACGACGGCAAGTCAGATCTCTCCCTCCCGCCGGGTTGTGCATCTGGGTATGGAACTCCCTACCAACCTCAACACGGTACGCCTTCCGGTGCCCCGGATCAAGAGGATTGCTGATCTAGCCGACCAGTTAGCTCGGGAGGATGCAGGCCCCGCCAGAGTCTGGCTTCAGTTGCTGGGTTTGATGAACGCCGCAGCGGATCTTATCCCACTAGGGCGTCTCTACTCCCGGCCAATTCTACTGCATCTTCTCCATTGGCTCACGTCTTCCAGAGACTTGACGGCCGCGGTCCCAGTGCCCCAGATGCTTCGTCCGCACCTTCGTCGGTGGACCGGCCCTACGTGGCTAGCGTCGGGAGTTCCCTTAGCCTCTCCCCCTCCAGGCGGGCCCCTGGCCCTCCCACTGGGCGCACACCCACACCCACTGTCTGGAGATGCAGGCCGTATGGCGAGCCCTTCACGCCGGGGAGTACCTCCTCCGACACCAGGAGCTTCTCGTGCTTTCGGACGACACGATCGTGGTCGCTTACATCCAGAAGCTAGGTGGCACACGCTCCCCTGACCTGTGTATGCTCCTCTACAGGAAGATGCGTTGGTGCGAGGACCGGAGCATTATCCTTCAAGCCCTGCACGTTCCCGGATGCCTAAATGTCTTGGCCGACTCTCGGTCTCGCCGCGACCAACTCCTACACACGGAATGGACCCTGCGACAGGACATCTTTCAGATGATCTGCGCCCGCTGGGAGACTCCCCAGGCCGAGTCGTTCGCCCCGAGGTGGAACCACCAGCTTCCCCTCTTCGTCTCCCCGATTCCCGACCACCTTGCCTGGGCTGTCAATGCGCTCTCCTTTCCCTGGGACGGACTTGTGGCCTATACCGGTCCCCCTACCGTCCTCGTGCCCTAAGTCCTCCTCTAACTGCGGGGCTCTTCGGCGTTCCTCCTGTCGGTCGCACCGCTCGTCTGGAACCGCTCCTGGACCACCGACCTGCTCAGCCTCGCCACAGACCCGCCCCTGCTGCTGCCCACCCCGCGGACCATGCTCAAGCAACCGCGCCAGCCGCTGTTCCACCCCTGCCTGGAGTGGCTCCTCCTTACGCCTGGAGGTTGGGCGGCAAACCCCCGGAGCTAGAGTATACTCAGATGCAGCTATGGAGGCGATCGCTGCGCCCCGGAGACTGTCGACCCTTCGAGCCTACGAGGGAACTGGCGAGTCCTCTGTTCCTGGTGTACCGATCTTGGCCTTACGCCCACGGATCTGACTCATCCTCCGCTGGCGGACTTCTCTCTCTGGCTCTTCGAGACCAAAGCCTAACCCTCATCACGGTACGCGGTTACCTGTCCATGATGGCGGACACCTATCGTCACCTGGGACGACCCGATCCGGGCGCCGGCAAGGACCTAGCCGACCTTATGGGACACTTCGGCACCCAGCGCCTTACACTCCGCTCGCTCCTTCCTCGCTGGGACCTACCCTGGGTGCTCACGTGGTTGAACTCCGCCCGCTTCGTACCATTACCTTTGGCCCAGCTCGCGGACTTGGCACGCGAGACTTGTTTCCTGCTGGCACTGGCTACCGCTTCGCGCGGGAGCGAGCTACATGCGCCTTCAGCACGCCCTGCCGGTCTGCAGTTCCGAACAGATGGCTCCGTACAGCTGCGCACGGACCCGGCCTTTCTGGCAAATAACAGGTCTCCTTTAACTCCGCCTTAGGTGATCACCATTAGGCCGCTGAGAGACCGACCCCGGTCCCAGGAGACCAGGCTACAGGATCCCGTGCGCGCCCTTAAAAATCTATCTGCGGCGATCTAAGCCCGTCCGCAGGGGACGGTCGCGCCTCTTCCTACCCCTAAGACCCAACCGGCGTGACATTATAGCCCAGACGATCTCTTCCTGGCTCCGCTGGGTCATACGCTCCGCTTATCAGGAGATCTCCCCTGAGGGAGCGAAGAGGCTGCACATTCACGCACACGAGGTACGAGCTATGGCCACGAACGTCGCGTTTGATCGAAACCGCGCTGTCAAGGACATCGTGGCAGCCGTGGGCTAGAAAACTGAATCGGTCTTTGCCCCTTTCTACCTCCGGGACCTGGCTAGCCAGCGAGAGAATCTCGCACTGGTGGGGGGACATCGCCGCCCGCGCAACACTCCCTCCCGGTGCCACTGGCACCGTAGATGCACTTCGCTAAAATTGTCGGGAGTGTGCGACGGGGAGAACGGCGCTGTTCTGCTGGGGGAGTTTTGGGCGGCACCCGCCTCCTCATCGCAATTCTCCCATGTAGTCATGTCATCGGTAATGTTTTTGAGGAAATAAATTCATTTTTCTCTAAAAGGTATTTTTTCGAAAAATACTTACCGATGACATGACTCGGATGTCCCTCCCTCCTGCCCCGCTTGCCGCTTTCGAGCGAAGTATCAGACTGAATGGTCTCGTGACCGGATCTGGTAAGGCAGGTATGGGGAGATAACTCTCGGCCCCTCTGGGGGGTTCCCCGAGTGCCTCTCGGGTTGTGTGGGCACACAACGGGCAAGTAGGCTAAAATTGAGCCTAGAAGTAGATATTCCCATGTAGTCATGTCATCGGTAAGTATTTTTCGAAAAAATACCTTTTAGAGAAAAATGAATGTTTCAATGCATCTTACTGTATGTTATAAATCTGCACAAAATATATTTAACTATCAGCTGCGACCGTGTTACACACTCTGGTGATAAAAGAAACGTTTTCAATATTCAAAAACAGCGAATAAAGTAGCATATACAGGA
Source organism: Semisulcospira habei (assembly GCA_036245525.1). NCBI lineage: Eukaryota > Metazoa > Mollusca > Gastropoda > Semisulcospiridae > Semisulcospira > Semisulcospira habei. The sequence goes on from BTPG01000003.1 coordinate 86,939,649, forward strand.
ATGTATTTAACCTTATCATTCGGAATACACCAATGTGTGAAATAAGTTCGACTAAAATAGTTCAAGGGTAGTGCCAGAATAGCTTGGCGCTTGTAGGCGCCAAGCTATTCTGGCACCACCCTTGAACTAAAGCCATTGGTCTATATCCTTATCTGTAAGTACTATAAGGTTGCTTGGATATGGCAGTGTACAGATTTGAAGCTTTTGGCCTCAGTATAATATGGATTAAAACAAATAAAAAGTGTAAATATAGGCCGAGATCTTGATTTGCTGGTTTTATGACTGAGTATTGGGTCACCATTTCAGTCAGCTCTGGGTTTCCTTTCACTCTTGCTAAGTACAGTATCGTCAGTTCTAATCCTTCTAATCCAAAGTATTTTCGATGAGTCCAATGATGTCGCATTTCTTTTGTGCGTCGGTATATTACCCTTTTGCTGTTAGTAGAGCTTTTGGTCGAGGCTGTTATCGCACCTAGCTTGTCGTCCTTGATAGTTCAAGGAATTACTACAACAAAAAAGCACTACCGACAGCCAATGGGCGAACGTGAACCTAGCACCACAGACCACAGATGTGACATCTACTAGAGTTGAACCTCTTCTGTGCGACATGAATCAAGCAGCCCTTACCTTAAGTACTGCAGGAATCATCACGACTAAAACCGCTACTGACACCCACAGGGTGAAATTTTTTTTAAAAGTAAATAAAGAACATCTGAAACTGCAGCGATAACCCACGCACTTGCGCATTTTTATGACAGCATATAATACACTGGGCAGTCCTCTATGAAATAAAATGCCTCTCACAGTACATATCGCACCACCACAGGGAATCAGTTGCATGGCACCTTACTCAGACAAGATGGATTGGCACCTTCTAGGTGCCAAGCTAATCTGGCACCACCCTTTAAGTATCATGGCTGATCCATCTTCAGCTGATTCTACACCTTCATTACAGACCTAGTGAAAGCCACATTAATAAATTTGAGAAAGGACAAAGCAATGACAGTGTGCGGAGGGGACAGGTGCGGGTCTTTAATGAGGACGATGGTCTTTAACTCATTGAGCCCAACGCACGCATTTCCCAAATTTTGGAGGCGTCATCTAACGACTATGCACCTGTTGCAGGAGATGGATCGACTATGATAATTCAAAGGTAGTGCCAGATTAGCTTGGCGCTGACGGGCTTTTAAGACCAATTATTTCTCGCAAAAAACAGGTTCTACGCAATTATAAGGTGCTTATAAATAGACCTGGTTTGCCAAGTTTTTTTTTTGCGCTATCACAATGGCTCTCTCTCCTGCAGTTGGCACTGAGTGTGAAGTACTGAAATTAATGCAATAAGCCCTGGGGTCGCAATTCATAACTTGTTGACCCTTTAAGCTGGTATGCCATTTAAGTGGATAGTATCACTCTTGTCGCCATCACAGTTACTCGGTGCCAACAAAGCAAGCTCCTGGGCCTGACACTCAGTTTTATCCACACAACCGTTGCACACATTTTTCACGTCTCGGGCTCCCAAGGATCCTGAGTTCAAATCTGTTTCCTTTGCAACACAGTTGAATTTTTTCTGTACAACTCTCTCTGCCTCATACGCAAGCACAATGGTTAGCCCTGAGCACAACATGGCCATTGTCCGAAATGGAAACGACTGGCCAAAAGTCGGGTCCCACTCTGCGTACAATATAAATGGCTCTAAGTTTATCGTGGGCTCACCAGCACCAAATCTCAGCACCACGCCCACCACAAAGCCGAGAATGGATCCAAGGAGGCTTCCGCGGTGCGGCAGAAAAATGGCGTAGGTGAGCTGAGGCAGGATGATGACATAAACGATGTCAGCCGCCAGAATGAAGAGGCCATAAATGACAGAGACGGACAGAGAAATGGCGACCGTGGCCAGGCCGATGAGAAGAACAGCAAGCCGCTGAATGATCATCAGTTCCCCATCTTTGGCCTGAACATAGAAAAACAAGGTCAACGTTAGAGAAATAAAAAAAAAGTGAGTGGAACCTCTAAACTGCCAGGGACACGACAACCAGCCAAATGCAAAAGGCATAGATGGTCATGAGCCCCCAATATTGTGAGGGCTCATGAGGATCTATGCTTCTTCATCTGTGTCAAAGACAGACAGGGCTAGAGACGGAACTGTGATAGCTGCAGATGCATATATTTCAAGCCGCTAGAAGTGAAGGGGTAGCATGCCAAAAATGTCGTAAAATATTTCCTGACCGACGGGTTCATTTACCTCTATATTTTCTTATTACTACTTTACTTACTTCTACTTCCTTTACTGGTGGGCTGATATTTATTGATCTTTTTTATGAATACAATACCTCCCCCCCCCCCCTCTCCACCCCTGCAAAAAAATGAAATAAAATTAAAAAAATAAATAAAAGATCACCATTCATGTTCTCCTTAGACATGCACACACATATAACAAGAGCATTCACACAACCATTTGTACCAATTAACTCTTTTAGCCCTAGATCCCTACAGCAGGAGATGGCTTGCCCATGATAATTCAAGGGCAGTGTCAGATTAGCTTGGCGCCTGAAGGCGCCAAGCTAATCTGGCACTACCCTTGAATTATCATGGTCAATCCATCTCCTACAAGTGGTATATAGTCGTTAGGCAACACCTCCAAAATTTGAGAAATGGGACCATGGGGCTAAAAGGGTTAACTGACAATCTCATATGGACCTTGGGTCGGAAAAGTCCCCGATAAATGTTGTGCGTAAACATGGCACTTGATCCCAAGACAGAGCTGTCCATGGAGGACATGACAGCGGCCGAGATGGCCCCCAGAGCTGCAAACACACAGGGATGGGTTAAAGTTCATCATTTCAAAACCTCGCACACAGAAATTGCTGTACTTTTAATAATCAAAACTTTCTTATCTTGAAATGCAGAAACAAAATTTTATGACTAGATTGCAGGACATGTTACACAAACTTCCCCCCTTGTACTTGCAGCCACTGGTACCATTAACAGTACCGGTGGCTGCGTGTGCAAGGAGATTAATGCATAAATTATGCAAAATGAATTTTTTTTCTAAAATGTATTTTTTTGAAAAATACTTACCGATGGCATTACTATATGGAATATACTCAATTGCCTGTAGATTTCAGCCCAAAGTTGTGTCCCCTACACAACTGGGGAGGAGACACCGGGGATCCAAGTATAGGCGCCCGGGTGTCCTCCCCTACCAACCTATCCCGCCATGCGTGTGGAGAACTCACCTCAGTTTCACGCTTAGACAAGGAGGCAAGCGGGGCAGGTGGGAGGGCCATCCGAGTAATGCCATCGGTAAGTATTTTTCAAAAAAATACATTTTAGAAAAAATATTCATTTGTTTTTTCAAAATACATTACCGATGGCATTACTATATGGAAGAATATGAAAGAGGAGGAGGGTGCCGACACCCAACCCCTAACGTAGAGCCCTACGCTATCCCGCAAGGAACACTCCCGACGATTTCAGCTAAGAAGTGGCTGAGGCGCTGTGGCGCATGGAGGGAGTGCTGGGCCGCGGAGAGGTCGCCCATCAAGACCAGGGAGTCACGCTGGCCAGATAGGTCGCGGAGGTAGAAGCGGGAGCAAGTGGAACAGCACACCTGCCTACCGCCCATCCCAAATTCATAACCGAGCAGAAAGCGGTGAAGGCCGCTCAGGGGCTACTGCTCGTACTTCATGCGCCCGGAACTGTAACCTTCTATCACGTAAAGGGAGAGGTTGGGTAGGCCAACGAGTCACCCACCGAAGCCAAGGCGAACAGTCTGGGTCGAGCTACTCGGCCTGCCTGACGAAGGGGTAGGAAGAGGCAAGACGGTGTGGCCGTTAGCAGTGCAGGAACTGCAGTGCCAGGACTAGGTCCTGACGACGTGCCCCGTGGGTCAGTCGTCCCCTGACCGGGGGTAAGGTCAGCCACTGGAGTGCAGCCGAGAGAGGCCGGCTCATGACCTGAAGGCCGGGTCGATGAGAAGTTGCGACGAGTGAAGGCTCGGACTGCCAACCTGCGGGGCGGACCGAGAGAGCATGCGGCTCGCACCTGCGGAAGCCGTGGCGAGCGCCAGGAGGAACACGTTTCCGGGCCAGGACGGAGAACCGTGCCAAGGCAGGGGTTCGAACAGTCTGTAAATAGCCCCGTCCGGGTCCAGACGAGGTCCCACCGAGGTAAGAGAGAACCGGAGAGAGGACATCTGAATTCAAGGTCCCAAGGACCCAAAAACTCGCCAGGGCCGGATCCTAAAGGCCCCGGCTGAGGGAAGCGAGTACGATTACGGAGCGGTAACTCTTGACGGAAAAAGGAGCTTAACCTTGGTCGTTGAAGAGCCCTAAGGGGAACTCCGCCCGTATGGATAGTGAGATCGTGGGGGCGGAACCGCCGAGAGGCGCGCCCCGACTGGTAGAATCTCCCCTAGCCGTCGTACACAACACTGGTAACAGTCCGCGGGCTGCTGCCATAGCCGTCCCGCCCCCTCCGAGAATCCAAGGCAGGGGGGCCACCAGGAAGAGAACCGTGGAGCAGGAAGAAGATACTGCAGAATCTTCGGCACCACACCAAAAGGGGGTAGGCCACAGTCCATCCCAAGAAGAACAGCGCGTCTGCAGCCCGGGCGAGAGGCTGAGCCCGTGGTTCTCTCAGTGCCTAGCCGGAGGCCAAAGGCCCCATAACCCAACCGGCCCAGGGTAACGGGCAGGACTCTAGGCTGTAACCGTACGCCTGGGTGGGCCGGTAGAGTGTGGCGTAGCCCTAGCCGCGCCTAAGTCCACAGAAGAAGGCGGGTCGAGCTCGCTCAAAGTCGGGTTCGCCTGACTCCCCGAAAAGGTGAGAGGCAGCTGACAGGTATCGAAGTGTCGTCCTTACGAGGGTAACTGTCTCCAGCCTGGTCAAGGATGTCCCCACAAGCATGCTGCCGCGGACTTGTTTGGAGGCAGTAGCGAAGATCCGCCCTGAAAGAAGACGGGACTCATAGTACCGAAGACAAGCTGCGCGACGACTACAGCGTCCGGCCAGCGCGCTCAACTGAGCGCGGTCCCGGAAAATCCTGACTGAAGTGCTGCGTTCTTGCCCTAGGAGCGTGGTCAGAGCCGTCCTCTCGGGTCTGTACCTGCTACCGGTGAAGAAGCTCGCTCTCGTAGCTAACTCTCGCCGAAACATTGCCACAGGGCAGGAACCACTCGGGAAGGTCCTAAATGGAGCGCTGACCTCCTGCGTAGGGCCAAGAGGACAAGGCCCCACCTTCTTGGAAGCAGCAACGTAGGGCTAACCAGCTAAAGTGCTGCAACCTGTTCCTGCGTCCGAACTCGAGCCGAAGCAGTCGGCGGAACCGGGCAGAGTCCACTAGTCATGTGGGAGCTGCCAACTGTTTTCTGTAAGAATCCGAGTTGCCGATGTCGGCGGAACCGGACAGCGTCCAAAGGAGGACTGTGGTAGCTGCCGGAGCAGGAGAACGGGCCCGTGACCGAAGTCGCGGCGCTGACTGTTCTGTCGCCTGCAAGAACCACTAACCGTCAGCGTAACTGTAGATTAACATGTGTCGACAAGTCAACGGAAGCCAGCCAGCTGTGTTAGCTGCCGGAGTAAGAACGGACGCGCAACCGAAGTCGCAGCGTCGACTGTTCCAATGCCTGGTAGAGCCCAAACCGGGACTGTGGGGATTACCAGCGTGTTAGACTTGTACTTGAGAGGAGAGTCTGTATCTGAAGCTTGGCTCTAGTAGCAGTGGCCGGAAAGGGTGCACTGTGTTAGCTGCCGGCGCAGGAGGACGGGCTCGCGGCCTAAGCTGCGGCGTTGACTGTAGTCTCATCAGGTGAAAAACCATTAGTCGGGTCTGAGGGTCTTACCGGAGTCGGACCTATAACCGTGCTGGACTTGCCAGCTGCAACATAGCGTACCAAGGAACCAAGCACAAGCGCCCCCGCAGGTACACAAGAACAGTGGAACCGCAAGAAGAAGATCACGGCGTATGCTGACCCACAGCGCCCTACCCCGTCCCATGAGCGCCGGACAGAAGCCGAGACCGAGATTACCTTGCCAGAATGCAAGGAAGAGGCAAGAAAGAACGTAACAAAAAGAGTAGCCAGGCGCCGTCCCACCAAGATGGCGACGAAAACCGAAACCCGTCCGGTCAAGGGCTGCGAACGGCGCAGGAAGCAGAGACGCCCGTCACAACTGGCCGGCGAAGATGGAACCGCGAGGCAAAGGTAGCAACCAGGGCCTACGCAAGTTCACCACTCGCCAAGGCGAAGCCAGAGTGCACAAGCCGAAGAAGGCGTGTCGTACCAGGGCGAAGAACGCACTGGTGAAGTCCCGGAAGCCGGCTGGCTGAAGGAGGGACTAGCGACGCGAGGCCTGCCTCTGCGCGTAGATCCCCGCGGAAGACTCTCTCCATAGAGTGAAGGAGGACCGAAGAAGAGGGGGAGGAACTTCGCCAACACCCAAGCGAGAAGTCGGCGAGCTGAGCGAAGAGCCGACGTCACCGCTAACAGCGGGGTAAAGAACCAGTCGTAGAGTCTCGAAGAAGAAGGCGACAGCCGAATCCAAAGGATGACGGCTGAGAATATCCAGTTCGAAGAAGCGAGGCCGTCCATCCCTCGAGGCGCAAGGAGGGGCGAGAGGCTCCCAGAGCGCCGAAACGCCGCGCGAGAGGAAGACGCAACCCGCCCGCGAAGCCCGCAGGCGGCTCGTCATACGGGCGGAGGGACCGCGAAAGATGGACGGTCAGCAGCAACTGAGATCCAAACGCGGGTGCCGGGTGTCTAGGGACAAGAGTCCGGGTCCCGCTGGGGGAGGAGGGGGGGACCCACCGTAGTCGCCCACGACCGCTCAGCAAAGCAAGGCGGGGAGGGAACAGTCCAAAGTCATGCCAAGACCGCTCAGCGAAAGCGAAGCGGTGAGGGGACAGACTAAAGTCACACCAATCCCGCTCAGCGAAAGCGAAGCGGGGAGGGGACAGTCTATATTCACGCCTAGTCCGCTCAGCGACAGGCGAAGCGGGGAGGGTATAGTCTATAGTCACGCCAAGCCCGCTCAGCGAAAGCGAAGCGGGGAGGGGACAGTCAAAGTCACGCCAAGCCCGCTCAGCGAAAGCAAAGCGGGGAGGGGACCGTCAAGTCACGCCAAGCCCGCTCAGCGAAGAGCGAAGCGGGGAGGGGACAGGCTGTAGTAACACCAAGCCCGCTCAGCAAAACGCGACGCGGGGAGGGGACAGTCTATAATCACGCCAAGCCTGCTCAGCAAAATCGAAGCAGGGAGGGGACAGTCTTAAAGTCACACCAAGTCTGCTCAGCGAAGAGCGAAGCGGGGAGGGGACAGTCTGTAGTCATGCCAAGCCCGCTCAGCAAAAAGCGAAGTGGGGAGGGGACAGTCTATAATCACGCCAAGCCTGCTCAGCCAAAGCGAAGCAGGGAGGGGACAGTCTTAAAGTCACGCCAAGCCCGCTCAGCGAAGAGCGAAGCGGGGAGGGGACATTCTGTAATCACGCCAAGCCCGCTCAGCAAAAAGCGAAGCGGGGAGGGGACAGTCTAAAATCACGCCAAGCCTGCTCAGCAAAAGCGAAGCAGGGATGGGACAGTCTAAAAGTCACGCCAAGCCCGCTCAGCGAAGAGCGAAGCGGGGAGGGGACAGTCTGTAGTCACGCCAAGCCCGCTCAGCAAAAAGCGAAGCGGGGAGGGGACAGTCTATAATCACGCCAAGCCTGCTCAGCAAAAGCGAAGCAGGGAGGGGACAGTCTTAAAGTCACGCCAAGCCCGCTCAGCGAAAAGCGAAGCGGGGAGGGGACAGTCTGAAGTCACGCCAAGCCCGCTCAGCAGAAGGCGAAGCGGGGAGGGGACAGATGGGGCGAACGAATCCGCACCTGTGAATAAATGTCTGAGTCACACCGAGCCCGCCTGGAAAGTTCGGGGCAGGGGGGGGGGGGGGGGGGGGACAGAAGGTGTCAGCCAAGCCCGCTCAGGAAAAGCGAAGCGGGGAGGGGACAAAAGGTGCGCACGAATCCACACCTGTGAGTAAAAGTCTGAGTCACACCGGGCCCGCCTGGAAAGTTCGGGGCGGGGTGGGGGGGGGGGAAGAACAGAAAAGTGTCACGCCAAGCCCGCTCAGGAAAAGCGAAGCGGGGAGGGGACAAATGGTGCGCACGAATCCGCACCTGTGAGTAAATATCTGAGACACACCGGGCCCGCATGGAAAATACAAGGCGGGGGGGGGAGGGGGGGGGGGGGGGGGTCAGAAAGTTGTCACGCCAAGCCCGCTCAGGACAGCGGAGCGGGGAGGGGACAATATTGTGGCCCGCGACCCCTGCTCCGAAGCCTCGGAGCGTGGGGTGCGCGTGACCATGGTCACACCGGGCCCGCCTGGGGGGGGGGGGGGTGACGTAGGAAACCGGGTCCGCTCGGACGAACCAGAGTGGGCGGGTAACCTCTTTAGTACAAAATAATGGAGCTTCCGTCATTTAATGTGGGGAGCACGACCCTGATACTCGCCTGCCCTGCTCAGAAGACTCGGAGAGGGGAGGGAGTTTCTGCGCGGCTAAGGTAAAAGAAGGGGACTTACCTGCGGGCTGGAAGGCCCGGAAGCCATAGTGAAGTGGGGCCCGAGAAGCCGACGTAGCGACGTCATCCTGCGGAGAAGTCCGGGGAGAACGTTGAGACCAGGAAGAAAGGACACGTCTGTAGGATCCCACACCTGAGACCGCCGGTCCTCACTCCCGTCAGCACACCCGTCACACATCCCGTCGGAAGAACAGTAGAGCACGGCCGGCAGGCGACAAGGGCGTCCGAGGGCCACAGAAATCCTCACAAAAGGGGGCAACACTTCAACAGAAGCCGCCATAGCGTTCGTTGTACACTGTTCACAGGAAGGAACACACTCAAGCGCCGAACTCACACCGCGAGGCAAAAGCCACGTGAGTAAAGTCACAAGCTGAAACCCCAAGGCTGCAGCCAAGGACGAAGTTCACTGAAAGTCAAACCGGTCGGCGCTAAGTCCACACACAGTAAAAACGTTGAAGTGTAGAACACCCAACAAAGTACACCGAGTCCAAGGAGAAGTCAAAAACAAGGCAAAAGCCAAGTAGTAGTAGTAAACCACAGAAGAACCGGTCAAAAACCGTAGCAAGGCAAAAGCCCGACCGTCAACGGTCGAGCTAAGAGTGAAACTGAGGCGAGTTCTCCACACGCATGGCGGGATAGGTTGGTAGGGGAGGACACCCAGGCGCCTATACTTGGATCCCCGGTGTCTCCTCCCCAGTTGTGTAGGGGACACAACTTTGGGCTGAAATCTACAGGCAATTGAGTGTATTCCATATAGTAATGCCATCAGTAATGTATTTTGAAAAAACAAATATATATTTAGGTGGCTGTGGCCACCTAAATGATGATCTTTAAAGACAGGCGACACCTTTTGACATTCAAAACTTCTCCTAAGAGAGATCTGTTTGTTATGGCCAACTTTTCCTTGCAACAATAATGGCAATGCCCTTGTGGCTCACATGTATATCAATCCAAAACTTTGATTAAAAACTAAATTCTGTCCAAAGCATTGGCCTCTTAAACACATTTGTTGACTTCTTGTGACCATTCCAAAGATTGTAGCTTGAACAGCTTCTGAGAGATTGCCAACGTTAAAGTTTTAACACTGCCGACGGCCAACAGACGGACGACCACTGGCCCATTACATAGGCTAATTTAGCTATTGCATGTGAGCCAAAAACAGGGTTTACTTTACTGATATTTGACTTGTATATTAATCTAATCTAATCTAATCACCATTACACTCTAAACTCACAGAACAGTACATATTTCATAACTTAAGTAAGTAGTAATAACAACAACATAATAATAAAGATGATTAATAAAGCGCCTATATACACAGTAGAATGCTCTAGGCGCTGCAAGTACACAGCTGTGACCTACCCAAAATAGAGACAGCAGGGGGAGTGAACTCCTTGATGACAAAAGGCAGAATCATGCTGGCCTTGCTCATGTTAGGAGAGAGTGGAGACTGCCCCAAGGATGTACTAGTCCAATCTGTGAAAGCAAAAATGGGAGAAAAAAAAAAAAAAACAGTAAGACAGCCATGAGCATCTGTCTGATAATATAAATTACCAGCTATAGCTGATAATTCATGGTATCATATCACACAGATGCTCAAGGCTGGCAGGAAAGACCCAAAACCACTCGCACCAAATGCCAGGAGATTAAAAATAATTCTTGTCCGGTGAGGCAGAGACATGCACCCGAGAGCCCAAATGGACAATGCAAAATTCACAACAGAAACACAAATATTTGCTTGGGCTACCAGAAAAAAATGCGGGCTCAAAATTTCACTTGAGTCCTAGAACATTTTGTACTCCTTGGGCTGGACACCAGTTAGAATTAACATTTCACCTTAACCCCGTTGCTGCCGAAGAATACTAAACACGATCCAACTGCAAGAGGTATGGATCCTCATGAACCCCTGCAGTTGCAGGGGCTCATAAGGATCTGTGCCTCTTGCTGAAACCACTTCGTATTCACATTCCTTTGACTGGGGATCTTTGCATGAATTCACAATGATTTCCAAAACACTCACTGGCAGTGATGGGGTTAACCCTTATCATTCGGAATACACCAGTGTGTGAAATGAGTTTGGACTAAAATAGTTCAAGGGTAGTGCCAGAATAGCTTGGCGCCTCTAGGCGCCAAGCTATTCTGGCACTACCCTTGAACTAAAACCATTGGTCTATATCCTTATCTGTAAGTACTATAATGCAGCTTGCATATGACAGTGTACAGATTTGAAGCTTTTAGCCTCAGTATGATATGGGTTAAATAGACAATTCCTTTCAATCCCACCCTATGCTGTCTGGTTCATGGAAGACATCCCTCCCCCAACCGCCGCCCCCCCCCCCCCAACCCCCCCCCACCACCACCACTGTTTAATTCCTGGAACGAAATTCCACAGAACAGCAAGGATCTGATCATGCCTGTATAAAATAACTTGACCAAAAAGAAAATCTTACTGGCACTGGTTCCAGCAGCTCCCAAAAGTACAGACGGTATTGCGAAGACAAGAGCCCCAAATGCTCCCACCACAGAAAACATCACAGCTTGTGATGCCTTGTTGACCGACAGCACGCGCTGAAAGTACGCCTGCCACGGGATTGTCCCGAATGACTGGGAAAAAAATCACACACATGAAATAAACAAGAAAGGCAAAGCCACTATGGCTCACGTGGATGACCGATGTACATATGTGTGACCTTTGTGACAATAAGGGCTGGCTTCCGCACCAGCAAAATCCATGTTTTCTCAAAATGTAAGCATTTATCACACACCTGTCAACCCCCCCCCCCCCCCAACCCTTGACCTTTGCAATGAGTCGACTAAATTAGTATGCACGGGAAGGTCTTAGCATCAGCTACCTTTGTGCCCAATTTGATTTAAAATTTTGCGAAAATGTTGATAATACCTACAATTTTATCAAAACTTGACATGTTACACACATGCCAGCCTGTGACCCT
>BTPG01000003.1:86957577-87002577 GCA_036245525.1 Semisulcospira habei
TAGTGCCAGATGAGCTTGGTGCCTGAAGGCGCCAAGCTCATCTGGAACTACCCTTGAATTATCATGATCAATCCATCTCCTGCTGCAGGGTGTTGGGACTAAATTTTGTACCTGGTGAACACCAGCCGCTGAAGATAAATCCACTATGAATATTCACGCACAGTGCTAAATTAATTTGCCATCCCCACCCCCCCCCCCCCCACCCATCCAGGTGCCTTTCAAAGCACCAAGCTAATCTAGCACTACCCATGAACTGCTACAGCTGACCTGTCTCCCGTTGTCATGCCTTAACACATCCACGACGGGCCGTGACTCGATCGTAGCAGCTGAGCATCGCGCACTAACGAGCCGCGCCTCGAGTTATTTTAGTGATACAAGGTAGAAGATTCACGTTTGCTTCCCCGTTGTGAAGCTTGCCGGAAAGTGAGTTGTTTCCTTTGATAAAAGAAATACAGCCACATCCACTCGTATTCAAATCAGCAAAGGTTTGCGGAAATTTAGATGAAAAAATGAATCGAAGACAACCTATGTCAAGAGATGAGATTCTCCGGATGCTGGATATTGACAATATTTCAGCTAATTCATAGGTTTTACACCTTGTTTGGTTATAATGTGGTTATTTACAGTACTTTCTGTTAAAAATGATGAAAAAAGTTCAGTGCAAAAGAAAACACACACAAAAAACTAAAAAAACACAAATTATCCCCCTTTTTTTTAAAGATGGCAGCTTAAACGAATCGTGCGACAAACTTATAAATAGCACGGCTGAATTTGGCATCTTTCTTTCATATAGTATACAAAATTTGGCGGTGATTGGACTTAACTGAAGCTTGCTACACAGATTTGTTTACAGTTTCTGGTTTTCTGGAAGTGTCTTGAAGGCAGGCTCAGGCCGGCAGGAAGATAAAGCAATGGCAGCGAAAGTCACAATAGTTATAAATGGCAAAAATAGAAGAAGTTATGTTTCCTACCCAAAGCCGACAAAATGGAAGCTGTCCACAACAGATCTCCCCAGAGGGACGCCAAGTACACCAGCACTGTGGCCGGCCATCCAAATGTCTGTTGTATCGGGTCCAACATGGTCACATACTCTTTCTCTCTCATACGTCGTGCGTAAACGAGGCCACCTGCGAAAAAACATGCCATCTTTCATGAAAGTCTTCACATTCTAACATTCCAAGATGAAGAAGATTAAAGTCTAGAAAAAATTAATTTTTTTTCTAAAATGTATTTTTTTGAAAAATACTTACCGATGGCATTACTATCTGGGAATACACTCTATTGCCTATAGATTTCAGCAAAAATTGTGTGTAGCACACAACTGGGGAGGAGACACCGGGGATCCAAGCACTATGACCCCGGGTGGCCTCCCCTTACTACCCTATCCCGGCGAGCACAGGGCGACCTCGTCAGTTTCACACATAGCCACAAGAGGCAAGCGGGGCAGGCGGGAGGGCCATCCGAGTAATGCCATCGGTAAGTATTTTTCAAAAAAATACATTTTAGAAAAAAAATTCATTTGTTTTTTCAAAATACATTACCGATGGCATTACCAAGATCAGCGTGTACAGAGCTGTGGTCCTCACCACCCTGCTGTATGGTTCCGAGTCCTGGGCCCTCTACCGCAGCCAACTACGACTCCTCGAACGCTTCCACCAGCGCTGCCTGCGTACCATCCTGGGCATTCACTGGAGTGACTATGTCACCAACGTCGAGGTCCTTGAACAGGCTGAAACTGTGAGCATCGAGGCTTTGCTGCTGCGGACACAGCTCCGCTGGGCGGGGCATGTCTCCAGGATGGAGGATCATCGCCTACCAAAGATCACCCTGTTCGGCGAGCTTGCTACTGGACACCGTGACAGAGGGGCACCAAAGAAGAGATACAAAGACTGTCTCAAGAAGTCACTTAGTGCCTGCCAAATCGACCACCACCAGTGGTCTTCGCTTGCTGCGGACCGTGACACCTGGCGCTCCACCATTTACAAGGCAGCTGTCTCCTTTGAGGACTCTCACAGAGCTAGCCTTAAGGACAAGCGGCTCAGGAGAAAAAACAGAGATGCCGCAGCTCAGAACCCCGGCCATACCTTCCCCTGCAGCCACTGCGGTCGAACCTGCCTGTCTCGGATTGGCCTCCGCAGCCACGAACAAGCCTGCAGACGTCGTGGGCAACTCCTATAAAATCTTCGTTCGCGAAGTCAAGCCAAGACCGATGGCATTACTATCTGGGAGAATGGCGAACAGGCGGAGGGTGCCGTATCTAACCATAACCCAACCACTCCGCCGGCCCCCTCGAGAGAGAACTCCCGACGATTTCAGCTATGATGTGCCTAAGACGCCAGCAGCGCTCGGAGGGAGTGCTGGGCCGCGGAGATGTCGCCCACCCGTGCCAGGGAGTCACGTCGGCCGGATAGGTCTCTTAAGGTAGAAGCATGCGAAAGTGGAGTCTGAGCGCCAGCCACCCGCTGCCACAATATCTTTGACCGAGCAGTTGCGGTCCAGGGCTAGACTGGCGGCTACTGCTCTCACTTCATGCGCCCGGATTTGTAAAGGCTCAGCGCCGCGTGGGGAGAGGTCTAGGTAGTCTGACCTAATCACCCACCGCAGCCAGGATGACACGATCTGGGCCGAGATGTGGCGTCTGCCCGCGGACAAGGTAAGAAGAGGCGCGAGCGCCCCCGGCGCTGCGGCTGAGAGCAGCGCAGGTAAATCATTAGCGCCCGCGCTGGGTCCTGTTGCCGCGATCCAGGGGAGAGGTCCGCTCCACGGAGGGGCCGTAACGTTAGCACCTGAGGAGCCGCCGCGGGCGGCGGTTCTAGGCCAGGAAGGACGGATCGGAGAGCCTCTGCGCAGAGCCGTCGGAACGAAACCGCAAACAGGCTGGGAGCATCGAGAGCGCGTGAAGCTCGCTGACTCGGGACGCTGTAACGAGAGCCAGAAGGAAACAGGTTTTCCGGGTCAAGTCTGAGAACCGAGCCAAGGGGAGGGGCTCAAACCGGTCCGTATTCAACCACGTCAGTACCCAGGCAAGATCCCACCGGGGGTACTAGGGAACGTGAAACCGGACGTCGGAGTTCAAAGTGAGCCAGAAATTCAACAGATCCTTGCAGGCGCCTGGGTCCGGAAGACACCGGTGACGGTAGATGTCCGCGATCATAGCGCGGTAGCCCTTGATGGCGACCGGGGCTAAGCCCCGGTCGTCGAAGAGCCACAGGAAGAACTCCGCCAGTTGGTGGGAGGCTAGGTTAGTGGGAGGGAGCCCATGGGAGGTGCACCAGGTCTGAAAGACCCTCCACTTGCCTTCGTACACCTTCCTTGTAGAGAGTCTGCGGGCTGCTGCAATTGCCGCCACTGCAGCATTCCGAGAACCTCTAGCGGCGCTGCGGGCGTGCCGGACAACCTCCAAGCGTGTAGGCGGAGGCGTTCAGGGCACGGATGGAAAAGCCGCTGACGGGGCTGCTTGAGCATCGTGGAAGGGGTAGGAAGCTCCAGAGGAGGGTCCGTCGCAAGCACGAGGAGGTCCGTGGTCCAGCTCTTGGTCCAGTTGAAGGGGGCCACCAGCAGGAGGACCGCCGAGCATCCCAGAAGCTTCCGCAGTACCTTCGGAACAAGGACTGACGGGGGGTAGGCGTAAGCAATCAGGCCGACCCAAGGAATGGGGAGCGCGTCCACTGCCCAAGCGAGTGGATCCAGGACTGGCGAGACGTTAGACCGGGAGCTGGCTGTTTCATCTGGTGGCAAACAGATCCACTAGCGGCGTTTCCCAGTGAGAGCAGAGCAGGCAAAAAATATCCGGGGCGTAGGGACCGCTCCGTGTGGAGCAACTGTCCGCGACGAGACAGGGCGTCCGCCATCACGTTGAGGTGGCCAGGGATGTGGCGGGCTCGTAGGGCAATGCCTCGATCCCTGCACCAGAGGAGAAGGTGGGTACCGAAGAATGCAAAGGGAGGGCGAGTGAGTGCCACCCTGATTCTGTATGTAAGCCACCACCGTCGAGTTGTCGGAGAGCACGAGGACTTCCTGATTGGCCAAGGTCTCCTGCCAAACGTCGAATGCCAACCCAACTGCCTTCAGCTCCAGCCAGTTGACGTGATTCCCAAACAGCTCCCGAAGCCAATGCCCGAGGCCGAGAGAAATCGGTAACAGGTGCGCGCCCCAGCCGGCCTGGCTCGCCTCTGTACAGAGAGACCACCGAGGCGGCGGGGAGTGTAGGGCACCCCCGAAGCCAGCCAAGCGAGGTCCGCCCACCTCTCGAGGTGAGGACGAGCCAGAGGCGTGACAGGTACTAGATCCAACAGAGCGCCCGAGGGTCGCCAGTGAAGAAGGAGACGTAGCTGGAGAGGCCGAGCATAAAGTCTGCCCAAGGGAAGCAGGTCCGCAGCCGCCCTGAGGAGGCCCAGGAGTTAAAGCCAGACCCTGGCGGTGAAGGAGGATCCCATCCCCATCGAAGTCGCTAAGTCGACGATCTTCTGTCGCCTGGCCAGAGGCAGGCGGGCAAGGTTGAGGTCGGTCAGGAATTCCATCCCCCGATGTAGAAACCGTCGAGAGGGAGAAGATCGGATTTCCCCAATTGAGTAGGAAACCTAGACGACGCAGAAGGGAAAGCAGGGCATCCCTGTCCGTCTGGAGGGCTGCGGAAACCAAGTTGCGCAGTAGAAGGTCGTCCAAGTAATTGGAGGCCGGGCTCAAGGAGCGCTGACGGAAATAGGCTATCACGGCGTCGAGCAGTCTTGTAAACACCCACGGACTGATGTTGAGGCCGAAAGGAAGGGCGCAGAACTGGTAGACGATCCCCCCAAGTCAAACCGAAGGTACCGGCGAAACGACGGATGAATCGGGACGTGCAGATAGGCGTCTGACAGATCGAGGCTGATCGCAAAGTCCATCGGCCGGAGGGCCGCACGGAGTGTCCTGGCCGTCTCCATCCTGAAGCGAGGGGCCAAGCTGATAAGTGGACGCCACTTGCCGCCTGGTTTGGGAACTAGAAGAGTCGGCTGTAGAACGCCGGAGAGTCCTGCCACGAAACCACCTCTGTCGCCGCTTTGGTGAGGAGGGTCGCCACTTCCCCGCGCAGAGCGTCCGCCTGTGTGCCGTCGAGCGGTTCCTGGGTCCACATGGGTGCTCTGCGAAGAGGCGGAGGCGACAGGAACGAAAGTTGCAGGCCTGCGGTAACGGTGGAAAGAATCCAGGGGTCGTCCGGGAACAGCGATCTCCAAGATCGCTGAAGCGACAGCCGCCCGCCGACGGGAGGCCCGATTACTGAGGCGGGGGCGGAGGCGGGGGCGAGTCAATGAGCCCGACCGCGGCCCGATCTACGGGCACCGCGGGGCCAAGCAGGGCGAGGGGCGGGGCCGGCCTGAGTAGCCTGGAATGGACGGGCCCGACCTCGTCAAGATCCGACTGTAGGAAAGGAGGGCCTGAAAGACCGCTGGGCACGACCCCCGCCGTGCGGGGGGCGCGAAAGCGGGTCGAGGCTGGGTTAGATGCAGGCTTGGGCCACAAGTCCTTGGAAGATTCCTTAACGGTGTGCCAAGTGTCGCCGAACAGCTGAGGACCACCTAAGGGGGCTTGACGGAGCTGGGTCTTCACTGACAAGGGAAGGTCCGAGCAGAGGCGCAAAGGGTATCCCTCCTCCAGAGGTCGCATTTGGCAGCTGCTGCCCTGGCGGTGTCGGAAGAATGGTAGGCGGACCGGTTGGCCGCTATCAGGATGGACTGCACGTCACGAAGCGGGGACTGAGCCTCCAGGTCCCACGTATCCTGTAGGCACTGCAGGGCTGCCTGGGTAGCCAGTTCCAAACCCGAGCACGCCAGCGAGTTCCGCGCTAAGGAGGCGATCCTGTCGAGAGGCCGAGGCCACGAGTTCTGGACGAGCCTGCGGCCGCCCACCTGTAGTAAGGCCGCCGCATCCACCGCTGGAAAAGGTATGGCGAAGGCTTGGGAGTGTCCAGCGTACCAGGCCTGGCGGAAGCTTAAGTTGATTCCCACTGGCGATCGAGCGGCGGTAAAGTATCCCGTGTCGCCGAAAGCGTCGTTACGCAGCTGGGCGGAGAAGCATCGGTGAGGTCCCGGAAGCCGGCTTGCGGGAGGGACTTGCAGCGCTGGACTTGCCTCTGCGCGTCGACCATGGCCGAAGCCTGTCTCTTCGGAGGAGGTGAAGGCGGACAGACGTCGGGCGGTAGGGACTTGGTGATAAGCCTTGAAGCCTCACCCAGAGCGTGGACCGTCTGTGATCCGAGCGAAGAGCCGGCAACGTCTGACGAGGCGGAGGCCGACGCGGCAGCGGAAAAGGCGGGAAGGAGAACCAGCCGCCGAGTCCTGCAAGAAGATCGCCGAGGCCGAGTCCGACGGATGAAGGCTGAGGACGTCCGGTTCCAAAACTGATCTTCTCGCGGCAAAGACGAAAGGGTGCGAGCGGCTACGAGAGCGCCGCACCGCCGCGCGCGCGAGGTAGACGCAGCCGCCCGCGACGCACGCAAAGAGGCGCGCCACGGCGACGGAGGGACCGTGGCAAAGCGACGGTCCACCTCGAAGTCGGGATCCGCACGCGGCAGCCGACGTGAGCGACAAACCGCGATCGGAATACCGAGGAAGTGGCATGGTCACCCCTGGCCCGCCCGGGGAGAACCGGTGCGAGGGGGGGGGGGGGGGGGGGGACCGCCAATAGTCTCCCCTAGCCCGCTCAGGAAAGGCGGAGCGGGGAGGGGACAAATACCGGGCACGCGGCCCCCCCGTCCGATGTTTCGGACCGTGGAGGACGCGCGATGTCACACCGGGCCCGCCTGGTCGATACGAGGCGGGGGGGGGGGGGGGGGGGGGGGGGGGGGACAGTCTAGGGTAGCGTCAAGCCCGCTCAGGAAAGGCGGAGCGGGGAGGGGACGATTTATGAGCCCGCTGCCCCAGCTCCGAAGCCTCGGAGCGAGGGGGGGGGGGTGGTGGGGGGGGGGGGCGAGGGTCCAAGTCACACCGGGCCCGTCCGGTCGATACGAGACGGGGGGGGGGGGGACAGTCTACGGTCACGCCAAGCCCCGCTCAGGCGAAGTGAAGCGGGGAGGGGACAATTATGTGCACGCGACCCCCGCTCCGACTCCTCGGAGCGTGGGGGGCGAGAGTCAACCACACCCCGGGCCCGCCCAGGCGAGACGGGGCGGGCGGGGGGGGGGGGGGAAGAAAGCGAAGCATGCCGTGCCCCGTTCGGAAAAATACAGAGCGGGGGGAGGCAGCATTACTAACGGTCTCGTCACGTTCCGAAGCCTCGGTGCGGTGAGCGAGAGCATTTCTTATCACGTTTACTCTCTTTCTTATGCTTGCGTTCCGTCACCCGTCCCTGCTCCGGAGACCTAGAGCCGGGGGTGTGGCCGACGAACGCTCATCTCTCCCAGACCGCTCGCCCGAAGCAGAGCGGGGGGTGGGAACCAAAATGGGCTCAAGCCACGCGCTAACGAAGCAGAGCGTGGGGAGCGTGACTCCGAAACTCGCCTACCCTGCTCCGAAGACTCGGAGAGGGGAGGGAGAACCTGCGAGGTAACGGTACAAGAAGGGGACTTACCTGTGGGCCGGAAAGCCCGATGCGCCGAGGGAAGTACGTCCACCCGTGGAGGATCCCGTGGAGACCGAAGCGGGCGAGGGGACCGGTCACGCCTGAAGAAGTCCCACCTGCGCGAACACCGGTCTTCCGTCCAAGCGGCGCCACCATCACACGTTCCGTCCGAAGCACAGCCCGAACACGGCAAGCAAGAGTCGAGTGCATCATCCGGCCACTGGAAGTCCCAGCACGGCGGCAAGTCTTCGACACAGAAGAAGCCATAAGGCCCTAAACCAACTACGCCGGCGAAGAAAGTCAACCGTGCACAAGACAGCCGGGCACAAGTCACGTGCGTCGTCGAACCCCAAGGCCAAGCCAAGGGTGAACTCACAAAGTCCAATTGTCAAAGGAAAAACCACGAATGTAGTGAGTCCAGGGCTGAATCGAAGACTCCAATTCAAGCCCACAGTCAAAAACCACTGAAACCCGTAGAACGGAGAAAGGCAAAAACTCGACCGTCCCCGGTCGAGCTATGAGTGAAACTGACGAGGTCGCCCTGTGCTCGCCGGGATAGGGTAGTAAGGGGAGGCCACCCGGGGTCATAGTGCTTGGATCCCCGGTGTCTCCTCCCCAGTTGTGTGCTACACACAATTTTTGCTGAAATCTATAGGCAATAGAGTGTATTCCCAGATAGTAATGCCATCGGTAATGTATTTGAAAAAACAAAGAGTATTGCTTACAACTGGGGCATGAAAGAGGCAAAGTACAATTTGAGCCCTCACACCTCCATTAACCCCCCCCCCCCCCTTCCCTCCCCTGTAGGACTGACATACTCTGCCTCTTACAGTTGGGTGATGTTTACATTTTTCTGGTAAGGAGGGAGTCAAACCATTGTGGTCCATGCCACCAAAATGAAGCCGAGTCCTAAACCATTCCAACAGCAAAAAAAAAAAAGGCGCACACAGTCTCAGCATGTCGTCTAAATCCTAGATGTCATGCGACAGCACAGCGCTGCCTGTTGCGCGCCTGTACCCGAAGTTCACTTTTGGGACCTGGCCCTTTAATCCCCTTGTGCATGCAGCCACCAAAATTGTTAACCATTTGGCTGTCAGCGATTATTGTCACGATGATTCCTGCAGGACTCATGACAAAACCTGCTACCGACAGCCAAGGATTGATTGATTGATTGTACATTGCTTAACGTCCCGACAGCAACAAGGCTTTCTCAGGACGTGCCTGCACTGCTTGTGAAAAAAAATAAATAAACAGAACATTGAATGTATGTCGCCAGCCGGTCAAATACATTAAATAAACCTAACACATGGGGCCTAAATAAAGCTAAGACCATTTAGCAACACACATCCAATATCAAGAGCTACAGGCAGTGCAGACAGTAGGGAGAGTTTTAAAAAGGCAAATACAGGTGAATGGACCAAGGGTAGACAGAAACACATGCCCCAGAATAGAGAGAAAAACCCACCCTGTGGGGCTGACCAGGGTGACCCTGGGAACTAAAAAATACCTAACCCCACCGACAGCCAAGGAGTTAAGGGTGTTGGTGGCTGCATGAACAAGAGGAATAATTGGTGCCATAGTAAATGTTTACACCCAAAATGACTAATACAGACTGGAATGAAGGATTTTTTTCACGGACAATCAAGACGACTCACCAATGTTGAGCCCAATGAAAATTCCAAGAGGAGCCAGTGTCCAGACGAGTCCAGAGGTAGCCACGGACTCTGCCGTGCCGTTTATGTAACCACCTCCCACAGTTGTTGCTAAACAAACATTTCGACTGTATGGCTTTAGGGAAGCCTAGAGATGCAAGTACCAATTACACACAGACCATGCAGCTCACAGTCACAAATGACAAAATGTGCACAACTGAACAAACATCAAGTCTCAAGCCTGTGACTGTTTCATCTAATAACTTCCTGATGAAATATTCTTCTGCATCATGGGTTAGTCAATATTTTTCTATTTGGCATGTGCACTCAAGAACAGGAATTGTTTCCTCAAAATCCATACCGATGGCATTACTATGTGGAATATACCCTTTAGCTTACCGATTTCAGCCTAAGAGACCTTTGTGTGTACCTACACGACAAGGCCCGCAACTCTAGGGAGTTGTAACCAAGTAGCTGGGTAGTCTCCCCTCCCTCCATCCGGTCATGTGAGCCCTTAGCTCGCCGTGGGTGTGGTTCACTGGCTTCAGCCTCCAACGTTTCCTTGAGATTTCGTTCGTTACTTCCTTACGTGGCAAGTTCTACTACTGGTTATGAAGATGGCGAGGTAAGGCCTCGGGTTACGCCTACAGAATCCGTCTACTAAAGAAGATGGTGGCGTTGGCGCAACCCGTGGAAAGAGGCGAATTCGAAGAAACGGACCAGACTTAGAGCAATACTCGATTAAGGTAGTGAGTAGGTTCACGGGGCCGGTCGTTAGTGGCCCCATGCGGTCGCTCTTACGGTTGTGCTTTGTGTTGCAGTATGCAGTTACGCACTTGTCGGAAGAGTAAGGGCTTCCAGTGGTGGACGGACTCTCACGACCTGTGTCTACCTTGCACCCGGGTGTTCCTCTTCCTGCACCTGCAGCGAGTGCACCCCATGGAAGAAGCACAAGTGGTCCCCGCTTTGGGGGTTTTATCGGCGCGGACGGCATGCGGAGCAGACTAGTGGAGCTACCAGGCCGTCGGCAAGTCACCGGGCGCCGCAAGACCCTATGCCTGACTCTACACCGCCAAGCCCCACAGCCCCGCTCCTACGAGCGACGTCAGAGAAGGTAGGCCCTCCTTCTCCTAAGTCGCAATACCCACGCCCTGCAGTTGGCCCTCACGTAGCGATGGCCGGGGTGGCCTGCGCAGTCTCTGATGGTCCTCCAGCAAGGATGACCAAGACTTTATTGACCATCTCTCGTGGCCCTCCAGTGGGGATGGCCGAGACGCGGACCACACCGAAGAGGACAGCCCACGAGTCAAGATGGCAAGTCCGGCCTTCGGCCACGCCTAGCACCCGCCGCTCCCCTTGGTCCGAGGCTAGCTCAGGACGCCACAGATGCAAGAATAGCACAGTTAAGAGGTCCGTTGTCCAACTCCTGTTCCAACTGAACGGGGCAACGAAGAGTAGGACCATGTTGCATCCCCGCAGCTTCAAAATGACCAGTGTGTACAGGTCATCCGGAAGATGTCCGTCCAGAGGCATCATTTGGTGTGGAGGAGCTGTCCCTGCCGAGAAAGGGAGTCCGCGAGAACATTCAGGTGGCCCGGTATGTGTCGCGCTTGCAGAGAGATCCCTCGATCTCTGCCTCACAGGATGATCTGGTAAAGTAGCATGCAGAGGGACAGGGACTGAGTCCTGCCTTGCTTCTGGATGTAGGCTACCACTGTCGCATTGTCGGGGAGGATCAGGACCTCCTGGTCGCGGAGTCGTGATTCCCAGCTGATGAGCGCCAACCATGCGGCCTTGAGCTCGACCCAGTTGATGTGTCTGCCTTGGAATTCCACCGGCCACCGACCCGAGACGGCGCTGAATTCCGGAAGTAAGTGCGCTCCCCAGCCGACGAGGCTTGTGTTCGCGAAGAGCGACAGCTGAGGCGGGGGAGTGAAGAGTGGGACTCCCGTCGCCAACCACTCCTGGTCCATCCACCTCTGCAGATGAGGCCGGATCAAAAGTGGGACTGGGATCCTGGCCGCTAGATCTCCGGAGGACAGACGCCAGTGGATGCAGCTGCAGCGGTCGCGAGTAGAGCCTGCCTATGGGTAACAGGTCTGCCGCCATGCTGATCAGGCCCAAGAGCTAAAGCCAAGCCTGGCCGGAACTGCGTCCGCTAGAGCCACCTGTTGCACTAGGGACGCCAACTTCAGGATCCATGCCTGCGGTAGTCGTACCCTGTTGAGGTCAGTCAGGAGGAGGAACCTGCGAGACAGAGTGAGATTTGACTTCCTGACGTTGACAATAAACCTGAGCCGGTGCAGAAGCTCGAGGTGTGCATCCCTGTCTGCCTCTAGAGAAGCCGCCTCCTGGTTCCTGAGTAAGCAGGTCGTCAAAATAATTGGAGGTCGGGCTGGCTCAGACTCGTAAAGACCCACGGGCTGAGGTTGAGGCCAAAGGGCAGGGCATGAAACTGATAGACCACTCTGCGAAAGGCGAAGCGCAGGAACTGACGGTAGGCTAGGTGTATGGGGAAGTGTAGGTACGCGTCGGCGAGGTTGAGATTTATGGCGTAGTCCATCGGCTGCACCGAGGCTCGCAAGGCTCTTGCCGTTTCCATGCGGAAGGGGGGAGCGACGATGAACTTGTTCAAGGCTGAGAGGTCTATAACCAGACGCCACTTGCCGCCTGGCTTCGGCACGACGAAAAGCTGACTGTAGAAGGCCAGGGAGTCGTGGCGGGCTACTATCTCCGTGGCGGCCTTCTATAGAAGGGCAGCGATTTCCCCCTGCAGAGTGTCCGCCTTGCACTGGACTGCAGGCACGCGCATCCAAAGTGGCGACCGCCTCAGGGGAGGAGGCGTCCAGAACGAGATTCGTAGGCTGTAAAAGATCGTGTCAAAAATCCACGGGTCTTCCAGTAGTAGCAACCGCCACTCGTTGCTGTGCCTCGCTAGCCTCCCGCCGGCTGGAGACCCTGTAGGAATGAGTGGGAACGCATCCGGGAGAGAGCCACTGGGCCCACCCCCGCCTGGGCCACAAGGCGGGAGGTGGGTCTGAAGTCCCGCAGGGCGCGACCCTCCTCCTTGCGGGCGGCCGGAAACCTGGTGTACTCCACTCTGGGGATGCTAGGCCACAGGTCCTTCGCCACAGTCTTCACTTCCTGTCAGGTGGGTCCGAAGAGGAGCAAACCGCCCAAAGGACAACGGACCTCTTGAGCCTGGCCACAGACCCTCCGCTCCGGCTCCCCACGCTGCACAAGCAGCCCAGGCAGAATCTATTCCACCCTTGCACGGAGAGGCTTCTTGATGCCTGGAGGTTGTGCAGCAGGCCCTCTCAGCACAAGGTTTCTCGGATGCGGCAGTGGAGGCTATCGCTACAGCCTATAGACAGTCCACCTGCCAGGTGTACGAAGGCAAGTGGAGGGTCCTACAAGCCTGCTGCGAGTCGGAGTGCCTCTCCCTAATGGCACTGACTACACCTCAGCTCGCTGAGTTCTTCTTGTGGCTGTTCAGAGAGCAGAACTTGGCCCCGATCAGCATCAGAGGCTATCTCTCCATGGCGGTGGACACCTATCGACACTTGGGCCTGCCAGATCTGGGGGCGTGCAAGGACCTCGCTGATCTTATGTCCCACTTCGACCTCAAGTGCCCGGTCACTCGCTCCCTCCTTCCACGCTGGGATCTCCCGTGGGTGCTAAACTGGCTGAACTTCAGTCGGTTCGAGCCTGTCCCCTTGGCCCGCCTCGTGGACGTGACCAGGAAGACCTGGTTTCTCTTGGCCCTCGCCACAGCGGCCAGAGTCAGCGAGCTACACGCCCTGTCTGTGGACCTAACATGCCTACAGTTTAGGTCTGATGGGTCTGTACACCTCCTGCCCAACCCCTCACTCTTGGCCACGAACAGACCCCCCCTCCGCCGCGCCGCAGGTGATAGTCTATGTGCGCTCAAAGGGTTTGACCGGTCCCAGACGTCCCGACTGCAGGACCCGGTACGAGCGTTAAATATTTACCTCAAGAGAGTAAAGCCCATCAGGAGAGGCCGCTCTCGCTTCTTCCTTCCCATGGCCCCAGGCCAGGCTGACATCTCCACCCAGACGATATCCTCCTGGCTGTGCGTGGGTCATCTGCTCTGCATACAATGATATCTCCCGGGAGGGGGCGAAGAGATTGCGGATACGGGCACACGAAGTCAGAGCGGTCGCCGCCAGCATCGCGTTCGACCGCAACTGTGCAGTCAGAGACATCATAGCGGCTGTCGGGTGGCGAGTAGAGTCCACCTTCACCTGCTTCTATCTCCGAGACCTCTCCGCCCAACGAGAGAACCTGGCACTCGTCGGAGACATCTCGGCAGTGCAACACTCCCTCCGGGCGCCTCACGCGCCATAGGTAACTCTTAGCTGAAATCGTCGGGAGGTTGCCCCTTGAAGCTAAGCTTATTGCAGTGGCGGGGTTTTAGGTGGCACCCTCCTCTTTTTCACTATTCTTCCACAAAGTAATGCCCTCAGTATGGATTTTGAGGATACAAATGTATTTTTCTCTAAAAGATATTAAAAAAAAAAATTACTTACCGATGGCATTACTCATAGGGCCCTCCCACCTACCCCGCCACTACGCTAAGAGTAAGACTGGAGGGAACTCACTGCTCACATGACCAGATGGAGGGAGGGGAGACTACCCAACTTCTTGGTTACAACTCCCTAGAGTTCCGGCCCTTGTCATGTAGGTCACAAAGGGCTCTTAGGCTGAAATCGGTAAGCTAAAGGGTATATTCCACATAGTAATGCCATCGGTAAGTATTTTTGTAAAAAATATCCTTTAGAGAAAAGTACATTTTTTAATGGAAACAAGCACATCCATGCCCAACAATTACTTTGGCGAACTTGAGACATGTCCAGAAGGACTGGAACAGCTGCAAGGGATAGACTGGTTGATACAGTTCAAGGGCAGTGCCAGATCAGCTTGGCGCATCTTCAGATGATAAGCTGATCTGGCACTACCCTTGATCTGTCATAGTCATTCCATCAACTACTATGGTATCTTAAAGGTAAATGTGTCAACTCAGACTAGAATTACACATACTGTGAACTGGCAAATAAATGTGTAACAAAATACATGGGAACCACATTTTTTGTTAACTGAAATTTGTCACAAGCGGAATAATTTACATAGGCAAATGTGTGATCGGGACCTCTGAAAAAAAGCTGTTTCTGACATTGTATACCTGTATATCAGATGACTTTTGACAGAATAAATGTTAACTCATCCAGCCCCGACATAACACAGCAAGACATGGATCGAGCTGATAGTTCAAGGGTGGTGCCAGAATAGCCTATAGGCGCCAAGCTATTCTGGCATCACCCTTGAACTATCATGCTCGATCTGTCTCTAGAATTGTAACACAGTTCTTCAGATGGCAACTTTACAATTTGGGGATTTTGGTCCTGGGTTAGAATGTGTTAAAGGTAACGTCAACTGTACATACATATTTCTCACCTATCATCGTGAATATACTGACGACCCCTTTCAGACTACGCCCAGCAACCAAAGAGGTTTCGACTGCGCTGGTGCCATTATTCTTTACTTTGAAGCAATACGTTGCCAACACTCCGACAGCAAGGACGACAATGTAGAAGACAACTAGCACCACAACTCCCTCAACGTTGACTCCCATTCTATCACTTGCTGTGGCGCCTATCACTCTGAAAGAGAGACAAAAATTAAATATAAACTGATTTTATTATGCAGAAAAATAGAGCTGCTGCATGACAAAACTATTTCAACACCCCTGAACTATCTCAGTTGATTATGGTCTTTGGAACTGTAATGTTAACCTCAGAGGATAATATTTGATAAATTTGTCCTCGGGGCTTTGTGGGTTAATAAATAGGACAACAGCTTTATTTCTACAAAATACAGACAAATATAAATAAGACAGTACGCCGTCCTTTTGTTCTTCAATCGATTTCCCTGTCTCTTATAACCCACCCGTCAGGGCCGTCCATTATTACTTCGGTTGCGTGGACGTTAAACCCCGAAATAACCACCCAACCTTTTGTTCAGATTCTCTTCACTTGGATTGACAGGGTCGCTCATCAGGGACATTTTCATCAATACCGCTGTATTATTTTCTACGATGATGGTGCTTTTTACTCAACCCTTTGGCAGGGGTCACATCGACAAGCTGCGCTACAGACAGCCGAAGTTAGGTTTGTTGCAGGTGCAACAAGGTTATCAGCTTCTGCATCGGCATACTGCTCTGAAAGCAGAGATTAGAGTCAGTGTTTACGAGGTGATGCAATGCCGTCTGCAGAGCTAAACAATTTTTTTCACAAAAGACAAATTTGAAGTGTAGTACCACAATAAACACATAACAATGAAAGCAGTTCACATACTGTCATTCAAGAGAAGTTGTTTTTGTAAAATATACACGAGAAAGACCGTGTTGTCATATAACACGTGCTAAAGCAGACGCCGCCATCTTTCTCAAAGTGTTCTACTCCTAGATAGTATTGAACCGTTTGAAAATGGATACAAATAAGAAATTTCGCAGCGAGTAATACAATTCCATATAGAATAGGAATGCGCACCATACAATCAAGCAAAATTTGATAATATTTGATAACACACATTTTGTGCAAAAGCAACGCGGACGTGTGAATTGATTTTATATTTGTTATAATGTCACTGTATCGTGGAGGAAGCAGAGTGGCGCAGTGGAAGCGTGCTGGGCCCATAACCCAGAGGTCCGTGGATCGAAACCACGCTCTGCTAATTTTTTTTCTTTCTTTTTTCACCCACTCCGCAGTATATACCATCGTCGTCTTCCACAATGATAGCCATGAATTTAGGACGCTTAATTTTTTTATGTGTGTGTGGATAAATACATGCGTGCAATTTTAAATGCAAACAGCCGGTCCGGGTTGTGGAACACATGTTGAAACAGCCGGCGTGGCGGAACAGGCTGATGCGACCTCAGTGGTGGAACACATCAGCGCCGTACTGAGAAAATACGTCAGTTTTCCATGCGGGGGTTGTCCGGAACCTGATGGAGGTGCGCCTTACTGACATGTTACTTGCCGCCCTCAAAAAAGTTGACATATCACGAACGGGAGAGGGAGCGGGGCCGGTGGGGTGAGGGCGGGGCGGGGGGGGGGGGGGGGGGAGGAGGGGGAGGGAGGGGAGGGCCGACAGAAATCCTCTCAGCCCACGGGGCGGCCTCCGGCAAAGCCGACTGAGAACGGTCCCGCCGGCGGCCGTTCGGCCCTCGAACGTCAAATACTCCAGTAGTAAAACTGACGTCTTCGGCAGGCCCATGACAACCTCAGCCGGCCCGCGCCACAGCCGTGCCGCGCGGGCCCATTGCAGCCTTGGCCGACCGAGGACCGGCTATAATGCTTAATGGGTAGTATTTTTCACATCCAGTCTTTCACTGATTTCTGTACTGATCTCGTGACCCTTGACCTATCGGCCATTCTGATGGGTCATCCAAATTACGGCATGCATACGGTAAGGTCGCTGCCGACGTCAGTCTCAGCGCCATCATGTATCTTTGTACTAGGTTTAGGATAGACTAAGTTGTAATAGTATTTGAGGGGCAAAAAATGTAAAAGAAATGTCTTTTTTTGGACGATTTGGTAATATTTTTCTTTAATAACTTTTTCACTGTGAAGTCCAAAACTCAAATAACGGGAGACTGAAGATTATGGAGGACTGCCGATGCTGGGACTGGATTCAAGTTTCAGTCATTAACTAACATCCTTCACTGAGCGTCTGGCTTGGAAAATCTAAGCGCCGAGGCGGGAAGGGGTGAGGGTGGGGGTGGGGGGGTGGGGTTGATTTTTTCAAAGGCTCAGTGGCAACACGGCGGAATAGCTAGGACGTTTTCAAGCATCAGATTTTTGGCTTTAAAGTTTTGCGACCACTACTCAATCTTCAGTGACGGAATCACGGCAACTGCCGAAAACCGCGTGAATCCGTCTCGCATCATTTACAATTCAGTTTAGGGCATTGGGGTTTAACTCATTCGAGACGAACGGCATCCGGATACGCGGCTTAGGCCGCGTATCCGGGCCGCATGCCGTTTGTGAAGTCTCGTGAATGAGTTAACGCCGAGCAGGCGACAAGGCCATCTGACGGCTGTCATCAGTCTTGACTAATCAGTCTGAAATGAAGAAGTCAGCGTTCACTCACCAAAGTGCAAAATTAACGTGGACGCAGGGCGGATCGCCGGGATGCCTCCAAATGCAGCAGGTATCTGGTGGCTTCCCGGGAGTTGTGTTACTGATATAACCGGACCACCACCCCAACCCTCAGCCACCTGTGACTTCTTTCATTACTCTGCAGAAGGCTCGGGTGCTTTTGGGTCCCTATAGTCAAGAGGCCCTCACCGTGTGAGTGAGGGCATACGCAGAGTCGGTCTCATTTTTTAATTAATTTTTTAGACAAACACATACTGAGGGAGTTGCCCTGGTTTAGGTGCACTGACTAACGACTGATGAACATGTCATGCGTTGCGTCATAAAATGTGAGACTCAGCAACGCAAGAACAGATAGATTTTTCAGTTTACGGCAATTTACTCTGACAGACCAATTATCCGGTGTAGCACACAAACAGAATGTAATGACAAGCTGCATCGCAGACACTTGATTGTCCTTCTCGGTGACTACTAACTGCGCAGGTAGTTTGCTGCACTTTTGCTGACTGTTAAGGTTGTAGATGGAAGTCGTCGGCGAGGTCGTCAGAGAAAGAGTTGGGTCGCAAACATAAAAGAATGGACCGAACTCGAGATGCCAGACTTGCTTGCCACCGCCCAAAATAGAACTCAGTGGAGAGCACTGTCTGTTGCTGCTGCCTTTCAGTCCCCCCAACGCCCAGTTCGGGCAAGGGACTGATGATGATGATGATGATGATGAAGGTTGTAGATGAGTCATCATCATTGTGTCATCCCAGGGGCGGATCAATTACCTCGAGAGGGGTCCAACCTTTTGTTTGGGGGGCGGAGGGGGGGGGGAAAGCAGGCACATGCATGTCAAGACAAGTCTTTCACCATTCGCCAAAATATCAAACAACAAAAAGGTTGGGGGGGGGGGGGGCAAACACCCCAAAAAGGGACTTTGTTATAGTAGCATTTTAAAGAATTTTGGGTCAGGAGGAGGGGAAGGGGGGGGGGGGGTACGGAACCCCTGGAACCCCCACCCCCAGGTCCGCCCTTGCATCCCTCAGCTGAAAATGGCCGACTAAGCGGGATGAGCCGCTGACTTTACTCGCCGGGATGGAGCAAAAATGTGACACGCGCACCCCAACTTTCGACGGCTGTACAGAATAACGCATAAGTTTTTTTGCGAGTGGCATACATCGGATACGTAACTAGGGGGCGTTAGACAACAATAATCTACTAAAACATTTTGCACTTCCAACAAAACACTTCGGTATATTTTACATAGTCCCATGCCTAGACTATAACGGTCAACTTTCTGCTCTGGACTTTAACTCATTCAGCCCGACACACCACAGCAAGACATGGATCGAGCATGATAGTTCAAGGGTGGTGCCAGAATAGCTTGGCGCCTGTAGCGCCAAGCTATTCTGGCCTCACCCTTGAACTATCATCATGCTCAATGATCTGTTTCTAGAATTGTAGTACAGTCCTTCAGAGGGCAACTTCAAAATTTGGGGATTTCGGTCCTGAGGTAGAATGTGTTAACTCTGGGGACAGATGCAGGGGGAGTGGGGGGTCTCCAGCCGCAGGACAAGTTTCCAAGCCAGTTACTGCCAACCAACTGTCTCTCTGCACTGCAGCGAATTTTGTTATTGTTGTTTTTGTTGTCAGTTGCGTGAGGCTAAGAGCTGTTCTTAATTAGACGAACTTATTGATCGGCAAACCTAGATCGGAGAAGATCGGCGATCGTTTGGTTTGTTTCTTAATTGAGGTTGAACGAACCTAGGCAAACTTCAGCAAATCATGTTTGCCATGGTTCTCTTTCTTAACTGAAGTGCTTGATTCGGCGTTACTGTCTACGAAGGTGTTCAAAATGGCTGCAGCTATGGAGCTTCGCGATTTGAACGATGTTTGTTTTTGTACTCCTTGCAGTAGCGACCCCACAAACAGCGTTGCGCCTCCCACAAATCAATAAAAATAGGTCTTCTTCTTCGCACGAGTGAAATATCGCCGTCCGCCATATTTGTTTGTATCGGTCAATGTCTTTTTATCTCCAACGCAGAAGAGGGTAAAAGTTTTGACCAATCAGAGAAAAGGTTCGCCTTAGCGAACCTTTTCCGACAGCGAACTGTGGTTTGTCGAGGTTCGTGAACTACTTCGAACTAGGCCGGTTCGCCGTATCTTTAGATCGTCCAATTAAGAACCAACCTGGTCCGTCCAAGATCGTGAACTCTAGTTCGTCAGAGTTCGCGAACTAAAGTTCGTTTAATTAAGAACATGCTTAACATAGCTAAACACAAAGCATTTAGGGGACTACGACGGGCGAGTACCGTACTGGCTATTGAAACTGAATTATGTGCATCTCGACCCTTGTCCTTAACTCATTCAGCCCCGATACACCACAGCAAGACATGGATCGAGCATGATAGTTCAAGGGTGGTGCCAGAATAGCTTGGCGCCCATGGGCGCCAAGCTATTCTAGCACCACCCTTGAACTATCACGCTCGAACTGTATCTAGAATTGTAAAACAGTATTTTTAGAGGGCAACTTCAAAATTTGGGGATTTCGGTCCTGGGGTGGAATGCGTAAACAAACAACAAAAAAACACAACAACAACTGGTCCTCAAAGGGACTGAAGTTCAGCCTATTGACGCTCGTCTGTATGTGTTTGTGTGCGCCAGTGCGGGTGTAGTCAGGGGTGGAGCTTCCCTGCCACTGTACGTACATTTTTGTTTCTGAAATCTTGGTTTATCTCCGACAAAAAGTGAAGACCGTTCAAGAAACATTCACTATGATACAAATTGGTCCAAGCAAGAAGCATAGATCTTCATGAGCCCCCCCCGCAGTCGCTCATGAAGATCTATGCCTCTTGCAGGTGGAACATGTTCACTTTTTTCTCGGCAGTGAAGGATTAATAGCATCCCATTATCTCTGAGAAAAATGAACAAAGGCAGTGATATGATCTTTTTTCTTCTTCAGATATAGATGCTGATGATGCTGATGCTGGTGGTGGTGGTGGTTCTTGATGTTCTGTATAATCATTTTTATTACTATATCACATCACATCGCATCGCATCGCATCATCGCATCGCATCATATTATATCGCTTCATATTATATCGCATAATACTGCCGAGCAAAAGAAATGCGACATTATTGGAATCATCGTAAACACTTTAGTGTTTCCGATGATTTCAGAAAATGTCGCATTTCTTTTGCTCGTCATTATATATTCTAGTCTGTTCTGTTCTGTTAAGTTGGTCATTTTTGAGATGGTTTATGTTATGTTGTGCGGTGTTGTGTTATGTTAATGTTATGTTATTTTGTTATCTTATGTTATCTTATGTAATGTTATGTGTATGTATATAACGATATTACCTTCAGGACAATGGTTTCAAAGTCCACATTTAGAAGGCAAAGGCTCTCAGGACAATAGCCACTGCGGCGAACAGATGGGATCGGGAGGACTGCCTATGAAAAATAAAAACTTTTGATAAGCTTTGACTCATTCGAGACGGACGAAGGCAGCCTCCAAGAACTTGGCGCTGGATACACCCTCTACTGGTCAGGCAGGCCTGCATCAGAAAAACGGCTCTCAGGCGTGGGCTTCATGGTCAAGACCTCTATTGCGACCAAGCTGGAAAACCTACCAACCGGTCACTCTGACCGCATCATGTCCATGCGCCTCCCACGGAGACACCAGCAATACGTCACACTTCTCAGTGTGTACTCCCCAACCCTCCTGGCAGAGCCTGCAGAAAAAGACAAGATCTACACTGACCTGCGCAGCCTCCTACAGAGTACCCCTGCAGACGACAAAGTCATCATCCTTGGCGACTTCAATGACAGAGTGGGCCAGGACTCTGAAGCCTGAAAAGGAGTACTCGGCAAGCATGGTGTTGGGAACTGCAATGACAATGGCCGCCTACTGTTGGAGTTCTGTGCAGAGCAGCAACTTGTCATCACCAACACTACTTTCCAGCAAAAGGATAGTCGAAAGACCACTTGGATGCATCCTCGCTCCAAGCACTGGCACATTATCGACTATGTCCTAGTGAGTCAGAGGGATCGCAGTGACGTCCTCCTCACCAGAGTGATGCCCATCGCAGAGTGCCACACTGACCACCGCCTTGTCCGCTGCAAACTCAGGCTCCGCCTCAAGCTGAAACCCAAGAAAGCCCCCCCCCCCCCCCCCCCAAAGAAAAAGCTTGATGTTTCCAGCCTTCAGCGTGACGACGTGAAAGCTGCGTTTCAGACAGATCTGCAGCGCATGCTCAAAGACACAGCCGATCCGACAGACTCCTCCCCTGAAACACTCTGGGAACAACTGAAAACTGCTATTGCAAAATCCTCTGCTTAAGTCTTGGGCTTTGCTAGAAAGAGAAACAAAGACTGGTTTGACGAAAACGACGTAGAGATCCAGGAACTTCTAGCAGAAAAAAGAGCCGCCCACAAGGCCCACCTAGCCCAGCCTTCCTGCCCTGTGAAGAAGTCTGCCTTCCGCCTCATCTGCAGCAGTCTCCAACGCAAGCTGAGGGAGCTCCAGAACGAGTGGTGGTCCAGACTGGCACAGAGGACCCAGTTTTGTGCTGACAACGGTGACTACAGGGGCTTCTACGAAGCACTGAAAGCAGTGTATGGCCCCAGGCACCTGGTTCAAAGTCCCCTGCGAAGCGCTGATGGACAGGCACTCCTCACAGATAGTACGTCCATCTTGAAACGATGGTCGGAATACTTTCAGGACCTCTTCAGCGCTGAGCGCACTGTTCAAGAAGCAGTCATTTTCCAAATCCCACACCTCCCAGTAAAGGTTGAATTGGATGAACCGCCCACCACTGAAGAGACCCTCAAGGCCATCCACCAGCTCAAGAGTGGCAAAGCAGCAGGCATTGACGGAATCCCGCCAGAGATCTGGAAACATGGAGGCCCAGCACTGCACAAGAAGCTCCACGACCTCTTTCTCTGCTGCTGGGAGAAAGGAACACTACCAAAGGATCTCCGTGATGCAGTCATCATCACCCTGTACAAGAACAAAGGAGAGAAGTCTGCCTGCTCTAATTATCGTGGAATTACCCTGCTGTCCATTGCCGGGAAAATTCTTGCAAGGCTGCTCCTGAATCGGCTGGTACCTGCCATCGCTGAAGACCACCTCCCAGAGGGCCAGTGTGGCTTCAGAGCCAACAGGAGTACCACCGACATGGTCTTTGTGCTGAGACAGCTTCAGGAGAAGTGCCGCGAGCAGAACAAAGGGCTGCACGTAACGTTTGTCGACCTAACACAAGCGTTTGACACTGTGAGCAGGCAAGGCATGTGGCAGATCCTAGAGCGACTTGGCTATCCCCCAAAGTTAATCAGCATGATCGTCCAGCTCCACGAGGACCAGCAAGGCCAGGTCAGACTCAACAGTGACCTCTCAGAACCATTCCCCATTCTCAACGGCGTGAAGCAGGGCTGCGTGCTGGCACCGACCCTCTTTACCATCTTCTTTAGCATGATGTTGAAGCAGGCCACAGTGGACCTCGACGATGACGACGCAGTGTACATCAGGAATCGTCTCGATGGCAGCCTGTTCAACCTCAGACGACTGCAGGCCCACACCAAAACCCTAGACCGACTGATTCGTGAGCTGCTCTTTGCTGATGACGCTGCCTTTGTTGCACACACAGAGAGAGCTTTACAGCGCATCATGTCCTGCTTCGCAGATGCTTCCCAGCTCTTTGGACTTGAGGTCAGTCTGAAAAAGATAGAGGTCCTTCATCAGCCGGCACCCAAGGAAGAGCATTGCCCTCCCCACATCACCAACGGCGAGACCGAACTGAAGTCTGTACACCAATTTAACTACCTTGGCTGCATCATCACGTCAGACGCCAAGCTGGACAAGGAACTGGACAACAGGCTGGCAAAAGCGAACAGTGCTTTCGGGCGACTATTAAAGCGGGTGTGGCACAATCAACAGCTAAAAAAAATGGCACCAAGATCAGCGTGTACAGAGCTGTCGTCCTCACCACCCTGCTGTATGGTTCCGAGTCCTGGGCTCTCTACCGCAGCCAAATACGACTCCTCGAACGCTTCCGCCAGCGCTGCCTGCGTACCATCCTCGGCATTCACTGGAGTGACTATGTCACCAACGTCGAGGTCCTTGAACAGGCGGAAACTGTGAGCATCGAGGCTTTGTTGCGGCGGACACAGCTTCGCTGGGCGGGGCACGTCTCCAGGATGGAGGATCATCGCCTACCCAAGATCACCCTGTTCGGCGAGCTCGCCACTGGACACCGAGACAGAGGGGCATCTAAGAATAGATACAAAGACGGTCTCAAGAAGTCACTTAGTGCCTGCCAAATCGACCACCACCAGTGGTCTTCGCTTGCTGCGGACCGCGACACCTGGCGCTCCACCATTTACAAGGCAGCCGTTTCCTTTGAGGACTCTCGCAGAGCTAGCCTTAAGGACAAGCGGCTCATGAGAAAAAACAGAGATGTCGAAACTCAGAACCCTGGCCAGACCTTCCCCTGCAGCCACTGCGGTCGAACCTGCCTGTCCCGGATTGGCCTCCGCAGCCACGAACATGCCTGCAGACGTCGTGGGCAACCCCTATAAAATCTTCGTTCGCTAAGTCAAGTCAAGATCTATTGTCCATTTGTTTGTAAACTGTTGTGTGAGTGTGTGTGATTGCGAGTTGCACCTGAGGTGGCGAGACGAATTTCTCTTTTCGAGATAATAAAGTACTTTTATTCTTATTCTTTTTCTCCTTCCATGACGGCCAACGGACGTACACGATTTTTTTTTCTGAAACCTGTGTTCACGGAACGACCAAAAGCCACAACTTGTCCAAAGAACATGGACACAAAGTGGTCTCAGCAAGAGGCATAGATCCTCATGAGCCCCCGCTGTCGCGGGGGCTCATGAGGATCTATGTCTCTTGCAGTTGGATCGTGTTCACTTGTTTCTCGGCATTGAATGGCCCAATCCCTTCCCTGTTAGTGAATGCACGGTGAGTTTTGACATCTTCAATAATTCAACGCCTCAGCCGCCCAGTGAACATGGATACAAAGTCGTGACAGCAAGAGGCATACATACTGAAGAGCCCCCGCAATCGCGGGGCTCATGACGATCTATGTCTCTTGCGGTAGAATCCTGTTCGCTTTTCCTCGGCAGTGAAACTGTAATGTTTTAGGTCAAACAATTTAACTGCTGATGGTAGCCATCCAGTGAAATTATTTTTGCTTGTGGACGGCTGTGCTTTTGGTTTATTTATTCTGAAGAGCGAAAGAAATGCGACATTCTTGGAATCATCGGTAACACCGACGAGCAAAAGAAATGCGACATTCTGGAATCATCGGAAGCACTTAAGTGTTTCCGATGATTCAAAAAGTGTTCCATTTCTTTTGCGCGTCAGTATATACATGTCACAGTCGGTATGGCGCTGACAAATGGAAAAAAGCCCAAACGTTTCATTTGCCACTGAGTGTGCGTTTAATTATTGGCTGGGAACACCGGCTGCAGCACGTATGAGTCATAATTATGAACAATTCCAGTACAGCGGGGTAGGAAGGGGGTGGGGGTGGGGGACGGGGGTGTAGGGCGGGTGCCGAGATTAGCTTTTTGGCCACTCCCCCCCCCCCCCCCGCCGTCCTTACTTTAGATCGCATTCACTTTTTCTCGACAATGAAGGGGTTAATTGCACATTGTCACGGCCGCTGCGCCGCTGCAACACAGTAGGAATATCTTTCGTTGAGGTTTGCCAGAATGGCGGTGAGGGGGGGGGGGGCGGGGGATGGGGTGGCAGCGTTCCTTCCTGACATGTTAGTTACTTTTCAACCTGAAAAAGACATCAAACGGGATCGTACCCTACTTTATTCGCCTCGAAATAACAGTGCCATTTCTCAGCTTACTTAACGACAAAATGACGTCGATGGAAGCTGTGCCCCCGAAAGCCAATGCGCAGCATTTAAAAAACAAAAACACATGACTTGTCTATAAAAGTTATTTATAGCGAACGTGTAAAATATAATCATAATAACAATGAACATTATCACATGAAAAAACAACAACAACAACAACAACAAAACAACAAACAAACCAGCTTATACTTAGGTAAACTTTGACCCTCCACAGTCCTGGGTTCATCCCGAGCAGGTACGTCAGAAATGAGGGACTATTTTTAGCCGTTATGCTTTCACAGGCATATGTGAAAATCGTAACACGTTATTGCATTTTCTTGTTTTCGTGAATCGTGAACGAGCCTCGTGGTGACACTATTCGTGACGGTTTAGACATTGATTTGGGTGATTCGTAGTGGACAAAGCGAAGTACTCGTTAGTGGACTAATCTCTCGAGAACCTCTACACTGGAAAAACAACAGCAACAAACAAACAAACAAACATACAATTTAAAGAACAAACAAACGAACAAACAAACAAACAAACAAACAAACACAGATAAAGTAAAAGGAAAGAAAGAAAGAAACAACAACAACAAATATCAACAAAAACAACCACTGCTCTCAACGGCAGATTGAAACAACAACAGCACCAACCAGCCAACCAGCCAACCAACCAGCCGACCAACCAACCGACCAACCAACCGACCAACCAACCGACCAAACAACAGCAATAACAACAACACACTGCTCTCTGAGTCGTCTATTGTTTACTGCCCATGCTGAACGAATAGCGTGCATGTAACCCTGTAGGAGGTGATGGTCTGATACGGTGGGGCCGAACCTTCACGGCCGCAGGGGAATGAAATACGTGGTCCAAGTATTCCAGGCGAAGAAAAGAAATCAACAAGGTTGCATAGTATTGTCTGCATAACAAGGCTCTAACTGCAAAAAGGCATGACTAATACATTTACCCACAAATGCACGGCGTAAACCATTTGGCTGTCGGCAGCGCTCGGCTTTTGTCGAGGCGATTCCTGCAGGAATCGCCTCGAAAAAAGAGCGCTGCCGACAGTCAAAGGGTTAACCATGCCACTAAGGGAACACAAACATGAAATCAGACGACACAAATTGTCCTCATGAAATATTTAATGGGAAAATTTTTACCGACAGTGTGCGAAGTAAGGGCTTCTATATACGGCACGTGTATGAATGTTCCACCCACCCTCCCACCACATCTCCAGTGTTCCGTTAGTGGCATGGTTAACCCGTTGGCTGTCGTCAGCGCTCTTTGGTCGAGGCGATTCCTGGAGGAATCGCCTCGACAAAAGAGCGCTGCCGACGGTCAAAAGGTTAATGCGTGCACTTGTGAGCGAATGTATTAGTCATGCCTTTTTTGTAGTTAGAGCCTTGTTATGCAGACAGTACCTGAGGAGTCGCCTCTCAGATGTTTCATTTTTAGGATATTCGACCTCACCTCGACCGCGTCGGTAAAACAGTACTTGTAGTCAGTACGCAAAGGTTCAGTCTCCGTTCTTTGGACGACCGGCATTTCTTCGCTTCCAGTGTGACAGTATTTAGTAGAGCGGACACTCTAAACATGGGGTTTTGTGGATGCTGACAGGAGAGACTTTTTAACCCCTTCCGTGCCACTGCACGTACATTATTGTTTCTGAAATCTGTGTTCCCTCAATGACCAAAAGCTAAAACCGTCTAAGAAGCGTGGTTACAAATTGGTCTCAGCAAGAGACATAGATCCTCATGAGCCCCCGCATCCGCGGGGGCTCATGAGGATCTATGTCTCTTGCACCTGGATCGTGTTCATTTTTTTCGGCAGTCAAGGGGTTAAAGACATGGATTCAAGTCGATATCTTATTGTGAAAACAAAATAACGAATGCAAAACAAATGAAAAATAGGTTGGATATTGTCTAGAAATACTAAACTAAGAAAGAAACAAGCTAAAAATATGGTCATGTACAAAAGGACGATCTGCGCAACTGTCCTCAATATAATTCAAGTGACGCGCAAATTATCAATGATAGACCCCCCACAAAAAAAGGAAGAAGAAAACCAAACCAACCAACCAACCAACCAACCAACCAACCAACCAACCAACCAACCAACCAACCAACCAACCAACCAACCAACCAACCAACCAACCAACCAACCTACAAACAAACAAACAAACAAACAAACAAACAAACAAACAAACAAACAAACAAACAAACAAACAAACAAACAAACAAACAGCGACACCTACTATCCATACTTAGCACCGATTGGAGAACAGCCACTGAAATAGTGACACAAAAGAAGCTTGGTTAATAAATAAAGGCTTTGTATATCTCAGTGCTGTGACAAACACTGACAGCGATAGAAGTCTGACAGAAGCGAACGATTGTTTGTCCTGGCGTGATAACTTCTAGAGGATGACAACCTTTGAACCAGTTTTCGCTCTGATTATCATGATACCAAATCCCAATCCCACTTATTAACGAGGGGCATTGAGTTTCATGAGCCCCTGCATCCGCAGGGGCTCATGAAAATCAACGCCTCTCGCGGGATGATAGAAATCGGTTCCAGCAGTTCACAAACCAATGGCGTCGTTGAGGGTTGAATCGATTTACTCCGGTCAGTAGAACGCAACTCCCCTGAATACATGTTCTCATGATGTCTTGCAATAATGCTGGACAAAAGGGCGAAGTTAACTCATTCTACCCCAGACACACCACAGCAAGATAAGGATCGACCATGATAGTTCAAGGGTGATGCCAGAATAGCTTGGCGCCCATGGGCGCCAAGCTATTCTGGCATCACCCTTGAACTATCATGGTCGATCTGTGTCCTGCACTGCACTGCAGTCTTCAGAGGACAACGGCAACATTTGGGGATTTCGTTGTTGGGGTAGAATGGGTTAAACTACGAAGTTTGAATGCCGTCATATGAAAGATTTTTATGCTCTTCTTCTCCTTTCTTCGCAGGAGAGTTCCGTCAGTTATGCTCAAAAGGCAGAAGAAAACCTCTGGTACGGATCCAGGCGGGTGCTTTGGTATTACAGTAACCCCCCCCCCCCACCCTCTCGGCTGGCATCAAACTATAAATAAGTGTAAAAAACTAGACCGAAAGGGTTGACTGCCAGTGCTTGTAATTTAGAAGAAGCTATCAAGTGAGTAGGAAAAAGCACTGTCCTCTTTCCTACCTTTTTTGTGTGCTTGGACCAAAGTAGATCTATGATCATTG
The DNA here is from genome assembly GCA_036245525.1 of Semisulcospira habei. Classification (NCBI taxonomy): domain Eukaryota; kingdom Metazoa; phylum Mollusca; class Gastropoda; family Semisulcospiridae; genus Semisulcospira; species Semisulcospira habei. The sequence continues at coordinate 86,986,027 of BTPG01000003.1, forward strand.
GTCTATCATGCACAATTCTCTCCCTTGACAGTGCTTTTTCCTACTCACTTGGTAGCTTCTTATAAATAAGTGTGTTTAAAATTGAGTTGTAACGCTTGTGTTTCAGTGCCGTACGTAACACCAGTTAGAAACTTTCAAAACTGACGTCAGAAGAACAGTCTTGTGTTTTGATATAAATTATACTAGACCCTGGCAATAGAAAAGAGAAAGGTTAAGCAACCCCCCCCCCACCTTGAAAACTGATTGATCCGGCGCTGGTGTGCCTACTCAAGTCGATAGTGAAAAAAGAACAGAAAAGTCTTAGTAGAGGCCGCAAGACAACATGGTTAATCCGTTGTAGCGGAGAATTTTATCAATCAAAATCAGCCATGGAGCAGATCGCTTTAAAGGTCCACTACCGCCGTAACTGTTCAAATACACTTATGTAGCAGATAGTTACGAAACGCCGCACACAGGTCTAGCTATGGTTCATTTCGACACAGAACAATCCATTTCAGCACAAGTTGTTTTTATATCAAGTAACCTGACAATGGCTCCACTCCGTCCTATAAATAAACGTTTTCAGTACGAGAAACAGCTAAAAATAGATGGAAAGTTTAACGGCTGCGCAGACTAAATAAGTGCGATTGGGCTTGTGCTTTTGCTGCGTGTCCCAACTGCTGTTAAAGTTCATTAGGCGTGTCGACAAGACATAACACACACAAATGGTGCTGAAATGTGCCTTCATATTTACGCGTAATGTTACTTTAAGCGTATGACTCATCAGTGACAAAAAAAAAGAACAAAAACCTGGGACCACAGTGTTTCCTTTTACGTCTGTATAGTCACCACACCTCAATGCACACCTCTTCTTTATTAGGTATTCATGAAGCTTTAGTTTATGCCACACCTTGAACAAACACAAATAGTCTGGTATGTTACACTATATTATTGGTAGGCTGTGTTTGCTACACGGACCCTTGTAGGCCCGAGGGAGGTCAAAGGAACCCATGTACCCCGAAGGCCAAAGGCCTTCGGGGCACAATGGTTCTTTTGACCTCTCTCAGGCCTGCAAGGGTCCGTACAGTAAGCCCCTGCTATCAATAACGTATTTGTTTTCATTCCTCCGCTATTTTCGTAAAAGAAATTAAGAAAAAATTTTTCGACCTGGATCACGCATGACATGACTGGCGTCAAAGAAATATACATTTATACATAACAGGCTTATGACGTCAGTTGTCGTCTCCAGTAGTGTGCCTGTTGCTTCAAACAACACTAAGTAGCTTTGTACTTTAGAACGTTTTGGTGATCTTTTGTAGAACAAAATTGGCATCCAAGACGCGTCAGAAAGAGGGCTACAAAACGTCAACCATTATTCGCTACAAGGGTTTTGTAGCGAGGTCACATGGTACGGTTTGCGCTAAAATAAATTGGTCGTGTGACGTATGGATGAAAACAAAAGTCTTTACTTAACAGAATATCAAATCAAATGAACAAGAACGATGTGCTATGAACATCTGTCATAAAAGATACGTGCCTGTTATACGATGCACAAGGGTTGGGCTTATGGGGGCGCTATCACATTGCAGCGCATACAAATAGTACAACTAACGCAAATATACTGTTTAACATAAAACATCAAGTCAATTTTTGTGAATGCCAGTTATATAGCTAACACGAAAGATAGTTTCGTGTAACATCAAGTCAGTTTTTGGTAGGTGAAAATGCCCAGTGCCAACGCCCATACCTGCGAATGCAGTGTATCAGCGAACGTGCCCCAATAAAAGACATGTACAAAGATCACAACTTGAGACTCAAGTCGAAACACTAGTTTATAAACACAAGCACCTGGAGCTCAAACGTAGAAACTGAACCAACTCAAATGACCTAAAACATTAAAAAAAAAAAAAAAAAAAAAAAGGTGACGCGGCCTTGTTACCCGTGTTGTGCGTACAAAGTCAGTTTTTACAAGAGTTCTCGCAACGCCGAGTCACAGAGTTTAAAACGCCGTCTGGCTTCTTCCAAATTTTAGACCGTGTTACTGCGGTGGTTGTAGGGGTGGAGGTGGGAACAATGCTGCGCAAATAATTATGACTTAACCCATTCAGCCCTGACGCCCTACAGCAGGAGATGGTCCACCATGATAATTCAAGGGTAGTGCCAGATTAGCTTGGCGCCGACAGGCGCCAAGCTAATCTGGCACTGCCCTTGAATTATCATGGTCGATCCATTGCGACTGATGTATAGTCATTAGATGACGCCTCTAAAATTTGGGAAATACGGCCGTCGGGCTGAATGAGTTAATCCCTTGACCGTCAGAACACATTTTTTGGTTTGCATTTTGAGATTTAAAATCAAAAGGGAGAAAACTCACACATGTCAATTTTTGTTGTTGTTGTACATTCTTAAAGGAGGAGCTGATCGTATCTACACGCACTTGTCCTCCTCCCCGGCTCCCTAACAAAACAAGATTAATCGGGCACTTCTGATTGTCAATGTTCTTATTGAAAAAAATGTTGTACCTGAAATTTCTGCAGGAGCAATCATCGTGTGTTTGACAACAACACTACATTACCAATTACTTCTCCGTATGAGGAACACACAGCCATTTGTGAAATCGTGATACTGCTCTAAGTACCTCACAAACCTCCTCCATATGAGGAACACAGGTGCAGATGATATAAACAGACATGATCACTCATGAAGAAGTACACCTCTTACACTGGCTGAGGATTGTTTAAAGGTTAGAGATCAGAATCAATACCCTTTACATCTCCCCAGGGGCGGATCTGGGCTGGGAGGGGGGGGGGGGTCCATGGGTTCCGGACCCCCCCCCTCCAGAGCCCCAAATTCTTGCTATAAGAAAGTCCCTTTTGGGGTGTTTGGAACCCCCTCCCCACTACCCCTTCTCCCTGTTTGATGTTTGAGTTTCGACACAATCCCGCACCCCCCCCCCCCTTTTTATATTTGGCGAGTGGTAAGAGTCTTGACACACACGCCTTGTTCCTCTACCCCCCCCCCCCTATATTTGACTATAGGCCCTTAAACACACTAGGCTCACCCAACGATCCCGCAAGATGAGTGTGAAATACACAGTACAAGACAGTACAAGAAAAATAAGAACCATCAAATACTAAAACACAACCAACTTCCACAAATAACTATCCAAATTTGTGTGTGTGTGTCACGGCTGAACATGAAGTGACCCGTGCCACTAGCCCCCCCCCCCCTCCCCACTGGATCCGCCACTGAGTAACTAACTGGCTCAAAATGAACAGCCGCTCACTATGTATTTCTTCTTCTTGTTTTGTTCAGAGCAAGAATGGCGAAACGATCTGTTTATTGCATTATTCACGCCTTAGCAAGAAAAACAACCACGACGGCCACCGTCAATGTTACACGCGTTTTAATCATAGGGGCCTGACGATGGTGACTAAATGAAAATCTGCCGCGGTGGCGCAGCGGATTTTCATTTAATCACCATCAACAGGCCCGTATGGTTCTAATATTTCAGCTCACGGAGGGCTCATGGCGCAGAGTTCGATGGTTTCTCGATTGTTTACGCACACACCCAGAACCCAGCAAGCAAAATGTAAAGAATTAATTTTTACTAAAGAAGCTGAAGGGTACAACGATGGCTAATGAACTCATCCAATGTCTTTCGGCCCCAAACTAGCTGTATTCAAAATTTCAAGTAAATATGACAAAAATTACGGACTGTAATCGACTTCCTATAAACGGTCTTTTATGTCTTCAATGAGACATACAATTACAGTATGCTCGGAGGCTGTCTTAGGCAACCCTTATATAAAGAATTTCGCCAAGTTTTAAGCGTGTGTGTACAGAAATATCTGAGATTCTTGTGATTACATATATACGCTCATACACACACACACACACACACACACACACACACACACACACACACACACACACACACACACACACACACAAACACACACATACACACACACACACCAGCACGCACGCACGCACGCACGCTCGCACGCACGCACGCACGCACGCACACACACACACACACACACACACACACACACATACACACACACACACACATACAAACACACACGGCGCTTTGCGCCAAAAGTACGGTCAGCAGCGAGGTTAGCGTAACTATACATGACGTAACTTTTATCTTGTTACTTCAGTTGTCAGAGGATTAGGCCTGTCCGCCTTTGACACCATGGACATGCTATTAAATTCGCCCCAACGCGACCCGTCATAAAAAGTCCCTTCTATAAATAGAAGGGACTTAAAAATGGACATATTGGCTTTTGTCCTTATAAAGCCACATTTCAACGTATACTGACGAGCAAAGGAAATGCGCCATCATTCGAATCCACGGAAACACGGACACATTTCTTGTGCCCTTCAGTGTATATGTTGCACCTAGAATCCGAAAGCCGGCAAAAGGTCTTGGGGCCGATGTGAATTTCAGGGGGTTTTATGGAGTAGAATTGGACGTTGACCTAAACGTGAGACCCCAGGAATCCCAAACTCTGTAGATTCGGGCCGAGGTCGACCTTTTTCACTGGAAAGCTGATACTCTGGCTGATACTCATTTAGCCTCAAGACCCTGCCGCAGGAGATGGATGGACCGTGATAATTCAAGGGTAGTGCCAGATTAGCTTGGCGCCAAGGCGCCAAGCTAATCTGGCACCACCCTTGAATTAACACGGTCCATCCATCTCCTGCAACTGGTACATAGTTGTCAGGTGACAACTCCATAATTCGGGAAAGGGGGGCGCGTGGTTAAGAGGGTTAAGTAGTTATGTTAAGTAGATCGTAGAACTCAGATCTGTCTGGTGGCGTAGAAGATATTTTCAATGTGTGTGTGTGCGTGTGTGTGTGTGTGTGTGTGTGTGTGTGTGCGTGCGTGCGTGTGTGTGTGTGTGTGTGTGTGTGTGTGTGTGTGTGTGTGTGTGTGTGTCTGTGAGGGGTAGGGGTGGGGCATGGGTGGATGCTGACATGCTTCTTTCCATCCTCCAAAAAATCAATCAGCAGTGGATGGGTCGGTGTGTGGATGGGTGGGTGAATGAAGGGAGCGGGGTTGGGTGGAGGGGGCGGGGGGTGGTGGTGGGGGTGGGGGGTGGGGGTGGGGGGTGTTCTGCGGGGCTTGGGCGGGGTTTGCTGGGGGTTTGGAGGGGGGGGGGAGGAAAGAGGACAGTCCGACCTGAAAAGGTCAAGCAAGGCGAAGGGGTGGGGTGGGGGAGGGTGTGGTAGGCAAGCGACGGTCCAACATGGTAAACATCAATCATGTCAAGCTAAATCTTATATTTTCTTTATCTCCAAACACATGAAATATATTTTTTTTGTCAAATAACAAATAAACATATGAAATTGTAATACTTAAAAAAAAAAAGAAAACAACAATAAATAAACGCAGGTGGCGGGTGTAGAATCCGAACAGACTTCCTATTCCTACCTCATGAGAGTTTGGCAGGGAAACCAATGACTTAAAGACCCACTACCGCCGTAATTGTTCATAGATTCACTTCTGTAACTTCTAGTTATGGCCCATTTAGTCACAGGCGAATCCAGTTCAGCACACGTCGTCTTTATATCAAGTAACCTGACAATGACTCCACTCCGTTCTATAAATACAACGCCATCAGTGCGAGTAATAGCTAAAAATAGATTAGAACGCTGACGGTGGCGCAGAATAAATAAGTGCGATTACGCGTGTGCTTTTGCGGCGTGTCCCAACTGCTCTGAAAGTTCATTAGGTGTGTCCACCATGCGTAATAAAGACAAATGGTGCTGACATGTGTCTTCAAATTTACGCGTAGTGGTACTTTAACAATTTCAGTAAAAACATTCGTATCTGCTACCGCAGAACCTGTGTTGACCAAGCACGTTTTGAAAAAAAAATGTGGTCTTAACTCATTCTACCCGCCACACACCACAGCAAGAGATGGCTCGACCATGATAGTTCAAGGGTGGTGGGAGAATAGCTTGGCGCCTATAGGCGCCAAACTATTTTGCCACCACCCTTGAACTATCATGGTCGATCTATCTCCTGAATTGTAATGCAGTCCTCAGAGGATAACTGCAAAATATGGGTATTTCGTATCTCGGGGAACAATGAGTTGAAAGCCGAGCAAGTGCTCTGTCTGGAGAGAAGTCTAGAAGGGAGAAGAGAGTCACCTACCATCAAAGATCATCATTTAGGTGGCTATCTCTCATAAGGGCGTTCGCTCAAAACAGGTTCTGCTGTACAACAATGTCCAATGCGTTCCATCCATTCATTCTGGCCTGTGTGAGAAAGTGACATAGATCCTCATGAGCTCAAATATCGAGCCAGGTATCAGCAGGATCTGCGCCTCCTAGGCGACACATTTAATTTCGAAATCTTCAAATGGTAGGAGTCATGAATATTTTAACCTACGTTCAGTTTGGGACGCGGAAAATCCTTTGGAGTGTTTATGTGTGCTGATCTGTGATTTTAGCCCGTGTGACTCTTGAGCCGTAACGTCTAAAGTTCCAGGCCAGCTGACATTTCAAACCCCGAAGAGCTTTTCAAACAGTGGCACGCGGTTGGTTAAGGTTTTCACACATCACCAAACATCTGGACCTAAAGCGCGACATTGTTCCAATCGCAGTGATGAAAAGGTCTTCGGGCCCGGCGACCGAGGGCCGTAGTTGGTCCGCGCACTGACGTGCGCCAGCCAACTACGGCCGTCGTCGGCCAAAGGACCTTTAGCTCACTTAGATATCTGTTACAATAAACAGAAATGTTACCTTGCAGACTCTCAGGAAACTGCGATGTTTGTTCTGGACACCCGTCTCTTGAATCGTGAATCTCGTTACTTGTAGTAGAACAAGCTGTGTGAGTGCTGATTCAAATTCAGATCGGATATTTTCGGACATTTTTTGGACCCACTGCCACTGTCAGTGGGTAGTGCAGAAAGGTCAAGTTATCACTGAAAATAATTAAATCTTGAGCTGACGCATTTCTGTGAAAGTAAATGTGCTGACAATCAACTCGCTGTCGGGTAGGTATCTTTTCTCTAAGTGGAGGTTAGCGCGTTTGGCTGTCGATAGCAGTTTCTCTTGCTATGATTTCTGTAGATTTCTGTAGTTTCTGGGAGCCAAAGGGTGAACAACGTGGCATAATAACACAAGCAGGATATAGCAATTGATTTTCAGAGGCCTCTCCTGACTGCTCTTTTTCTAGATCAATGTCGTCGCTTTCTGCAAACTTCCGATATACCGACAAACACTTCTGGGTCCCTGGCGTTATGTTATGTTTGACGAATAAAACTGTAGTAACAGATACAATAGTTTTAAAGCGTTACGTTCTCGCGATACACGACGCTGCCAGAGTTTCAGGTACGGCATATCATGATTTAAATGGAATTATTGTATTTAATCGTTAATTCGGTCCATGTTTGAGTTCATTATTTTGCTGATGTTTTGTGTATATATATATATATATATATATATATATATATATATATATATATATATATATATATATATATATATATATATGACTTATTAAAATTTGTGTATGGTTTTCCAATCATCTGCTTGTCAAGTAGCGAAGAAGATGGGTCGACCATGATAATTTCAAGTTAAGGGTAGTGCCAGATTAGCTTGGCGCCTATCGGCGCCAAGCCAATCTGGCACTGCCCTTGAATTATCATGGTCGATCCATCTCCTGCAACTGGTGCATAGTCATTAGATGACGCCTCTAAAATTTGGCAAATACGTCCGTCGGACTGAATGCGTTAAACAGGTGGATTACAGCGGTATACGCTCGTACATATGACGATCACGATGATGATTCGCTATTGAGTCTTACTCAGTCCTCCTCCTCATCATCATTATCATCATCATCATCATCACCATCATCATCATCATCATTATCATCCTCATCCTCACCACCATCATCATCATCATCATCATCAACCTCATCATTATCATTATCATTATTATTATTATTATTATTATGATTATTATTAATTTATTATTATTATTATTATTATTATTATTATTATTATTATTATTATTATTATAAGAGTCAATTTCGCTTATAACAAGGTCGGATATTACGAAAGTCGGATACAACAACCTTTTTTCCTGAGGTCCCTGACAGCACTCTTTCTAAATTATTTCGATTGTCACAAAATTCATACGTAGCCACAAAACAAGATGGACGCTACACGTCACTGCCACTGAACGCAGTGTTTTTTGAAATCATTAGACATACAAATTCATCGTGGAAGACCACCAAGACGTCAAAAAAAGAAAAAAAAATGGACGAAAGTGGTTTCAGCAAGATGCATAGATCCTCATGAGCCCCCCGCAACTGCGGGGGCTCATGAGGATCTATACCTCTTGCAGACGGGTGTTGTTCAATTGTTTTTCTTGGGTGATGTTCAATTTTTACTCGGCGGTGATCGAAAGCATTGCGCATGGACGTGTGTTTTTTTTTTTCACATGCCGTCTCCATTGTCTGTTTGTCGTCTGTCTTTGTTTAATTGCTACATGTCCCACAGTTGAGCACGCAATATTTTGCCAATAGACGTCAATGTGCGCTGGTCTCTGATTTTGGACCTTAGGTCCCAAAACATAGACCAGCACACACATATTGTTTGAATTCCTTTCTTTCTCGGCCTATATGCGCATGCTAAATTTCCCACCATTTACAAAAACATGCCTCTATAATTATTATTTTTTTGTAGTCGTGGGGAAAAACTTTGTCAGACTGACAGTGACCTGCTCCAGGCGAGGAAGAGTTAATAGTTTGCAATATTTTAATTTCGAAGACAATGAAAAGAGATCCATTTTTTTTCAGCCAGTTTATCTGACCGCAGGTTTTCTATGTTCTTCTGTCACTATATTTTCTCTCCAAAGTGTTTCTTTTGCATCTCTTCTATACAAAAAATGTTCAAACCTCTCCCTACCAAAGTGCCATGAGCATATTTTACCATAGGATGGATAATATAGGCGCTGTAAAATGATGATGATGATAATGATGATGATGTTGATGAGCTTCATCATCTTCATCTTCATCATCAATATCTCCATATATAAATGTTTTCTAAATTATGAATGATTTAGTATGTCTTACAATGATGCTGATTAAATTAACTCTTCTAAATTAATTCTCGAAAGAGCGAAAAGCCTCGAATCCGGATGCGGCACGTCTGGAAAGAGTTAATTGAAATACTTTTCTGCTCTTCTTTTCCTTTGTACACAGAAGAAATATACCGATGCACTCTAGGGGCAGTAGTAAACCTGTGTTACGTGTGACCAGTCGCATAGGTTGTGAAAAGAAGGTAGAGAAGTCTTAGTTGAGGAACGATAACATTGACAACCCGTTGTATAGGCGAATTTTACCAATCAAATTCCAGCCTGTAGCGGATCTCTTTAAATGTTCATCACAAGTCCAGGAATCCTACACATGGCGACAAAAAGTTTTTTTTTAAAACAATGAGAAGCAGATCAAAAGTGCATTTGTTTCCTCGAAAAAAAGTGGATTAAAAGCCAGGACACAAATTCGATATCGCATGTTTGCCCGGGCTTCTAATCAAATGGTTGCGTCAAAAGACGTGCAATTTTTGACCAACTTCTGATTAACTCTTAAACTCCCAGAACTAAATGACTTCCATTCTATAGAATGGAAGTCATTTAATTCTGTGAGTTTAAGAATTGATTAACTGAAACTCCCAGAACTAAACGACTTCCATTCTATAAAAATGCAAGTCATTTAGTTCTATGAGTTTAAGAGTTAAAGAAGTCGTCTATTCCCACTAAGGGACCGCTGTATTGGGGACTTTATCTTTGTAGGACTTATAGACATGTTTTTTTTTTCTTCAACACAATGTGCATGTGTACACTGTAAACATGCCAATCCTGTGTCTTAAATTCTAACAGACTACCCTGTCTTTGAAAGTGGTCTCGGAAGTCTGATTAATAATTTAAAAGACAAACATGCAATTAAAACAACTCCTGGGTCTCATTTTCTGACACTGACAGATCTTTAAGGTGGTAACGTGTTTTGCGCTGCCTTTCACATCCCTGCATAGTAACATTCAAAGTGCGTGTAAAAAATGCGAAACAGTGCGCTGACGTGATGTTTTTGTTAACATGAAAATAACCCTGTGTCTGTCTGTAGTTTGTCTGGTCGAGGTGATTCCGACAGGAATCACCTCGACCAGACAAGCTACAGACAGACACAGGGTAACTGGAATGAACAAGCAAAAGAAGAAGCTGGCGTTAATGGCATGCTCATTTTATTAGCAAACTTTATTAGCATGGAAACGTTTGATACCCATGCTGAGGTGCCTTAATGGTGTTATCTTTATATCTTTCTACTGATTTTCTTTATTGTCTTTGGTGTGCTGTTAAAAAAGAATTTATCTGACAGCGGGATGCATATACTTTACTATCTGACGTGACTTGACCAGTGGATGCACATCTGAAGGCTTTTGTGGTCAGAACCCTCACTAATAGAATTACAGAGGGAAGGTTTAGCAAGCACATTTGCTTTTCACTGCAGCAATGCTAGATGCAAAGGGGGGCAATCTTTTCCTTCCTGTCCACAAATCCAAACAACAACAAATCTTACAGTAAATTCAATCAATAGAAGAGCCACATTTGCGATGCGTTGCATAGGCTGTGATCATAGTGATCTTAGAACATTCTGTGGTATGATGAACATGCCACCCCCTGCTGCAAAGAATACTCATCAGTGCATTATGGACACTTTAGAAAAGACTACAAAATGCACCATGGAAGAAAGCATGAAAGATGCTGGAAAAAAAGAATATGATCTTGCAGATGAAATAGAAGATGACCAGTGCCGTAACATAGATGTAAGCGGTGATGGTACCTGGATGACTAGGGGTCATTCTTCAAAGATAGGGGCTGCAAGTGTCATTGGGTGTGTAACTGGGAAGGTGTTGGGCATGGGAACAAGGTCAAAAGTGTGCAAATCCTGTGAAAAGTATGAAAAGGTAGATAAAAACAGTGAAAAATATCAGACATGGCAAGCCAATCATGCTGACAGCTGTACAAAAAATCACACGGGCACATCAGGGTCTATGGAACAAGGCATCATCAAAGACATATTCTGTTCCTCTGTTGACAATCACAAACTCAGATACACTAGATATATTGGTGATGGTGATACACACTCTTTCAAATGTGTACATGATGCAAAACCCTATGGCGAGGAAATACAGGTTGAAAAAATTGAATGTGTCGGGCATATTCAGAAACGAATGGGCACACGACTGCGACAGCTGAAAAAAAACATGGGAAACAGGAAATTAGCAGATGGAAAAACAATTGGAGGGAAAGCTAGGCTGACAAAGGATAAAATAGATAGCATTCAGACTCATTATGGAAATGCAATCAGGGGAAATAAAAATAATTTAGTGGCAATGAGACAAGCAGTATGGGCCATCTTCTTTCATTACAATTCAACAGATGTTGAACCAACGCACAATTTTTGCAAAGATTCTTGGTGTCCATACAGACAAGCAGTTGCATCAGGCACTGTAGACAGGTACAGGCACACTTCTAGTTTACCTAGGGCAGTTTTAGATGAAATTAAACCTATTTTTAAAGATTTATCAAACACACAGCTCTTGAAAAAGTGTCTTGAAGGTTACACTCAAAACGCCAACGAGTCGCTCAATGGACTTATTTGGAAATATTGCCCCAAAAGAGGTAATCATGGACTTGTTTCTGTAAATACTTCAGTCCATATTGCTGTAGCAGTCTTCAATGATGGAGCTTCAGCTCTGGGAAACATTCTGTCTAAACTGGGATTGTGTGTTGGCAAATTTACCAAAGACTTTCTGATGTTGAAAGATACTTTGCGCGTTCAAAATGCTCAGCGTCAAGCCAACAGGGCAACATATGAGCAACGAAGAGCGAGGAGAAGGTGCAGGCTGGCACTGGAGGACCAGCAGGATGAAGCTGAAGGATTTCCTTACTTGGCAGGGGGGCATTAGTGGACATAAGGTAGGATCATGTGCTGTTTTGTGTATTATTTTTCCTTCGCCGAAGTTTGCGAAATTTGCCAGGTATTGTTCATTTTTCCCACACTGTACTCACAAATATTAACCAATTACCATAATATTTGGTGTGCAGCTTCTTCATACCAATACCTAGCTATTGTCATACCAAAATTAGTATAGCTGTTTTTGTTTTTTTGATATTAAATTTTTTAATTAACAAAATTACAAACTTGAAGTGTCAAATTTCATGTGCCTGTACAAAACAAACAAATACTGATATAAAAATTCTGGTATGACAAAAGCTTCATTTTATGGTGTAGTTTAAAACTAAAAAAGAATTAAGGGGAAAAAAACAACTGTTTAGAATTGGCACTGGCAAAAAGTTTGGGTTTTTGGGCCGTTGAAAATTTAGAATAAATTAGCATAATTAATTAAAATTAATATTAAAACTTTAAACTGTATCAAACAAACATTTTTCCTAGTTGCAGACATGTCTCCTGCAATACCATGCCAAATTTCAAGCATGTAGCTTGAATATATCTCTTGTTAGAAAAATAAGAAAAAATGAACCGTCCAGCCACCGTATCTGCTACCTTATGGTGTTATCTTTATATCTTTCTACTGATTTTCTTTATTGTCTTTGGTGTGCTGTTAAAAAAGAATTTATCTGACAGCGGGATGCATACACTTTACTATCTGACGTGACTTGACCAGTGGATGCACATCTGAAGGCTTTTGTGGTCAGAACCCTGATGTGTTAAGCGTTTGGAAAAATTCCATGTCATTTCTTTGAATCATAACAGTATGATATTGATAACAGTAACTACGATTGTAAGAAATTGTCAGCGGACCAAATTTGGTTTTTGTTATATCCAAAGTTTGATACAAGCGAAGTGATATACTTAGTAAGAGTGATGTGGAGACCTCTGAAAAATTAGAGAGGAACAACACCCCCCCCCCCCCCAAAAAAAAAAAAAAAAAAAAAAAAGAAAAGAAAAAGAAGAAGAAAAAACCCAAACCACTCTTAATAATTATAACACAGCGTAATGACATGAACACTTTACTTAAAATAAAAACGTTTATGTTAAAAAAAAACATATGATGTTCGAAAAAGTGTTATTATATCCGACTTTTGTCACATCGGAGTTTGCTATAAGCGAAGTGAAGAAATACCCAACGGAGAAAGAAACACGCTTAGAAAAGACGGGTACAACACAATTTATTAATATTTCGGGTAAATACCCTTTGTCAAAATAGACAAACAAACAAACAGAGAGATTAGCCGCTACTTATCTTCATTGGCAGAAGGTTCTTTCCGAGTCTCTCTCTTACGATTTTTCGTTGACGTAATTTTTACTTTTTCCGCACTTTTGTTCTTCGCTTTTATTTTACGTCACCTCCTTCAGTTGCCACATTCCTTCTGCCAATGAAGATAAGTAGCGGCTAATCTCTCTGTTTGTTTGTTTGTCTATTTTGACAAAGGGTATTTACCCGAAATATTAATAAATTGTGTTGTACCCGTCTTTTCTAAGCGTGTTTCTTTCTCCGTTGGGTATTTCTTTGCATATTACACGCTTGGCAGTCACCTTTTTGGTCTGGATTGATTATAAGCGAAGTGGACTGTGCGTAATATAAAAATAAGACATACAAGTAAATCCTCGGCTGATTACCTTTGTTACGATATGCAGCGGAGACATCGTGACATCTGTCACCAGAGCCCTTCCGTCAGGATTCCAAGGACATTAACCCCTTCACTGCCGAGAAACCGAACACGACCCAACTGCAAGAGGCATAGATCCTCATGAGCCCCCGCAGTTGCGGGGGCTCATGAGGATCTATGCCTCTTGCTAACGCCACTTTACATCTACATTCTTTGGGCGGCTTGGGTTCTTTGGCGTTGAAGTCATCATGGTTTCAAAACCAGAATATGCGCGTCCACTGGGTTAAAAGAGCTTTAATTTAGTTTTAACCAGTGTGCAGTATACCAACAGGCATGTGCAACTGTGAGGTTTATTTTTACGGTGATAGAACACTGCCCTGTGAGTAAGGAGGACCGTGTTTGGAAATACGAGATTTTATTTGTATAAGCGCGGGCTTTGATAGCGCGAATTCGCCAATACAGCGGGTTATGACGGTTGTCTTGCCTCAAACAAAACTTTTCTACCCTGCTTTTCACACATTCATGTGAGTAGACACACGTGAAAGAGGTTTCTACAGGCACGCAACGGAGGAACTCTCCTACATACAAAGGAGAGGAAGAGCAGAATAATTGTTTTTATTTTTACGTCATTTTTTTTACGTCATTTAAATCTCATAAGTTAAAATAGGTTGTTTGTCCAAGATTATTGTGATATACTAAGACATTTATAAAGAATATATTCTGAACAATTAACCATTTGGTTTCCTGATGCAAGTCCCATTAACACTATGGCTGTCGGTAGCGGTTTTTGTCGCGATGATTCCTGTAAGGAATCCAAACCGACAACCACAGGGTTATCCTCCGTACTAGCCGCATCCTGTGTTGCACTCTCTTTTCGCTTGCAGGTATCGGGCCGGCGGTTTGACTGAAAAGCGAACTCATAGACGAAAGCATGTGTGAACACGTCATAGCAGGTGCCTTGCTGTTCATCATCCTCTCTGCGCTGCTCACCCAAGGAGGGCAGGTGAAAGAGAATTTCTTCCGTGGAGACTACGACGCAGATGGGGCTGTCTTCACGCAGGACGTTTTATTCGACAAGAACGTCACGTGTAAGGGGATTTGCGCAACTCGGTGCGCAAGCACTCAAGGGTGTGTGACCTTCACCTACACACGGCTGACATCAGCCAGCGGAAAGTGTCGTGGGTACTCTGAGGGGATGACGTCAATAAGTCCTAAAACGTCAGCAGCAGCGTCAACCACTTTCTATAAACGCGAAACAGCAGGTGAGTGTAATGTTACTTGAGGATGATATTTTGTCAGTATGTTTGCGTCTAAGTGTGTATGTGTGTGTGTGTGTGTGTGTGTGTGTGTGTGTGAGAGAGAGAGAGAGAGAGAGAGAGAGAGAGAGAGAGAGAGAGAGAGAGAGAGAGAGAGAGAGAGAGAGAGAGAGAGAGAGAGAGAGAGAGAGAGAGAGAGAGAATGAATGAATGAATGAATGAATGAATGAATGAATGAAACTTTATTTTCCAAGGATAAAAGAATAGGTGCGCAGACCTGTTTTCATTCTTGTCCTTGCTACACACTACAAAACAAAATAACGTACATAAAATCACTCTCTTACACACACACGCGCGCGCGCCGGTGTGCAATTGCCGCGTGCACAGGTTTGAGAGAGAGAGAGAGAGAGAGAGAGAGAGAGAGAGAGAGAGAGAGAGAGAGAGAGAGAGAGAGAGAGAGAGAGACAGAGAGAGACAGAGAGAGAGAGTTTATTTTTTAAGGACAGAAGCAATAGGCATGCGTGCTTTTTACAACGTCTGTCCTTAATAACAGTTTAACCTTCACCGGATCATGCTTTGACACACGATGATGGACCCTGCAGGACCCATATTTTTCAAAAAGCTATTTATCTGGTTATCCCTGTCCCGATGACGGATGTGGATCCTACCGGACTCATACTTTTTACACTACAGCACACATCACCGGAAGCAACCTTGTACTTTTAGTCATCATAGCGGAGATAAAACAGTCTGAAACTTCTCTGTTTTCCAGAATCTACGCCTAAAATGTCACTGTTTCCAAGAAACTGAACTGAAATTGGGCGATTTTGCATGGACTTTGATACTCTTCAAAATTATAACAACCAAACACCCACACAAACAAACAAACAAACAAACAAACAAACAATGGAACAATTTGGGTGAGATGCATTTCTCTCATCTTTGACTCTTCACAAACTGTATGGGTCCTGTAGGACCAACGGACGTGAATAATGTTTTTATTCACCTTGCTCACTCTTGCACGACCCACACCATCGTTTGTGTGTAGGAAAAATTCAGATATTGTTTATTTGTTTATTTTTTTTCAACAATTATTAACATATTTTGCCCCAATGTAATCTTTTATAAGCTTGGAGCATTTTTAAAATCTCGCTGAAATATTCCCAGTAGTTAGTGAAATATTTGCAATTAAACACCTACTGCGTCCTCCAGGACCCACGAAGCACGGCTACGATTAAATATAACACTAGAAAGGTAATACGACCAAAAAAAAAAAAAAAAATAGCATTTCACACACACACACACACACACACACACACACACACACACACACAAACAAACACACACACACACACACACACACACACACACACGCACACATTAAACTGAATACACGTTATTTAATAAGGATAATGATTTAGCATTGAGAGCCTCTCTTGCAACTTAAGGGGAGAGAGAGAGAGAGAGAGAGAGAGAGAGAGAGAGAGAGAGAGAGAGAGAGAGAGAGAGAGAGAGAGAGAGAGAGAGAGAGAGAGAGAGAGAGAGAGAGAGAGAGAGAGAGAGAGAGAGAGAGAGAGAGAGAGAGAGAGAGAGAGAGAATAAAAATTAATGAATCAAGGAAACTTTATTTTACAGCGGTTGATGCATTGACGTTGTC
>BTPG01000003.1:87007577-87012577 GCA_036245525.1 Semisulcospira habei
AGCTTTTCACAGCGAGTGTTTCAAGGGAAAATGTCTCTGCACACCTGGCTTCTACTACTCCATTAAACGCAACTTCTGTATCAAAAGTGAGTGCAAATTGAACTGTTCATTTGTTTTCAGCTGAACGACGTCAACCTGATTGGGAAATAATTTAAATAATATTTAACCCCTCGTCTGTCACTGACCATGTACTACTCAATAGAGAGGACTACCAGGCGGTTTAACGCCTTCATAGCCTTAAAATGACTCTTTTGCAAGAGGTATAGATCCTCATGAGCCCCCGCATTTGCGGGGGCTCATGAGGATCTATACCTCTTGCTGGAATCAATTTAAATCCATGTTCCTTTCACGTGTTGGGATCATTGACGCTTAGATTATGATTATTAAAAAAAAAAAAAAAGCACGATGTGTCCGGCAGCACTGAAGGGGTCATAAGACACCAAGACCTGATGTCGCAATTCGGAAATCAAAGGGTTTGTCCTTTAAAAGATGCATACCACAATAGAAATAGATTGGAGAGCGCCTTGCCTCGCCAGGTCTCGTCTAAAATATGTTATTACAATACTATTATTATTATTTCACCTCGTGTTGTCTCGTCTCGTGTTTGTCTCATTTAATAATAATAATAACAACAACAACAACAATATAATAATAATAATAATAATAATAATAATAATAATAATAATAATAATAATAATAATAATAATAATAATAATAATAATAATAATAATAATAATAATAATAATAATAATAATGTTTTTCTCGTCTCGTGTGATTGTGTTGTCTCGTTTCACCTCGTGTTGTCTCGTCTTGTGTTGTCTCATTGCATGTCTCGTCTCAACTAATCTTGCCTCGTCTTGCGTCATATCGTCTTGTCTCGTCTCAATCCGTCTTGCCTCGTCTCGCCCTGCCTCTCATGTCTTGAGTAACTTCACCATCTTTGCTTCAGCCTGCCCGAGCTCCCTGCTGCAGTCTGCCTTCACGATCTACCCCAACAGCGTTCTCTTGGGCTGGGACATCAGACTGGCCGGAGTCAGTAAGTCGCAGCAGCAGTGTGAGTCCCTCTGCCTGGCCGAGCCTGCCTGCCGTAGCATCGACCTGTACACCACCGGGGACTGCTATCTCCAGGCCTACACTGCTCGAGACTATCCAGGCTCGTGGGACACCAACGCCCTTTTCGACTGCAGCCTCAGGCACTGCGCTTGAGCAGCCTCAGGCACTGCGCTTGAGTTGTGGAGAAAAAAATAGTTACCCCTTCACTGGCGTGACGAATGGGGCACCAGCCAAACTGCAAGAGGCATAGATCCTCATGAGCCCCCGCGGCCGCGGGGGCTCATGAGGATCTATATGCCTCTTGCATGAGACCGCTTTCGTGTCCATGTTCCTTGGACGGCTAGGGAGGTAGGGGACTTTTGATTAACTCATTCAGCCCGGCGCACATATTTCCCAAATTTTGGAGGCGTCATCTAACGACTAAGCACCTGTTGCAGGAGATGGATCGACCATGATAATTCAAGGGTAGTGCCAGATTAGCTTGGCGCCAACAGGCGCCAAGCTAATCTGGCACTACCCTTGAATTATCATGGTCGATCCATCTCCTGTTGTAGTGCGTCAGGGCTGAATGGGTTAATAATGGATTCGAAAACTCAGTCTGCGGCCACCGGCAGTGAAGGGGTTAAATGAAGAAAGCTGCCACACTCTTCGGAATAACAAGCACAAAACTGTTCTACGCTTGTCCTTAGGTCTGGATGTGCTGTGCTTGTCAGGCTCCTCTGAAACATGCCTCTTTCTTTGTTGTATTTGTTACGTTTTACAAGTTTTTGCAGTCATGGTTTTTGTGCTGTATTTAGTTTGATTTATGAGCCTTGCGTTAACCTCCTTGTGCACGTAGGCACCAGTACTTTATCTACTTGTGCATGCAGGCACCAGTACTTTATCCACTTGTGCATGTAGGCACCAGTACTTTATCTAGTCCTGATGGTTGCACGCATAAACCAACCACTTAAGTGTTAGTGGGCATTTGAAACTTCTTCTTCTTCACGTTGAAACGCTTGATAACCGTTCTGCGAGAGAAGCACAGATATAAATCGTTTCATCAAGACGCACAGAATCTCAAGAACCCCATGCGAATGCTGGGGCTCGTGAGGATCTGTGCCTCTTGTAGCAGGGTAATGTGTTCTGTGGCTCGGCGGTGTAACGGTTAAAGCTGCAAATTGTGTCTCTGAAACTATGGCAATGTCAAAGCCAAGCAACCCCATTCATGCAAGAAAGACTGATAAATCTGAATATGGCAAGCAAGAGGCAAAAAGCATCTTGAGGTTCATTGCCTCTAGTAGTTGGATGTGTTCGTGTTTTCCCAGCAGTGTAGTCCAGTCAATTTACATGAAATGAGGTCCAAAGTTCGGACTAATTCCTTTAAAAACATTGCTTGTTGAAACGCTACCTAGATCAGTACAGAGAAAAAAACACATACAAAAAGTCCGGATGAATCCATCCTGTTTAAGACTTGATTTTATGTAGTTATCTGTTTGTGACAATACTCAGGACACAAACACTAAGTAGCTGCTCCAAACCCTGTCATGTTGCATGTCAAATGAAAGCTTTTCAACTGAATAATTTGAAAATGAATATCAAAGTCTGATTCATGCAGAACAGAAGGAAATATTGTTGATGTGTGTGTCAGTAAAGATGTGTTTGACATCGCACACTATATGATGCAATGGCCTTTTTTCGATCGGCCGTGCACACTTGAGCGACACAAGTCAGTCTGAATTTGTATGTCTATTTCATGTGTGCTTCGTAGACGCTTTGCTTTGAATTGCCGGTACTCCTCATCGTCAGCGGACCAAACCGTGAAGATCATGAAAATTCAGCCGTGTAGCGTTCTGCTGCACGTATCTCGATCTCCGTTTAAACCCTATCCCCCGTATTGGCTAGGGATTAGTAGGCTTTCCTACTGACTTGTGTTAGCAAGTCGTTGGCTCACTTTCGGAATGGTGCTCGCATAATGGTCCTAGCATTTGTGAGGTTCAGCTTTCGTGTTGGACAATTTTACTTCAATACGCCATATTTTTTCCCTCTTCCCTTCCTCCTTTTATTTCTCCACTCTCCTTCTCCCCCTGTTTTCAGGGTGCCGTGTAGTTACCCTTTTGCCATAACGTCAAAGGCGTGTAGAACTTTGTTCAGTGTCTGTGTTCTTTTTTTAACACTGTGAGTACGTATCACAGGTTTTCTGTGGATTTATTGAACTTAATCAGTTGACTGTTTTTTTAGGGTGAACTCGTATGGTTCATTGCGTTTGCAGTCCCTGGTTTTCGGTGCCAACAGAGTCAACAGAGTAAGGGGGTAGGTTTGCCCCGTTCTCTTCTATCGCGGAATTCTGTGGATTTACGGAACTTTTTTAAGTTCGTTGGTTCTGAGGTGAACTGGTATGGTTCTTTGCGTTTTCATTTGTGGTTTTGTGCTTTAGCCAAGCAAAGCAGTGCTAGTGTTGTGACGAGGAAGGTTGTGTGTGCAATCTTTCACGGCGTGGCAACGAAGTGAGGAGAAGACCTTGACCGGCTTTAGTAAAATGACTGAACTTGAGAGGTCACGTGGTCTGTAGTCCTGAGGCTGGCTGTGTAGTTGCAGTGCAAGTCCTGTCCCTTCCGTCGTCTGAACAGAAATAGTTATATATTTGGAGTCGCGATGGGTAGTGTAAGATCTCTCGTGTCCTTTTTTTTATTTAAAAAAACCCTATATAGGTGGATTCTTCTTTGGGTGACAATGTTCTGCCAGTTTATCTGTTTGGGACATGATGCACAAAATTAGCTTCGCAAAGCACAATTAACAAGAAAATTAAATATAGATTGTACAAATTTAGTTTTTGGTTATATTTGTGCGCATGCGTGCTTGAAATGAGTTCCGGTTATGCTCGAATGGCTTGGCGATGGATGTACATAACTGTGCTTTTCAGCTAGGTTTATCCTGGGTATTTTCCGCGTCAAGTCTTTGGCATCTTGCGGTAAAACAATAGTCCAAGTAACCACGGCGCACACCCGTCTCCGCCGCAAAGATATGGTACCTCACACCAGCGGAAACGCTCGACAAAATGTGGATTTGTTTTTCCTAGAGTCTCGATTTTTCAGACTTTTAAAAAATTATTTACAGAGGAAACATTGAGAAGTAATATGCACCAACAAACACTTTTGACTCTTTCGCGACGTACCGCATCCGGATTCGCGGCGTAAAGCCGCGAATCCGGATAGTGCGGCACGTCTCGAAAGAGTTAAAGGAGGTAGTCCGATTTAATTAGCTTTAGTAGGCTAATGAACGGGTTAACAAATGGCGAGAGTTCCTTTTAAAGCGACCTACTCCTGGCAGTAAAGAGTTAATAGTTAGCAATATCTCTTATATAAATGTAGGTCTTACGATAATGCCGGACGGGACTAACATGACTTAAATGATGAAGTTTGAATGTCGTAAAATGAAAAACTTTTCTGCTCTTCTCCCCTTTTGTACGCAGGAGAGTTCCTTCCGTTACGCCCAAAACAAGGCAATGGAAAACCTCTGGTATGTGTGCTTACTCTCATGGATTGTGAAAAGAAGGGTAGAAAGGTCGTGGTTGAGGCACGACAACATTGATAACCCACGGCGTTGTCTCGTCGAATTTTGCAATGAAAGCCTGCCGTTCAGCATACCGCTTTAACTCATTCGCGGACATCCGCATCCGGATGCGCGACATAAGCCGCGCATCCGGAGACGGCTGGCCGCGAATGAGTTAAAATATAAGAAAAAAAAAAAAAAACCCCAAACAAAACCCAAACGATTAAAGGTAAATTTCAACTTGCGTAATTATTATCTTCTTGAATTTTGTGTCGATTCGCAATCTCAGTTTTAACTCCTATACTAAGGCCATAATACGGTGGTCCTTCAAAAGAATGTGGACACCAAGTTTTTGTGTGTGTGTGCCGCGAGACGGCATAAATCCTCATGAGCCCCCGCAGTTGCGGGGGCTCATG
>BTPG01000003.1:87017577-87047577 GCA_036245525.1 Semisulcospira habei
ATTTTCAAAACCCAAGGAACAGTACGCTCTGGTCCATCTTCAGTTGAACAGAGTTGAACGTCTTTCGTCTCAGTGTCGTAGGAACCTGCCACCAGTTACAGGAAACCAGATGCGTCTGCCAACCAACTGGCCCTCTTGCATTGCAGCGAGACTTAGTTTTGGTTTGCGTGGGGCTAAGAATAGCTGGAAACAAAGCCATGGGGACTATGGGAGGCAGGTGCTGGCTATAGAAAGTGACGTGCAACTCGCCCCTTCTTCTTCTTCTTGTCTGTCTGTCTGTCTGCCTCTCTCTCTCTCTCTCTCTCTCTCTCTCTCTCTCTCTCTCTCTCTCTCTCTCTCCCCACACACACACACACACACTGTCGTCTATATAAATCTGACTGTACTTATGAGCTTCCAGAGTCTGTAGACATGCTCGATTGACCTGTGTGACTTATTAGCTAAGAATACTTTTAAACTGTTACATCATGTTTTAACTCATTCCGCCCCGACACACCACAGCAAGACATGGATTGAGCTAGATAGTTCAAGGGTGGTGCCAGAATAGCTTGGCGCCCATGGGCGCCAAGCTATTCTGGCACCATCCTTGAACTATCATGCTCGATCTGTCTCTCGAATTGTAATACTTTCATTCAGAACTTCAGATTTGGGGGATTTCGGTCCTGGGGCAGAATGTGTTAAGACCGTTCTCTTAGTCTGGACTAACAGACTTTACCCTTCCCGCCGTGAGATGGCTTTAGTCGCCTGCTCGGCGTTAAAACAATAACTATCTATCTATCTATCTATCTATCTATCTATCTATCTATCTATCTATCTATCTATCTATCTATCTATCTATCTATCTATCTATCTATCTATCTATCTATCTATCTATCTATCTATCTATCTATCTATCTATCTATCTATCTATCTATCTATCTCCCGTAGTCTTGCCGACCGTTGGGGCACCACTGATGCCTTAACAACCAGCTCCCACTATTCCTCTCTGTTCTCTGCCATTCTCAGCGTATCGCCCATCTTCAGTCCTGTCCACTCTGAGATATTGTCCTCCCATCTTTTCCTCTGTCTTCCTCTTCTTCGTCCTCCTTGCACAGTGCCTTGCAGGATTGTTTTGGCAAGCCCTGCTGAACGCGTGACATGCCCATACCACTTCAGTTTGCGTTTTCTCACAATGGCTAATAAGTCTTCATAGGGCCCGATGGCTTGCCTGATTCTGCTTCCCACTTCCTCGTTTGTGATGTGATCTCTGTATGAGATGCCAAGCAGCCTTCGAAAACATCTCATTTCAGTGGCTTGTATCCTCTTTTCTAGGTCTACCCCACCCGGGTCTGCCCTGGGGGACTTGGGTGGGGTTAGGTATTTTTTAGTTCCCAGGGTCACCCTGGTCAGCCCCACAGGGTGGGTTTTTCTCTCTATTCTGGGGCATGTGTTTCTGTCTACCCTTTGTCCATTCACCTGTATTTGCCTTTTTAAAACTCTCCCTACTGTCTGCACTGCCTGTAGCTCTTGATATTGGATGTGTGATGCTAAATGGTCTTGGCTTTATTTAGCCCTTGTGTTAGGTTTATTTAACGTATTTGACCGGCTGGCGACATACATTCAATGTTCTGTTTATTTTATTTTTTTTCACAAGCAGTGCAGGCACGTCCTGAGAAAGCCTTGTTGCTGTCGGGACGTTAAGCAATGTACAATCAATCATTTTCTAGGTCTGCTGTGAGGGTCCATGACTCGCAGGCATACAAGAACACTGAGATGACTAAGGAGCGCATCAGTCTGATCTTGGAGCAGAGTGTGATGTTTCTGTCCTTCCATTTTTATGGTCTTCAATCTTGTCAGTGCCGTTGTTGTCTGCGCAATCCTGGACAGTATTTCTGGTTTTGATCCCTCATATGTCACATAGGCTCCTAAGTATTTGAATTTCTTAACTGTTTTCAGTTTTTGGCCTCCAACCATGATTTCAGTGCCAATGCCACTGGCGTTATTGGTCATTAGTTTGGTCTTTTCTGCACTGATTTCCATCCCATATGCAATGGCTGTACTATCCAGCTTTTCCCACCAGCTGGGCTAGCTCCTTCTCTGTTCCTGCAAGGCCATCAATGTCGTCCGCAAAGCGCAAGTTCGTGATTGTTCTGCCTCCAATACTGACAGTTCCTTCATGATCTTTCAGAGCGTCCGTCATGATTCTTTCCAGGAAGATGTTGAAAAGAGTAGGTGAGAGCAAGCAGCCTTGTCTGACTCCAGCTGTGGTCCTAAACCAGTTTCCTATTTTGCCGTTGAAGCAGACTGCGCTAGTGACCTTGTTGTAAAGGTTTGCTATGACTTTGATCAGGTTGGCATTGATGTTGTATAGCTTCATGGTGGACCAAAGGGCTGCATGCCACACCCTGTCAAACGCTTTCTTAAAATCCACAAAGACATGATAGAGGTCCTGCTGGTGCTGGAGGTATCTCTCACATAGAACTCTCAGGTTGAAGATCTGCTCAGTTGTGCTGCGCCATGGTCTGAAGGCTGCCTGTTCCTCAGCTATGATTTCCTCTGCCTGTGGCTTCAGCCTGTTCAGTAGGATCTTTAACATGACTTTGCTTGGGTGGGATATAAGACTGATCGTGCGATAGTTATGGCATTGATGTAAGTTACCTTTTCTGCCAGATCTTATTGCAGATTGTTAGTAAGGCGCTTATCGTGTCTTCTCCCCCTTCTTGGACTAGCTCTGCAGGGATGCTGCCTTCCCTTTTTTCAGCGACTTCACTGCAACCTTTACTTCTTCTCGGAGGATGGGATAGTTGCCATTGTTGGTCACGGGTGGGTTGACAAGTATGCCTGGGTCCCCTGTAGCTCGGTGGTTGTACAAATCTGAGCAGTACTCTGTCCATCTCTTCAGTATGTCTTGGTCTTCCGTAAGACAGTTCCCTTCACTATCTTGAATGATCGAGGAGCGTCCTTGTTTTACACTGGTCAGGTCTTTCACCAGCTGGTATGCTTTTTTTGCTATTATTTTTGTTCAGATTTTCTTCTACGTGTTTACACTGATCTTCAATCCACTTATTCTTTGCCTTTTTCATGCTTTTCTTGATAGCCTGGTTAATTTCCCTGTATTGTTTAGCTCCTTCTACCTCTGATTTCTTTTTGTTTAATTCTCGATTATGTGACAAGCGTCGAGAATTAAAGAAAAAGAATAACTAACTAACATAATTCACTGCTGCTTTTTATTTAAATTTTTTTTTTAAAACTAAATAACTCTTTCCTCTGCCCTTCCTTTGCATCGTCTCACCCAGTTGGTGGGTGCCGCTGACCTGCCAAAAAGACAGTCCATGTTCTGAGTCTTGGTTAATAAGGAAACGAGAGACCGAAACCCTGCTGACCTGGTTATCAAATCATTGTTTCGTCCACAGACGTGGGATAATCGTTGTGTCATTGGTCATCCCTACAACACAGGTAGTGGGGAATTCTCACCACCGGCATTGGTTCATCGTTGCGTAACTGGTCACGTTTTCAGGAGATCACTTTGTGAGCCTGACAGAAGTACGAATGATTTCGTCAAGTCCCCTAGGGTCCCCGCCCTTCAGTAGACTCAAAGGTCCCAGCAAGAGGCCATAGATCCTCATGAGCCCCCGCAGTCGCGGGGGCTCATGTGGATATATGCCTCTTGCAGTAGTGTGGTGTTGGTTTTCTTTCTCGGCAGTGAAGGGGTTAATAGAGGTGATCGATTACTGACGAGGCAATGATCATCCCATACCTGGCATTGAAATCCACCTGCCGTCAATCTATCTCCCCACTTACCCTCCGGTGAGACCGAAGGTGATCATGTCCCGTGAATGTCTATAGTAGGTCACGCTGACCTCGACCACGTTGCTGCTGACGCCAGCCAGGTTTCCTATCTCTGTGTGGGACCAGGGGGGTTTTCGCATAATAGTTCCGATCCTGCGTGTCTGCAACAATAGACCGACCCACTTTTGGCCTGAAATATCGCCCAAATAGCGCGCGCAAGAGCCCCTTGACCAATCAGGACGATGCACAACCATGTGCTTCCGGATGGCACGCCAACCTCCGGCATAACAAATCGAATTCGTTGCTAGACGCGTCTGTATTCTCGGTTCTTTTAACAGGTTTTGGCGTTACTGGAAAGTACTGTTGTTTTGGGGTATGTAAGTCATAGTCCCGATACCCTGATCGATATGCAGATGTGTAGTTTTTCCATTCCCGAAGCTTTCCACTCACGACTGCAGACGCGAAAGAGTGGATTTAAAGCTTGGGGTCGGCCACAAAATCAATGGAACCCTGAAGGATTCACACGCATAGAGTTCACACAGGGTTTCTGCATTGTACTGTCTTGTCAGCGGTTTGTCGGGTGTAACTGCAGTAGTTCGTGCATTCCGGATTGCAGCAATTAGCAAGGAGTTTTAGGGAGAGCTCAGTCTAAGAGAGCTATAGATTATTCAGTACGTGCTATTCTGTCAGTTAGGTCGGAAGTATGTCAGATACCTAGCAGTATTCCAAAACTCTGAGACCTAGATTTCAGGTATTTTTTTTAATATGTATTATCGATAGCTACTGAATTAAAGGTAGTATGCGTTAGCAAGATTTATTTGGGTTGTGTAGCGTTGATTTAGTTCAGTTATGTCGGTTTAGAATTTGTTGAGATAACCGGTGATTTTTCCTATGTTGTTATTTACCGAGATGGATAACTAAAGAATGTGAGGTGTGTATGCCTAAGTCGTTTATCAAGGTAGTACGTGGTTGTGTAAAGTATAGTCTTTTCCTATGTACGAACCAATGTATGGCGCGTACGTCATGTTATAGTCTGTTTCAGTGTAGTGACTGAGTTATGGTGTGTTGCGAATATAGTCTGTTTTATGAAGAACGAGTGTGTAATGTACCTCATATCATCCAATATGTGTGTGTTAAGCAAGTGTTATGATATTAAAACTTTATGTACAAAGTTCTTGTCCGGAGTAAGTGACGCGACGCCGAGACCTCAAGGTCAACAGAGGCTGCCGCTGGTGTCGTGAGGACATTCACCGCTCGGGGAGGGAGAGAAATGGTGCCAAGAAATCAAAGTCAACAGAGGCTGCGCTAGAGGAACGAGTCGAGAGGACGTCCACAGTTCTGGGAACGTGGGACTGCTACAGGAACGCGTGACTCGAGAAACTACGCGCCTAGACTTGGAGAAACGTGCGAATGATACAGCGAACAGGTTGGATAATGAGGACGTACTTAACCTGGCTTTTACGATATTGTGTGTGGATGTGAGGGTGATGTGGTTGTGTGGAAAAGTGTGTATTTTGTAAAGAGTATTTTGAGTTCGTTTGATGTTATTTAATTGAGTAAAAGGAGCCACGGAGAGAAAAGAATGAGGTTTTACGTTTATACTGCACGACTGCGTCCGACTGTGAATTAGTGTTGTTGTGTATGTGCCCCTTGCGTTTGTGAGTCTGTGCGTAGACCGAGGGAAAGTCTGCCTACGTTACAATCACTAAATTTCTGCTTTTCCGTGTTCCACCATATTTCTCATAGTCTGACTTGATCGCCTTTATTTACATTTGGTTTGCTAAATTGGAACGTAGATCTCTCAGTTGAGTGTGCAGCATTTGCGCATATACGCTGACCCCGAATGGTTGGTGTAAGAGACGCCTCGGTGATCTAAACAGACGAGCGTTATCAGCAGTTTTTCAGAGAGTTTTTGTTTTCTTTTTATTTTGTTCTTGTTGCTAGTGGTTGGTGTGCACAGAGAAAAGTGTACTATGCCTGCACGAATATTTACTTTAGAGACTAGGTATGGCCACATGTAGGTAGGATCACCCATAATTTCATACAGTAAACACACAACAAGATGGGATGAACCATAACCCACAAAGTCCCTTCTATATAATAGCTGTCTTCGCTGTAAAGGGTCTCTACCTTTTGTCTTTGACTTGATTCTGATGTTGTAATATCTACTTTTGAAAAAGCCTTGCAGATGTGCCAATGCGCCATAGTGAACTGTATATGGGGCGCGCGCAGTGTATACCGTCATTTGTCATGACGTATTTTTTTTTTCGTTTTTACTTAATTTTATATTTAACGTGATATGAGTTTCGCTTTTGCTTCAAGACTTTGGGAAACGGTGACAAAACAAAAATTTCACTGTACAATTTCAGTCTTGCTATAATTTGTGTGAAAGCAGGTTGACTTTACCTAGGTACATGCTATATCAAGTACACCTGCATGCTCTTCTGAAAGCACGTCGATGTGTGTATGTAAGTGCGTGCGTGCATGCCCGCGCTCTAAACACCCACAAGAGGCATAGATGTGCATGGGGTGGTAGTGGGGTGGGGTGGTATGGTGTTGTGTGGTGGTGTGTGGTTGGTGTTGGTGGTGTTGGTGTTGTCGGTTGTTGTGTTATTGCATTAGTCCGTACATGTAATCAGATGTAGTCAGAAAAGAAAGATTTGGTTATTCCCCATTTCTACAATCAGTTCTTTGTTTTCTGACGACACGTACAGTGCAGACACACCAAGTGCGGGCTTCACAGAACGAACCTGTCGCGGCATCATGCCACAGGACGAGCAATGCACCTAGAGCAAACAACACAGACTTCATGGCTTCACGTTCAGTTAGATGCATTGCAGCTGGAGCTGCAAGAATTTTGCCGTTATTCACCTGTTAGAAGCCATGGTAACGGTGACGTGTGCCAAACGTCATGGCTTTGTGGTAGGGTCGGATAAGAGACGATAATAACTTATTTGCTTTGACGCATTCGAGACAAACGGCATCCGAATACACCGCTTAAAGGCGGCAACCCATAATCACGAATCCGATACGAAAGCGATCCAAATCCGAAGCGGGTCAGAAACAGAAAAATAAGTGCAAGTCCTTTTCATGTTTGTGTGTTTCCATATGCTCGATGCGATAAACAAATTCCCATCAGGCTTTGAACGAAAATGACGCAACTTTTGAAGGAAGATTGCATAACCGTATTGGGTTCGGATAATGTTCGTATCGGATTCGTGCTTATGGAAACGTAGATTAAAGCTTTATTTATCACATCGGACATATGGAAACACACAAACATAAAAAGGACTTTGCACGATTTTTGTTGTTGTTTCGGACCCGCTTCGGATTCGTATCGTTTCGTATCGGATTTGTGTCTATGGGTAGCCGCCTTTAGCCGCATATTCGGATTTGTGTCTATGGGTAGCCGCCTTTAGCCGCATATTCGGATTTGTGTCTATGGGTAGCCGCCTTTAGCCGCATATTCGGATTTGTGTCTATGGGTAGCCGCCTTTAGCCGCATATTCGGATTTGTGTCTATGGGTAGCCGCCTTTAGCCGCATATTCGGATTTGTGTCTATGGGTAGCCGCCTTTAGCCGCATATTCGGATGACTTTAGTCTAGAATGCATCAACTCATTCAGCTCGACGCACGTATTTCCCAAATTTTGGAAGCGTCATCTAACGACTATGCACCTGTTGCAGGAGATGGATCGACCATGATAATTCAAGGGTAGTGTCAGATTAGCTTGGCGCCGACAGGCGCCAAGCTAATCTGGCACTACCCTTGAATTATCATGGTCGACCCATCTCCTGCTGTAGGGCGTCAGGGTTGAATGGATTAAGCAGCATGAGCATTGATATTATTATTATTATTATTATTATTATTATTATTATTATTATTATTATTATTATTATTATTATTATTATTATTATTAGTTTTGCTGGTTTGTAAATTTTGGTTTAGAATGTTAATGTGTGCTTGTTTGTTTTGGGGGAGGAGGAGATTGACTTGTTTTGCATTTGGTTATATTTTGTAAAAATTGATACATTTGATTACGTTTGGTTCGCCGTCGGCGTCCATCTGCAGAAACAGACACACCCACAAACAGTCACCCCCGCACTTAGAGGGGCTTATTCGCCTGCTTGGCTTTAAACCCAAATAACTAACTAACAAACACCTCCTCCCCCCTACCTAATCCCCCCCCCCCCACACACATTGAAACGCAGATATGCACACATGCACACTGAAACACAGACACGTACACACACATTCATGTAGAGAGAGAGAGAGAGAGAGAGAGAGAGAGAGAGAGAGAGAGAGAGAGAGAGAGAGAGAGAGAGAGAGAGAGAGAGAGAGAGAGAGAGAGAGAGAGAGAGAGAGAGAGAGAGAGAGAGAGAGAGAGAGAGATGATGATGATGATGATGAAACTTACTTATCAACGGTAAAAAAGTTTTGACAGAAACAAATCGTCATTTTACAAACTTGAGAGAGAGAGAGAGAGAGAGAGAGAGAGAGAGAGAGAGAGAGAGAGAGAGAGAGAGAGAGAGAGAGAGAGAGAGAGAGAGAGAGAGAGAGAGAGAGAGAATCGATGAATCTTTATTTTACAACGGTGAAGATATTAACACAGTCAGTGACTATATAACATTTCGTACCTGTCGTTGCTAAAACTACGATTAAGTACAAAATATACATAAAACAGGGACATCAAAGCACCGTGATACAAAATATACAGTCCACTAAATACAAACGCACGCATTCACGCACAAGTGCTTGCGCGCGTGCAGACACACACATGCATACACACACAAATACACGCGCATATACACATGATAGTTAGAGTATACACGTACATTCGTGTGTCTACCTCTAACTAGATATTATTATTTGAGTGATGTCAAGTATCTATAAAGACTTGTCTTGAAACGAGATAATGTCGGAGTGGCTTTAACGTCAAGTGGGAGAGAGTTCCACAGTGTGGAACCCGCAAATGACAAAGTGGATTTAAATAAAGCTATTCAGGGTTCTGGAACAATATAAAGACCCTTCATATTCCCATAGCAGGAATGTGATATTTTAAACAGATCTATTAGATATTCTGGAGAGCTATGGTTCCACACTTTAAACATCAGTACCCCTTTGTTAAATTTAAAGTGATTTTATAGAGGTAGGAATCCAGTTTTATTGAGTTTTTCCTGGGTTGTCAAGTGCGGGTCGGGAAGAATTAATTTTGCCATTCTCCTATGTAAAGAATTTAGTCTTTTAAGTGGACATCACTGCAACAATCTCACACCGTCGATGCGTAGTTTATATGTGACATGATGTGTGCATTACTGAACAATATATCTGTAAAATATTTTAATTTCGATAACATAAAGATATTTCTAGAGACCGTTTTTTATACATTGTCAATGTGCATCTGCCACCAGAGCTGATTATCAATTGTGACCCCCAATAGACGATGTTCGGCTACCTGTTCTATGATGTCGTCGTCGAGTGATAGATTAAGCTTTGATGGTTTCAACTGATGCTTTTGGCCTGTTGCAATTATCATAGATTTTGTTTTAGTAGGATGCAGAATCATAGAATTGACTTCACACCATGCTGCTAAATCATCGAGACTTGTTAAAGGCCGTTTTTCACTAAAATTATGTCTTTGTTAGCTGTGTGGATTGATGTATCATCGGCGAACATACCACACTGCTGCGTAGGTTAGACTTGAAGGTAGGTCATTGATGTAATTACAAAATGAGAGAGAGAGAGAGAGAGAGAGAGAGAGAGAGAGAGAGAGAGAGAGAGAGAGAGAGAGAGAGAGAGAGAGAGAGAGAGATGATGATGATGATGATGATGATGATGAAACTTTATTTATCAACGGTAAAAAGTTTTGACAGAAACAAATCGTCATTTTACAAACTTGCCGTTGCTAACATCTACAACATAAAATAGATTAAAAGATAATAATAATAATAAAGAATTATATTTACACATATTATTTCATGCAACAATAAAATTTAAAAAAATGACACAAAATAATAATAACACTTAACATTCATCTTATACCATACACACACACACACACACACACACACACACACACACACACACACACACACACACACACACACACACACACACACACACACACATACCAACAATATAGATAAATGCATAATTATATTACATGAAAGCATTAACCATCAGGGTTTGTTTAAATGCCCAGTGTTGTTATGTTTGGCTCATCAGGTAATCGAAAAGTTTCGTTTTAAAGATTCCAAGTGAGGCTATAGTCTTCAATTGTGCAGGAATAGTGTTCCATACAAACGGTCCAGAAAAGGATAAACTAGTTTTAAAGAGGTCAATTCTAGGCAGAGGTAGGGGTAAAGTATTGTTCCTTGAGGACCGTTCGCGTTCTTGCTGTGGCACAAATTTGGTGGTTGGGTACTGCGGTGTCATGTTATTTAATATTTTGTGCATGAGGATGCATTTGTTGAAATTAAGTTGTTGACGCAGACCGAGAATGTTTAGATGTCTAAATTTGTCTATGGTAGGAATGGGCCGCGTATCTATCATTTTGACAGCTCTTTTATATATAGAGTTTAACCTGTTCATGTGAACATCACCACAACGTCCCACACTGTGGAGACATAATCAACGTGAGACTTGATATGGGCATGAAAAATCCGTTACTTGTCTAAGCTGGGACAACAGGAAAGTGTTTTTAGCAATGGTTTTACAGACTGTATTTATATGCGTCTCCCAACATAATTGTTCCTCAACGTGTATTACCAAGAATTTACGCTCTGTGACTTGTTCTATCGGTTTAGCGTTCAGTTGTAAATGTAACGGCTGTGGTCGGCGTTAGTGTTTTTGTCGTGTAGTGATTAAAATACTCTTTGTTTTTCCTGGATGAAGAACCATATGATTCTCTCTACACCAGTCGGAAACCTCGCTGAGACTACTTTGTAAGCTAATGTTAATGTCAGCTGTTTTTTTACCCGAAACATGGAGGCTCGTATCGTCCGCAAACAGGTTGCAATTAACATCAGTGTTAGTAATATGCAAAGGCAAATCATTAATGAATATTATAAATAGAAGAGGTCCCAAGATCGACCCCTGGGGGACACCGTAGTTAACTTGTCCTTGTTTAGAGTATTTTCCATGAGTATATACCTTTTGTTTTCTGTCTTTTAGGTATGATCTAAAAAATGCTATGGCAGTTTCACTTATATGGTATGCTGCTAGCTTCTTTAAGAGAATGTCATGGTCGACAAGATCAAATGCTTTTTGTAGGTCTAAGAAAACAGCTCCAGACATCAGGTTTTTATTTATTGATTCCAGCCAGCTGTCTACAATGTGTGCCAGTGCTGACTGACATGAGTGTTTCGGTCTAAAGCCGGACTGATGAATATTTATGAAATTGCCCTTTTCTAGAAAATCGAGGAGGTGTTTTTGTATGTGTTTTTCAAGTGGCTTTGACAGGGCCGACAAAAGTGAGATAGGACGGTAGTTATTGACATCTTCAAGATCTTTTGATTTAGGGATTGGAATTACCTTGGCCTCTTTGAAAATAGTTGGAAACGTGCTGTGTTTTATACAGAGGTTAAAGATATAAGTGAGTGCCTCTACCGTATATGGTAGTGACATTTTCAGAATTTTGTTGTCTATACCATCCATCCCGGTGGACTTTTTGTTCGGCAAGCTAGAGATGAATTTGCCGACTTCAGCGACGGTAATATCAGGAATGATGAATGTCTGCAGTTTATTTTTGGCCTCACAGTATTTTTTCAGTACACTAGGAACTTGGTACTCTGCGTTACTACTTGCAGCTGACTGAGCAAGCGTTTCAGCTGTCGATAGGAAGTGCTTATTTAATATATCAGCTGACAAATGGGATGGTATTTCAGGGGCTGATTTACCCTTTGTTATAACGTTCAGGGCTTTCCACACCGATGCTGTATCTTTTTTGTCCCTAATCATTTACTGGAAGAACAGTTTTTTTGACGATCTCACTAAGTATTTAACACGATTTCGTTGTTTCTTATATTCATCAAACTGTTTTTCTTTCTTAAGTTTGTCTCTAAATGACATGGCCTGTTTGACATCTACTGTTAACCAGGGTGGCAGGGTAGAGTGCTTAAAAGAGAGAGAGAGAGAGAGAGAGAGAGAGAGAGAGAGAGAGAGAGAGAGAGAGAGAGAGAGAGAGAGAGAGAGAGAGAGAGAGAGAGGAGAGAGAGAGATGAGAGAGAGAGAGAGAGAGAGAGAGAGAGAGAGAGAGAGAGAGAGGGAATTACGTCTTATCAAGAGGATTGCGTCAGTGTCTGCCTGGTGATGGAATTGCTTCTCTTTCGTCACCGCCACTGTCTGACCTTTTTCAAAAGTGAAAGTTTTTAACGTTGTAATATATTTTTTTTTTTGGGTCAAAAAAATTCATTTTTACTGAAAAAGTTCAAAGAGTTCATCGCTGGCTTAACAAACTCGTTCAATATCTTTCTTCAAACTATCTTTATCTAAACCCAGAATTTCAAGTAAATATGACAAAATTACAGGACTCTAATCTGGGTCAACCGACTTTCTATAAACGGTCTGTTTTGTCTTCAATGAGACATCCAATTACAATATGCTCCAAGGCTCTCTTAGCAACTCCAATTTCGCCAAGTTTCAAACATGTGCGTAGAAAAATATCGGGGATTCTCGTGTTTACACACACACACACACACACACACACACACACACACACACACACACACACACACACACACACACACACACACACACACACACACACACACACACACACACACACACGCACGCACGCACGCACGCACACACACACACACACACACACACGCACACACACACAAACACACACACACACACACACACACACACACACACACACACACACACTCGCGCGCGCGCGCGTCAACACACACCTGCGCACGTACGGCGCCAAATGTACTTTCAGCAGCGTAAATAGACATTACGTAATTTTTATCGTGTTACTTCCGTTGTCAGAGGTTTAGGCCTGCCCGCCGTTGACATCAAGGACATGCCAGTGAATGCGCCCCACCGCGACTCACGCTAAGAAGTTCCTTCAATAAGTAGAGGAGACTTATGCTTGGCCAATAGTTGTATTCCCAAATAAATGAATTGATTGATTTATTAATTTATAATAAATAAATAATAATAAAAAAAAATAATAAAGGAATAATTAAATAATTAATTATACATTCCAAGTGACGTAAGCTCTCAGCCTGGGCTCTTGCCGCGTTATTGAGGGCCATTCTTGACGTTCCGCCTTATGCTTTATGTCTAGCCTCGATTTCAGACTATGTTCATCCAATAGGACTTCAGTCTCGTCGGCTGAGACCGATTCGTCACTTTCCATGTCTCGTCCTTAGCGTCGATTTCAAATCTAGAGCATCCAAGGGCCAAGAGTAACGTTCCACGTTACTATGGATAAAAAGGAGTTGAACCAAACTGATGTGATGTCATCAGAGAACGTGTCGGTAAGGACCTGGCCGCTTTGCCCGTCAGTCAGCGGGTCTGTGAAGATGGTAGTGGTTCTGGCTTGCTTGTCGATCTTCAAAACCAGTGTGTGTAAATAACAGAACAGACAGAGCGCGTCTTAGATCTTCAGCAATTAACCCCTATTCTGATTACGATCCAACTTCACGTAATGCACATCGGCTGTGCTGTGCTGCGTTGCGTTGCGATGTGATCTCGTGTCAAGTCGACTCGTCTTGTGTAGGTCGTGTGTCGTGTCGTCGTCGTGTCGTTGTCGTGTCGTGTCGTTGCCATTGTCGTTGTCGTTGTCGTGTCGTTGTCGTGTCGGTGTTGTGTTGTGTTGTGGTGTGTTGTGGTGTATTGTGGTGTTTTGTGGTGCGGTGTGGTGTGATGTGTTGTGTTGTGTTGGGTGGTGTGGTGTGTTGTGTTGTGGTGTAGTGTGGTGTGGTGTGGTTGTGTTGTGTTGTGGTGTGTTGTGGTGTGTTGTGTTGTGGTGTGGTGTGGTGTGCTGTGTTGTGTTGTTGTGGTGGTGTGGTGTGTTGTGGTGGTGTGTTGTGGTGGTGTGTTGTGGTGGTGTGTTGTGGTGGTGTGTTGTGGTGGTGTGTTGTGTTGTGTTGTGTGTTGTGTGTTGCGTGTTGCGTGTTGCGTGGTGCGTGGTGAGTGTTGCGTGGTGCGTGTTGCGTGGTGCGTAGTGCGTGGTGCGTTGCGTGTGTTGTGGTGGTGTGGTGTTGTGTTGTTGTGTTGTTGTGTTGTGTTGTGTGTTGTGTGTTGCGTGTAGCGTGTTGCGTGGTGCGTTGCGTGTGTTGTGTGTTGTGGTGGTGTGGTGTTGTTGTGTTGTGTGTTGTGTGTTGTGTATTGTGTTGTGTTGTGTTTTGTACTGTGTTTTGTGCTGTGTTTTGTGCTATGTTGTGTTTTGTGTTGTGTTTTGTGTTGTGTTTTGTGTTGTGTTTTGTGTTGTGCTGTGTGTTGTGTTGTGTGTTGTGTTGTGTTTTGTGTTGTGTTTTGTGTTGTGTTGTGTTTTGTGTTGTGTTTTGTGTTGTGTGTTGTGTGTTGTGTTGTGCTTTGCATTGTGTTGTGTTGTGTGTTGTGTTGTATATTGTGTTGTGTGTTGTGTTGTGTGTTGTGTTGTGTTGTGTGTTGTGTTTTGTGTTGTATTGTGTGTTGTGTTGTGTTGTGTGTTGTGTTGTGTGTTGTGTTGTATTGTGTGTTGTGTTCTGTGTTGTGCTTTGTGTTGTGTTTTGTGTTGTGTTGTGTTTTGTGTTGTGTGTTGTGTTGTGATGTGTTTTGTGTTGTGTTTTGTGTTCTGTTTTGCGTTGTGTTTTGTGTTTGTGTTGTGTTATGTTGTGTTTTGTGTTTTATTGTGTTGTGTTGTTTTGTGTTGTGTGTTTTGTTGTGTTGTTGTGTTGTGTGTTGTGTTTTTGTGTTGTGTTGTGTTGTGTTGTGTTGTGTTGTTGTGTTGTGTTGTGTTGTTGTGTTGTGTTGTGTTGTTTTGTTGTGTTGTTGTGTTGTTCTGGTGTGGTGTTGTGGTGTTTTGTGGTGGTGGTGTGTTGTGTTGTGTTGTGTTGAGTTTGCTGTTGATAACTAATACTTATAATGAATGAATGCGAGATTACAACAACTAGTTCGTGCTAAGATCAATCCAGATCAATTTATTGCAGTGATTTGAACAGGAAAATGCTACAGGAAACATGTGGCCACGTCAGAACGAACGTACACTGATTGATTGATTTACATTGCTTCATGTCCCGACAGCAACAAGACTTTCTCAGGACGTGCCTGCACCTGCACTTCTTGTGAAAAAAACCGTAAACAGAACATTGAATGTATGTCGCCAGCCGTTAAATAAACATAAGACATGGGGCCTACATAAAGCTAAGACCATTTAGCAACACACATCCAGTACCAAGAGCTACAGGGAGCGCAGACAATAGGGAAAGTTTATAAAAGGAAAATACAGGTGAATGGACCAAAGGTAGACAGAAACACATGCCCCAGAATAAATAATAATAATAATAATAATAATAATAATAATAATAATAATAATAATAATAATAATAATAATAATAATAATAATAATAATAATAATAATAATAATAATACATAGTTCTTGTATAGCGCTGTTCTCCAGGAAAACACTGGACTCACTGCGCATGCACAACAGCACACCCTCTCTCTCAGACACACGCACGATTATACACTACTTTAAACCACTCCATTTCTTTCCAACACCTTACATTCACTTCCTCTAGGATCAGAATAAAAGGCAGTCAACAGTTAGCTAAAGATGAGCTAAGTGTTAAATGCCCGACACAAAAGAAAAGTCTTTAAGTGTGCTTTGAACTGTGACAATGTGGGCAGATTCCGCATTTCAGTTGGAAGCGAGTTCCACACACTTGGGGCTAAAAAGGTGAAAGAACGCTCCCCGACAGTTTTTATGTTAAGCTTCGGGATTTTTAAAAGTTTTACACTGGACTGGAACGGAGGGTGCGTGATGGCTGATAAACAGACAGCTTGGCAGAAAGGTACGGCGGGAGAGATCCGTCAAAATGCCGATAGGCGAAAATTGCAATTTTGTACTGGCAGCGGAATTTTACGGGCAGCCAGTGCAGCTGCTTCAGTAGAGGCGTAACGTGGTCTCTCTTTCGTTTCTTCAAGATGAGACGCGCCGCATTGTTTTGAATCATCTGCAAGCGTGAAATCTGATCTGCCGGTAAACCTGCCAGTACATAATTGCAATAATCAAGCCTGGACGTAATGAATGCATTTACAAGTCTTGACGCCGCACTTTCTGTGAGATACGGTCTGAGGGAAGAAATTCTGCGCAGCTCAAGGAAACCAGTTCGGCAGACGTTACTGATATGATCATGCATGGAGAGCGTCGAATCAATCTTCACATCCAGATATTTGACACAGTTCTGGAAGGGAACGCTGCAGCCACCAATGTTTGCGAACTCGCCGTTAATCAGACTAAGGCGAGACTGAGAGCCAACAGACATGACTTCGGTTTTGTCGGTGTTAAGCTTAAGTTTGTTGCTTGTCATCCAGGACAGGACGTCGTCTATACAACACTGTACGCTCATCTTAGCGGAGCTGAAATGGCTAGGCGCGCTACTTCTTGACAATTCAGTATCGTCAGCATACTTGTGAAAATCACACTCATGGGCGGCAATTACATCAGACAGAGGTTGTGAATATAGAGTGAACAAAACAAGCCCTAATACGGAGCCCTGAGGGACTCCACACAACAAAAGACTAGAAGCAGATAGATGGCCATTAACAATAACAGCCTGAGAACGATCCTTAACGTATGAAGTGAACCAGGCCAGGGCAGTACCACGGATGCCAAAGGTCACCTCTAACCTCTTCAGCAAAACAGAATGATCGAGCGTGTCGAATGCTGCACTGAGGTCCAGCAGAGCAATGAGAGAGACAAGTCTCTTGTCTGCCTTCATTAGCAGACCATCCAAGACGCTCAGCACAGCAGTCTCCGTGCTGTGATTCTTTCTATATGCCAACTGATGCATTTCTAACAGACCGTTTCCAGACAAATGGCTTTGTAGCTGTTTCAAAACAACCTTCTCCAAAATCTTTGAAATAAACGGAAGGTTAGACACAGGTCTAAAATGCCTCAAGTCGTTTGGGTCCAGTCTAGTCTTTTACAAGAGTGGTGTCACAACAGCATGTTTAAACTGAGTAGGCATTAACTATGGTGGTAATCAGTGGGAGGAGATCATCGATACACTGTTTTATGAGGGACGTGGGCAAGGGATCAAGCACACAGCTCTTTGTTGGTGACGTCATAATAAGTTCGTGCTCCTGCTCAGTCACTGGCTCGAAACGAGACAGTGAAGGGCCATTATACACACCAAAAGTAGGGGGATCACATGAACACGAATCTAGTTCAGAGCAGATGTGCTTAATCTTATCTGAGAAAAAGTCACAGAAACGTTGAGGAAGGACAAGGCTTGACACATCCGTCGGAACGGGCGTGGTACGGGGCTTGCCCTGCAGCTCACTGAAGACTAAGAAGAGTTGCTTGGACGACGAGCTGGAGTAGATCCTGCCTTGGTAGAACTGTTTCCTGGCAGACTGTATTATCGCTGTTACTTCGGTCCTCACTTTGACGTAGATCTGTCTGTGGACAGTCAGACCAGTCCGTCTCCAATGACGCTCCGCGCGTCTCCGTCGGCGGCGAGCTTCTCTGACGTCATCGGATAACCACGGGGCGGATGGTCGGTCCCTCACCAGCCTGGTGACAAAGGGGGCGTGTCGGTCGAGCACCTGTCGAAGCCCGTTGTTGTAGGCGTCCACGAGCTGCTCAGGCTCCAATGTAGGTGACTGACACAAATCTGTAGCTGCTGCCATCTCCTTTACCTGGGCCTGAAAGTCAGCGGACGAAATATTGCGAACGTTTCGTGACGTAACGAGTCGTTTACGGGGGCGAGGTCTGGTAACTGCAATAGTGCAAGCGACGACACTGTGGTCAGAAAGACCAGGATAGTCCTGCACTGCTTTAAGAGACAACATGCTGCCCTCGCTACGGACCACCGCCCAGTCAAGTGTGTGGCCGCGCTTATGTGTAGGGACGCCAATAAGCTGTGCCAGATTGTGATCGCTCAGCATAGTCTTCAGACGGCTCACCTGACAGTCAGTACTGTCATCAAAATGGAAGTTAAAGTCGCATAGGATGGAGAAATCGCAACACAAGTTCACGTATCCGGACAACAGCTCCGGGAATTCCCGAAGAAAAATGGAATCAGTCAGCCGGTTTATAGGCGCCTACTCGGCGGCGGCCAGTAGAGACCCACAAGGGTGATGGAGGTAAGCTCAACAGCCTCCATCGATGTAAATCCAAGTGGTCTTAAAGAAACGTTGCAAGAAAGAGCTGACCTGATGACAAAACCGATGCCACATCCTCTCGATCCAGTGCGGAATAGAGGGGAAATAGAGGGGGAAACCCACCCTGTGGGGCTGAAGTCCTATTGGATGAAGTCCTGTGGGGCTGACCAG
The DNA here is from genome assembly GCA_036245525.1 of Semisulcospira habei. Taxonomy (NCBI): domain Eukaryota; kingdom Metazoa; phylum Mollusca; class Gastropoda; family Semisulcospiridae; genus Semisulcospira; species Semisulcospira habei. The sequence continues at coordinate 87,035,845 of BTPG01000003.1, forward strand.
GGTGACCCTGGGAACTAAAAAGTAGTTAACCCCGCCCAAGCTCTCCAGGGCGGACCTGGGTGGGGATCGAACGTACACTGAAAGTTAACTAAAAACGGATATTATCTTAACAAAAGAGGAAAACCCACAATTCCCTTCTATTTGAGAGCTGTATTTGACCTGATTCTCATGTTGAAATATCTCCTATTGAAATGCCTCCCAGATGTGCCAATGCGTCAGTGAGCTATATAAGGGGCACAGTGCGTTCGCGTCACTGGTTTGGTAATTTTTCATGAGGTTTAAAAAAAAATTATGAGAGAGAGAGAGAGAGAGAGAGAGAGAGAGAGAGAGAGAGAGAGAGAGAGAGAGAGAGAGAGAGAGAGAGAGAGAGAGAGAGAGAGAGAGAGAGAGAATTACGTCATATATAACAATACAATACAATACAATAATACTTTATTAATCCCTCATGGGGAAATTCACATTTTTTGCCACCTGACAGGTGCTGCTTACATTCACTCACTCACTCATTCCACAAATTACAATAACAAAGCTACACAATGGACAATGACTCGGGACGGGTGAAGCCCGTCACCAAGGCATCTAATGGCCAGCGCCAGTGGCCTCATCCCGACCCGAACCTCCCTGACAAAAACAGAATGCTAAGACAACCCTATGTCTCCTGAACACACTATTATAATGTTCTTTATTAAGTTCCTACTTGGCTAAAACTAGTACATAAAACAAGTTAACAACAGAAACAAAATACCCGCGTTGATACGGAGATGATCTCCGATCTAGGCCACATAAAACTGAACAACGGTCAAACAGCACCTGGGGGCCCGTCGCCGCCATAGTACAGCGCCGGTGTTTAGACAGTCGCTCCGGCATAAACAGTCACCACCTTAATTATACTGAACTTAACTAGTATATAACTTCATATTCATTTTAAAAACAAACGTAATCGGAACTACATCATTAACGTGAAAGCAGTCCGATGGTTTCTAAAAAAGTACACACGCGGCTGTTCAGTAAGAAACACAGTCACTGCGTCTGGGAGGTGTCTGTCATTGCATCATTCGGCTGGAATGTGGGGCCTGAAGCTTGCTGGTACTGGCTTCGTTGAGTGCACTAGGCTAGCGCAGGCCGTAATATCGAGCGTGGCGTGCCGGAACAAGAGCCACTCCTGAGATGAAATGATGAAAGGGGAGGAAAGCACGTTGGGTGTCTTGCCACAGCATAGCGCGCGCTGTTCTTCTGATATCCGCTTGGTACAACAAGAATCAGCGTGTATCAACTCCCAGCATAGCGCCGGGCACAGCGGAGAAAAATATGAAATCCAATTAACTGTCACAGCACATCAAATTTACAAAAGTCATCAAAAAGAAATACCGGTCGTGATGCAGCATTGCAGGGCCTGACATCATCAAACGAAGGTACAATGGCTAGAATTCTGTCGGTGGCGACCATTTCTGCCGGAGCGGGCGGCCAGGAGGTGTTACATGGCCGCCATCTTGTCATGATTCATCTAGAGGATTGCGTCAGTGTCTGCCTGGTGATGGAATTGCTTCTCTTACGTCACCGCCACTGCCGTCTGACCTTCTTCAGAAGTCAAGGTTTTTAAACGTTTTAATTTTTGGGGGTCAAAAGAATTAATTTTTACTGAAAAATTAAAGAGTATTAAGCTGGCTTAACAAACTCGTTCAATATCTTTCTCCAAACTATCTTTATCCAAATTCAGAATTTCAAGTAAATATGACAAAACTACAGGACTCTAATCTGAGTCAACCGACTTTCAATAAACGGTCTGTATTGTCTTCAGTGACATCCAATTGCAATATGCTCGGAGGCTTTCTTAGCCACTCCAATTTCGACAAGTTTCAAACATGTGCGTAGAAAAATATCAGGGATTCTCGTGTTTACACACACACACACACACACACACACACACACACACACACACACACACACACACACACACACACACACACACACACACACACACACACACACACGCACGCACGCACGCAAGCACGCACGCACGCACGCACACCCCCCCCCCCCACACACACACACACGCACGCACGCACGCACGCAAGCACGCACGCACGTACGCACGCACGCACACGGCGCCAAACGTACTTTCAGCAGCGTAACTAGATAATGCGTAATTGTTATCGTGTTACTTCAGTTGTCAGAGGTTTAGGCCTGCCCGCCATTGACATCATGGACATGCCATTGAATTCGCCCCACCGCGACCCACGCTAAGAAGTCCCTTCAAAAAGTAGAAGAGACTTATGCTTGGCCAATAGTTGTATTTTCAATGAATGAATTGATTGACTGATTAATTTATAATAAATAAATAAATTTAAAATAAAAATGAATTAATAAAGGAATAATTAAATAGTTAGTTGTACATCCCAAGTGCCGTAAGCTCTCAGCCTGGGCTCTTGCCGCGTTATTGAGGGCCATTCGTGACGTTCCGCCTTATGCATTATGTTTAGCCTCGATTTCAGACTATGTTCATCCAATATGACTTCAGTCTCGTCGGCTGAGACCAATTCGTCACGTTCCATGTCTCGTCCGTAGCGTCGATTTCAAATCTAGAGCATCCAAGGGCCATGAGTAACGCTCCACGTTACTTCAGATAGAAAGGAGGCGAACCAAATTGATGTGATGTCACCAGAGAACGTGTCGGTCACGACATGGTTGCCTTGCACGTAATTCTGCGAATTGCTGGAGATGGTAATGGTTCTGGCTTGCTTGTCGATCTTTAGAACCAGTGTCCTGCAAATAACAGAACGGACAGAGCGCGTCTTATGATCTTCAGCAATATCTTGTGACCGTGGAAATCTTTTGTGCATGCTTTTTTTACGCATCCAATACTTTTTTTTTAATCTAGCCCGCTGAGTCCTGGTGATATTCGGAGTGTAGACAGTAGAATCTTTACGTTTATCAACAACACTCCGAGGCTGATTTGGTAAAAATTGCTTATTGTCTTACGAAGGCTATACATTACAGATTAGGAGATAGATCAACTGTTTTAGCTCAAGGATGGTTCCAGAATAGCTTGGCGCCTTAGGCGCCAAGCTATTCTGGCACCAGCCTTGAACTATCATAGTACAATTTATTTCAAGCAAAAGTGTATCAGGATGAAAAGGGTTAAGAAGAAGTCAAAATATATGCGCGTAAAGAAATATGCCGTGCCCTAACTATGCTGTGCCCTCTGCTGTGATACTGCACAACTTACTTGTCAGTGCGGCATTCTGCAGCGTTTGTTAGCGCGGGCACGGCTTTTACAGCCAAGACTGTCCCATTGCTTTCTACGTTGTAAATCTGGATGCCTTTGCAAGTTATGAAGAACACAACACGTCTGTGTCTGGAACAAAAAAAGGTTTTGATCTCTGTCAGCGGCGGACCCGTCGAGAGAAGGGGATCCACGGATTTGGGCTTGTCTGTCATCTCGTCGCGTCATTTTAGAGAGCAACATTTGTAGTTGATCCCCCCCCCCCCACCTTCACCGCCCAGAGAAAAATGGACATTACACTACTTTAAGTGGTATAGATTCTCATGATCCCCTGCAATTGCGGGGGCTCATGAGGATCTATGCCTTTTGTCGAAACCACTTTGTATCCATTGTTCATCGGACGGCTGGAGCTCTTTCACGTTGAACTGAGTTAGTTAATTCTTAACTCATTCTGCTCGTGACGGACCACAGCAAGACATGGCTCGACCATGATAGTTCAAGGGTGGTGGCAGAATAGCTTGGCGCCTATAGGCGCCAAGCTATTCTGCCACCACCCTTGAACTATCATGGTGGATCTGTCTCCTGAATTGTAATGCAGTCCTAGGAGGATAACTCCAAAACGTGGGTATTGCTACCCCGGCCACAATGAGTTAATGAGTGACGCCGGGCAGGCGACTAAGGCCATCTCACGGCGGGTGTTGCATTGACACAGACTTCAGACGGACAATATTCGTGATCTTTCTGTAAAGGTCAGTTTTCAAGCCATTGTGATTCTGCAGTAAAATAGGGGGGAAAAATTGGAATGTGTCAGCATGACCCATTTTGAAAAGACAAGAAACACTACGCTCTGGATCGTAGACCCATCTTTAGTTGAACAGAGTTGAACGTCTTTCGTCTGAGTTTGGTAGGAACCTGCCACCAGTTACAGGAAACCTGATGCGTCTGCCAACCAAGTGTTCCTATTGCATTGCAGCGAGACTTTTTGGGAGTGTTTTACGTGGGGCTAAGAATGGCTCGAAACAAAGCCGTTGGGACTATGGCAGGCAGGTGCTGGCTATCGAAAATGACATGCAACTCGCCCCTTCTTCTTCTCTCTCTCTCTCTCTCTCTCTCTCCACACACACAAACACGCGAGCACACATACACACACACACACACACACACACACACACACACACACACACACAAACACACACACACACACACACACACACACACACACACACAAGCACATACGCACACACAATTTCTGTAGTCTATATAAATTTTATTGTTCTGATGAACTTCCAGAGTCTGTAGACATGTACGATTGACCTGTGTGACTTTTTAAGTAAGAATACTTTAAAACTGTGTTTGCGTCATGTTTTAAGACCGTTCTCTTAGTCTGACCTACCAGACTTTTACCCTTTCAGCCGTGATTTGGCTTTAGTCGCCTGCTGGGCGTTAAACCCAACTAACTAACGGAACTGAAACTGGAACTGGAACCGGAACCGGAACCTTAACCTTAAACCGCAACTTAACTTAACTAACTAAACTAAACACAATTCACTGCTGCCTTTTTACCAAATAACCCTCATTTTGCCGTTCCTTTGCATGATATCACTTAGTTCAAAGGTGCCGTTGACCTGCCGAAAAATCAGTCCGACTTCTGAGTCTTGTTTAACTTTCAGTCTGAGCGTGTCGGTAGCGGTTTTTGTCGAGATGATTCCTGTAGGAATCATCGCGACAAAAACCGCTACCGACACGCAATGGGTTCATCCTATGGAAAGGAGAGACCAAACCCTTGCTCCTCTGGATCATTGTTTCATCCACAGGCATGGGATAATCGTTGTGTCACTGATCACAGGTAGTGGGAAATTCTCTCCACAGGCATGGGTTCATCGTTGCGTAACTGGTCACGTTTTCAGGAGATCACGTTATAAGCCTGACAGAACTACGAATGATTTCGTCAAGTCCCCTACGGTCCCAGCCCTTCAGTAGACTCAACGGTCTCAGCAAGAGGCACAGATCCTCATGAGTCCCCGCAGTCGCGGGGGCTCATGAGGATCTATGCCTCTTGCAGTAGTGTGATGTTCATTTCCTTTCTCCGCGGTGAAAGGGTTAATAGAGGATCGATTACGCGGCAATGATCATCCCATACCTGTGGTATCATCGACCTCCACCTGCGTTCAGTCTATCTCCCCACTTACATTCCTGTGAGGCCGAAGATGATCGTGTCCCATGCACCCCTAGAGTAGGTCACGCCGAGCTCGACCACGTCGCTGCTGACGCCAGCCAGGTTTCCTATCTCCGTGTTCGACCGGGCGGTTTTCTCATAATAGTACCGATACTGCGTGCCTGCAACAATAGACCGACCCACTTTTCAGTTAGTTCGGGGTTTAAAGTCCACGGCACCGAAGTGATAATGGACGGCCCTGACGGGCGGGTTATGGGGGACAGGGAGATCTATTGCCTATGGAGTACGACCTGAACTATGATCAATTCAGGCGCACTGCAGTGTACCACTTTGATTTACCAGGATCTTTCAACGGACATGCTATGGAACAAGCCCGTCTATTTTCCCTGGATTGCGAGTCCAGCTACCGGGGCCGGGACGGGGACTCTAATCCACGACCCGGCGATTCCCTTCGCTCTCGTACTACGACGCTTAACCGCCTGAGCTATTTCGGACTCGTGACCCACTTTTGGCCTGAAAATGTCACTCAAATAGGGCGCGCAAGAGCCCCTCGACCAATCAGCACGATGCAGGACCATGTGTTTCAGGATGCCATGCCGAGCTCCAGCATAACAAATCCAACTCGATGCTGGACGAGTCTGTATTTTCTGTTCTTTTAGCCGATTTTGGCGGTCCTGGAAATACCTGGAAAGCATTGCTGATATGTGGTATGCAAGTCATATTCCCGAAACCCTGCTTGTAACGTACGCAGACTTTCAACCGGTCGCACGCACAGATTCACAAACGCAAGGGGCACACAGAACAACGCTAACTCTCAGTCGGACGCATTCGTGCATTATTAAACGCAAAACATCATTCTTGTGCTCTGTGGTCGTTTACTAAACTAACTAACGAAAACGCTCTTTACAAAATACACAATTCTCAACCCTAACACATCACCTTCACATCCACAAACAATAAAGTAAAAGCCAGGTTAGGTACGTCCTCATTATCCAGCCTGTTCACTGCTGTTATCGCTATGTATCGTTCGGACGTTCCTTCACGTCTATGCGTGCAGTTTCTTGCGTCACGCGTTCCCTGAAGCAGTCCAACGTTCCCCGAACTGTGGACGTGCAATCGACTCGCTTCTCTAGCGCAGTCTCTGTTGACGTTGATCTCTTGGCACCAAGTCTCTCGCTCCCCGAGTGGCGAATGTCCTCACGACACGTTCCTCCAGCGGCAGCCTCTGTTGACCTTGACGTCTCGGTGCCACGTCAGTCGCTCCTCACAAGAACTCTGTAAATAAAGTTCTAATATCATAACACTTGCTTAACACACACATATTGGATGATATGAGGGACATTACGTAACCTGGCTGATACACATCTACACGTTCACTCACACACTCGTACTTCATACAACGGACTAAATTTGCAACACACCATAACTCAGTCACTACACTGAAACAGACTATAACATGACGCACGAGCCATGCATTTGTTCGTACATAGGAAAAGATTATACTTGACACAACCACGTACTACATTCATAAGCGACTTAGGCATACACACCTCACATGCCTTAGTTATCCATCTCGGTAAATAACTACATAGGAAAATCACCGGTTATCTCAACAAATTCTAAACCGACATAACTGAACCAAATCAACGCTACACAACCGAACTAAATCTTACCAACGCATACTACCTTTAGCTCACTAGCTGTTGATAATACTTAATAATAAAAACGTACCTGAAATCTAGGTCTCAGAGTCTTGGAATACGGCTAGTGTATCCGACATACGTCCGCTCTCAATGACAGAATAGCCCGTACGGATTACTCTAGAGCTCCGTTAGACTGAACTCTCCCCAAAACTCCGTGCTAATCTTTGAGCTCGTGACCGCACGAAACTCATGAATACACGGACTATTTGTAACTCAAACCGCTGACAAGACAGCACAATGCAGAATCCCGTGTAAACTCTATGCGTGGGCTTAGAGCTTCATCACACTGATCGATATCCAGATGTGCAGTTTTTTTTTTTCCAATTCTCGAAGCCTTTCACCCACGACTTCAGACACGAAAGAGTGGATTTAAAGTTTGCGATCGGCCAGATCATCAATTGACCCCTGAAAGATTCACAAGATTGAGATTTCACTAAATTTCTGCTTTTCCGTGTTCCACCATATTCTTCATAGGCCAACTTGATCGTTTGTATTTACAATTGGTTTGCTAAATTGGACCTTAGATCCGTCAGTTGTGTGTGTAGCATGTGTGCATATCCGCTGACCCCAAATGGCTGGGATGAGAAAAGTGTACTATGCCTGCACGAACATTTACTTTAGAGACTATGTATGGCCACATGTAGGTAGGATCACCCATAATTTTATACTGTAGACACATAAAAACCGATATTACTTTTGGAAAGAGTACATACAAATGTGCAGTCATGCAAAATTTGGCGAAAATGAGACGATTTGCCCATTTCATAAAATGCTAAGTTTAGGGTCGTATAACTACATAATCTATAGACTGACAATATCGCCACGTGTTGTACCGATTAAACCCAATACCTAGATCGTACTGACTTTTTTTTAACAGCTCCTATAATGGTACACTTTAGATGATATACCATCCTAAAATTTGTTTTTAAAAAAAAGTCAAAGTCGAACAGCGCACTTTACTATACTATCAGTCTACACTAACATTTTTTTCCATTGAAGCATGAGTAACAGCTTGCAGGACCCTGACTTAAGGGGCTGGAGCATAAATCTTCCCGCCATAGGAGTGGGTCGGTCTATTACGTCAGTAAATTTGTATTGTGTTGTGCTGTGTGTTGGGTTGTGTTGTGTTGTATTGTGTTGTGAGTTGGATTGGGCTGAGTTAGGTTGGGTTGGGTTGGGATGGGATGAGCTGAGTTGAGTTAAGTTGAGTTAAGATGAGTTGAGTTGAGCTGAGTTGTGTTGAGTTGTGTTGTGCTGTGTTGTGTTGTGTTGTGTTGTGTTGTGTTGTGTTGAGCTGTGCTGTGCTGTGCTGTGCTGTTGTGGTGTGGAGTGGCGTGACGTGGGTGGTGTGTTGTGTTGTGTTGTGTTGCATCAGTCAGTACATGTAGTCAGAAAACAAAGATTTGGTAATTGTAATCTTTTATATCCAGATCTTTATTTTCTGACGACACGTACAGTGCAGACACAAAGTGCGGGCTTCACAGAACAAACCTGTCGCGGCGTCATGCCACAGGACGAGAAGTGCAAATAGAGCAAACAGCACAGACTTCATGGCTTCACGTTCATTTAGACGCAATGCAGATGGAGCAGTAAGAATTTTGCTTTATTCAACTGTTAGTCGCTATGGTAACGGTGACGTGTGCCAGTCGTCACTGCCGCTTCGTGGTAGGGTCGGATAAGAGACGATACTAACCTATTTGCTTTGACTCGTTCGAGACGAACGGCATTCGAATACACTGCTTAAAGGGGGAAACCCATAAACACGAATCTGATACGAAACCGATCCGAATCCGAAGCGGGTTCGAAACAGAAAAATTCGTGCAAGTCCTTTTCATGTTTGTGTTTTTCCATATGTCCGATGCGATAAACGAATTCGCATCCGGTTTTCAACGAAAATGACGCAAATTTTGAAGGAAATCTGCATCATCGCATCGGGTTCAGGTCGAATTCGTATCGGAATCGTCCTTATGGAAACGTAGATTTAAGTTGCGTCATTTTCGTTCGAAGCCTGATCCTAATTCGTTTATAGCATCTGACATATGGAAACACACAAACATGAAAAGGACTTGCGCGATTTTTTTCTGTTTCGAATCCGCTTCGGATTCGGATCGTATCGTATCGTATCAGATTAGTGTTTATGGTTAGCCGCCTTTAGCCGCGAATTCGGATGCCTTTCGTCTGGAATGCGTTAAGGAGGTGTATAGTGTATTATTATTATTATTATTATTATTATTATTATTATTATTATTATTATTATTATTATTATTATTATTATTATTATTAGTTTTGCTGGTTTTGTAAAAAAAAAAATTGGTTTAGAATGTTATTATTAGTTTGTTTGTTTTGGGGGAGGAGGAGATTAACTTGTCCTACGTTTAGTTTGATTTTATGTAATTTGACACATTTGATTACGTTTGGTTCGCTGTCGGCGTCCATCTACAGAAACAGACACACCCACACACAGTCACCCGCGCCGTGAAATGGCCTTAGTCGCCTGCTTGGCGTCAAACCCAAATAACTAAGAAACAAACACCTACCAACCCACATAAACACACACACACTGAAACGCAGAGAGAGATGCTGGTGATGCTGATGAAACTTTATTTATCAACGGTAAAACGTTTTGACAGAAACAAATCGGCATTTTACAAACGTGCCGTTGCTAACATCTACAACATAAAATAGGTTAGCGAGAGAGAGAGAGAGAGAGAGAGAGAGAGAGAGAGAGAGAGAGAGAGAGAGAGAGAGAGAGAGAGAGAGAGAGAGAGAGAGAGAGAGAGAGAGAGAGAGAGAGAGAGAGAGAGAGAGAGAGAGAGAGAGAGAAAACAATGAACAATGAACAATGAACCTTTATTTTCCAACGGTAGAAGTTATTGGTAACAGGACCAGTTTTCAAACTTGCCGTTGCTACATCTGCTACATAAATGACATAGACATGTAAACATACACATACCACATGCTGACACATGCATGCACTAGCTTACGCATGCACGCCCGCACATACGCACGCACACGCACGCTCACACACACACACGCACTCCGGTACGCACGCATGCACACCACACCTCATGCATGCACGCACGCACGCACGCGCGCACACACACACACACCCATACACACATGCACACCGCAATTACGCATGCACGCACGCACGCACACTGCCACACACACACACAAACACAAACTTACACACGTACGCACTTAGGCACACACACACACACATACACACACACGCTCTCGGACACGCACTCCAGACATACATACGCGTATAACGCGTACGCACAAAAATATAAAATGAGTAAAAATGCGAAGTAATGCATTACACAGAAAATCATTAAGTACATTAGAATTCATACAGCAAAAGCAAATATGTATATAGGTGCTCTCTCTCTCTCTCTCTCTCTCTCTCTCTCTCCCTCACACACACACACACACACACACACACACACACACACACACACACAGCATGCACGCACGCACGCACACACACACACACACACACACACACACACACACACACACACACACACACACACACACACACACACACACAGATACGTGAGCGCGCGCCCAAAAATATCGCGTACACACATATGAAGTCAGAAACATTGTACACAGTACATGCAGTATTCAATGTACTCTTGAGAGAGAGAGAGAGAGAGAGAGAGAGAGAGAGAGAGAGAGAGAGAGAGAGAGAGAGAGAGAGAGAGAGAGAGAGAGAGAGAGAGAGAGAGAGAGAGAGAGAGAGAGTCAGAGACAGAGACAGAGACAGAGACAGAGACAGAGACAGAGCGAATGAATGAATGAATGAATGAATGAATGAATGATACTTAATTTCTCAAGGATGGAAAGAATAGGCGCACAGGCCTCTTTTCTTGTTTGTCCTTGCTAAACTAAAACATTAAAAACAACATTAAAACAACATGTTAACAGCTCAAACAAGCGGCTACACCCATAGGTCACTTGTGTTACATTCCGATATAAGTTCACAAGTCGCTGAAGGTTACATACACACACACACACACATACATCAATTGACAAAGTCGGGGTGGGTGGGTGGGGGGGGGGGGGGTATGTAAAGTGAGTGTTCATTGACAACGACTGCGCGCTTATGATACAGCTACTCTTGTGTAGGAATATAGTGAACAGGCAAAATACTACATAGAAGGGAGAGATATAAAAACTAATAAGTGCAAAACGGAGGACCACAACAATGCGTTAAAAAAGGAAATCATTGACATGGCTCTTTTGGACACGTTATCTATGTTTCTTTTGCTCTGAGATGTATTTAAAAGCTTTCGTCCTAAACAATGCTGTATATGTGGAGGAAGTGACTTCCATAAATAGGCACCCGCGTACGAAAGGCTTGATTTAAACAAGTCAATTCGGGGCCGTTCAATGACGAGACTGTTACTCGAAGTGCTGTAAACCCTTTCGCTCTCATTGAAAAGCTTAGTTATGTAGAGGGGGACTTTCCCGTTCAGTGCTTTGTGCATAAGTACGCACTTATTTAACTTAAGGTGTTGATGTAAAGGAAGGAGCCCTGTTGCCCGAAGCTTTTTCTCCAAAGTTAGAGAGGGGATTGGGAGGATCAGTTTAACTGCGCGCTTGAATAGAGAATTAATCCTCTT
>BTPG01000003.1:87052577-87062577 GCA_036245525.1 Semisulcospira habei
GAATTACTTTTGCAAGTTTAAGCTGTGTAGGAAATACACACTGATGGAGACATAGGTTGTAAATGTATGTCAGCGATTCAACAATGTAAGGTAGGGATAGTTTCAGAACTTTAGGATTTATGTCATCAGGGCCTGATGACTTCTTGTTCGCGAGACTACTTATGAATTTACCTACTTCATGTATTGCAATCGATGGAATGCTAAAAGGAGTCACAGTCTTCTGATTGCAGTAGTTAATTAAAATATCGAAACACTTATCATTGACACTTCCTTGTGTTGAAAAAACTTCAGCAACAGACAGGAAGTGATTATTAAACATGTCAGCGGATAGATCACTAGGGATTACCGTGGATGCACTAGAGCCTCGGGTAAGGGAGTTCAGGACCCGTCTTTGTTGTTTTTAATAGTATTTCTTACAAAGGCTTTTTTCGCTTCGCGTAACATATACTTGACGCGATTACGCTGCTTTTTAAACTCGTCAAACTTCTTTTCTCTCCTGAGGGTGTTCCTAAACTCCATGGCCTGCATCAGTTCTTTTGTAATCCATGGGGGTAGTACCGCGCTTTTGACACGCCTCTCCCTGAGGGGTGCGTGTTTGTTGAGTACCCCAAGGAAAATGCTGTACCATGCAGATAGAGCAACCTCTGGGTCGTTGGACTCGGTTACTGAGTCAAAGCACGCATTACTAAGATCATGTAAAAATGCGTTTTGGTTAAAATGTTTAAAAGAGCGATATGTTACGGTGATATGACCTTTCTTTTTAGTCTTTGGAATTTGCGCAGCCCATTTACACACTACAGGGAAATGATCGCTAATGCTCAAGTCGGGAACAGAAACGTCAGTCACAGATTTAGGGTTATTGGTATAAATATGGTCTATGAGAGTGGATGATGCAGCAGTAATCCTAGTGGGTGACTGCACCAGCTGCACCAGCCCAAATAAGGAAGATGTTGTTTCCCACGCGGTGTGGGGTTTCAGTAAATTGATATTGAAATCACCCATTAGAATGATGTCGGTGTTTACTTTACAGACTTTATCTAAGTTACAAGTGAAATGGTCGTACCAACTAAAGTCAGCCGCCGGGTTACGGTACAAGAAGCCTACGTATGATGGAGCCAAAAAAGGACGCTTTACTTCAATCCACACGCACTCAACATCTGCGGCTTCTAGATCTTGCCGTCTACGGACTAAGTGTTGAATAGACTGGTGGATGTAGACGGCAATGCCTGTTTGGCCTGGGGAGGAAGGATCTCTTCTGATTACAGAAAAGTTAGGGATACTAATGGCTTCATCACTGATGTTCGAGCTCAAGCGTGTCTCAGTGACGCCAAACAAGTGAAACGGTGACGGTGTGGGATTGTTAAGAAAACAAGCTAAGTCAGGTATCTTATTGTAAAGATGAAACACGTTAAGATGGCCTACACGTAAGGTACATTCCCTTATGCTCGCTTTCGCCATTGAGGCTAGCACAGGCATAAAAGATTATAACACAAAAAGAATGTAAACTGTCTCACAACACAAAAGAAACACACACACACAAAAGTAACAATCATACACACAGTGCAAACCGGATAGAGAGAGAGAGAGAGAGAGAGAGAGAGAGAGAGAGAGAGAGAGAGAGAGAGAGAGAGAGAGAGAGAGAGAGAGAGAGAGAGAGACAGAGACAGAGAGAGAGAGAGAGAGACAGAGAGAGAGAGAGAGAGACAGAGAGAGAGAGAGAGACAGAGAGAGAGAGAGAGAGACACACACACACACAGAGAGAGAGAGAGAGAGAGAGAGAGAGAGAGAGAGAGAGAGAGAGAGAGAGAGAGAGAGAGAGAGAGAGAGAGAGAGAGAGAGAGAGAGAGAGAGAGAGAGAGAAACAGAGAGAATAATAATAATAATTACGGTATTTATAATGCGCTTATCTTATAATAATTATAACTCTAAGCGCGCACTCACAACTCGCACACGCATGGGCGCGCTTTAGACAATGACTCACGTACCACAAATAGCGAAAATACATTACGACGGTCAGCTTGGGGTGGGGAGTGTGGTGATATACTGCTAGATCTGTTGAAAGAGGTGAGTTTTGAGGGCGGACTGGAAGGAGGAGAGAGAGAGAGAGAGAGAGAGAGGAGAGAGAGAGAGAGAGTGTTTCTGACGGAGAGAGAGCGGGAGAGTGTTCCAGGTGGATGGACCGTATACTGAGAAGGAGCGGGGGCCAAAAGCGCTGAGTTTGGTGCGGGGGATGAGGATTTGGAGAGGGTCGGAGGCAGAGCGGAGGGAGCGGGAAGGAGTGTAGGGGTGAAGTAAGTTGGAGAGATAGGTAGGAGCGTAGTTGTTCAGGGATTTGTAGCAGAGAGACAGAATCTTGTATTGGATGCGTTGGGGGATGTGGAGCCAGTGAAGGAGCTTGAGCAGGGGAGTGATGTGGTCGGATTTTTTCCTTCTGAGGACGAGGCGGGCAGCATTGTTCTGGACGCGCTGGAGTGAGGAAGGCCGGAAAGGAGAGAGTTGCAGTAGTCGATGCGAGATAAGATGAGAGAGACAGCGAGTTTGGTGGCAGCTTCGGTAGTGACGTATTTTCTGATCTGACTAATGCGGCGGAGGTGGAAATAACATGCCTGGGCCGTGGCGGAGACGAAGCTGGTCATGGAAAGAGAGGAATCGAGGATAACGCCAAGGTTATTGACCGAGTCAAAGAGGGAGATGGGGGTCCTGTCGAGTTGAAGGTGGAGAGAGGGAGGGAGCTGGGAAAGTTTCTGGCGAGTGCTTACCAGCATGGCTTCCGTTTTGTCGTGGTTCAGTTTGAGCTTGTTTGCTGACATCCAGTTTTTCACGTCTTCATAGCAGTCAGCCGTGCGAGTCAGTAGTGTCTGAGCTGAGAGAGAGAGAGAGAGAGAGAGAGAGAGAGAGAGAGAGAGAGAGAGAGAGAGAGAGAGAGAGAGAGAGAGAGAGAGAGAGAGAGAGAGAGAGAGAGAGAGAGAGAGAGAGAGAGAGAGAGAGAGAGAGAGAGAGAATGACAATGACAATGACAATGACAATGATTCTTTATTTTACAACGGTGAAAGTTTTGGTGAAACCATTTTTCGAACTTGCCGTTGCTAATCTACTTTACATATAATACACAAATCACAAAATACTATCATTAAATTGGGAAAAACTATATATATAACTAATAAAAAATTGAAAATATAAAGTTTTTAAAAAAGAAATCATTGAAAATGCTTAAATAAACATAGAAAATCTCACACATACACACAATTGTAAAGGTATAAATCTTCATACTAACATTCATAAACACAAGCACAAGCACAAAACACACACACACACACACACACACACACACACACACACACACACACACACACACACACACACACACACACACACACACACACACACACACACACACACACACAATACATGCAGCATTAGCATCTTGTATTAACTGAAGATATAACTGAATTGAAGAGTTAGAAAGGGAAAATCGTACACTGCAAGTGCAGGTTGCTGTGAAAATCTTACGATGCTGAGGTGAGGTACTTGAAGAGAGCGGTTTTAAAAGACGAAAGCGTTGTTGATGTTGTAACATGTTTGGGCAATGTGTTCCACATGCTAGCACCTGAGAACGCTAAACTTGTCTTATAGAGATCGATTTTAGGTCGTGGCACAGTAATGGACTGCCTTGATCTGGAGTACGTTGATGCCGGGCGGGAAAACATTTTTTTATATACTCGGGGAGTCTGTTATTCAATACTTTGAACACGGTTATTCCCTTATTGTATAATAAATGTTTTTTTCAAGGGGAGAATTTCTAAGGTTTTCAGTTTATTATCCGTTGTTGAGTTAGGGTCTGAAAGGATAAGCTTCGCGACTCTACGATGAAGAGAGTTCAGTCTTTTTAACTGGACCTCGCTTGCGCCATCCCACACCGTAGAAGCATAATCTATATGTGACCTGATGTGGGCGTTGAAGAACTGTTTTCGTGTTTCTACATTAGCTATATGTTTTAACTTGGATAAAATAAACAGTTTCTTTGATATTGTCTTACATATATTACTAAGATGGCATTGCCATTTAAACTGGTTATCTACAGTAACGCCGAGAAGACGATGTTCCGTTACCTGGCTGATAGATTTGCCTTGAAGGGACAAGCTGAGTGAGAGAGTGCCGAGCTGGTGCTTTTGGCGGGTACTTACAACCATACATTCAGTCTTTGCAGGGTTTAAGATCATGGAATTGTTACTGCACCAGCTGTTAATGTCCTGTAATGTGTTTTGTAGGCGCGTGTCAATTACTGACAAATCCTTATCGGGAGTGTGTATCGCAGCATCATCAGCGAACATATCGCATGCAACACTATCATCACTAATTGTGAGTGGAAGGTCGTTAATGAACAAACAGAATAAAAGAGGGCCTAAAATAGAACCCTGGGGCATGCCATGCTTTACTTTGCAGTGACTAAAATATGTACCATTAAGGAGAACTTTTTGTCTTCTGTTTTCTAGGTAGGATTTGAAAAACACGGCTGCGCTTTTAGTATATAAGGATATTTTCTGTATAAGTATGTCATGGTTCACCATGTCAAAGGCTTTCCGGAAGTCTAAGAAAACTACACCTGTTAGTTTGGAATCATTAATAGATGATAACCAGGTATCTGCCATCCTTATCAAGGCATTGTGACAGGAATGGTTTGGTCTGAAGCCCGACTGCAGTGAATGGGTGAGATTTTGGTTTTCTAAGTATTCAGATAGATGCTTATGGATGTGCCGCTCTAAAGGCTTCGACAAAACAGGTAATAGTGATATGGGGCGAAAGTTGTTGATTTCACTCAGATCTTTTGATTTTGGTAGGGGGATCACGTTTGCGTCTTTAAATGCGTCTGGAAAAGAGTTTTGGTTTATACAGAGATTGTAAATATATGTAATACTTTCGACGATATATGGAAGAGATATCTTGAGTATTTTTGAGCTGATCTCATCAGGCCCGGATGACTTTTTATTTTCCATCGAGGAAATTAATTTACCCACTTCGTGGACTGCTATAGGCGGTATCGTGAATGGTTCTTTGTCCGTATTTTCCCGGTTACAGTGGTGTACTAGCGCGTTTGGACAAACATACTCACATGAGTTAGTTCCTGTTGGGATTAATGATTCGGCTATAGAGGTAAAGTGGTCATTAAACCTATTTGCAGTGAGGTGGGATGATAAAGGCGCACTATTTTTATTTGTATCTCTAGTTACTAAATTAATGGCACGCCATACAGTAGATGAGTCTTTGCTTTGTTTAACTACTTTATCGAAAAGAGATCTCTTTGCATTTAAAACCATATATTTAACACGATTACGCTGTGTTTTGTATTCAGTAAACCGCTTCTCGCTTCTCATCTGGTCTCTAATTTCCATTGCCTCAATCAGATCCGCAGTCAGCCATGGTGGAACGGTAGCGTATTTCACTCTTTTGTGTCTCAGAGGCGCGTGTTTGTTCAGCACACCAAGAAAAATTCGGTACCAGGTATCTAATGCTTTATTTGGGTCACTATCGTTATACACGTCGATGAATCGTGCTGTGGCTAAATCAGCCAAGAAAACACTTTCATTAAAGTTTTTAAACGATATGTAAGTTATGCAAGTGTGGACTTGCTTTTTTAGCTTTGGAAGTTTTGACAGCCATGTGCAGCTAACCGGATAGTGGTCACTTACACTAAGACTATTTACTTGAGTGTTGCTAACTGCTTGAGGTTTGTTGGTATAAATATGGTCTATAATTGTGGCTGATGATGGCGTAATTCTGAGAGAGAGAGAGAGAGAGAGAGAGAGAGAGAGAGAGAGAGAGAGAGAGAGAGAGAGAGAGAGAGAGAGAGAGAGAGAGAGAGAGAGAGAGAGAGAGAGAGAGTATGACAGCTATTCCCTGTAGAGATCGTTTGCAACATTTATAATTTTAGTACATTGATTGATTGATTGATTAATTGATTGGTGCTTATTTGAGTGATTGATTGATTGATTGATTGATTGATTGATTAATTCATTCATTCTTCTACATCAGCATACGTTACGTGTTTTCCTCCCTCGTCCTACGGAAGGTTTATAAAGGTTTATTAATGTTAATTCGTGATGTGTCAAGTTATTATAGATACTTCTACTACTACTACTACTACTATTACTACTACTATTACTACTACTACTACTACTACTACTACTACTACTACTACTACTACTACTAATAATAATAATAAAAATAATAATAATAATAAAGGAGATTTGTTAAGCGCTTATTCTAAAAGTAGCTCTAATCGCTGATATAATGAAAAAGCTAACACACACACACACACACACACACACACACACACACACACACACACACACACACACACACACTCAACATACGCACACACACACACACACACACACGCACGCACGCACGCACGCACACACACACACACACACACACACGTAGCAGTGGTGATGAATTGTGCATGGCTGGGGAAATGAACTAGTAAAAGACAGCGTTGTCGATCATCCACAGACTTTACCCAGTGCGAAAAGGCCGTCGGCTGACGTCGGCCCGATTGCCTTTTACACATTGGGTGGCCTCGTCGAATGAGACCATTTCTTCCACACGTTTCTCGTCATGTCCATAGCCTCATTTTAATCTACGCCATACAGTTCGCTTTTGTTCGGGCCAATGGTAATGTTCCACGTGACGGTGGACCAATAGGAGGAGACATAAACTGCTGTGAGATCACCCGAGAATGTGTCAGTCAGGACCTGGTCGCTTTGCCCGTGATACCGCGGGTGTGTGGAGATGGTAGTGGTCCTGGCTAGCTTGTTGATCTTCAGAACCAGTGTCCTGCAAATAACAGAACAGACAGAGCGTGTCTTATGAACGTCACGTCAGCCTGATGTTGGTATCGGTATTTTGAAGAGGTGTCAGGCCAATTAGGAATCATCCTTGAGCAATTAACCCCGTCACTACCGGGAAAACTGAACACTACATAAATGCAAGAGATACATATCCTCATGACTCCCCGACCTGGGTAAAGCGCCTGTACAATGACTGGTATTGTGATTATTATTAGTATTAAGATTAGCACCAGGACTATTCGTGTTGCGATTATTATTATTGTGATCATCATCATCATCATCATCATCATCATCATCATCATCATCATCATCACCATCATCATCATCATTATCATTATTATTTCGGCCGGCGGTAAGAAGGCACAAAACATTCTACACGTGTTTACCCCCCCCCCCACCCCCCCTCCACCCCCCCTCCACCCCTTTGACCTTCCTGCGGAGTGGAAAGCAAGGTCTGTCCATCTCTTTCAGATTAAAGGTCCCAAACCAAAGGTTGGACCCCCCTCCCAGTAGGAAGTAAATGATCCGCTGCTAACGACTGCTACGCGTGACGCTGTGCACTCAATGTGCCTAACATCCTGACATCACCCACACAAATATCAGTGAGGAATGTAAGAGAGATAGATCCTCATGCGCTCCCGCAGACGCGGGGGCTCATGAGGTACTGTGTCTCCTGCATTTGCATGTCAAGTTGTGTGGCAAACTTTCGTGCATGGTCTCGAATCCACGTGTTTCTTTTTTCTTTTTGTTTTTTCATGTTTTAACCTCGCCGCTCAGTTTCGCGTGTAGACGTTGAAAATTTCACAGACTAATGAGTTGCAACGAACGACTCCAACAACGAACGAGAATAAAATCAAGACGGATAACCACCATCTACCGCGGTAAGCATAGACAACGCTCCAAACATCTCCAAGAGGCATAGATCCTCACGAGCCCCAGAGAGCTCATGAGGATCTATGCCTCTTGGAGATGTTTGGAGCGTTGTCTGTGCTTATGGTTCAACCATGTATCCTCCGTGACTTTGCTCTCGTTTGTTGTTGGCATTCGTTCGCCGCAAACGTAACCTCTCTAACTAGTATGAAGAAGTCAAAACATCTGTGATTGAAGACATTTGCTGTGACCTCAGCTGTAGTACGTCAGTGTGTATAAACCTTACCTGACACTGACGCAATCTGTGCATGTTCCCGCGTCCACGTTTGTTTGAGACAGCACCTCGCGGGTTGCGGACACGCGGCTGTACATATTGTAGACCTTGATCTCTCCGCAATTTATGTAGAACTCAATACGTCTGTGTCTGAAAATAAAAAAAACAAAACACCCTAAGCCAACAAACAAGTTGTGGCCTCTGTCAAGGGCGGATAGTTTGCGTGTCTGAGAGGACGTACTAACGATAATAATGAGCGTGTTCTGACTACTTTGAGAAGCCTAACCTTCTTTGGAATTTTACTCTGGAACAGTCTTGCCAGGCAGCTAACATCAAATATATTGCGTCCCTCTCGCATCTTAACCCATATCATACTGAGGCTAAAAGCTTCAAATTTGTACACTCCCATGTATGCAAGCTACATTATAGTACTTACAGATAAGGATATAGACCAATGGCTTTAGTTCAAGGGTAGTGCCAGAATAGCTTGGCGCCTAGAGGCGCCAAGCTATTCTGGCACTACCCTTGAACTATTTTAGTCAAAATTATTTGACACACTGGTGTATTCCGAATGATAAGGGTTAAAAGCACCATTACGCAGAAATCTGAAGACATATTTCAGCGCCTTTTGTGTTTGTTATGCCTTGTCGACACAAATATGAACTTTGACAGCAGGTCAGACAAGCAGCTATGAGCACACGCGTAACATTACTTATTTAGTTTACACTGACTTTGGCTTGTTAATGTATTTTTAGCTGTTTCTCGCACTGATAGCGATGTATTTCTTCGGCCCATTGGCCTTCTGCGTGCTGGGTAGGCGTTAATCATATTTCTCTCACTTTGTGTGTGTGTGTGTGTGTGTGTGTGTGTGTGTGAGTGTGTGTGTGCGCGCGCTCGTGTGTGTGTGTGTGTGTGTGTGTGTGTGTGTGTGTGTGCGTGTGTGCGTGTGTGCGTGTGTGCGTGTGTGTGTGTGTGTGTGTGTGTGTGTGTGTGTGTGTGTGTGTGTTATTTTTTAACTTTTTTGTTACGGTTAAGATTACTTCACTGTCATGTATCTGTTTAACTTTGTTCCTGTTTGCGTTGAGTTCCTGCAGGAATTGTCGCGACTAAATCCTCTACCGACACCCAAAGGATTCTTTAGATGAAGGTGTCACCGAAGGCCATTTCATTTCTCGTCCGCAAAATGCGCGAAAGAGGACACCCTTGCGCCACAAGCTGTGTCTCTGTTGCATCCCTGTGAATTTGATGGGAACGTGTCTTTATATTTTTAGAACATCCCAAAACACACTTTTAGGCCAGTCTAAATGAGTACTAAGGGGTTGGTGTGTGTGTGTGTGTGTGTGTGTGTGGGGGGGGGGGGGGTGCACGATGAATTCCCTAGGCTCTGAAACTACACATTACGCTACTCGACTGCACCCAGTTCTCACCGACCTTTAGCGTGCTGCTTACCGGTAAGAGGTGACCAGCTACTCAGCCATCATCCCATGCCTGTGGTGGGAATTTACCACGATGAGTGTTAACCCTTTGCGTGTGGGTAGCGGTTTTAGTCGCGATGATTCCTGTAGGAATCATCGCGACTAAAACCGCTACCGACACGCAAAGGGTTAAGCGAGGCCGTGATTGATCGATTGAGCGGAAACTTGACTATCATGCAGCGCTTGTAGTAATTTCGCCCCCCACCTGTGTTAGTCCTGTACTCCCACTTACGTCCCTGTGAGGTGCAAGACTATCGGGTCGACGTCACATGGCCGTCGAGTGTAAGTCACGTTGACCTCGACCACGTCGGTCCAGATTCCAAAATAGTCCTCTCTCTCTCTCTGCGCCGGACCCGCTGGTGTGCAGAACAAACGATTTCACCATACTGCCTGCAACAGTTGTATGAGAACATCTGTGTCGTGTCGTGTCGTTCTGTGCTGTGTTTTCTTTCGATTTGTTGTTTGGCTGTTTTGTCAGATCCTGCCTTTTGTGTTGTCGTGTTTTGTGTCTGGCTTTGCCTGGTCGTGCCTTG